>CM077674.1:390044749-390644749 GCA_039707655.1 Elymus sibiricus
TCTTCTTTTTATTCCTTATTTGTGTCATTTTAGAGCTTGCATAGGTAATTATGCCATTTTTGAGCTAACTAAGCTTATTATGTCAATTTGGAAGAAAGTAAGGTAAGTATAGGTCATTTTTGTGCTAACATAAGTAATTATGCCATTTTTAGCTAATTAAGCATATTAAGTCATTTTGGAGCTAAATAGGTCATTTCTTAAGCTAAGCTAAGTATAGGTCATTTGAGAGCTATCCATGGTAAAATTGGTCATTTTGGAGCTAAGTAAGGTTATAATGTCATTTTCGAGGAAACTAAGCTAAGTATACGGCATTTTGGAGATAAATAGGTCATTTCTTAAGCTAAACTTACCGTCATCACTTAGGTGGAGGTGTAGGACCGGTCGCGCCAGTGGCAGTCGGAGAACCATCGGTCGATGCTTGTCGGGAGTTATGCTGCACCAAAGATCATTTCCAATGTATCGTTAGCATGATGCAACTCAAATGTGAAGACTAGTAACCAATGACCATTCAAATGAAACTCACCGTGCCCGCTGGAGCAATGACTGGCATCGGCGGAGGGGTCGTGCCATTGTTCTGGCACATGGTCTGCACATTTGGTTTTCTCGAGTCAGTCATATTAATTAGTAATGAAAGGAACATTACGTGCATGATTTGGCTAATATGCAGAAGAAACTTACCACGATGAGCTCGTATAGGGCCCGTTGACCCAACTCGTTCCGGTTCCTCTCCTCCTCCATTAGCCTAGCCGTCCTCTCCTCCGCCTGCCGGTCCCTCTCCTCCAGAAGCGCCTGCGTCTTCGCTCTCTCTTCCTCAATAGCAGCCTGGGTCTTTGCTCTCTCTGCCTCAATAGCAGCCTGCAACACCACTCGTTAGCATTGTAATCATCGACGGCCGCACACACAATGTAATGGAGGAAAGGTATCTGAGTCCGTATAACTAACCTTGAATTCGAGCTCCATTGGCCGTGCACGAGGCCTTATCTCAGGATCGGAGCTGGTCTGGCGCTTCTTGATCCGCGGGAGAGTGCTAGTACAACGTATCAGTCCACCCCCAATGGCTAACGAGCCATGGTGCCTCCCGCCACCAGATATCATCACCAGCTCTGGATCAAGAGGTTCCTGGCTCGGGTTAAAGTCCGGCCCTTTCCTCGCCTTCCCCTCGTCTCTGTACCTCACAAGCTTGTGGTGGGAGGCGCGGTTGCTGAATTTCTCTGGATCATCGAGGTCAGACTCAGAGAATGCCTTGGCCTTCTTGTACGAGGCAGTATTGGACATGGCATAGAGGTCGAACAGCTCTGGCACTGGAGCCTTGTTGTGTCGCCCCTAAAAGAGAGGAACAGAGTATTAGTTAAGGGCTCAAGCTAGCATGAAGAATGAATTTGCATGAATCATGAAGCAAACCACATACCCAGTTTTCCCCGAACTGACGTAGGTTGACGCTGCCTAGATGGTGTGGGACACCTTTCATTTTGCCACGCTTGTCCTTTGCAGTGTCGTGGACGGAGCGCCATTGGGGAGTGCACCACTCATCAACCAACGCCTCCCAACAGTCCATCCTATCCGCACACCATCTCGGGGGCACCTAAGTTAAGCAAGAGAAATTTGAGCGCTACGCCTACGAATCAAATCAAGGAACTAAGTACAAGGCCTTAAGAATAGGTAATTACCTTCATGTACTTCTCCTTACTCAGATACTTGACGCGGCACTTCTCTTTTTTCCTCCTAATACCGGTCGAGGCGAAGTAGTCTCGAACAGCCTGCGTCCGAGCCTCGTGCCGAAAGTTTTGAAGTAGGCGCCTGCACTCGTTGTCGATAACCCGAGCCGCGGCCTCCTCCTGACCCTCAGCACACCTGTAGAAGGTCTGCAATCAAACAAGAAAACACAGATTAGTACAATCACTAGGGTTGCCAATCAAAGAAGAAAACACAACGTAGACGGCAAAGGAGAAATTACCCAAAACGTCTGGATCACAATGTCGGCCACCGTGTGGCACTCGACATCGCCGATCCTATGCCCCGGCGGGGCCGGGGCAGCCAAGTAGTGCTCCCAGGTCATTCCTAGCTCTGGAACCCGGCCCTCACCGGGCAACGTGACCCACCCCGGGAAGCTCTGGCGACAAATCACACCAAGGACAGTGTTGGGCCTGCGGACATGAGGCTCGTGTGTCCAAGACCTGCAGTATGACAAGGCCAACGCATTAGATATTCGAAGAAACGTGAAGGCAAAAGGTTAAAAAAGAGTAAATGCACTTACTTCTCCCCCTCCGGCGCAATCAAACACCTCTGGTCGGGGGTCGCCGGGGTGGGCGGGAGCTTTGTACCACCACGCTGGTAGACTTTGCGCCCCTCAACCCACTCCCCCTCGCTATAGCTATCAGAACTATAGCCACCCTCAGCACGGCCACTCGACGAGTCCGCACATGGGTTCGGCTGCGACTCAGCGCGATCCCTGCTGAGCTCCGGAGTCTCGTGGGACGAAGGCTCGGCGGCCCGACGCTCGTCGGCCCGAGGCTCGGCGGCCGTAGGCGCGTCTGCCATAGGCTCGTCGCCCTGAGGCTCGTGGACCGGAGTCCGAGACGGGTCCACCTCAGACGGCTCCATCTCAGACGGAGCACTCCTGTGGTCGGGTGAATCAGCTGGGGGTGGCGGCGAGGAAGGTGTAGTAGCAGCCTTCCTACCTCGCCCGCCGCCACGTCCACCTCTACCAGCCTTCTTCCCCCCCCGACCTCTCCCGGCCGAAGAAGAAGCGACCGCCGGTGGTGTCTGCATACTGAGATCCAGCGCTCTCCGGAGGCTCTGGCGTGGAATGGGACTACCCCTCCCACCACGCGCCGAGGTAGGAGCCTCGGAGCGCTCTCGACCCGCGCCCACCATCTGTCAACACCTGCAATGACAAAGAGTAAACGAATTTAGTACAACTTCAACAGAGTTATCAATCAGTTCGTGACAACTGACAAACTCCATGCTAAATTAACTACTGCAGGGTGTCTTGTTGGGTACTGGAGATCACCACCAAGGCCTTCCTTCTGCCCCTTCATTTGGTAATTAATGAGACACTCAAAACCAATCAGTCAATCAATCCATCCCTTTAATTCTACGAATTACTAAAAAAATCCTCTAAATGTGTCTCTGATTATGAATTTAGTTAACAATTAGTTAACAACTGATGCAATATTAATTCTAATATTCCATATGATATCTATGATGGACAGCTGGTATGTTTGACATGGAGTATGGGAGATGGGTGGAAGAACACAGCAAGCTGATCTTCCAGCTCAGGGCATTGTTGAACGACAATGCGCCAGACAACCAGGTGCAGGCTAGAAAGCACGGACACCGCTGGTGATGCCCGGATTCGACCGGCGACCGCTACCCCCAGCACCAACAGCCTATACTCGCAGGCGTAGCCTCGCAGGTAACCCAACAGCCTCTCCTATTCCTCAACCTCTTCCTCTTTTATTCTTCAGATTTCTTCCATTAAGCTGCTGGATCCTGGATGTTGCTTGCTGTCTTGTGCTTGTGCTGGTGGGTTGAATGCTTGTGCTGCTGCTCCATGTTGCTTATGCTTGTGCTGCCGCTCCATGTTGTGCACTGCAGCTCTGCTTATGCTTATGCTTGTGCTGCTGCTGCTGCTGCTTATGCTTGTGCTGCTGCTCTGCTTATGCTGCTGGTTGAGGATCAATCAAGCACTTGATAAAAGAGACACCAAATGGGGCAGTATTCTATTCTCTATTCTGATCCCTTTCTCTTTAATTTTCTGTCTTAACTCTATATTACATGGTATATTTTTATTTTATTTTATATATACTCGCCGTATCCCCGAATGGCTGTTTTTGGAAAATGCCGTATCCCGTATCCCCGTATGCGTATCCCCGACTTTCCGTCCCCGTGTCCGTGCTTCTTAGGGTGCAGGTGTTGGTCGGTGGTGCCATGGCACATCATGAAGAGTTGCTAAACCTCAAGTTCGCGATTGCCAGGACTGACATCTTCCATCTCTTCTAGGGTTCAAACAATTGCTTTAACTAAAAAATTTAAATAGCAACATTTGCTTTAAATAAAAAATTGCAACTACCTAATCTGTCCTAGCTAGGGTTCATACTAACTAGCACTAAAAAAGCCACTAATCTAGCACTAACGTAGCACTAACACACACACACAGAGGGCGAGAGAGCAGAGAGTAGAGAAGAGGGGAGGGGAGGAGGGGGGCTTACCTTCCGGTGGCTGCGGGGAGGAAGATGGCTGCTGGTGGGGGGGGGAGCTGGCGCCGGCGACGGGGCGGCTCCGGCGGCGGGGCGGGGCGACGCGACGCGGCGCGGCTCCGGCGATGGGGCGGGGTAGGGCGGCCGCCGCGGCCTGGGTCCGCTGGGCGGGGCGGCCGGCGACGGGGCGGGCTCCGGGGGGCGGGGCGGTGGCGCGGGGCGGCGGAGGGGGAGTTGCGGGGGAGCGTCGGGCGGCGGCGGCGGGGGACGAAAATTAAAAGGGGACAGGGCGCGGGAGAGAAAGAAGAGAGAAAGGAGGTGGGGGGGGGTAACGGCCGTTAGGGGGTTATTTTATTTGCCGTCTGCCAGCGGACGGCAAAGAAACTTTGCCGTCCGCTAGCAGACGGCAAAGAGGTGGGTGGGCCGTTGCAGTTAACTGGCCTCCACTGGGCCCCACCCCACCTCTTTGCCGTCTGCTAGCGGACGACAAAGAAACTTTGCCGTCCGCTAGCAGACGGCAAAGATCTGGCTGATGGCAAACAGTGTCTTTGCCATCAGCCAGCTCTTTGCCGTCTGCTTTCCCAAAGCAGACGGCAAACAACCTCTTTGCCGTCTGCCAGCAGACGGCAAAGAGCTGGCAGATGGCAATGTCCCTGATTCCAGTAGTATAGGGGTCAATATGGGTGTCCACGGCTCCGATGTTGATCATTGATCGGAAAGTGTTCCGGCCATGTCTATACTTCACCGAACCTATAGGGTCACACGCTTAAGGGTCATCTATCTACTGAATACTAGACACGGAGTCTGAGAGAAAGTCACCGGAAAAGTTTCGGAGACAACGGAAGAGTTCCGGAGAGAGAACACCGGAATAGTTTCGGTAAAACCGAAAAGTTGTTTCGGAGTATACCATTAAGTCAAAATGGTTTCGGCACACGCCTGGAAATTCTTAGAGGGTGCCAGAATTTGTTCTGGGAACTTCTGGGATTTTTTCGGAGAAAAAAACCGGAAATGTTCCGGAGCTGCCGGAACCGCTTTGGTTGCTTTTCGCTGATGAAAATCACTGATCCGGAATTGTTTCGGAATGCATCCAAAATTATTTTAGGGGGTACTAGAAATGTTCTAGGCCCACATAAATATTTTCGGATTTAACGGTCGCAGAAAAATGTTTTCGTGAATAGTGAAAAGCACTTTATGGGCTGGTTTTAATGGGGTTTTCTTCTAGAAGGAATTCCCTATTTTTGGAGAGAGGATAAGGTGGATGGAAAGGTGGTGGAGCCCCCCCAAGGGGGCAGCCAATTTCGTCCATGGGCTTGGGAGGGCCCATGGGGCTTCCTTCCACCATTTGGTGGATAAAATCAAGTCCTCCTTATGTGGCATGGTGAAATATCCAAACCCCTTTTGGTCTTTTCACCCGTTGCCTCTACCCCTTGCTCCTCCTATAAATAGAGGTGGAGAGACTCTCTCCACACTCACTCTTTCTCACATACAAATGCCATGCATGATCTGACCTTCTCTCTCCCTCCCCGCGAAATAGTTTCGTAGAGCCGAAAGGTTGTCTGGGTTCCGGTGGGAACTAGTTCTGGATGGCGAAGCCCTGCTGGATAGCTGACACCGTATGTGTGCAACCCCGTAGAGAGGTCGTAGGTTCGATCTTTTGCCCGAGGGGCTGTTCAAGGGTCCTCCCGAAGGGCTGTCCGAGTTACCGTTCGAGCTTCGAGGGTCCTCCCGAAGGGCTGTCCGTGACATCGTCCGGGGGACTGTCCGACCGTCTCCCGAAGGGCTGTCCGACGAGGGAGTTCATCCTCGTGGTTGGGAGGTTGTAAATCCTAGCTGCGGGGATCTGCACCGACGATCTACATCGACTCTACTTCCGTTGCGCTACGAGTCAGTAATGATCAGATCAAACCTTGTATGCCATCTCCATAGTGATCCTGGGCGTGCTCGCCGTACCAAATTTTTTTGTTTTCTGTCGCGTTCCCCAACATTTTGGAGCATTGATTTTGTATTTTGTCAGATTTTACACAAATGTCATATGGTGTTGAAATTTTGTAAGCTACTTAAACTTTTGTCAATGTTTCAATTTTTTTGGGGTTTTTTTGAATTTCTTTCCATTTTCTTTTGATTTTACTGTTCACCCGAGCTCACATGAGCTCGGGATCAAAACAGCACTTTCGTTGAATTGTGGTCATTTTTGTAGTATAGATGACTTTCCTGTCACAATTGAATATGTTGACTTTCGTTAATTCAGAGCAGATCCCTATGTTGAGATATAGGGTAGTGCATCCTGCTAATTCCTGTTATGTTTCTCTAAGTATTTTGTTTTGCCTGACTGCTGTTTCAGTGCCTTACTATTTGGGAGGGAAGTGCCCTCCGGAGTGAAACTACCGGATATGTCTGTCCGGCTGGTTACAGGGGAGTGATAACCTTTCCACTCTCTGAGAAGGAACATGAGCTGTAAGTTTGTTTTCTAAAAAAAATCATGTTTCTTTCTATTATTTTGATATCTATGTTCTCTAATTTGAAATATGTGATTTGTGATTTCAAAATTGCAGGCTTAACTCAATGAATGGTGGTGCTCTGCCCAACCAGGGTCTTCCCTTAAGTGGTGTGTATCCGTTGTGCTTGTGTTCTTAATACACCAGTTCCTTCTCTCTATATATACTCCTGTCCTATTGGACTCTGTTCTTAACCCCATTTCCATCACTTGTAGATGATGTTTTGGCTCTAGTGGAGCATGACTGATGTGGGGATTTTCAGGAGGTCAAAACAACATGTACAGAAATAGCCAAAATGTTTTGAGGATCTACATGGTTTATTATGTTTGCAGCACTGATATGGGGATTTCCGGTACTTCTGCAGGTACTTTGGGGCTCGAGCAATCCGCCGTCCCCTCCTCCGATCGCCTACCCCTCTCACCGCCAATTCACGCACACCATCAATATTTATAATATATAAACTTTAATACATGTTCATAAGTCTTCCTTTTCAAATTAGAGCTATAGCTAATTATTGTGATAAAATTAAACTATATTTTCTTTACATTTTTTGGTACAATATGCCTTAAACCTTATTTGAATAAATCCCACTTAAATGTGTAAATTTAGAAAATAAAAATTGCATGTCTTCCTTAATTTATTTTTGTAGTCTTGCAGTAATATAGTGTATATGTATGCGTGTGTCGTTAACTATCTTAGTAAATACTTCTAAATCATGTGGTGCAAATATTATCTTGATAGCGACGTTTATAACTAGACGTATGCAAATAGAAGAATCTGGGGTACACAAGATGTTTACAAGGAGCTTGGTACCTAATAAAGGTCGCGCCGTTTTATTTATTTATACTGGTCAACTGTGTCTAACATATTACTGTGAGTTCAATAGTTTGTTGATGATGTGTATATGATATGTACTTGGTACTAAGATAACCTTTAGTACAACATGTAAAGCATTCACAAAAGAGAGAGAGAGAGAGAGAGAGAGAGAGAGTAGCAGGCTAACTAAAATTGGTTGTAGTGTGAACTTGCTAAGTGTGTCCTATTTTATTTAGATATTAAATTATTTGTATATATGTAGTAGGCTCTTTGTTGTAACATTTTTTTACTAAATTATATGTGATTAATATACACAATTAGTATGTGTCTATGTGCCTACGCCATGAAATATGATATTGTCGTCCTGTTTGCCTGGCCAATGGGTTGGTGTTTTTGCTAATCCTTATATGATGTTGGCCCCAAAGCACGAGGGTATGTATCAGTAGCAAGTTTTCTCTTACCGAAGAAAACAAGGTTATCGAATGCAGAATCTCCTATGAGAAAATGATCAGTCCTACACACTATTAAGAATCTCGACGTGTGTCCCCAACAATTCTAGTGAGGTTGTCAATCTCACTAGCTTTGTTAATTGTAACAATTAGTCAATGCATCGAATGTTTGGAGCACTTTGAAAGTGCTTAAATAAATAACTGCATTGAATTAAAGGACCATAATTGAAAGAGAAAGGTTATTTCTATGAGAGAAAAAAAATGAAATGATGGTTTTGATGGCCTCCAAGACACATATGTACTGTAGCACCTAAGTATCCCAATAGTTATTGTCCCAACGAAGAGAGGAGGAGAGTATTTATGAGTGGAGTTTCATTCACACACAAGTAGTCACGAATATCGTGTGAAGTAATTGTTTGAGAACCTGCAGACGGTATTATTGTCCCATGAAACAAATATACCATAGTAATAATAAGGATTGATTGTTGGAGCGAGGGTAATAATAACTTTAAAGTAAAGAATAAAAATTAAAAGACTGAAAATAAAAGTGGTTTCCTACAGTAGAGAGATTAGGCATGGAGAAACTTCGGATCATGGTGTACATTAAGTATGTCAGTGCGACGGTAATACCAGTTACCTTGTATCGTGATTCTAATATGTTGATTGTTTGTTCGATAGGTGGATCATTCTTGAGTTGTAGAACTCCTCCACGTGGGATGCCATTCTCCTATATAGTGCTGCTTTGACGTTGCAACATCGTGGTCGTCTCCGCAATTGAGAACGTTAGACCAGAACAATGCATTAAGTTTGATGGATCACCGTTATCTCCTACTTTCTTTGATCCATGTAGATATCTCCACCTGTCACCTGGAGGTCACGAATTCACTAAGCAATATGTGTTACCTGCATAGATCTTCGGATCATGTTGTCTGGGCCCTTAAATTGGACAACATGCATTATGCTCCATTTGGTTCCATTTTATGAGGTCTTGATTGGTTTCCTTCCAAAAATATATTTTCCTGCACTACTATGAAAACGAGTTTTGTTCTTTCTTGAAGGCTCAACGTTCGAGGACATGAGAAATATCAAAAACTGGGTGAAATTCGTATCATATCCCTCTACTAAAAGTGGTAAAATCACGAGCCGTCAACTCCCCAAGCTTAAGTCTTGCTTGTTCTCGAGCAACTAAGAAATAAGAAGAATGAAAGGGAGCTTGAAAAATGAGTAAAAGAATTTACCGGCTTGTGAAGATATAATATGTCCATTATCACAAACTCTGTAATCTTAATTAAGAGAACTAGTCAGCAACCCGTGCATCTGCACGGGCTAGTGAAGTTGTAAGAAATGAAATATATTTTGTATACAAATCAAGGTTTATGGCAATCAAATCACTTGTGAGTTATAGATTTGAAGGAAAAAATTAAGATTTACCATATATTCAAATTAGTAAGAATGGAAATATATTTATTATATAGATCAAGGTTTTATGATGTCAAGCAAATACCTCACGTGTTATGGTAAATTGGCAACCGCATAACCACTTCTAGCATATATATGATAACAAACAATCCTCGCATCTCAATTTTGTATTTCACTTTGCCGATAAATTTCCATGGTGGCATAAGATTTACAAAATTTATCTTATCATGGAAGGATCATCCCAGCCGTAAGACTTACAACACATGCTAATTCTGGTACCTGACTTATAACTACTGAAAATCTTTTAACCAAAACTTTATGCCTACCTAACGTGAAATGTAATTGTTGACATCTTTATTGAAACATAATCTAGCCTTATTCTTTCACCACCATCTTTCAGTGCTCTAATCAAGAAGTCCGTCTGCGACAAATATTTGTCCAACTTAAATTAGAAACACTTTTCATGGAAACTTGACAATTTAATCTTTCAGCATATACCCGTTTGAGTACTGACATTGTTACACATTTTAGTTTCATAAAATATTGAAAAATCAATCCTATATATTGGCTATTTTTATCTTGAAGCATTCTAGTGTCAGTATATAAGACTAATGATTCAGCGTGAAAGAAATAGGACTAATGATAAAAATGAACAATAGAAAACTACTAAGTAAGCCGAAATTAACTTGCCACAGCAAGAGCTAAGAAAAGGTAAACTCTTGCTGACCGGTACCACAAACATCTTTACACAAAGAAAACCTCACCAAAGAAGACAACCTTTTCAAGTAAAACCATTGCTCGCATGCATTCATGCTCTAAATAGCCAATGTTTAGATACTTATTCCAATACAGGTAAGCTCTTCAGAAAAGGTAAATTGATAAAATCTATCTTTACCAACATATATCAGTATAATAATTCTAGTACAGGACATGTTCCCATTAGTAGCACAACAGTAGAAAAATGAAGACCGGCACAAAAATGCAGAAGAAAATGAACTGTCGAAAGAGTATAATTGGTGATGGAAACAATTGCTAAAAGATTGTAGTTTTAGTCGAAGTTCATTCCCATGGCCAGCGAAGTTGACCAACCTCTTTTTTACTAGTTTTTTCCTGCTGGATGAGGCATTCACATTGTTATTTTTATCCTCGTACTAATCATGAGCCCTCAATGCAATTCCCAAGCACTTCTTGATGGCCACAGTATATCAAATTAGGGAACCCCCATGCATTCTCTCTTAACGAACCCCTATGCATTCTCTCTTAACGCGTTATCATAGGTAGTGACAAAAAATTAGAGACAATAACCCCAATGCATGTCTTAGTAAACAACCCCCCAAAAAATGTTTAAATCATGAGCACTAATTAGGGGCTTGAATAATAGATATCGCCTTCTGTAAAACATGTACCACGAAAATAAATATATTTGTCAAAAAAATTCAACTGTGTGTATTTCTTACCAGATCATTAGTTGGAAAATCATAAAAATCTTCACCTACCACCACTTTGAAAAGTAATCAAACTCATCGTCTGAAGGATAGAACACTGATCAATCCACTGATGTTTGTCTGCCTTCAAACTTGAGCACTGTATAATCTCTCAAAACAAAAGGACGCAAACTGTATGAAGGAGTGCATAAAGGATTAGCACCAACATATTAAATTATTAAAAAAATATGATAGGACAGTAGCAAAAGACATAGCGTACATGTGTTGGGAGGACGCATGACATTCAAACCGGAGCTGATACCCTGAACCTTGTCATTATTCATCGCTGCGTGCTATTATTTCCCGGTTCAGAATGTAGTGGATGACAATATTCTACTAAATTAAAAGGGATCAGTTAAAAATATGCTCAGTTTTAGTTGTATCCACTCAATGGATTCTGCAGCATCCACCTACACGGCTACTCAACCGATTGTTTTGTTTTGTTCTGACGCAAACCAAAGAAGCCTCCTCTGCATCGTGTGGCCATCCAAGTACGGGTCCATAAACTGCATGTGTGTCCACTAAATAGTAAATACATCCACTCATCATCAGGTTTGGGATTAAGATTAATGAAGAACGAACCTGAAAATCTGAGATTGGAAGGGGCGAAGCTGGATTGGAGCTAGAGGACCCCCATGAAATCCACGTCGTATGCATAAGCAGGACACTGCTTAAAGCTGAATCCATCCTGATCAATTTTTTTGCCTCTGGATGACTGGATCCATGCCTCCCTTCTTGGAGATGGCGACGCAAGTTCCGGCAGTTGGATCCAAGCCTCCCTGCTTGGAGATGCCAACGCTTGGAGAAGGGCATGAGAAAGGATGGAGGAAGGGCCTTAGCTAATTGCCTTGGTGCCCAAGGCTGCTTGATAGCACGGCGACCATGCATCAGCGGGTGTTAAGATCCTTTATCCAACAGGTTAGGAGGGCTTCAGAAAGATCTAACGTAGGATATATCGTTTTTGTTCAAAATCATGTGGGATTTGGAAGATTTGAGCTAGGGATTGGAGGTAGCACGAAGAAGATTTGGGGAAATTCTGTATCGTTCCTCTCCGATCCCTTCTCTCTGTTCTGATTTATATTTGTTTGTACAATTTACATTTTAGACCCTAAGGATTCCTCTAATTACATTATCTATACACCAGCACTCCCCCTCAAGATGGGGCGAAGATGTCGTACAGACCCATCTTGCTACAAAACATGGAAAAAGTTTTTTCAGGGAGTCCTTTTGTAAGTACATCTGCTACTTGACTGGCTGAAGTTACATATGGTAGGCAAATTATCCCTCTATCAAGCTTCTCCTTGATGAAATGACGATCAATTTCTATGTGCTTGGTTCAGTCATGCTGAACAGGGTTATTTGCAATATCAATGGCAGCTTTGTTGTCACAGTACAACATCAGAGGTTTGTACTTGTACAACCGCAGCTCTGCTAGGAGAATCTGCAACCATAATAACTCACATATGCCGTGAGCCATAGACCTAAACTCGGCTTCTGCAGTAGACCGAGCCACCACACTTTGCTTTTTTACTTCGCCATGAAACTAGGTTTCCTCCAACAAATGCACAGTAACCAGATGTTGAGCGTCTGTCATCTAGGGAACCAGCCCAATCAGCATCGGTATAGCACTCAACTTGCAAGTCCCCTTGTCTGGTATATAAGAGGCCTTTTCCTGGGCACCCTTTAAGATATCGTAGGATCCTATTTACAGCCTCCATATGAGTTGATTTTGGGTCATGCATGTATTGGCTAACTACACTCACAGCAAAGGCAATATCTGGACGGGTATGAGATAAATATATTAACTTTCCAACTAGGCTCTGGTAGCGCTCTTGATCCACTGGTGTCCCAGCATCACTACATAACCGATGATTTTGCTCAATAGGTGTAGCAGTAGGTCGACAACCAAGCATACCCGTTTCCTTGAGCAGATCCAAGATATATTTCCGCTGTGAGAGAAAAATACCCTTTGACCCTCGTGAGACCTCTATGCCAAGAAAATATCTTAGTTGTCCCAAGTCCTTCACTTCAAGCTCATGTGCAAGATGATACTTCAGCTCTGCAACTTCCTTGGAATCATCTCCAGTAATCACAATGTTATCGACATACACTATCAAGATTGCAACCTTGCCATTAATATGCTTATAAAATAGCGTATGGTCAGCATTACTTTGAAGATAACCCCTTTTTAGCATGGCCTGTCTAAACCGATCAAACCAAGCTCGTTGTGATTGCTTTAAGCCATATAAAGAACGATGTAGGCGCAATACCTTTCCAACAGTTTGACTTGACTCAAATCCAGGCGGTATATGCATGTATACTTCTTCTTGGAGATCACCATGAAGGAAAGCATTCTTCACATCCATCTGGTAAATATCCCAATAAAGGTTTACATCACATGATATAAGTGTCCTTACTGAATTCATCTTTGCCACCGGTGCAAAGGTCTCTTCATAATCGATTCCATATGTTTGTGTGTAGCCTTTTGCCACAAGACGGGCTTTGTACCTCTCCACCTTGCCCTCAGGGGTGTGTTTAATAGTGAATACCCACCTACAACCTACTGGTTGCTTACCTGATGGTAGATCCACAAGCTCCCAAGTCTCATTCTTCTCCAAGGCTTTCATCTCATCAAGCATTGCTTCCTTCCAATTTGGGTCCTCCATAGCTATTTTCCAGTTTGATGGTATGGAGACAGAGTCTAAAGAGGCAATAAAGCTTTTGAAGGGTGGAGTACAATATTCATAGGACATGAAATTAGCTATATCATGTTTATAATCTTTGAGGTGTCCGGGAATGTTTCGATTTCTAGTAGGTTTCCTCACAGCAATAGGTAGATCATTTTCAGAAGCAAGGATAGATAATTGATTATCACTCTGCCTTGTGGTGCTAATAGGAGCAACGGGACTAGAGAGGTTATTGTTGGTACCTGGGTCCTCATGCATGTGAAGCTCACCATCTTGTGAAGGAAGTGAAGAGTCTCCTGATGCATCTTGTATGTCTCCATGACTAGAACCATTATTATACCCAACACTATTTGTCTCCTCCCCCTGATTTTGAACATCATCCAAAGTGGGTAAACCATTTGAACTGGAAACAAGAATAGGGATTAATGGAGAGCCTTCAGTACCACTCTCCCCTTCTTGTTCCACTTCAGGTGGGGATAGGGTAATGCCAGTGTCATTGGTTGAGCCATAATATGATTCATGTTCACGAAATGTCACATCCATGCTCACAAAAAACCGACGCTCCGAAGGGCAACAACACCTATAACCCTTTTGAGAGGGAGAATAACCCATGAAAACTCATTTGAGAGCACGTGGATCTAATTTTCCAACAGAGTTCCTATAATCATGCACAAAGCAAACACACCCGAAGACCTTTGGAGGAACTACGAAATCATTAGATTTAAGAAGACACTCAGCGGGGGTCTTATGCCCAAGAACCCGAAGAGGCATACGGTTTATCAAATATGTTGCAGTTTTTATTGCCTCCCCCCAAAGAAATTTAGGCACGTTCATTGTAAACATAAGTGAGCGTGCAACCTCAAGCAAATGTCTATTTTTACGCTCTGCAACACCATTTTGTTCTAGAGTGTTAACACAAGTAGTTTGATGTTCAATGCCGTTTGAGGCAAGGAACTGTCCAAACTCCTGGTTAATATATTTTGTACCATTGTCTGACCTTAAGGTTTTAATAGTTGCCCCATGTTGATTTTTAATAAGAGCACATAAATCTTTAAAAACAGAGCACACATCACTCTTATGCTTCAAGAGATAGAGCCAAGTGTAGCGACTAAAGCAATCGATAAAAGTTACAAACCATCGATGCCTAGAAATGGAACGGATCTCACAGGGTCCCCAAACATCTGAGTGAATCATTTCAAATGGTTTGCCACTTCTTAATCCTATACTAGGATATGAACCCCTTGTATGTTTAGCCAATTCACAAGCATCACATACAAGTAGCTCCCTAGGACACAACTTGAAAAGAGAGGGGTAAATACGAAACAATGCAGCAAAAGAGAGATGCCCAAGCCTGCGATAGTGTAGTAGTAGTTCTTGACTAGGAGACAAGCATGACACAACAGTAACTTCATCACTTCCTTCATCAAGATAGTAGAGTCCATCATGCACGGTCCTAGTCCCCAACAGTCTCCCTGTCTCTAGCTCCTGGAAAGCACAACAAGTAGGATCAAACCAACATCTACAATTGAGAGATCTAGTAATAGAGCTAACTGACAAGAGGTTGACTGGAAATTTAGGAACATGTAAGACAGGAGATAAGGACAACGTCTTAGTGCACCTAACAGATCCACGTCCTGTGATAGGTGCCATGGATCCATCAGCTACATGTACCTTGTCCTTACCTGAACAAGGTGTATAGGAAGTGAATATATTTGAAGCTCCTGTCATGTGGTTTGTAGCTCCTGTATCAATAATTCAAGATTTTAATTGTGTTGTAGATTTGTGGGCCTGGTGAGGTGTTATACCTTTGTGTGAAGTGGCATGCAAACTAGATTCATCTTTACACTAGTAGAAAACAGGGCTTTGGTCCAGGCCAGATAATTGCATTAGTCCCGGTTCTGTTACGAACCGGGATCAATGGGTGCATCAGTCCCGGTTCGTGAGGCCAGGGCGCCGGCCGGGCCACGGCAGGCACCAGTCCCGGTTCGTCTGACCCCTTTAGTCCCGGTTCCAGACACGAACCGGGACTAAAGGTCCTCGCTCGTGGCGCAGCCCCTTTAGTCCCGGTTGGTGGCTGGAACCGGGACTAAAGGTGTGTCTTCTGTCCCGGTTCTAGCCACGAACCGGGACTAAAGAGATGCCTATATATATGCCCTCCCCTGCCCGCTTACTCCTCTGTTTTTTGGCCGGCCGGTGTGGGAGGTGTGTGCTGCTCTGCTCTCACCTCCTATGCACATGAGGTGTTCGATGAAATGCCCGAGTCACACTTAAGCTTTCTCCTCTCCAAGCTCGACCTCCAAGCTCCATTTTCCGCAAGATTTGTCTAGGTTTGGCGGTGCACCAACTACACAAGTGTTCTAAAAGGTTAGCAACTTCATCGTTTCATCTCTCACTGCTAGTTTAGCTCATTTCAAATGCTGTAGAAGTACAGTGGTTTGTGGGTTTTAGTGGAGGAGTGTATGTGGGAGTTCTTTTGATTTAGATGCACAATTTGAGCTAAAATTAACTTCTTAGAGTCTGCACATGTGTAGGGTGCCGTCCCCGTCCCCGTCCTCACCGCCGTCGATCGCCCGCGCCGATCTCGTCCCTGGCACCACCGTGGTGAGCCTCTTGTTCTTATCTTCTTTTTAAAAGAAAAAAAATTCTTACTTGTATGATTTAGATAGATACTTGTATAATTTTCTTACTTTTATTATTGTTTGTTATTATATAGTGCCATGACTTTGGTATCCGCCCCCATCGGCCCTCGTCCTGTCTATGATTCGGATGTGGTATATTATCTTTTATTATGATTTGTTTCATTTAGTGTTTATGACAATTATGCCGACCAACGTGACATAGATGTTTTTATCTAGGAGGTATGTGAACCGGAAATTCCAACCGACCCTCTTGTCGAGAGGTTAAATTTAGTTGAAAAAGAAAACAATTATTTGAAGAAAAAATTGAAAAGAATTGAGGAGGAGAAGATGGAATTGGAGTTGCATGTTGCCGATGTCGTCGATGATCACAAGATCAAGATGGATGCAATGCGCTTGAAGATTAGAAAGATTAGAAAATATGCCATTCATAATGAGGCTTGGTATCATTATGCCGTTGGATCAATTGTTACCTTAGTTGCGATTATGATCGCATTTGTTGTTGTTTTTCATAGTTTCAATGTATGTTTTAATTAGATGCTCTAGAGAGCTATATGTTGTTCTATGAGAACTATATATGTATGAACTTTATGTATTTATTTTTTCAGTAATAACATTTGATCATTACTGTACTTTGGTTTTAATGTGATGATGAACTTGTATTAATTTAGTCACTTCTCTATTCATGATGTTCTGTAATGGTTTTTGATACACTTAATTATATAATGCACGCAGATGAACCGGCAATGGATGTACGGTGACCGACGCACCTCCGAGTATCTTGAGGGCCTGCATAAATTTCTCGAAGTGGCTGAGGCAAACAAGCAGAATGGTTTTATGTATTGTCCATGCCTTGTCTGTGAGAATACGAAGGATTACTCTAACTTGAAAACCCTTCACGTCCACCTGCTTGAGAAGGGTTTCATGCCACACTATAATGTTTGGACCAAGCACGGAGAAAGAGGGGTTATGATGGAAGACAACGAAGAAGAAGAGGATGATGACAACTATCCCCCTGAATACGGTGATACTGCAACGGGGGAAGCTGAAGATCAAGAGGAACCAGACAATGTGCCCGATGATGATCTTCGCCGGGTCATTGTTGATGCAAAGAGATAATGCCAAAGTGAAAGGGAGAAGTCAAAATTCGATCGCATGTTAGAGGATCACAAAAAAGGGTTGTACCCAAATTGCGAAGATGACAACACAAAGCTCGGTACCACACTGGAATTGCTGCAATGGAAGGCAGACAATGGTGTATCTGACAACGAATTTGGGAAGCTACTGAAAATAATGAAGAAGAAGCTTCCAAAGGATAACGAATTGCCCGACAGTACGTATGAAGCAAAGAAGGTTCTATGCCCTCTAGGATTGGAGGTGCAGAAGATACATGCATGCCCTAATGACTGCATCCTCTACCGCGGTGAGTACGAGGATTTGAACGCATGCCCGGTATGCGGTGCATTGCGGTATAAGATCAGACGAGATGACCTTGGTGATGTTGAGGGCGAGCGCCCCAGGAAGAGGGTTCCTGCCAAGGTGATGTGGTATGCTCCTATAATACCACGGCTGAAACGTCTGTTCAGAAACAAAGAGCATGCCAAGTTGATGCGATGGCACAAAGAAGACCGTAAGAAAGACGGGAAGTTGAGAGCACCCGCTGACGGGTCGCAGTGGAGAAAAATCGAGAGAAGGTGGGGGGACTTTGCAGGTGACGCAAGGAACGTATGGTTTGGTTTAAGTGCAGATGGCATTAATCCTTTTGGGGAGCAGAGCAGCAATCATAGCACCTGGCCCGTCACTCTATGTATCTATAACCTTCCTCCTTGGTTGTGCATGAAGCGGAAGTTCATTATGATGCCAGTGCTCATCCAAGGCCCTAAGCAACCCGGCAATGACATTGATGTGTACCTAAGGCCATTAGTTGAAGAACTTTTACAGCTGTGGAATGGAGAAGGTGTACGTGTGTGGGATGAGCACAAACAGGAGGAATTTGACCTACATGCGTTGCTGTTTGTAACCATCAATGATTGGCCTGCTCTTAGTAACCTTTCAGGACAGACAAACAAGGGATACCACGCATGCATGCACTGTTTAGATGATACCGAAAGTATATATTTGGACAAATGCAGGAAGAATGTGTACCTGGGACATCGTCGATTTCTTTCGACCAACCATCTCTTAAGAAAGAAAGGCAAGCATTTCAAAGGTGAGGCAGATCACCGGAAGAAGCCCGCCCTCCGTACTGGTGATGCCATACTTGATATGGTCAAGGATTTACAAGTAATCTATGGAAAGGGTCCTGGCGGACAATCTGTTCCGAATGACGCTGAGGGACGCGCACCCATGTGGAAGAAGAAATCTATATTTTGGGACCTACCCTATTGGAAAGACCTAGAGGTCCGCTCTGCAATCGACGTGATGCACGTGATGAAGAATCTTTGCGTGAACCTGCTAGGCTTCTTGGGCGTGTATGGGAAGACAAAAGATACACCGGAGGCACGGGAGGACCAGCAACGTGTGCACGAAAAAGACGGCATGCATCCAAAGCAGTATGAAGGTCCTGCCAGCTACGCTCTTACCAAAGAAGAGAAGGAAATCTTCTTTGAATGCCTGCTAAGTATGAAGGTCCCGTCTGGCTTCTCGTCGAATATAAAGGGAATAATAAATATGGCAGAGAAAAAGTTCCAGAACCTAAAGTCTCATGACTGCCACGTGATTATGACGCAACTGCTTCCGGTTGCATTGAGGGGGCTTCTACCGAAAAACGTTCGATTAGCCATTGTGAAGCTATGTGCATTCCTCAATGCAATCTCTCAGAAGGTAATCGATCCAGATATCCTACCAAGGTTAAAGAATGATTTGGTGCAATGTCTTGTCAGTTTCGAGCTGGTGTTCCCACCATCCTTCTTCAATATCATGACGCACGTCCTAGTTCATCTAGTCGACGAGATTGCCATTCTAGGTCCTGTATTTCTACACAATATGTTCCCCTTTGAGAGGTTCATGGGAGTCTTAAAGAAATATGTTCGTAACCGTGCTAGGTCAGAAGGAAGCATCTCCATGGGCCATCAAACAGAGGAGGTCATTGGGTTTTGTGTTGACTTTATTCCTGACCTTAAGCCGATTGGTCTCCCTCAATCGCAGTATGAGGGGAGACTGACTGGAAAAGGCACGCTAGGAGCGGATGCAATAATATGTAGGGATGGGCATTCTTGGGCTCAAGCACACTACACAGTTCTACAGAATTCTACCTTGGTGACCCCGTATGTCAATGAACACAAGAATTTTCTGCGCTCCAAACACCCGGAGCAGTCTGACGACTGGATTACATGTGAACACATCAGGACTTTCGGCAGTTGGTTGCAAACACATCTCATGGGTAACAACATTGTTGGAGATGAGCTGTACTCGTTGGCCAGGGGACCATCTTCGACTGCATTGACTTACCAAGGGTACGAGATAAATGGGAATACATTTTACACGATCGCCCAAGATCAAAAGAGCACCAACCAAAACAGTGGTGTCCGCTTTGATGCAGCAACCAACAGGGGAAAGGACACATATTATGGTTACATAGTGGACATATGAGAACTTGACTATGGACATGATTTTAAGGTCCCTTTGTTTCGGTGCAAATGGGTCAATCTGTCAGGAGGCGGGGTACAGGTAGACCCGCAGTACGGAATGACAACAGTGGATCTCAACAATCTTGGGTACACAGACGAACCATTCGTCCTAGCCAATGATGTGGCGCAGGTTTTCTATGTGAAGGACATGTCTACCAAACTGAGAAAAAGAAAAGATAAGAAAGCGAATACATCATACGATGAGCCAAAGCGCCACATAGTTCTTTCAGGGAAAAGAGACATCGTGGGAGTGGAGGGCAAGACAGACATGTCTGAAGATTATGAAAAGTTTCATGAAATTCCTCCCTTCAAAGTGAAGGCTGACCCAAGCACCCTGTTAAACGATGAAGATTATCCATGGTTACGGCGCAATAAGCAAGGGACACACGCGAAGAAAAAGTGAAGACTTTCTCTCCACAACTATTCTGATGATGGCTTTGATCTAGAATATCACTGCAGTTACATGTCAAGAAATGAAATCCCTTTGTAACAGATGAGTTTTTGTCCGAAACCCTGATACTTCGAAAGAGATTGTCCATTTTGTACACGAAGTGCATCCAGATTTTGCCGTAACCCTCTCAACTTTTTAGCACATGCTATGTGGGTGAAATGATGATACCATGCCAACTTTCAACCTTTTCAGAGTTCATTTGTAGTGCTTTTCAAAAGAATGAACTAAAAAGCTTTTATAAAACTCTAATAGCAAAAAGAATGAACTAAAAAGCTTTTATAAAACTCTAATAGCAAAAAGAATGAACTAAAAAGAATCAATTAAAATATTTTGTTATGATCAACTAAAACAAAACTATAATATTCTTCAATAGCAAAAAGAATCAACTAAAAAGCTTTTATAAACCTCTAGTTATTATCAAAATAATATTAACTTAAAATTATATAAAATTTATGCAACTAAAATTATCAAAGTATTTTTTGTTAAAAACTTTAATAGCAAAAAGAATTTTCATAAAGTATTTTATGTTAAAAACTTTAATAGCAAACTAAAATGACATAAAAAATAAAAAAATATTATCAAAATAATATTAACTTAAAATTATATAAAATTTATGCAACTAAAATTATCAAAGTATTTTTTGTTAAAAAATTTAATAGCAAAAACAATTTTCATAAAGTATTTTATGTTAAAAACTTTAATAGCAAACTAAAATGACATAAAAAAATGCCGCCTACTTGGCCACCACGGCCTGCATACGACTAGAAACCCATCTGTACATGGGCCAGGATGCAGGCCCGCGGGCCCAACAGGCCCAACATGGCAGTGACAAAGGTTAGGCAAGTACTGCCTGCATTAGAGAGGAGCTCGAAAGCTCAGCCACAACGCGCCTTATAAACCAGTGTTGCCTTCTCTCAACTAGCGAGGTGGGACTAAACTCCCACCACCCCGCGCCAGTGCCAGGACCAGGCCTTTGGTCCCGGTTGGTGGCACCAACCGGGACCAAAGGCCTGTGCTTCCCGCCTTTTGGGCTGCTGAAATTCACCTTTAGTCCCGGTTGGTGGCTCCAACCGGGATTAAAGGGAGGCCTTTAGTCCCGGTTGGAGCCACCAACCGGGACTAAAGGTCTTTGTATATAACCGCGCACTTAGAAATTTTTCAAACACAATTCACTTCGATCCTCCTCTCCCCCGACGGCGCCGACGACCACCTCGACGCCGCCAGGCTGCCGGACCTCGCCGTCGACGCCCTGCCCTGCCCCGACGCCGCCGCGCCCCTGCCCTGCCCCCGACGCCGCCGCTCCACAGCTAGCCGGCCGGCCAGGTACTCCCTCCTCCCTCCCACCCCTCTCCTCCCTCCTTACTCCTTGTATGTATAAAGTTGCCCCTGTTCAGAGAGTTGCAAGGTTTCATAGAGTTTGTTGAAATGTGTTTGCCATGTCCACAAGGTGTTTGTTGAAATGCTAGGGCTAGCTAGGGAACTTTGTTGTATGTGAAACTTGGCAGGATGATGTCTCCTTGGATGTTAGAGATGATGGTCAAGTTGGTTTGATAAAAGGAAAAACTTGTTAGTGCAAGTTTTATTAGAATTTAGTTCTGGACAGAAACTACAGGGAATTTTTTGGTGGACTTGCAAGATGAAATTGGGGCTGCCCTTCTGGACTTAAGGGTTTAGTTGGAAGGACTATAAGATGCAAAAAATTCAGAATTATTTGAGCAAGGAAAAATAGGGTTGTAGTTCAATGCCAAGATTGGACCAAAATTGAAAAATGGAAGTTGTGCTCAAAATTTTCAAATGACCAAAGTGGCTTTTTGCATAAAAATGATCTATAGGCATCAGAGGACTTCTCAAAAAATTTGTGGCATTTGAAAAGAATTATTTGAAATAGTTCTAGTGCAACAGGGTCATTCTAGAGTTTGAAAATACTAATAAAAGAATTTTTTTGAGGCCAAACCATTATGAAAATAATTACTACTGATGTTTATAATATAATTAAAAGGATTGGGAGAAAATTTTAAAACCCACATTTGAAAATAATTACTACTGATGTATGAAAACTTGGTCAATATTTTGTATTGTGGATGCCATGCCATGCTATTTTTCTCTAAGTTTGAAACTTGCTTTCAAATTGGTATCTAGCTAGCTACAATTTTTTTTATCAGGTTGTGGTGTTACATTCATGTCATGCCATTTGTTGCCATGCTAATTTTCACTCTCGGTGGAATTACAGGTTGTGGTGTTGCATCTCCATGGAGTTGGTCACTTATCGTCCCTCCGCTGTTCAACAAAAGGTGTCCATTTGTTGTATATATGTTGAGTTTTGTTCATAGCATGATGGTTGGTTCATTTGTTGAGTTGTGTATTCATCTTGTGTATAAAGCTTGTATTCATCTTGTCGTTAAAACATGAGAGAGGGGGTCGTTAAAACATAACCCCGATAACTTTGATTTTCTCTCGAATGTGAAGCAAGTCTTTTTTTGCCATGTCAAGTGTTGTATTTACAGAAACTATGGACAGAGACTTAGAAAAAGAAGAGTTGTTGGGGGATATAATCCGCGACGGAGTTGATATCACCTTGTCGTTTCTCAACGACACCGATGGTCAGGAAAGAGAGGATGACGGCTCCGGTGATCCAATGGAGGAGGAAGGAGATCATGACGGCTCCGGTGACCGAATGGAGGAGGAAGGAGATCATGACGGCTCCGGTGACCGAACGGAGGAGGGAGCCTTAACTGTTGCAAAGTCCGACGAGGTATATATACATATATTAATTAAGCCTCTGCTGACTTGATGCATTAATTGTTTTGTGAGTACATATATTAACGCTTCTTTCTTCTTTTAATTAGCCCTCCGGATCGAGCCAAACTTCCGTAAGGAGACGAGGCCCGAAGAAAAGGTTGCGCCAGGATGAAAGGTTCACGATCGAAGAAGTCGGTCAAGATGGCCAACTGATTGCTCCCAAGCGGAGCAGGGACACATTTATACATCAGTGTGGAGTGGTTGTTAGGGACATCGTCCCGATCAGCATCCAAGAATGGAATAAGAAGAAGGACCCTAAAGTTTCTTATGTCCAGGATAGACAGAAAGATGATCTTTGGACCTCGCTGATGACAAATTTCAGCCTACCACCAGAGGCGGATCCGAATAAGGTCAAGGCATTTGCTCTTAAGAAGATGGCAGAACTATTCAAGAACTGGAAGAAAGATTTGAACAAAAAGTTTGTCGAGAAAGACAAGACTCCAGAATTCACCGGTCCATATGAGAAGATAAAAGATCACTGGCCCGCATTTGTGGCCTACAAGAAATCGGACAAGGGCAAGCAAAGGTCAGCGACAAATAAGCTAAATGCTGCAAAGAAGAAGTATCACCATGTTACGGGGTCAGGTGGCTACAGCAAAGCCCGGCCTACGTGGGACAAAGCTGAGCAAGACCTGCTTACTAAAGGGGTCCAACCAGCGACATTGCACTGGCCAGATCGGTCAAGGACTTGGTTCTTCGGGGTTGGGGGAACTTTGGACCCAAACACAGGGGAGTGTGTTTGGACGAAAGCTCAACTTGCAATACCCGTCAAGAAGCTATCGGAAGCAATCCAGGCAGCGCGGGAAGGGAGGTTACATCCCGACAGAGAGAATGAGGAGCTGACACAGGCCCTTGGGAATCCTGAACACCCTGGA
Source organism: Elymus sibiricus (assembly GCA_039707655.1). NCBI lineage: Eukaryota > Viridiplantae > Streptophyta > Magnoliopsida > Poales > Poaceae > Elymus > Elymus sibiricus. Next base: position 390,068,689 of record CM077674.1, read on the forward strand.
CGAACACGAGGCACATCAGGCTCCGTTCCGTGGGTGCATGGGTTTCCCGACAACGGTGGTTATAGAAGCCAAGAGAGAAAGAAGAAAGCGGAAGCAAGCGAAATGCAGAAGATCAATGCAAGATTAGCGAAACTAGAGGAACTTGAGAGCCAGCGAGCTACCGGCCAACCATCTCAGCGGCAGGAAGATCCTTCCTTCGACACTGCCCCAGAAGCTACCCCACCATCTCAGCGGAGAAGCAGCGTGGCTTCCACGGAGTTCCTTCAGCCTGATATCACGGCTCCTCGCTACCCCGTGGATAGTATCACGGAGGCTGGACATTGTGTGCTAATGGCGAAATGCCAGAACCTGACCTTGAAGGCGGCGGTCGGCTCTGTTTTACCTCCTCGAGCTGAGGGAACTTTCCATTGCCGTCTGATTCCACATGGCTATGCTATTGTCATGGTGGATGAAATAATGGAGGGATTTGAGGGGCTGGAGCTTGACTACCCTACAGGTGAAGGGGATAATCTTCTGGAAAATGCCTTAAGGAGTACCTGCCTATGGAGAAAGGAGTACATCAAGCTTCCAAACTAGACGCCGCCTCAGCAGACGCAGCCGGATGAGGCCCCTCAGCAGACTCCTCACATTCCAGCTCAGCCGGATGAGGCCCCTCAGCAGACTCAGCCGGATGAGGCCCCTCAGCAGAGTCCTCTTCCGCCTCAGCTGTCTCCGGCGCGTCAGCGGACTTCGCCTCCTCCTCCGCCTCCTCCAGGGCGTCAGCGGACTCCACCTCCTCCTCCGCCTCCTCCGGCGCGTCAGCGGACTCCGCCGCCTCAGCAACAGCGGAAGAGAGCCGCCGCCGCTCTGACGGCTAGCAGTTCAAAAGGCGGGAAGAAATTCAAATATGGTCCAAGCCTCAGGGTTCCTCCAAAGTTACCATATGAGAGGACTGACGAGGAAAACAAGGACATCAGTGCTGCCGAAGTGCAGGCCCATTTTGAACGGAAACGTCCACCTCCGAAGGAAACAATAGATCCGGTGAAAGCGAAGCGCACTCTGGATGCCCTTAAGCGACCACCACCGCCTCCGCCGCAATCCAACTATGACCGCTGTATTGAAAAGACATATGATGAAGCGCGGCGGTCGGGAAGTACTGCCAGTGCTTCAAGACGAAGAAGTGGGAAAACAATTCCCCAGCTCGGCGAACAGGAGAAGCAATCGTGCCCCCCGCTCAAGGTGTCTAGCGATATCGCTAATCATCCGGGGTTACTGCCCGGTACCACTCTTGGTGATTACGTGGGCGATGATGTACAGTTTGAAACGGCTGAGGTAGTAGAGATCTTTAGATACGAGCACGGGAAGCCTCTTGTCAAACCTGATCATCCTCCTCTAACAACGATGATGCGAAGATTGCATGAGTGGTACTTGGAAAGCTGCAGGAAGAATGGGTCCGATTGTTTGATGGTGAGAATTAAAGATGAGCACGACCTCATTGGAGTCGAGCTGATGCCTGTTGAATTTGTGGAGTTATTTCAGTTATTCAATCAAGAGGCCCTCGACAAACAACTCATGACTTGCTACTGTCTGTAAGTATTACTTCTGTAATTAAGTCTCTAGCTCAGCTCGTTCATTGCATGTATATATAATTATCCTCACTATATTATGCAGATTGAAGATCGTCGAATGTCTAAAAAGACAAATCTATGACATTGGGTTCATTAGCCCAAATACCGTAAATGAATGGGCGGTACAAAACAGAGTTAAAGAGACCGAGGAAAACTTGCTAAAAGAGTTCCTTCGACATCAAAACAAAAGGGAAATACTCTTTCCTTACAACTTCAAGTGAGTGTTACTGTCTTGTGCATATTCGGTTTCGCTTACTCGAGGTTAAGTACTGTAATTGATGAGTTATGCGTGCGCAGGTTCCACTATATTCTGCTATCCATTAAGCTTGATGGGGGAGTAGTAACTGTCTTAGACTCGAGACGTAAAGATCCCAAGGATTATGCGGACATGACTGCAATGCTCCAGAAGTAAGTTCAATCAACACCGGGACCATATCGGCAACTTTCGTTCATTTCCTGATATCAAGTAATCATTTTCTTTGCCTGGCAGGGTTTGGAAACAGTTCACCGGAAAGGTTCCGGGTCTGAAGAACGAGCTGCGATTTACACACCCCAAAGTAAGTAGTACTAGCTAGTTCCGCGCATCTCTCATTGATTCTAGTTTCATCAATACCATTATCATGCTTGATTATCAGTTTGATTGAACTCTATTCTCGTAAAGTGCTGGTGGCAGGCAGCCGGGAATAATTTATGTGGATACTACGTTTGCGAGTTAATTCGCGACTCGATCACTGAGCGGGGCTTCTTGTCTGACAAACAATTTGAAGTACGTAAACAATATTCACAATTTTATTTTATTACCATCAATTGTGTTGAGTTTCATTCATATATATATGTATTGAACCCCTTCTTTAAATTAGATCTGGCAGATGCGGGATGAACTCCTACCACATGATCGCATACGAGCAATTCAAGAGGAATTGGCGGGATTCTTTCTTGAGCACGTCATACATGAAAAGGGAGAATACCATACGGAAATTCAATGGGAGTTTGGCGCTTGATGATGTCAGGGATGTTATATTGTATATATGTAGTAGCGTCGGATAGATATACGAAAACTTGTTGTTCGACCAAGCACGGAGAAAGAGAGGTCACTTCTCTCTATATATGTTCATGACGATCTTGTGTAATTAATGGTTTCCTTCATTTGCTTACTAGCTAGCGTCGAGTTCTCTCTATATGTAGTAGCTAGCGTCGACCAAGCACGGAGAAAGAGAGGTCACTTCTCTCTATTAGCTAGCTAACACAATATGAAACCCCTAAACCCTCCAAAACCCCTAAACCCCCCCTTTCAAAAAAAAAAAAAAAACCCCAGCGCCTGCGAGCTGCTGACGCGTGGCTGCCTTTTGGTCCCGGTTGGTGTTACCAACCGGGACTAAAGGTCCTTCTGCCTGAGTGCTGCGAAGCGGCCACGTGGAGCTCCTTTAGTCCCGGTTGGTGTTACCAACCGGGACTAAAGGTCCTCCTGCCTGGGCTCCCCACAGCGGCCACGTGGAGCACCTTTGGTCCCGGTTCGTAGGCCAACCGGGACTAAAGGTTTTAGGCATTAGTCCCGATCGTTTTGTCCCGGTTCCAGAACCGGGACTAAAGGCCCTCTGGAGCCGGGACAAAAGCCCTGTTTTGTACTAGTGTTAGAGGAATCCTGGGAGGAAGACAAGTCTTCTGAGAGTCTAAGCTTGGAGGTGAAATCCTCAAGAGCTCGCACATCTACCACCGGTAGCTCCCCCTTGGATGTAGTGAGGTTAGCTTGTCTTTTATTAGTTCCCTGGCCTCCCCCTGGCCGAGACTTTCCTTTTTCCCACCAAGTTGGATAACCATGCAGCTCAAAGCATGCATCCTTTGTGTGTCCAGGCCTTTTGCAGTGGATGCAAAAAAGTTTGCTTTTATCTATTTTACCAAAGGGCTTAGGAGCACGACGAGCTTGTATGGATAGGGCTGCACGTGCATCTGATTTTTCTTGACCATGCTCCTTGGGTTGAGCAAGACGAGTCTCCTCCTCAATCACACTGGAAATGATATCATCAAGGCCCATTCAGTCTTGGAGAATATTAGCTGACGACGGAGATCAAACTCCTGATTTAGGCCATCGAGGAAGAGCTTGCCCACAAACGGTTCAAACCAGGTATGGTGAACAGCCATATCATTCTTGTCAATAGGTTGAAAAGGGTGGTAATAATGCAACTCCCTGTATAATCTCTTCATCTCACCTGCATACTCAGTCACTGATTTTGAGCCTTGCTTCAAGTTAGTCAACTCATGCATGATGCGAGTAGCCTGCATCTTATTTGACTTTCCTGAAAATTGCTTCTTCAAAGCTTTCCACACTTCAAATACAGTGGTCATGGTCTCAACTTGTTCTCGAATCGGTGGTTCCATGCTTCCTAATAACCAGACCAATACTCTATCATTGATCTGTCTTGTGCTAGTGCCACTTTTCAGTTTCTCTTCATCAGCACTAAGCAATTCTTCATAGCCATGAGAACTCAGAATTAACTGGGCATGACGTGCCCAACTGATGTAATTGCCCGGTCCAGCCAACTTTACTGGATTAGGCTCAAGTGCATACTTGACAGTTTCAGGAACCACTTTGAGTTGTTGCTGTTGCTGCTCAAATACTTTGCTTAAAATTTCATACAACTTATCCACACTAGAATCACCTGGTTTCTCCTTGCTTGGATCTGCCATGACTCACTGCAACCCAAACAAGAGCTAGTCACACAGGACTTGATTTTGCAGCACTCCACTAGCAACAATACACCAGTACAAATGCTGATGGCAAGTAGATGTACTTCTACGAGTTGCTCTCAAATGCACACAGGCAGCACGAGCAGAGTATTTTAATCCGGCCACCAAGCAGAACAAACTTTCCGGCGGCACTAATCACAATTGTCCAGAGGCAAACACACACACTATTAATCAGCTAGCCTTGCAATCAATCGGACACCTAGCAAGCCAGCTTACTACTTGGACATGGGCGACGCAGCATCAGCAAGTAATTTCCTGACGGACCAGCACAAGCATCCAGTTTCAGCACGGGGTGTATGCGCAGCCGCACCGGACGGAGGCCGGCAATGCGACAGGCAGCAGTACGCCGGTCACGGCGCTCCTTCCGCAGCTTCGAGAGAACAGCGGCAGCTCGCGTACGAGGTACGACAGAGATGGATGCGCAGCAACCAACACCCACAGCCACAAATCACAGCGACACAGCGCCGCAATCGGCCGCCACCAAGGTCAAAATCACATGCGATTAACCTGCTCTGATGCCATGTTGAAAATCATGTGGGATTTGGAAGATTTGAGCTAGGGATTGGAGGTAGCACGAAGAAGATTTGGGGAAATTCTAGATCGTTCCTCTCCGATCCCTTCTCTCTGTTCTGATTTATATTTGTTTGTACAATTTACATTTTAGACCCTAAGGATTCCTCTAATTACATTATCTATACACCAAATTAGCGTGAGAACTTGTTTTTTTAGACCTTGTGGGACAATGGGCGTGGACTCTTTCGGTACTTAATCTGACGGCTGTTAGGAACTAATATGGAGATCACTAGTTTCATATCAAAGAACATGTCTCGAGAGACGTGCACACGGTTGCGGACGGGATCCTAGACGCGGTATGCCGCTGTTCTGGGCTCATACCCAAGAAGCACCATGGGAGTGCTCCGATCGTCGAGCTTCACCATGTGGGGCTTCACCACCTTGACGTGTGCCACACAGCCAAATACACGCATATGTCTGACATTTGGTTTGTGACCGTGCCATACCTCGTAGAGAAAAAAAATGAAATGATGGCCTCCCAGACACATATGTACTGTAGCACCTAAGTATCCCAATAGTTATTGTCCCAACGAAGAGAGAAGGAGAGTATTTATGAGTGGAGTTTCATTCACACACAAGTAGTCACGAATATCGTGTGAAGTAATTGTTTGAGAACCTGCAGACGGTATTATTGTCCCATGAAACAAATATACCATAGTAATAATAAGGATTGATTGTTGGAGCGAGGGTAATAATAACTTTAAAGTAAAGAATAAAAATTAAAAGACTGAAAATAAAAGTGGTTTCCTACAGTAGAGAGATTAGGCATGGAGAAACTTCGGATCATGGTGTACATTAAGTATGTCAGTGCGACGGTAATACCAGTTACCTTGTATCGTGATTCTAATATGTTGATTGTTTGTTCGATAGGTGGATCATTCTTGAGTTGTAGAACTCCTCCACGTGGGATGCCATTCTCCTATATAGTGCTGCTTTGACGTTGCAACATCGTGGTCGTCTCCGCAATTGAGAACGTTAGACCAGAACAATGCATTAAGTTTGATGGATCACCGTTATCTCCTACTTTCTTCGATCCATGTAGATATCTCCACCTGTCACCTGGAGGTCACGAATTCACTAAGCAATATGTGTTACCTGCATAGATCTTCGGATCATGTTGTCTGGGCCCTTAAATTGGACAACATGCATTATGCTCCATTTGGTTCCATTTTATGAGGTCTTGATTGGTTTCCTTCCAAAAATATATTTTCCTGCACTACTATGAAAACGAGTTTTGTTCTTTCTTGAAGGCTCAACGTTCGAGGACACGAGAAATATCAAAAACTCGGTGAAATTCGTATCATATCCCTCTACTAAAAGTGGTAAAATCACGAGCCGTCAACTCCCCAAGCTTAAGTCTTGCTTGTTCTCGAGCAACTAAGAAATAAGAAGAATGAAAGGGAGCTTGAAAAATGAGTAAAAGAATTTACCGGCTTGTGAAGATATAATATGTCCATTATCACAAACTCTGTAATCTTAATTAAGAGAACTAGTCAGCAACCCGTGCATCTGCACGGGCTAGTGAAGTTGTAAGAAATGAAATATATTTTGTATACAAATCAAGGTTTATGGCAATCAAATCACTTGTGAGTTATAGATTTGAAGGAAAAGATTAAGATTTACCATATATTCAAATTAGTAAGAATGGAAATATATTTATTATATAGATCAAGGTTTTATGATGTCAAGCAAATACCTCACGTGTTATGGTAAATTGGCAACCGCATAACCACTTCTAGCATATATATGATAACAAACAATCCTCGCATCTCAATTTTGTATTTCACTTTGCCGATAAATTTCCATGGTGGCATAAGATTTACAAAATTTATCTTATCATGGAAGGATCATCCCAGCCGTAAGACTTACAACACATGCTAATTCTGGTACCTGACTTATAACTACTGAAAATCTTTTAACCAAAACTTTATGCCTACCTAACGTGAAATGTAATTGTTGACATCTTTATTGAAACATAATCTAGCCTTATTCTTTCACCACCATCTTTCAGTGCTCTAATCAAGAAGTCCGTCTGCGACAAATATTTGTCCAACTTAAATTAAAAACACTTTTCATGGAAACTTGACAATTTAATCTTTCAGCATATACCCGTTTCAGCATCTTCCCAAGCCAACCGTTCTGTTCAAATACGCCGCGCGGCCCAAAAAACCTGTTACACCGGAGCTGCCGCCTCAGCCCGCGGCGGCAGGTCCTGCCGCCTTAGCTCGTGGCGTCAGGTGTCATGTGTCGGTTGCCGGCCCTGCCGCCACGGCGGACGTGGTCCTTTCTGTCAATGCCGTCTGTAGATGATCTTTTCTGTCAATACGAAAATGCAGGTGGTCTTTTATGCCAAAAAATTCCAGAATCTCGCCAGCACTGCCTTCGCCTTCATCGGGCTCCTTGCGGTTGCGATGATGGTTTGGTTGCGGCGCTCCACGACACCATTCTGCTGTGGTGAATATGGTGTCGTGAGCTGCTGCCGAACACCCTCGTCAGCGCAGTACGTGGCGAAGGTTGCCGACGTGAACTCCTCTCCACGGTCTTGGCGGAGAAGGCGCAGATTTCATCCGGTTTCCACCTCTACGCTAGCCTTGAACCGCACGACCGTTGTCGCCGCCTCGTCCTTGGTGGTGAGTAGCATCAGCCACACGTAGCAGCTAAGATCATCGACGAGCAGAAGGAAGAAGCGTCGGCCGGCGGCCGTTGCCGGTGCAATTGGTCCGCACAGGTCGTCGTGCACAAGGCCCAGGAGCCCCTTGGCACGGCCTTTTGCCGCCTCTGGGAACGGAGCGCGCCTCTGCTTGCCGGCGAGGCAGCTCTCGCAGAGCTGCTGGGCATGCTCGCTCGACGGCAAGCCGTGTACCATGTCACGCGCGTGAGCTTGCGAGTGCGTCAAAGTTAAGATGGCTGTAGCGCTCTTGCCACCTCCAGGCGGCATCGCCAGCGTGGACGACAAGGCATACCGACGTACAGCCTGTTTCGCGCGCGGTCCACCATGGCGTGCAGGCGTCACTACTGGTCGCGGAGGCGGAGAACGTCGTGCTCGATGAGGACCTGACATCCATTCTCGTCCAGCTGACCGAGCCTAACGATGTTGTTGCGTAGCCGCGGGATGTAATAAACATCAGTCAAAGCACGATACTCACCGTTATGACAGGCGAACAGGATCGTGCCGCCCCCTGGATGTCGACCACGGACCCGTCCCCGAACTTCACCGTGCCGGTGAAGACGACCCTGTCGCCGGTCATGTGGTTGGAACCACATATTGTCGGAGCGCGCCTCCTTTGCCAGATACACACAATCGTCAACCAGCGAGACGTGTTCCGATGCACCTGCAGCGAGTGCTTGAGGTGCGTCGCCACGCTCTCCCCTCCTGGGCTCGTCAGATGGCTCTACCGTGGCCATCAACAGGGAGGGGTCATCCTCCTGCAGTGTGCAGGTGCGTGCGAGCAGGAGGCCCACGTCGTCATCGATCTTGGCCAGGTTTGCCCTCGGCTGCAGCTGGGGCTGTGCCACCGACGGCTGTTGCTGGCTCTTTCGGTCGCGTCGGGGCTCCTTGCAGTCCCTGGAGAAGTGGCCTGGGAGATTGCAATTGTAACACTTCACCTTGGACATGTCCCATTCGTGTCGGTCACCGGTCTGGCCGCGACCTTGCGGCTTGCCGCGGCGTTGCTCGCCGCCACCACTGGAGCCGGAGCTCTGCCCCTGCTCACGATGCTTCCTCCTTGCGCCCCACTCCTGCTCGGTGAGGAGGAGGTGCCCACTGGGGCTCTTTGCGTTGATGGAGTAACGCTCTTCTGCAGAGAGAAGGCGCTGGACGATCTCTTTCACTGTCAACGCGCTCAGGTCGAGGACAGTCTCGACGGCGCAGGCGATCTGGGGTACCGCGCCGGTACAACCTGCAGGAACTTTTGGACGACACGTACGTCCTCGATGGTGTCGCCCAACGGCTGAAGGTTTTTGACGGGGTCGGTGATCCGCATTGCGAACTCGTCGAGAGTTTCGCCGTCTCTGAAGGCGATCTGCTCGAAGGCAATGCGGAGACGCTGCGCCGTCATGTCCGACGAACGCCGCCGAGCATGGCCTCCTAGAGCCCTTGCGCCCGAAGATTGGTCTGCATGATCAGAGCCCACTCAGTGTAATTGGCGGGGGTTAGCATGGGGTAGACAATCGTGCCGCTCCTGCCAGTGGCCTCTCGGATCATGCGCTCGTGGACGACGACCTTGCCGCCGCCACGCCTAACTCGGTTGCGCCCGCGTCTCCGTGCGCGCCTCTGGCGTCTTGTCACCCTATCGTGCATGTGTGTCCGCTGCTCGCTGCTCATCGCCGACAGGCTCCTTGCTGCCGGCCATGGTCCCTCGTCGCCGGTGCCTCTGATGTCAATTGTTGGGCGGCGGCCAGCCCAGCTCACGCTCGCTCACTTTCTCAGGTGAACTCGAGAAGACAAGACGTTTTGCGCAGCGCACAAACTTGCTGCTTTTCTGTCCCTCTTATTCTGCTCGATCTAAAAACCGGCCGGTAAGCCCGCCACGACCCCGCTCGTTCGAACGTACCATCCCACGTTCACGAAGAGGGGCACGCTCACCACGTCATTGACGACTCAATCGGCGTCGCGCACGACTCACACAGGTCACGGTCATACACCTTATTTCATGCAAAAGCAAACTGAACCTGGGAAACCGGTTCTTAGCTAAAATCTGTCCTAGTCTTATCTTTTTTTTGCGGGTATCACAGTATTATCTTACCAACAACTCAGTTGTTCTTGTTGAGAAGGACGATATTATATTCCAGGTAGTATATTAATTGTGCCTTCCCTCTGAACTAGTAGAATCAAATATTGATACTCCTTTTGTATAAAGAAATATAAGAGGGTTTAGATCACTTACAGAGGGAGTACTATTCTGTTCATAGGCAATCTGACACCGGTATTCTAGTTGTCAAGATGATCCTCCGACGTGCCCACCTCGGGGGAGCACTTGATCTGAATGGCCAGCACCATCGCCGGTGGGGGTGGGCATTCGGTTTTTTAGGTTAATACGGTTCGGTTTGGTCGGTTAATTATAATTTCGGTTTCTTAAAAACAACAACCGAAAAATAAGCTAAACATAAGAAAACCGAACCAAATTCACCGATATATTTCAGTTCGGTTTGTTCGGTGTTTCGGTGAACCGAACAATCCATGACAGCGATATGGAATTATGGCTTTAGTCGTAAAAATAATAGTATTGAATAATAGCTTCATGAACATTTTTTGAAAATAAAAACAAAGAATGAAACTCGTCCCAAAATAAACAGCAGTACTAACCTTAGATAGCAGAATCATTGGGCTAGCTAGGTGTACGTCCTTTCGAAGTGGGATTTTAAGTGAGTAAGAACCAAGCGCATAGGTTGGCTGGGCTTTGAGCTAGCTATTTATTTAGTCTTGATGAGCTAGCTCGTGAGTAGTACTGTAGTAGTAGGTACAAGGTTCGGTGTATGCGGTGTATTCGGTTTCTACAATCAGAAAACCGAAGATAAAACGTTCCTGATGCATACATGAAATGTACAACGGAAAACAAAGAAAGCCAATAAAACCGAAAAAGAAATACAAAGAAACAAAGAAAAAGAAGAAAGAAAAGCAAAAAACCAGTGAAAACGAGAAAATAAACAAAAAAAGAAAGAAAAAAGTAAAGAGAATAAAAAACCAATAAAACCCATGAATGGAACGAAAAAGAGAGAGTGAAAAACAAAGAAAACAGAAAACCAAAGAAAATCATGAAGAAGCAAAAAATAAAAAAAGAAACTAAAAAGAAAAAGAAGAAGAAAACAAGCAAAAAACTAGACCAAAATAAAGTACAGCAAGCGAGCGAGGAAAAGTGGCCCGACCCATTAAAACGCGACGCAATAAGAGCTTTAGGACAGTGAAACATAGGACTCGCTGTAAGCGAGATATAGTGCACGGCGACTATATCTAGACCGTAGGATGTCTCGCTAAAGTAGTCGGGCCGGCCCATTTCCCGCGCGGTTAAGAAAAAGAGGAGAAAGAGGGAACGATCCCTGGAACTCCTGGAAGATAGCAAGCGGGGATAGCCATCGTGCCAGCCAACTGTTCGTGTTATGTAACAGGGGCGCCACGCACTTGAAGCAAGTCTAGCAGGTTTTCTCTGGATTTTTTCCTCTTTCTTTTCCCTTTTTCTTTTTTTCTTCTTTGGTTTTTTCATTTTCTTTTTTCTTTGGTTTATTTTGTTTCTTTTTCAGTTTTCATTTTTTTTTGGATTTCTTTGTTTCTTTTGGTTTTCATTTCTACATTTGTTGTATATGTCAACAACGTTTTTCTAATATACGTTTAACATTTTTCTAATACAGTTCTAATTTTTTTAATACATGATCAACATTTTTATACACATTTTTTACATTTTTCAAATGCTTGATTAACATTTTCCAAATATAAGATTAACATTTTTTTAATACACGAACAATATTCTTTCTAGATATATTTTGAATATTTTCAAATGCTTGATTAACATTATTCAAATAAAATATTAACATTTTTCTACTACATGGTCAACATTTTTTCTATGCACATTTAACATTTTTTAAATGCTTGATTAACATTTTTGAAATACTTGTTCACCTTTTTTTCAAATGCTTGATTAACATTTATATATATTGATCAAATTTTTCCATCAATTTTTTTAAAACAAGGTCAAGATTTTTTCTATACATATTTAACATTTCCAAATGTTTGATTAACATTTTTCAAACACTCGTTCTGCATTTTTTTTAGATGCTTGATTTAACATTTTTTAAATACATGATCAAATTATTTCATACACAATTTATTTTTTTTGAATACATTTTTCATATGCGTGATAAACATTTTCTCTATACATGTTTAACATTTTTCAAATGCGCATTTAACATTTTTCAATTCTGTATGTAAACTGATTTTTATTATAGATATAACTAGAATATTAGGAAATATAAGCAAAATAGAAGGCAAGAAAGTGAAAACAAAAAACAAAAGCAAAAAAAGGTTGAATGCCCGTGGTCCCCGCAGGGCTAGCCCATTATGGGTGCTGCTTGACGCGAGCGCTCGCTTCATCTCGCGTGAAGCGAGACGGGACCTCGTATATGGCGCCGTACGCGCTGGAAGCCACAGGAGCGCGCACCCTCCCTGAGGACCTCCTATATGCCGCTCGTTGCGGCAAAAAGTCAGCGTTTCGCACAGGGCCACTCACCTAGGCCGGCCACGGGCACAGGGATTCGAACACGCGACCTCAAGGTTGGTTGCGCACCGTGCTAGCCACTGCGACAAGCAGGTTCTTGTGTCTGATAGGAAGCGCGACGCTTAAAGAACTAAACGACAGCGGCAAAACTTAAACACCCGGTAGCACAAATTCCCATAAACACAAGTCGGTGTGAGGGATTGAACCGAGGTCCTCTTTCAAGTGAACAGCATCGCTAGCCACCATCATTACTTTGATTAGGTGTCTAAAATGGCATTTTCCTTTTGCAAAAAGTAAATCTGTTTTAAACACGATTTTTTTAAAATTTCTAAACAAATTTATAAAAGTCGAACATTTTGTGAAACCCAAACATTTTTTGAAAAAAGGAACAAATTTCAAAGGCAGAACATTTTTAAAAATTACGAACAAATTTTTGAAAATGCAAACTTTTTTGACAAACAAGAACAAAAATTAATAATGCAATTTTTTTAAAATCAGGAACAAATTTACCAAAATGCGAACATTTTTGAATTCCCTGAATTTTTCTTTTGAATTCGCGAAAACATTTTGGAAACATGGCTTTTTTTTATTTGTGAACATATTTGGAAAGTGAAATTCCCGAACATTTTTAAATTTGTGAACAAAAATACAAAGGCGAATATTTTTGGAGATCCCTGGAACATTTTTTAATTTTGTGAACAAATTTTGAAAACATGAACAGTTTTTGAATTTGCGAACAAATTTTGAAAGTGGGAACATCTTTTGAAATTTCCAAACATTTTTTGAATTTGTGAACAAAAACTAAAATGCAAACGTTTTTGAAATTTGAAATTCTTTACTTTTTTTGAATTTCCGAACATTTATGTAAAGTAGCAAACAAATACTAAACTTCTATTTTTTTTGGAATTTGTGAACAAAATTTCAAAACGGGAACATTTTAGAAAAAACCAACAAAATTTAAAAAATGCGAACATTTGTTTTCATTTTTTAAAGATTTGTTGAAAAATAAAAGTAAAAAAGGAAAGAAAAGAAAAAACGAAACAAAGGAAATAAAAAACGAAAAGGAAAAGAAAATGGAAAACGGAAAAAGGATAGAAAAGAAAAAAATAAACAGGAAAAAAACGAAAAAGACATAAAACCGGTTCAGGAACCATCTAGAAAGTTCCTAAAACCAGAAAAAAACGACTGAAACCTCCTAGAACCTTCTAGAACGGCCGGCCCATGTCGCTCGCTGATTGCTCGCTCTGTGCGAATCAAGGCCGGCCCCCCTCCCTGCTCCCCCGCGCGCCCTCATGAGTCGGCCCATGTGCGCGGCGGGGAGCCCCTTGGTTTTTTTTGCTTTTTATTTCTGTTTCAAGGTTTTTCCTTTTTCAAAATAGATTGGGATTTATAAAAAATATGTAAATTATCGAATTGTCCGTGAATTAAAAAATTGTTCATGATTGGAAAAATGTTCGGAAAATGATAAATGCTCATGGATTTAGAATGTTAGCTGTTTCAAGAAGTATTAATGAACTCGAAAAATGTTCATCAAAAATGAAAAATATGTTCTTGAATTTCACAAATTGTCCCAAAATTTTAAAAAATATTCACGTGTTCCAAAAAATGTACCAGTTTCAATAAATGTTCGTGAATTTGAAAAATGTTCATGATTTACAAAAAATGTTCATGATTTCAAAAAATGGTCACGATTTTAATAAAGTTCATCAATTTGGAAAAATATTCACTTGTTCCAAAAATGTTGGTGAATTTGTAAAAAAAATGTTCGTCTATTCAGAAAATGTTAATGATTTTGCAAAAAAATGTGCGCAAATTTGTAAAAACTGTTCACGGATTGGAAAAATGTTCATGATTTCGACTAATGTTCATGAGCTCAAAAAATGTACAGAATTTGAGAAAATATGGAAAAAAAATGAAAAAGAAGAGCAAGAATTAATAAAAAGAAAAAGAAGAGAAAAAGAGAAGCAGAACATTAAAGAAAAACGAAAAAAAAAACAAAACTGAAAAAAAAGGAAAAACCTTACAAAAAAGAAACAATGAAAAAAGGGTTATGGGAAGGTTCTGGAACCTTCCCAATACCGGTGGGCGAGGAATCCCGCAACGGGCCTGCCCAAAAAGGGACGCAGTAGGGGTGCGCGCCAGCTCGCTATTTGGTTACCAACGCGCCAAATAGGAGTGGCAAGCGAGACTTATCATGCAGCGGCACGTGAAGGATTCATATAGTGGCCTGGCCCAGTATTAATTCGGCCGTTTTTTCAAATTCTGTTCGTTTGTTTTTCCTTTTTTTTTGTCCATCATTTTTTGTATTTTTATAAATTATTATAAATAGAGACATTCCGAAATTTATATTTACAGAAATTTTCTCAAAAATAAAGAATTGGAAAATGTTTACGCAGTGTAAAAAACTGTTATCGTCAATTTGAAAAATGAAGATAACATTGATATTTTTTACATTTACAATGTTTAATACATGTTAAAAATGTTTTAATACGTATTCAAAAAGAATGTTCAAACACATATATTTGAAAAATGTTAATGATGTATTTGAAAAAAGTTTATGTGTATACAAAAAATGTACAACAATTATGAAAAAAAGTATACATCAAAAATATATATTGAAAAAAATGTTAATCATGCATTAGAAAAATGTAAACATGTAAATATAAAAATGTTCCTCTTGTATGTGAAAAATTTACAATGTGCATGAAAAGGTAGATGTCAAAAAAATTTAATCGTCTAGTTTGACAATATTTACAATGTGCATGAAAAGGTAGATGTCAAAAAAATGTTCTTGTTGTGTGATAAAAATGTACTATGTATATGTATATATATATATATATATGTGTGTGTGTGTGTGTGTGTATATGTACTATGTATATGTATATAGGACAAATGTTTCCTACTACCGGGTGTAGTTACTCCCACTTTTGATTTATACGTTCTAGGTAGTATCTATCATCCCGGAGTATATGTATGCGTAGTATGTAGTATGTAAGAATGTTTAGATAGTATATATACTATTTTTTAGGTAGTATGTATTATATTTTAAGCATACTATTTTTTACGTACAAATATGAACATATTTCACAAATATGATAAAAACATGGGCTCACATGCAATTTTTTCACATAACTCGCTTTGGAGTATTTTAGATATAGTATATGAACATACTAAAAATGATAAATTAGTATATATACTATCACATGGTAGTATATGAGACATGGGTGTAACTACACCCGGTAGTAGGTAGTATGTATTATGTGTGTGTGTGTGTGTGTTAACCATATATTTGGAAAATATATATTTTAAAATGTTAGTCATGTCTTTTAAAAATGTAGTCTAGTTTAAAAATATATTTATTACCATAAAAATGTTTCACTTGTATTTGAAAATATATTTACCATTTATTTAAAAAGTGTTCAAAACATGTATTAAAAGAAATTGTACTTTATGTATTTGAAAAATGTCAATGTGTATCAAAAAAAGGCTTTACGTGTACATTAACAATTTATATAGTGTACTGAAGAAAAATAGACATGTGTTGTACAAAAAAGAAATCGATGAAAATTGATAAAGAAAAAACAAAGAAACCCAATAAAAACAAAAAAATGGAAAAATAAAATGAAAAACATAGAGGACCACTGCAAAAAATAGAAATGGTTAAACTTGAGAAAGAAACAAAGAAAACCAAGAAAAGAAATATAGAAAAGCAAAGAAAGAATGAAAGAAAAGCAAAAAAATACCATTGAAAACCGAGAAAGAAACAAATAAATGAAAAGAAGAAAAGCCAGTAAAAATGCTAAAGAAACAAATAAAATAGGTGAGCAAACAAAGATAAAGCGAAAAAACAAAGAAAACCGTAAAAAAACAGTAAAAACGAAAAAATATGAAAACGAAAAAAAAATCTGGACCAAATCAACGAAAACTATCGACCCAGCGAACGAGAAAGCCAAATTGGGCCGGCTTTCAAACAAATGGAGAGTTAAAACGCTCGACGCGAGTGATCGGCAGACCCTATTTGACGTTGCTAGCGGACGTCCCTATTTCTCGCCTTTAGCTGGGTCGCTGTGGGGCGACCGACATAGGCTGGTCCACGCGTGCGGCAGGCCACAGGCTCTTTTTTCTGTGTTTTTTTCTTTCTGTTTTAGCTTCTTGCTTTATTTTTGTACTTTTTTTATACTTCAAAAATATTAATAGTCTTTAAAAAAACAGTCTTTAAAAAACATTTGAATTTTTTTATATATATTTCAAAAAACAGTCTTTAAAAAACATTTGAAATTTTTTAAACAAGTATTTGAAGAAACTTGGACAAGTATTTGAAAAATATTGAACAAGTATTTGAAAAATATTAATCAAGCATTCGGAAAAATGTGGAATGTGTATAGAAAAATTGTTGATCATGTATTAAAAAATGATGAAATGTTTTGATCATGTATATAAATATATTAATCAAGCATTTTGAGAAAAAATGTTGAACAAGTATTAGAAAAATGTAAATCAAGCATTTGGGAAATATTAAATGTGTATTGAAAAATTGTTGCTAATGTATCAAAAAAATGATGAATTTTTTTATCATGTATATAATAATATTAATCAAGCATTTCAAAAAAAATGTTGAACAAGTATTTGAAGAATGTTAATCAAGCATTTGGGAAATGTTAAATGTGTGGATAAAAAATGTTGATCAAGTATTAAAAAATGATGAAAAATTGATCATATATATAGAAATGTTAATCAAGCATTTGAAAAAAATGTTGAACCAGTATTGGAAAAATGTTAATCAAAAATTGGGAATTTTTTAAATCTGCATAGAAAAAAATGTTGTCCATGTAATGAAAAATGATGAATTTTTTTGATCATGTATATAGAAATGTTAATCAAGCATTTGGAAAATTTTAAATGTGTATAGAAAAATGTCGACCAATCATTAAAACTTTTTAATCAAGCATTTAAATTTTTTGTAAAAATGTATAGAATTTTTTTGACCATGTATTGAAAAAAATGTTAATCTTGTATTGAAAAAATGTTAATAAAACATTTAAAAATGTTTAAAATATGTATAGAAAAATGTTGACCATGTATAACAAAAATAATTAATTTGTGTTGGAAAAATGTTAGACGTGTATTAGAAAAATGTTATTGACATATACTAAAATGTAGAATAATAACCAAAAGATCAAAGAAAACTGGTAAAAAAAGAAAATAAACAAAATAAAAAAGAAATGAAAAAAAACGAAGAAACAAAGTGCAAAAAAAAAATGAAATAAATTGAGAAGAAAAAAGAAAAAAAACAAAAAAAAAGAAAAAAGAAAAAAACTAAAAAAAATCCCGGTTTGAATTGCCTCAAGTAAGACGCGGACCGACAACTTATCACGAACAAAACTTGGGTGGAGTGGTACCAGTACCTGCGGTTGCCCTGGAGACTAGGGACCGATTCTTGGATCTCCCTTTTCCTCAGATCTTTTTCTTACTATATGCATGCGCGAATGGGCTGGGCCAATACGACGTGGGGAGTGGAAAAATTCCTCAGCTGCTACCATCTCGCCTGATGCGAGACATAGCGCTCGTTAGCGTCAGAACGTTGTGCCTTCGCTGAGGCGAGCCTCCTGTTGGGTTGGCCCACATACGGGATTCGTCTTTGGTTCGTTTGCAGGTGAGCCTCCTGTTGGGCTAGCCCACATACGGGATTCGTGTTTGGTTGGTTCGCTGCTGCTTCCTTCGGTCTTTCTTGCGTTTTTGTTTTTTGTTTTTCTTCAATGGTTTTTTGCTTCCGGTTTTTCCAATGTTTTGTCTTCTTTTCAGTGGATTTGTTCTGGTTTCTTTGTTTTCGTTCCTTTTTTCATTTCGGTTTCTTCTTTTCGTTTATTTTCTTTTATGTTTTTTTATTTTTTTTGTGTGTTATTATATAAAAAGTTCACAGCGTATTACAAATGCTCATCGTATATTAAGAAAATGTTTCACCGTATTTCATAAAAAAATTCATCATACATTTAACAAAATGTTCCGCATATATTAAGAATATGTTCAACATATTTAAAAAAAATGTTCATTGCGTCCTTAAAAAATGTTCAGCGTATATTGAAAAAAAATGTTCAATGTGTACTTAAAAAAGTTCAGCTTATATTAAAAAAATGTTCAATGTGTACTTAAACATGTTCAGCGTATATCACAAAGATGTTCAATGTGTATTTAATTTTTTTTCATCATATATTGAAAAGATGTTCAATGGTCAATGTTTTTTTTATCTGGCACTGCGTTTAGTTCTTATATATTCGCGCGCCTTGTTAAACATTAACATTGAGCAGCTCAAGTAGTAAAGAGCACTTACTCTCTATCGTCGGTTGTGGGTTTGATTCCTCGATAGAGCATCATTTTTTTGGAATTCTAATAGCGGCTCGCACTGATGCTACCAAATGCGCCAGCCCATTCAGATGCACGCCTGTGCGAAAGCTCCTCTGGTTGACGCTCGCGAGCGTCAGCTAGGAGCTCTCGGAATGATCCTTCCATCTCGCTATAAGCGAAACATAGAAATATTGGAACCGCAAAAGCTGTTGGGCCTTTAGGCCATCTGTGCCACCATTCTTCCATCACAGGCCGCCATAGATAATTGTCACCTGGGTTTCACCAATTCTCAAAAAAAAAAAAAAAAAAAAAAAAAAAAAAAACGCCAGGGTTTCACCAAGAAAGGAAAGGGGGTCGGGGTAAGGCCAACTCCAACGTGCGGCTGCAAACAGACGTCTATTTTGTCCGGTTTATGTCCGTTTGCGTCGTAAAACGGACGCTCGTGTCCGCCAATGTTCATGGGTTGGGAAAATCTTTCCTCTTTAATCAAGAAACCGTAGCTCAATTTCACAGAAAAGTTGTCTATTTCTCTCTGAATTCTCTAATCGTTCTCTGTTGTGAACTTCCCAAGTCAGGGCTTGACACGGATGCTGAACAAAAGGTGCAAATGCTTGATTAAACTCGAGCACAAGGGAGGAGAGGTCGATAGCCAACGGACTAGCTGAAAAACATAGTGAGAATTAAGTGGGTCTTCTCACGATAACTAATCTATATTCCAATTCCCCGGAAGAAGTGAGCAGGTTAGTCCTTGAGATTAACAGGTTGAATGAAGTGAAAAATTGTCTACCGAGCTTAAGGAAACCTTCTTGCTGCAGAACACCGACCAGGACAGAGTTTTTCTTCAGCACAAGCAGTACTTGGTGAGAGCATATAATCTGGAATATAAACTATCTGTGGTGCAGATGCTTTTTTTTTTGAACGGTCACCGGGGGGGAGAGGATCCCCACCTGAATATATTGCTCAAAAAGCTGCCAAAGCCAAGAGTCACCCCTTAAGCTTTGGCTGATCCAGTTTATAAGGGAAACCGGAAGCTTGAAGAAGAGAGAAGAGGAGGATGGCATGCAGACTAAGATGAAAGATGAAGCACGGAAGCTTGAAGCTTGAGCATCTCTTGCGATGACAAATATGCATTCTCAGTCTCAGGAATAGATTGGTTTTGTAGATTGAGACAGAATGGCCGATGACCCATCTCAAATAAGGGCCCAATGCATCTACATACACAAATACATTATTGAAATATGTTCTGCATATCATAGTACTAACACTAATAAAAAAATAACTTTTGTGTGGATACCTGACTCCGCCAACCATGAAGGACTATAGGCTCTTGCTTGCCTAGCGTCCCTCTCGACAGCGCAGAGGTCTCTGACTGTAGGCAGGGCCAACCCTAGGCCATGGCAAGAAGTGCAATGTCCGATGAACCATCTCAAATAAGGGCCCAATGCATCTACATACACAAATACATTAATATGGTTTGCAAATCATAGTACTAACACTAATAAAAAAAGACTTGTGTGTGGATACCTGACTCCACCAACCATGAAGGACCATAGGGCTCTGGCTTCCATACCTACCAAGACACACACTACATTTCTTAAATAGGCATTTACGTTGGAGAACACGATCCTATAATCATCATTTGTGTCTTATAGTCACGTATTGGTGTATTAAGACCCTAATGATTTTTTATGTTTATGCTTTTATACTTTCATGGTATGCAACATATAACCATGGAAGTACTACTTCTCCTAACCTATTATAGCTCTATTCTTACAAGGGTTTCCAAAATGCCAGCGCCGACCCTAACCGCATAGTTCGAATCGGTGCTTCTTCTGTTCCGATTTGGATTTTTGTGTTGGTGTAACAGACTAAACCTGCTTTTTATTATTTTTGTGTTTTGTCGAATGAACTTTAAACTAGGTATTAGTGCTTTGTGTTTGACCATTGCATACTCTAAAACGGTTGCGAAGTGTGGTGTGAGTAAAGGAGCAAACCTCCTGGAGTGGTCTTGATGGCTATTTCCTGGATACTAGTGGTTGGGGCCCGCCATTACGGGCCGCTTGAGAGGAAGATGTGAGCGCGTATCTCCATCTTAGAAAAAAAAACTCACCTCCATCTCAAAAATTATAAAAAAACTCACATGGACATCATATCCATCTTGAAAAGAAAAAGGCCTAGAAAAGCTTTACTCGAAAAGAGAAAGAAAAAAGCCTCACTTCCATCTTCCAAAAAGGAAAGAAATCTAAAAAAAACTTTTTCCCCACATCCAACCAGCATGTGCCATGTGGCATAGCTGGTTGGCCGCCGCGTTTCTCCATCTTAAAGAAAAAAAGTTAAAAAAACCTCACCTCCATCTCAAGGATTTTAAAACAACTCAGGTGGACACCATATCCATCTCGAAAAGAGAAAAAGGCTAGAAAAGCTTTTCTCGAAAAGAAAAGAAAAAAAAATCCACACTTCCATCTTCCAAAAAAAAAGAAATCTAAAAATAACCTTTTCACCACAGCCAACCAGCATGTGCCACGTGGCATAACTGGTTGGCTGCCGTGTTTCTCCATCTTAACAAAAAAAGTTGCAAAAAACGTCACCTCCATCTCAAAAATTTAAAAAAACTCACGTGAACATCACATCCATCTCGAAAAGAAATAAAACCTAGAAAAGCTTTTCTCGAAAAAAAAGAAAAAAAGCCTCACTTCCATCTTCCAAAAAAAAGGAATTTTAAAAGGCAAGTTCTATAGGACGGCGGTTCGACCCGCAATGTTGTATGGCGCTGAGTGTTGGCCGACTAAAAGGCGACATGTTCAATAGTTAGGTGTGGCGGAGATGCGCATGTTGAGATGAATGTGTGGCCACACGAGGAAGGATCGAGTCCGGAATGATGATATACGAGATAGGGTTGGGCTAGCACCAATTGAAGAGAAGCTGGTCCAACATCGTCTGAGATGGTTTGGGCATATTCAGCGCAAGTCTCCAAAAGCTCCAGTGCATAGCGGACGGCTAAAGCGTGCGGATAATGTCAAGAGAGGGCGAGGTAGACCAAATTTGACATGGGAGGAGTCCGTAAAGAGAGATCTGAAGGATTGGAGTATCACCAAAGAACTAGCCATGGACAGGGGTGCGTGGAAGCTTGCTATCCATGTGCCAGAACCATGAGTTCATCGCGAGATCTTATGGTTTCACCTCTAGCCTACCCCAACTTGTTTGGGAGTAAAAGCTTTGTTGTTGTTATTGTTGTTCCTCCATCTTCCAAAAAAGGAATCTAAAAAACTTTTTCATCACAGCCAACCAGCATGTGCCACATGGCATAGCTGGTTGGCCGCCGCGTTTCTCCATCTTAAAGAAAAAAAAATGAGAAAAAAACCTCACCTCCATCTCATATTTTTTTTTAAAAACTCACGTGGACATCGCATCCATCCCTAAAAAAAAGAAAAAAGTCTCACTTCCATCTTCCAAATAAAAGAAATCTAAAAAAATCGCCGCAGCCAACCAGCATGTGCCACGTGGCATAGCTGGTTGGGTGCCCCTTCTTTCGGCCTTAATGGGTGTAAAGTCGGTGGAATATCCTTTAATTTAATGGATCCCTTTGGCCTTTCATATGGAGACTTCAAATTGATGACTTTAGCAATAAGTAGCAAATTTCTGAAATCCAAATTCTACCAAATGTCAGGCTATGAAAATCATCCAATGGCACAAAAAAAACTAGTAACATGGTGAAAAAATTATCTCCATCCGTCAACACAAGCACCATGCGTGTACATATTTTTCCTTTTCGGTTTCCTTTTGATATTGCCATGTTTTAGAAGCTAGAAATATTTGGTCTCACACTCTGTGAAGGTTGGGTAATTGCATTACTCTTTACATTACCATGAAAAACATACTCTTAAGCTTTTTCTTTGTAAAATTTAGTGTGAATCCTTGGACATAACAATCTTGTCAAGCATATCATCGAGGCATCACCCTGACCTAGACATATAGTTGCACTAGTATCGAAGAAAGAATCGTTGAACAAGACGATGTTGCCCATATAACTATACTGACAAATAATACAAAAACCAACTTGATTATTCGAGACAACACTACCATCATAGCCGCAACGAGACACCGGAACATGGTGCGCAACAATAAGGACGATCAAGAAAAATGTTCATGCAAGGAAGAAAACATAGACAAATGGAGCCGTAAATTAATTATGACAAGTTACTAGTAATAACAAACTGAAAAACTGTAAGGCCCAACAAAGGAGGATCGACATGGCATAGCAACCGCTCCCCTCTCTCGTTTGAGACCATTGTGGCAGCATCTTCTGCCGGTGGCGAGCCAGTCACTGTGCCCTTCAAGGTTGACCTTGAGATCGTTGGCAACCCCGACCATGGATGGCACCTCTCCTCGGCAGAAAAGCTTCTCTCGCCGTTCTGCTTCGTGGAGAGCCTTACCCGGGCGACGCGGGATGGCCGTAACATGTCTGTGTTCTGTCTTTGCACCTTGACGGCTAATCCATATATGCCATGTAGGGGAACGCAGCAGAAAACAAAAATTTTCCAACCTACGCACCAGCCCAGGACCACTATGGAGACTGCATACAAGGTTTGATCTTTTCATTACCGACTCGTAGCGCAACGGAAGTAGAGTCAATGACGATCGGCGCTGCAGATCCCCGCAGCTAGGATTTTACAACCTCCCAACCGCGAGGATGTTCTCCCTCGTCTGCACCTCGGACAGCCCTCCGGGAGGCAGTCGGATAGTCCCTCAGACGGTGTCACGGACAGCCCTTCGGGAGGACGCTCGAAACTCAGACGGTCACTCGGACAGCCCTTCGGGAGGCACTCTCGAACAACCCCTCAGGCAAAAAGATTGAACCTACGACCTCTCTACGGGGTTGCACACATACGGTGTCATCTATCCGGCAGGGCTTCGCCGTCCAGAACTAGTTCCCACCGGAACCCAGACAGCCTTTCGGCTCTACAAAACTATTTCGCGGGGAGGGAGAGAGAAGGCCAGATCATGCATGGCTTGTGTATGTTGAGAAAGAGTGAGTCTTTAGGCAGCCCCCTCCACCCCTATTTATAGGCCAAGCCCAAGGGTGGCTTCTCCAAGAAGCCAAGGGGAAAAATACCAAAAGGCCCTCAAGGTGGCTTCTCCAAGAAGCCACCCAAAAAGCACTTTCACTATTCACGGAAACATTTTTCCGCGACCGTTAAATCCGAAAATATTTCTGTGGGTCTTAGAATAATTCCAGTACCCACTAAAATGATTTTGGACGCGTTCCGAAACAATTCCGGATTAGTGATTTTCATCTGCGAAAAGCAACCAAACCGGTTCCGGCAGCTCCGGAACATTTCCGGTTTTTATCCCGAAAAAATCCCAGAAGTTTCCAGAACAATTCTGGCACCCTCCAAGAATTTCCAGACGTGTGCCGAAACCAATTTGACTCAATGGTATACCCTGAAACAACTTTTCAGTTTTACCGAAACTATTCCGGTGCTCTCTCTCCGGAACTTTTCCGCTGTCTCCGAAACTTTTCCGGTGACTTTCTCTCAGACTCCCTGTCTAGTATTCAGCAGATAGATGACCCTTAAGCATGTGACCCTATAGGTTCGGTGAAGCATAGACATGGCCGGAACACTTTCCGATCAATGATCAACATCGGAGACGTGGACACCCATATTGACCCCTATACCCACATGAATAAATATTCGAGTGAACCTCCAGTTGCCGTGTGCTATTCCTGTTGCTTCGCGATATGTTACAAACACCCGAGGTGAGACTTATCGGCATCCCCGTGAATCAACAACTTGTCCACTATGCCAGTTACCTCGTTATCGGTTTTGTTCTCTTTTCTCGTTCCCGTGTTCCGGCATCCCTGTGATCAAATCACATTGTGTCTGGCCAGACGATGATGGATACCGTAACACCGAGAGGGCCCAGAGATATCTCTCCATCGTCGGAGGAGCAAATCCCAATCTTGAGCTATCAAGTTACTTGACATACTTTTCCATGAATCCGTAAGCCGCCGTAATAGCCACCCATTTACGGATGATGTTTAACAAACCCCAAAGTTCATGAAGCAAGCATGAAGAAACTCGATACTCTCATGGTCTAACGAATTATGCAAACATTAACTTTCTCTGTGTTATTAACCATTAACTTGTGACGAATGTATCTCATAGCATAACATCAATTCGGGTCGATTCAACCACAAGTGTTCTTCTAACATTGTGCCCTCAAAGTTGCCGGCATAGTCATGCCCATGATCAGGAAAACAGAACCATCATGCAACACTTGAGCTAGTCTTAGAGGCCAGACTAGGAATACATTTTACCGTTTATTATTCCACACGTGCATATGAGTCTTCCTTCGAGCCTCGTGGTTATTGCAGACTCGAGAACCATTGCAGTTATAGCATGGAACATAAACATAATTATGAACATGGAGATAAACAATAACATTTATTATTGCCTCTAGGGCATATCTCCTACAGACTCTCACTTGCACTAGAGTTAATAATCTAGTCAATGCTAATGCACTTTACACCTATGGCATACCGGTGTAAAAAATGCTTCGCTTGTGGTATAGCCTGATGTCCAACGGATCTGACAACTTCAGTTCCGTGTGTATCTTTGCATCTCCCCGTGTTTTCATGCTTTCACAAAATTCATATTTTGTGTGGACTTGGCTTTGTATATATGTGAATCACAGGTCAAACCTTGATTCCTCAGACTGAACTATGGAGCAACTATCTGCAATAGTGTCCCATTGACCAAAGCCATTTTGGAACCATACTAAGTTCATGAATGAACTATATGATTCAACATCTTCTTGGTCGCTTCCAAAGCGTCAACATACTTAGCCTTTGTTATAGAATTTGCCATAGTAACCTGTCTGGAACAATTTCCAACTACCGTGCCACCATATTGTGTATTACACAAAAACCCTTAACTTAAATCGAAAATCGCATGGAGCATTGATGAAGACTGTATCGATATAATTACTTACAACGAGCACTTCATAATCTCTGCTTGCGAGAAAACATGTCATCAGTGCTACTTTAGTACTTAATGACTTTTTTCACTGTTGTCCCATGATCAGTACTTTGATCACTTTGGTATCTATACTCGCAACAGCTTTGGGAGTATCAGACATATCTAGTTGTTTTACATACCATGGAATACATGATTAATCCAAACACAAGAGTGTGGAATCTCCATCATGTATTTTGCTCATCAGTGTTTTGGGACACCGAGTCTTGCAAAAACCCTTTCCATGTGACTTCGGCAAGAATCACTCCTTGGCGTTTTAATGCTAAACTGTTTTAGCATCTTGTCAATATGTATTTTTTTGGCTTAGCCCATTAGGCAATTCTATCTCGTAGATAAATATACCTAATATCAAGGCTATTTAGCCCAAGCACTTTATCGAAAAAACTATTTTCAATGAAGTCCTAATTCGTGTCAAGAAATTTATATTATTTCCAATCAACAATGTGTCAAGCACACAAAGTTTTTAGAAATATTATTATGCTCCCACTTACTTTCTTGTAACCACAAGCATCTTCGTTATCCATTGATGAAATCAAACTCTTTTGACTATTTCATTAAAACGAAGATTCCAACTTCATTTTGCTCTCTTCTGTCCATTGCTGGAACTCTGAAGTTTGCATACTTACTAGCATCCTCTGGATTGACAAAATACTTCGGACTGTATCACATGCAAGTCCTAGGTTGCATTTCCATCACATGGACATCCTTTTGGCATCCATGTATCATATCTCAAGATTGAAATATGTATTAATTGGCTAATTTTTTTAAAATAATACACTTTTTTTATTAATTTTCAGAAATATTACGCCGTTTAAAATAATAATAATACATAGTCGGCCTTCTGGTGGCCGACTGGATCCTGTCGGCCAGGAGGAAGCCGATTGGTGCCCTTTCGGCTATAGGGTGGCCGATTGGCCTCCTGTCGGCCTAGGGGTGGTCGACAGCCCTCTCGCCTGCTGGCGCTGGATCCTGTCGGCTTCCTGTAGGCCGACTGGAACTAATCGTCTTCCCGTAGGCCGACTGGAACTTATTGTCTTCCCGTAGGCCGACTGGACCTAATTGTCTTCCCCTAAGCCGATAGGTGCATGGGACCCCCTACGTTTTCCGCTTCTGGGTTCCCTCTTATATCTCGGGCCGCCGTTTCCGCCAGTATCTCCCGCCACATTTTCCCGCTTTCTAGTTCCGGCCACATTTTCCCGCTTTCTAATTCCGGCCACATTTTCCCGCTTTCTAGTTCCCGCCATATTTTCCCGCTTTCTAGTTGCCGCCATATTTTTCCCCCTTTCTAGTTGCCGCCATATTTTCCCGCTTTCTAGTTGCCGCCTATATCTCCCGCTATATTTCCCCGCTTCTGAGTTCCCGCCTATTTTTGTCTTCTCAACCTATAAAACACCCTCGGTAGTAAGGTGGGTAAGCAATCTAGTGTAGTGTCGTAGTCTCGCGAAGATGTCCGGATATCCTTTCGATCATAGTTTTCACACTGGTATGTCCAAATGTCTTCTGCGTTTAGCCGCCGATTTCAGGGTTGACAACATATTAGTTCCGTGGGACGAACTCATCAGTGGTGACACGCTACTGAATGAGCTGGCTCATGCATTAAGTAGGTGCGGGTGGCCTTCCAGGACATTTGAGGAGGTACGGAAAGAACTTCTCAGGTTGCCTGGAAGATGGAAGAAGCAACAGCATAAGGGTGAATCCTACTTAAAGTTTGTAGCAGAAAATACTTTTCTATGGACCGCCGACAGCGAGGATGAAGACGATATCTTCATGCTGAGCACCAAGGCCAAGAGTACCGCATCGTCGAAGGGCAAGAGTTCTGCATCGTCGAAGGGCAAGAGTTCTTCATCGTCGAAGGGCAAGATTTCTGCATCGACGGAGGATGACGATGATGACTTCATGTAGTTTTTACGTTGTATGTTGTAAGTTCAGTCCCACCTACCGTTTAATTCAGATGTAGTTGTATCCAGTTGTTTGTACTGTCTTATTGTAGGAGAAGTATGTTCTATCTAAATATGATGTTGTAGTTGGCGCACGACGTTGGATAACAAAGTACTAAAACAGAGTAGGCATATGTCTCATACATAAGTACATAGTCATTTGTCTCATACATAGAATAAGCATAAGTCTCATACATAAGTAGATAGTCATGTCTCTACTGATAGATAGAAGCATCACTGACGACGTCTGCCATGGCGCTCAGGATGTGCACCAGGCATCGACCATCCAAACCTGTGGGGTGCCCTAATGTTACGAGGAGGAATCTCAGACTCGTCCTGGTCATACTGTGTATCCTGTGTGGGGCCCGGTGGAGGAGTCAAATACATGTTCATCCACTGGGTGTGCTGCGACATGTGATCCTGTATGTTCTCCTCAGGATCTTGATCACTCCCCCACATGGATCCGGATATGGACGCCTGATATCCGTAGGCTCCTGCAAGAGGGAACGTTAAGTCATGAAGAACTAGGTCGCCTCAATTCATATTGAAAACAATAAATATGAAGAGACATACCAGCTGGCTGCTTGCAGAGTTTTTTGAATAGATTCATCAGGCTCTTATTTCTGAACTGCGAGAAGAAATTAGCCCCCAGATGGCGCATGCACCAACGGCTCTGCAAGTCCTGCCATGGAGTTTGTTCCTCAGGGCCAGGGTTTGTCAGTGTCTTTATCGCACTGAGTATACCTGCATGCCTGTCATGAAGGATGCACACATTGGGCTTATCCTTCACAACTGATATTTTCAGTTGCCTGAAGAACCATGTCCAACTTTCAATGTTCTCACTCTCAACAAAAGCAAATGCAAGTGGGACTACTTGATTTTGGCCGTCTTGACCAATGGCTGTCAGGATCTGACCCTTGTACTTGCCAGTGAGAAAAGTGCCATCTACACATATCATCGGTCGGTAATGCCTGAAAGCTTCGATGCATACACCGAATGAGAAGAACAGTCGATGCAGCACCCTCACAGTTGGGAACTCTGGCATGAAGAGGTCTTGGATATCGACATAGGTGCCAGGATTCCGCTGTTGCAGTGTGTGGAGGAGCTGGACAACAGAGTCATATGCATCGAAATAAGAACCAAATCTCCTCTGAAGGGCCGTATGCTTAGCCCTCCAAGCCTTGCCATAAGAAATTCTGTAGTTGAACCTGACGAAGACTTTTGTCTGGATTGCCTTCACTTCCATCGCTTTGCTCTCCACTATCTCGCTGTAAAACAACCTCGCAATAAGCGTGGATGAAAGGTTGGGATGATCTTGAGGGATGCAGGGAATAAGACAAGTGTGATGAACTAAGTCACTGATCACCCAACTTGTGCCATACTTAGGGAGATAGCCGTGCACCCTGGCAGGACAACCTGCATTCTTGCATACCATTGTCAAGTATTTCTGACTGGACACCTCAGCTATGAAAACCCTTTACATGGACATTGCCCAATTTATTATTGCGTCCTTCAGAGCTTCTTTGTTGGGATACATAGCACCCGTCGCAATGTTGTTCTGGTGATATTGCCAGGCAGAATCATGCCCATCGTTCACGGTCATTGCAGATGAGAAGTCATGATTCCATGATGCAGGATTCGGGACCTCCTCTGCATTTTCTTCTTCATCCGACTCGTCAGAATCATCGGCATGACCACTATCAATATCAGTGTCTTCTTCTTCCATCAGGTTCTGCATGTGCCCATCTACCTCGTCAAAGTCCGCCTCGCCACTATAAGCCTTGCCACTGTAATAACCATCGGCATTTCCTCCTTCTACCTGACTACTCTGCCCTGGTTCATAACCATCATCTCCAGCATTTGACATAGATAACTGCATCCCTTCACTGCTCTGGCCAAGATCGTAGCCACCCTCGCCTTCATGTGCAGTGACCTCCTTCATGACGGGAAGCACTAAGGCAACATGATTGCATCCCCTGCGTTCACAACCTTGTAACCAGCGCACCCACTGGGAGTCTCACTCTATTGGCCTCAAATAAAAGTAAATGATTGAACTTGACTGTGTCCACAATGCATGAACACCGATGGTGTGTGTTTCAGTATTAAGCCCTAAACTTGCTGTCACCCATTCTTTCAACTGACTGACTGACCATGTTTGAGGGGCGGTCAGTGGCACCTCTATGTAATCAAATTCACTCAGATCAGCTCCTGTCTCAGTTGTTTGGACAGTACCAGAACCGTAGTAAAATACGAACTTCACTACATCAGACATCTCGGCTCACCTAATTTTTTTTTTCAACAGTGACAGACAACTATTAAGCAGCATGACAAACTAAATATATTAGCACTCCTAAATAATTGACATGTACATATATTACGGAATATTACCGAACCAACTACAAATATTCACACACCTAAAAATTTGAACTCTAAATATATTACGGATATTACCGGAGCAACTACAAATACTTACAGAACTAAATATTTGACATCTAAATATATTACGGATATTACCGGAGCAACTACAAATACTGACACACCTAAATATTTGACATCTAAATATATTACGGATATTACCGGAGCAACTACAAATACTACAAATACTAACGACAGATAAAATGTATGTTGAATTATACCCTTGAAGCGTGCGAAGCAACGACGAACGGCGGACTTCAATCACCGAAACCGGAGCCGGAGACTCCACCACACTGCCGGAGCTTCACCTCCACCAGCTCCACCACACTGCCCGAGCTTCACCACCGCCACCTCCACCTTCACCGCCACCACAACCTCCACCAATATGCTCAAAAAAAGTTCCAACAAAATGCTCACCAAGACCACCATGAGCTACCCCATCAGTAGATCGAGGTTTCCCTTGCCTCCCCCAACTATCTACAACGCATCCACGGTGGAAAATCGGCAAAAAAATGGCTCAGTTTGGTGTATAAATGGGAGTATTTTCGAGTGGGGAAGAGAAGGAACGAAGAACAACAAGCAAGAAACGAGGCAGAGGAAGAGAAGGGAAGAGGAGGAAGAAAAAAGGCCGGGGGCGGGGTCGCCACCCTATCGGCCTGCGGGTGGCCGACAGGGCGTTGTCGGCTGGGCCCCAGCCACCGACAGCAGCGGTCGGGCCCACTAGTCGGCTTACACGTAGACGATAAGCCAGTTGTCGGCCACCGATAGGCCGACGGGACCCATTCGGCCACCGGTAGGACGACAGGATCCAGTCGGCCAGCAGTAAGCCGACGATGTATTATTTAATTTTTTTTAACACGGCGTAATATTTCTGAAAATTAATAAAAAAAAGTGTATTATTTAGAAAAAATTAGCTATTAATTGCTAGTTTAACCCGATCTGACTTTAAGCATCGCTATGGTGAGACAATCTCATCGTAGTCAACTCCTTGAATTTTTTATTGCAACAAGTCGAGCTTTATGGATAAAATATTTTATCCACATCAGTTTATAGTTCCATTAATGTTCGTTAGACTCAAGTCTTCCGAAGGGTTTATCAAGATATAATCTTGAATCATTTATATGGAAACTATCTCGGATTATATTGGCATTTAGCCAATTCCAGAGTCAGGGCCCATCAACGCTTCCTTGTGTATCGTAGGTATACTGTTGTCTAACAACAATATCTCGCTTGCGCACTTGAGAGGTTTGCACGAGTTTTGCCTACGTGGTTCAGTTGCAAGT
The DNA here is from genome assembly GCA_039707655.1 of Elymus sibiricus. Lineage (NCBI taxonomy): Eukaryota > Viridiplantae > Streptophyta > Magnoliopsida > Poales > Poaceae > Elymus > Elymus sibiricus. Next base: position 390,099,836 of record CM077674.1, read on the forward strand.
TCGACCGAAGCCCATACATCTCATGTAGAGGCTTCCGTATCAGTCGCAGTAGGAAACTCTGGAATTACTTCCAAGGTTTCTTTCCTTTGATCTGATGACGAAGATACTGTTATCTCGTCGATTCGCACTGTCCTCCCACTCACCTTTTTGCAAGAACCATTTTCTTCAAAAGCATACCGTTCTTTGTGGCAAAACCTTTTGCCTCGGTACAATGGTGGGGGAATACCCAATAACTTGGGATAACCTACAAAGTAGCACTTGTCTGATTTGGAATAGGTTTGTAAATATTTTACAGAAGCCCCATATTCCAAATGTTAAGAAAAGACATAACATGGTTGGGTGTACCATACCATGGAGTCATTTCAACAGATCTGATGGTGCTCTTTTCAGTGTAAAAGCCGCAGTCTCTAAAGCATTACTTTTAAAAGGGATAATGGCAAATTGATTTATGTCATCTTTGATCTTACCATTTCATAAATGGTTTGATTACATCTTCACGGATATTCCATTCACAGTGGTGCTCCGTGAGGTGTAAGTTATGAAACTCTTTTCACAACTCATCAGACATTCGCTAAACTTGTAACTCAAATATTCCTTTCCGAAATCTAATTGTAGAAATATAACTTTTTGTTACAATAATTTCCACTTCATTTTGAAAACCTTATGAATGATTTCAAAAGATCCAGACTTACGTCTCATCAAGTAAATATCCATATATCTACTTGAGTCATTTCTGAAGATAGATAAATCCACTGCTAGCAACAACATTTATCGGACTACATACATCAAAATGTATGATCACCAATAAGTTCGTTGCTCGTTCCTTATGGCCTGTGAACGGTATTTCAGTCACTTCACTTTTCGGAGGAAAGTTGTAAGTGTCAGATGGTTCATAATCAAACGACTTCAAAATCCATCATTATGGAATTTCTCCATGCGGGTTTCTCCAATGTGACCAAATGCAGTGCCACACATGTGTGGTATTCTCTTAGTCTTGCGACATTTAGCGTCAGTGTTATGGATGTATCATATTACCATCAATATTCATAACATACGTCCATCCTTGATGGAAGTATGGCCCTTATGTTATTCCTAATACTGAACAACAATTGTTCTTTTATGAACAACACTCTTGCAACAAACATTATGCAAATGGGCTAGAGTGTATAAAACTCTAAAATGAATTATGAAAGTAAATACAGAGGTAATGTATTATTATCAGTATTCATAACATACATCTTATTCATAATGAAAGTATGGCCCTTATGTTATTCATAACACCGAACATCAAAAGTTCTCTTATGAACAACCTTCTTGCAAGATACCTTATGCAATGGGCTAGAGTGTATGAAACCCTAAAATGAATTATGAAAATAGTTACATAGGTAATACACCGATGGAAGGTATAGTAACATTTACTATGTTCCCAGCACGTATCTAAACCTCATTCCGGCAAGTCTTTTAGGCCGTAGTAGTTCTTGCATCGAGTCGCAACAGAATGCAACCGAGCGGGTATCTTTGTGATCAACTCACAATACCCAAGAATTACGGACTAACAGTTTAATCACAATTCCCAAGAACTATTTCTTTTGACCAGCCTTCCATACATCAATAACTTGTATGACTTTCATACACGAGCTGGACATTCCAGTCTTCTTTCTTTTTGCCTTTATACTTCTAACAGTTTAACTTTTAGTATTTCTCCTACTCTCAGAAGAAGCACCCAACTTTAGAGTGGCGTTAGCCCCGGGCTTCCTAGGTGTGTAAGTCACACTAACACCCTTTGGACATTTCCTTTCTCTTTAAGTTGTTTGTTTTATTCACCTTCATCATATGACAGGCGTTCTTCTGGATCCCTCTCTCATCAGTCAAATGCTCAGTAAACACTTTTACTAATAGTTTGCAAAACAAACATTGCTTTGGATATCACATATCTTTTAGCCTTTGTTTGTGTCTGAAAATGATTTTCAGTTCCATGAATATCACATAGCTATCCCAAACTTTTGAAGTTCGGGTCTCATGGAAGCAAACATATTGCACTTGACCGTAACGGAATTCTAGCTTTTGGATCGAAGGACGAGAGTCACATCATCCATAGCATTAGCGGGAGGATACCGAAAGCATGCGATAGGACAAAATCCTTCTCGGCACTCTTGAGGACAATCCTCATATTACGTTACCAATCGTAAAGTTTTAACCAGATATATAACAGTTATTCAATTTTAATAGGGAAGGTGAAAACGCGAGCCATTATTCTACAACTATTATGCAAATTTCACTTAGACAAAGTTCATAATTAATTGCACTGAGAATTAAACAAGTTAATTCTACAGTGCGCTCCCACTCAAATCAATATCTCTCATAATTGATTGTGAGTGATTCAAGATCCGCATTTCAATTCGACGCCATTGACGGGTTCATCACTGATGACGTGAATTTCAATCGGTAGGCCAACTTGCCAATCACATCTCTATGTGACTCTTGTCCATCTTTCGATGCGCGTGTTCCGAGCTCAGGACTGTCCTGCCTGAACGTCAAGACAACCAAGTGGTCACGTAGTGAGGTCTGACCTTCACCCGCCTTACACCTCTCTAATCGTTCGTGCTCATGTGTACATGGCGCACCCCGAAAAGATACGTGTTGTAGACGGTGCTACACTTGGGAGAACACTAACTACTTGATATTTTAAGTGAGAGATCACCCTAATAAAAGAAACTACTGCGCAATCAAAATGGTGCATCATAAGAGATAAACATCTCAGGCAATTCACAATAGCATGATATGGTATAGCCCTTTCTGACGGAGAGGTCTTTATTTCTTCATCTTTGATCGGCATTCGCGTCGGTGTTCACCTTCGCGAAGTTTGCCACCACCTTGTCGATGCACCAGATGATATTGCTATCTCTATAGCTAATAAAATAAGTACATTACTTAAGGTTGACACGCAGGTCATTAAAGTGACAATCATATGGCTCCAGCCATCATGCCGAATCATGACACGCAGGTCATGTTAATTTTACATTATATAGTCATCTCATACATAATCAAATTAATATGAGAACTGCTATACCACATCACATGTACATCTCATGTCATCCTGCAAAACCAAGTTAGACGCCTCTAATCGGTTCATGCAAAATTTCATTTTACGTGGCTTCTAAGGTTTCGAAACAAACCGAAGCTACCAACGTCCATCATCAAGTATGATTATTCAAGTCGCTAGATTAACTTTGCGGGGTGTATGAAACACGAGATAATAAAATCTCGAGCCCCATACTTAACTTCGTCATACGCATGACCCCCGTGCAGATCATATCTACATTGCCCTTTCGTCTGCGAAATTTCATCTTTCTCTCTAACTATGGTGGAATTCAACGAACTGTTAGCACTTCGTTGATCAATCAGGATCGCGGATTGCCAGAACTTTGAAACTCCACCATGCTGTTATCAAGATCAGAAATATGCAAATTCCAGGGAAGCAACAAGAACATCGGGTAACAGATTTCATCTGCTACCCGCACAAATAATTATCAGCAGTATAACTCATCTACTACAAATTATATTGTGCAACACCCATACATCTCTATATGTTCTAGATCGTAACCTGCATCTACGCATAGCACGGCTCATGCTGCCACTGTAGGGGAACGCAGCAGAAAACAAAAAATTTCCGACCTACGCACCAACCCAGGACCACTATGGAGACTGCATACAAGGTTTGATCTTTTCATTACCGACTCGTAGCGCAGCGGAAGTAGAGTCGATGACGATCGGCGGTGCAGATCCCCGTAGCTAGGATTTTACAACCTCCCAACCGCGAGGATGTTCTCCCTCGTCTGCCCCTCCACAGCCCTCCGGGAGGCAGTCGGACAGTCCCTCGGACGGTGTCATGGACAGCCCTTCGGGAGGACGCTCGAAACTCGGACGGTCACTCGGACAGCCCTTCGGGAGGCACTCTCGAACAGCCCCTCAGGCAAAAAGATCGAACCTACGACCTCTCTACGGGGTTGCACACATACGGTGTCATCTAACTAGCAGGGCTTCGCCATCCAGAACTAGTTCCCACCGGAACCCAGACAGCCTTTCGGCTCTACGAAACTATTTCGCAGGGAGGGAGAGAGAAGGCCAGATCATGCATGGCTTGTGTATGTTGAGAAAGAGTGAGTCTTTAGGCAGCCCCCTCCACCCCTATTTATAGGCCAAGCCCAAGGGTGGCTTATCCAAGAAGCCAAGGGGAAAAATACCAAAAGGCCCTCAAGGTGGCTTCTCCAAGAAGCCACCCAAAAAGCACTTTCACTATTCACGGAAACATTTTTCCGCGACCGTTAAATCCGAAAATATTTCTGTGGGTCTTAGAATAATTCCAGTACCCACTAAAATGATTTTGGACGTGTTCCGAAACAATTCTGGATTAGTGATTTTCATCTGCGAAAAGCAACCAAACCGGTTCCGGCAGCTCCGGAACATTTTCGGTTTTTATCCCGGAAAAATCCCAGAAGTTTCCAGAACAATTCTGGCACCCTCCAAGAATTTCCAGATGTGTGCTGAAACCAATTTGACTCGATGGTATACCCTGAAACAACTTTTTAGTTTTACCGAAACTATTCCGGTGCTCTCTCTCCGGAACTTTTCCGCTGTCTCCGAAACTTTTCCGGTGACTTTCTCTCAGACTCCTTGTCTAGTATTCAACAGATAGATGACCCTTAAGCATGTGACCCTATAGGTTCGGTGAAGCATAGACATGGCCGGGACACTTTCCGATCAATGATCAACATCGGAGCCGTGGACACCCATATTGACCCCTATACCCACACGAATAAATATTCGAGTGAACCTCCAGTTGCCGTGTGCTATTCCTGTTGCTTCGCGATATGTTGCAAACACCCGAGGTGAGACTTATCGGCATCCCCGTGAATCAACAACTTGTCCACTATGCCAGTTACCTCGTTACCGGTTTTGTTCTCTTTTCTCGTTCCCGTGTTCCGGCATCCCTGTGATCAAATCACATTGTGTCTGGCCAGACGGTGATGGATACCGTAACACCGAGAGGGCCCAGAGATATCTCTCCATCGTCGAAGGAGTAAATCCCAATCTTGAGCTATCAAGTTGCTTGACATACTTTTCCATGAACCCGTAAGCCGCCGTAATAGCCACCCATTTACGGATGACGTTTAACAAACCCCAAAGTTCATGAAGCAAGCATGAAGAAGCTCGATACTCTCATGGTTTAAGGAATTATGCAAACATTAACTTTCTCTGTGTTATTAACCATTAACTTGTGACGAATGTATCTCATAGCATAACATCAATTCAGGTCGATTCAACCACAAGTGTCCTTCTAACATTGTGCCCTCAAAGTTGTCGGCATAGTCATGCCCATGATCAGGAAAACAGAACCATCATGCAACACTTGAGCTAGTCTTAGAGGCCAGACTAGGAATACATTTTACCGTTTATTATTCCACACGTGCATATGAGTCTTCCTTCGAGCCTCGTGGTTATTGCAGACTTGAGAACCATAGCAGTTATAGCATGGAACATAAACATAATTATGAACATGGAGATAAACAATAACATTTATTATTGCCTCTAGGGCATATCTCCTACATGCCATCCCTAGGTAACCTGACCCCACAGCATTTTGAAAAACTAGGCTAAAATTACTATAGATTTACTGTACACTATGAAGAAAGTAATCCAAAAATTAGCATTGACCCCACAGGTTGTTCCGGCTGGCTTCGCTAACCTTTTAGTTATACAAGCAAGCCGATGCAACCACAAAAGCAGATAAAACTAGAAAACCTTTTGGGAGCACCTATTGATCAGGTGCCTGAAATTTACTTTTCTGTCAGTCATTTTTTCATACGGGCGATGAGTTGGCTGATGTACATCAAACAAGGCCGAAGGCCAGCCCACTCTATGTTGGCATGAATGTTGTTGGTTGCTTCTCTTCATGATCTACTACCATGCATTAATTTAGAGGAAGAAAAGATCAACCATTTTGACATCTTTGCATCCTATTTCCTGAGAAAATCATGCATGAATGGGTCCCACGTGCATGATCTTTCAAAATCAGAAGCACTCAACAAAACAAATGCTACAAAACTAAAAACTAAAATATATTTTTTCTAGGGAAGAATGAATTAAGGGCATTAGTATTACCCCAAAAAAGAAAGAAAATAAATAAATAAAATAAATGATGACATAAAGTTGCACACAATCAGCACAAAAATTAAATTGTTCCTTATAATATAAAAAAAATAAGCATATAGTAATGCAATTTCAGACAACAGTATGATGTGCACACAAGTTTTTTTTTTTGCGAATAATTGTCTCACAACATGTCAAGAAAACAAAACAATAAACAATATACAAATAAAAAGGACAAAACAAAAAATAAGAATAAATTTTAATCAAGAAATGAACAAATACAAAAAATGAAAATTAAATTCCAATCTATGGAAGAAAGAATCATCAGAGTGGTGTTACCCGAAAAAAGCAATTCAAAAAATAGAAAGAAAAAATAACAAAATTCAGTGAAAGCAGGAAAGATTCTAGAAGTGATTTTATGTAGCAGAAGAATGAACAAAGACAAAAAAAGAAATAAAGAATCTAAAAATTCTTTCCGTGGAAGAATGAATAATGGGAGTGGATTAACCCTAAAAGAAACAACATAATTTAAATAAAATAAATTAATATTACACAACTAAGCCTAGCATAAACAATCATGGATACTTATAATTGTTAAACTCCTTTCTTATATGCAGAAATCCGGCTAAGTTGAAAAGTTGCAGGTGAATTACACAAAACTTGCACTATTCTGTTCCGTACAAGAACAAGTTTAAACTAGTGCAACTTTAATAATTTATATAATTTGAATAGACAGATTTTATAAAATGAGTTCATAAGAAAAAATAAATAGTGTCCCAAGATTACATCACCGTCACATGCACAGATATAGAAGAAAATCCAAAGGCAAAAAAAAAAAAAAGAATAAACATCAATATTAACTAAGACAAGCAAAAACAAAAACAAAAACAAAAAGATTATTCTAAGGCAGAATGAATAAAGTACATGGTATTACCTAACAGGAGATTTAAAAAAAATAAACTTAAAGCAAATCATGACAAAAATATGCATACAAATTTCACGAAACTTGCACCGTTCCGTAATATGAAAAAACATGCATATACTAGTGTAGCTCTCTCTGCCATGCCCTTGTTTTGGGTAAACAGAAATGAAAAATAAAAACATAAAAAAATAGAAAAAAGAAACAAAATAAAAAAATTAATTTAAAAGAAATAATGACAAAATACTCTCACACAAAATGCATATAACTTGTACTGTCCACAATATGCAAAAACAATGATATAATAATATAACTCGCATGTATACTTTTTCATGTTATACTCTGTGCTCAAACAACAAAATAAGAATGTTGGCGATTAATCGTCTCTCCACCCATTAAGATTAGTTTACATCTCATGTCAACGCCTCTCGTATCTCTCTCTGATCAACACATGCATATACGCGCACACACTAACAAACACACGTGCTTACGCGCGTGCACACACATGCCCTTCTTAATACTTCCCTGTTCCAAAATAATTGAAGTTCTAGGATTAACATCTATAAAACCAAATTTAGCTAGTAAGAAGATATACCTGAGATAACCTCCACGGGCCTCGTAGTGCCACCGTGGGTATCTTTCCTCCTCCTCAAGAAAAGTTCCCTTCCTCCTCCTATCGCCGCCCCCACCGATCCGCCCCACCTCCGATGGCCTTTGGGCCGTGGAGGTGAGGAGGTTCTCGGCCCCCCGCCGGCGGGAGGGATCCCGTTCTCGTTTTTGTTAGGTTTAACGTCTTGGTTGGGGCTGTGTGGCGGTGGCGATGTCCCTCATTAGGAATAATGTCTTCCACGTCCTATCCCCGTCCCGATGGTGCGAATAGCATCGTCGGAGGATGTGTGGAGGTGTGTCTCCGTCGGATCTCGCGGGATTCGGTTGGTGCTGGTCTTCGGTGAATCTATTTGGATCCAGTTCGTCTTCGTTCGTGTGGTTACAGGTTTGATCTTTCCAACTCTTCATCGGCGATGGTTGCCGCTCTGGTGCGCTGGTCCTTTGGGGCCTTAGCACGACGACTTCCCGACTGTCTACTACAACAAGGTTTGCCCGCCTCCGGTGAGAGAGGGGGGGGGGGGGGGGGGGGATGAAGGCGGCGCGCCTTCGACTTGCTCCAGTGTTTGTAGTCATCGCTAGGTGGTCCATGGACCTGATTGTAATTTTTTATTACCTCTAGTGTTCTCTCTATACTGCCATGATTGATGAATAGATTGAAAAATTCTCTCGCAAAAAAAAAAAATTAGCTCAATAGAGTCATTAAGACATATATTTTGATATTGTATATATTTGATATCGTAGATATTTGCGAATTATTCTAGGAAACTTGATCAGAATTAAAAAAATTGACTTAGTTTCAATTATTTTAGAATGAAGGGAGTAATTAATTGATCAGACCAAGCCTTTGTGTGTGGACTGTGGGCTGTTACAGGCTAGAGATAAGAAAAGGACAACTAGAACAAAACCGAGCCGGCTGTTGCTGCCTTGATAAAAAAAGATTCGACTGAAACAGGAAAAAAAATTCAGGCACCTGACCATTAGTAAACCGGAACCTTTAGCCATCAAGGTCATGGCGTACAACCATATGCAGAATTGACCACTTCCTCTAGACGTACAAGTAATCCAACATTAACTAAGCCGCCTTCAGAATCCCTATTCTTGAAACATGATCCTCCCTTATTTCAGCAGTAGTTAGGAAGTGGATTATGGCAAGTGATTCGATACCCCCCCCCCCCCCCCCCCCCCCCCCCCCCCCCCCCCCCGATTTGCTTCTCCACCCAACACCTGTGCTTTCTTGTCTCCGGGAACCTTATCGGATTTAGAGGTTTCATGCCTCGGCACTTGCTGCATATCAGTTTATCATACAGGTACACATCCCCTGGATTCACCGCCGCTTTCAAGACACGCCTGACATTGACTCACCATGTAATCTTCAGACTGAAAACAGAAGATGATTAGTTTGGTCAGACGGTGGTGCTTGAAATTCGATGTCGGTGATTCCCACTCAACACCCTTGTGCTCGCTATACGACTTGAGGCCAGTTCTTTTGGGCGGCTTAAAAAAATAAGCTGCATCTCCCTAGCTTAAAAAATAAGCCGTCTCCTAAATTTGTTGAGACTTCTAAGTTAGTTATCTCATAACTAGTTTAGAAGCCCCAATGAAGAAGAGAGACTGCTTATGAGAAAAGCTGGGGAGAAGGCGGCTTATTTTTTAAGCTACCAAAAGAACTGGCCTTTGGTATTTCCCTGAAAAAAGAAAGAAAATGAAAAATAAAATAGAATAAACAATGACAAAATACTCACACACAAAATGCATATAACTTGTACTGTCCACAATATGCAAAAGCAATGATATAATAACATAACTTGCATATATACTTCCATGTTATACTCTATGTTCAAACAACCAAAAAAGAATATTGGCGATTAATCGTCTCTCGGCCCATCAAAATTAGTTTACATCTCATGTCAATGGTGCCGCCTCTCCTATCTCACTCTGATGAACACATGCACATACGCACACACACTAACAAACACACACGTGCTTACGCGCGTGCACACACACGCACTTCTTAATACTTCCCCTCTCCAAAATAATTGAAGTTCTAGTATTGTCCCAAGCCAAACTTCGTAATGTTCGACCAAGTATATATAGAAATATATTAACATCTATAAAAACCAAATTTAGCTCATTAGATTCATTATGACATATATTTTTGATATCGTAGATATTTGCGGATTATTTTAGGAAACTTGGTCAAATTAAAAAAAAATTGAGTTAGCTTCAATTATTTTAGAATGGAGGGAGTAATTAATTAATCAGACCAGGCCTTTGTGTGTAATTTTTATTATTTCTGGTGTTCGTTGTACTGCCATGATTGAAGATGAATAGATCGAAAGTTTTCTCGCAAAAAATAAAAATAAAAAAAATCAAGTGCATTGGCATTTCCCTGAAAAAAGAAAGAAAATGAAACAAAATGAATTTAAAAGAAATAATGACAAAATACTCACACACAAAATGCATATAACTTGTACTGTCCACAATATGCAAAAACAATAATATAATAATATAACTCGCATATATACTTCCATGTTATACTCAGTGTTCAAACAACAAAATAAGAATGTTGGCGATTAATCTTCTCTCGACCCATTAAAATTAGTTTACATCTCATGTCAGTGGTGATTAGTTTAGAGATCATGTCAATGGTGTCGCCTCTCCTATCTCTCTCTCTCTCTCTCTGATCAACACAACCGAGCCGGCTGCTGCTCGGGTATTACTGTGGAGTCTGACTGCTTAATATCACACCGTGGAGCCGACTGCTGCTCGGGTATTACTGTGGAGTCTGACTGCTTAATATCACACCGTGGAGCCGACTGCTGCTCGGGCATTACTCCAAACAGTAATGCTCGGGTATTACTGTGATCCATTTCAGTGTTACAGGCTACATATAAGAAAAGGACAACTGGAACAAAACCGAGCCGGCTGCTGCTGCCTTGATAAAAAAGATTCGACTGAAACAAAACTTTTTTTCAGACACCTGACCATTAGCAAAACCAAAACCTTTTAGCCATCAGTCATGGCGTACAACCATATGCAGAATTGACCACTTTCTCTAAACAAGTACTCCAACATTAACTAAACTGCCTCTAATGCCTTCAGAACCCACACAAAGAATCTTCCAAGGAAAACACTACACTATCCTTGAAACATGATCCTCCCTTATTTCAGCAGTAGTCAGGAAGTGGATTGTGGCAAGTGATTCGATACCCCCCCTGATTTGCTTCTCCACCCAACACCTGTGCTTTCTTGTCTCCGGGAACCTTATTGGATTTAGAGGTTTCACGCCTCGGCACTTGCTGCATGTCAGTTTATCATACAGGTACACATCCCCTAGATTCACCGCCGCTTTCAAGACACGCCTGACATGACTCACCATGTAGTCTTCAGACTGAAAACAGAAGATGATTAGATTGGTCAGACGGTGGTGCTTGAAATTCGATGTAGGCGATTCCCACTCAACACCCTTGTGCTCGCTATACGACTTCGCCTTCCTCTTCTCCCGATCCATTTGCATTTCACAAGGATGATCCATTACCTACATTACCACCCATAGGACAAAGGTAGACGGAACAGGTTAATTTTGCATACACAGGCAGACATTTGTGCTCCAAGTGAAAGCACAGGCGTGCAACCATGCAATTGAGATATAATAGAGAAACCCCTCAAACAGAAGAGGAATAATAGAACAAGCTGTTGGTAAGAAGAACATACAGTCGAGTAGTAGAGTCACCCCTCATCAGAAAAAAAAAACAAATAATAATAGAACAAGGTTTCAGTAAGAACATACCGTCATGTAGAACTCCTCCAGGGACGGCGCCGCTTCCAGAATGAACATTGTCCAGGTGAGATCATACCCTTCAGGAATGTCAACGAGATTGACAATCCTTAGTTGGTGAAACACAGATGCCAGCCATCTGGTCAGACACTCTGGTTGAACCCAAATCTGCAACAATAAGCACATGATAGGATGAGTAGAGAACAAGTGAAGACAGAACAAAGCAATCATCCTGAGTTAACTTTTCACATTTAAACCCCAACCTCAGGTCTCGAACAGAGGTATCATGAAGAAATGTACTTAACTCGACCATTTCATGCCAACTAAAAGCAACATTTGAAACACTCAGAACATCGAGCAATGGGACATAGCCAAATGACAGTGGTGGTTCTTTGAAAGACATCCAAAACTCAAACACCAACCAAGTGAGCTTCGGAGCCCAGTAGAGTTTGACCACGTCAAAACGGCAATTGACAATACTGAGCTCACTGAGTTCTGCGTGTTCAATTTGGAGCGCTATCCAACTCTCTGTGTCGCAATTGAGAAAACCTAAATATTTTAATCGCTTGCAAGTGACGAGGATGTTGGAGACGAAGTCCGACTCAGCGAATCTCAAATTCTCCAGGTAGAGGCGCCTGAGACCAGCAAATGTATCCGTACACTCATTAAAAAATGACACGAACCGTGCCCCGTATTCCACCAAATCGTCAATGGTGCACTCTAGGCATTCCTTCTCTGTTAGAACAGTGAATTCGGCCTTCTCAACCTTGCATGTTGCCATGGCACTGCCAACAGCATGCCCAACTGATATGGGGGCATCGTCTCTCAAGTAGAACGTCATGCTCAAGAGGCGAATGGGCCGTCCACCCGGATCCCTGCGTGCCAGTATGCTCTTTGTCACTTTGGCCACAGCTGTATTGGCCACAGCTTTGGCTACAGCTGCTGCATCGGCCAAGGCTTTGGCCACAGCTGCATTGATCCTCCGAACCAATTCAGCATTGGACACTGCTGCATTGGCCAAATCTTTGGCCACAGCTGCAGTGGTCGACCGAGCCAATTCAGCATTGGAAATGCTGGTTTCAGTTTATGAGGGCAGGAGGTCCCGAGCACTGACTGTAAGCCGTGAGACCATCGCAGGAAGCTGACTCCACCGTCTCGAGAGGACACTGGTTCTGGCAGCGGCGCAGACATCGAGTCGGTCGAGAATGTTGAGCAGGATGCCATTGGGCAAGCTGCTGATCCTATCATCTGGATCGCCTTTCTGCATTTGGCACCAAAACAAATCATTATCACGGTACAGTCAAATATGCAATATTGATAGTCCCAAGAAATGCAAGTTTGACTGTCTCAGAGATACAATTCGTCTACTGTCGCAAAGATGCAGCTCTGATCTACTTAAGATACTAACATAAATTTTATTTTATTTGTACCAAAAAAGGTAGATTTCGATAGGCTCGAAGATGCGATTTCGATGCTGTCTGAAAGACTGAAATTTGACCCCTGGTTGCTAAGGAAAATAAGACATTCAGAGGAAGGGGGGCTCAAGCACGGCAGGCGGCGGCCCGATCCCCTTTGCTCTCTGGTGAAACCCTAGGTGGGAGGGCGGCCTGCCGGCCTGCGATGGAGAAATGATGGCAAAGAGCAAACCTGGCCAGATGGGCCGGCACTACATGGGCTGGCCCGGCCTGGCCTAAAACGGGCCGGCCCATGTACTAGGTGGGCCGTGCCGGGCCAGACTCGTGTCGTGCTCTCTGGCCCAGGCACGGTGGACCAAGGAAACGGGCCGGGCCATCGGCATGTTTAGCCCACCAGTCCGCCTGATTTTGGTTGTTTTTAGGCCTATTTGGGTTGTTTTGAGGGACTAATATATAAAAAATAATTCTGAAAAAAGTAAAGGGTCCGTGTCGTGCCAGCGCACGTGCCGAGGCAAGTCCCTAGGCGGGCCATGTACCGGCAAGGACCGATTATAAATGTGTCAGGGCACGCATGCGGGCTATCGGGCCATCACGCCAGGACCAGCCCATTTGGCCACCTTTTGGCTAAGAGCATCTCAATAGGTGCCCTAAAATAGTGCATAACCGTTTTTTTAGGGACATGGTGCAGGACGAGAAGTCGGGGGCGTTGGCCTTCAGGGCCTTCGGCGAAACCTTTGCTCTAGAGTCGAATCTCTATATCAGCAATGTACATGTTGACGGTGCAAAAATCGGCAGATACTTGCACAGGGTTACTCATGGGGCAGAGCATGCATACAGGATCAAAACAAGGTACACGCGGGACGCGGATTTTACCCAGGTTCAGGCCCTCGTGGTGAGGTAATACCCTACATTCAGCATGTCTGATTGTATTGATGTGTTTGTCTCGTGAAGAGATGGATCTATTGGAGATCTATTGGTGGCCCACTTGGGAAGCCCCTACCTCCCCTTATGTAGGTGGATGAGGGATAGGGTTACATGTACCCAAGTTGGTTTACATGGCTTGATGCTCAAGTTTTCTACTAGAGTACACGTCTTGTAGTACAAGTAATAGGTATTCTTCTGGAGGAGGCCTACTAGCAGGACGAGGAGCTCGGGCCCTAGCGGGGCTCCGAGGCCGGCTTGACGACTTTGTTCCCCGGAGGTCGGATACCCCCGGTGTATTGTACCATCACATGTGGCTACTGACTGTTTATCCACTGTCAACCATTTGAAGGGCCAGTACCTTGGGCAAAATGCAGCGATCATAAACTGAAATCAAAAATAGAAAGGAAGATTTTGCTTCAGTTCACATTAGCCATGAGAAAAGGAAGAAAAACTAGGAGGTGCATGATGTAGCGAAAGTTGTTGTCTTTTTTAGCAGGGCAAACGGGAGTTTTATTCCATAGAGATAGGGTTAGAGTCAAGAGGCAAAAGAGCATCGATACACGAAGGTCCACGGTGTAGCCATACAAGTACTACACTCAGTTTGACTAGTCAGCCAAAAGATCTGCTACCCTATTTTGTTCACGACTAATTTTCTGGGGAACAAACTCCCTGTCAAGCATCAAGAATTTAATCTCAGCAACTAGATGACTATACGCTGAGTGATCTAAACTATCGCCCGTGAGAGATGCCAATGATGTCGAGGAATCAGACTGCACAACGATGGGGCCCTCCGAGTGTTGCTTGGCCAATGCCATGCCTTGCATCAACGTGTGAATCTCGACCTCCAAAGCATCATTACAGTTAAACAAGAACCGATATGCCGCGAAAATAACACTCTCGTCATGTCTCCAGAGGATCATACCTGCGGACGCCGAGCCATCGCCCACTAAAAAAGCATCGTCCACCGATAGAGCCACATGATCAACCGGAGGTTGTGTCCATGGTGACGAGGGTGTTGATACCTTGATCACCGGCGAGGGAATCAAATATTCGCAAGACATTTTCCCCTTCATAATTTCCTCAGTAGTGTATAACCTTGAAAGTCGCAACAAATTAAAGTAAGTTTGCAGGAAATCAACAGATACTTCTGGTGGAGGAGCTTCCTTGCCATGAACAATATCCGTTCGTACGCTCCAGATCCGCCAAATTAACATTATAAGCATGTCCCACACTGCGTCGCTGCATCTAGAAAGCAAATGGAGTAACCATTCCCGACCCGTATCCATCGGTAGCTCACGGCCTGGCAGCGGCCAGACTCCTCACATAAGATCCCAAAGAGTTACGGCATGATTGCATGTAGCAAGGGCATGGAACAAACTCTCCTCCTCCACTCCGCACAACAAACAGGTGCTATGCGTCGGTAAGTACCTGTAGGTTTTGGACAGATTTGTTGCCAACGCCCTGCATACTGTTTTCCAGACCATAATTTTCATTCTTCGTGGTACTGATGAATTCCAAATACAACGCCAAATACAGCGGTCGCCCTGTGGACTATTGCTCGACGACGTGCCCCCAACAAATCTTTCATCATGCTCAGCTGTTACAAGTTTGTACGCGCTCTTCACAATAAAGCGGCCATTCCTCTCCGGGAACCATGCCAAGAAGTCATGTCTGTTATGAGGAGAAGTTCTAATTTTTACAATCTCCACTATATCCATGTGCGAGAAGTGTTGTTGTAACCGTTGCATATTACACGTGCCATGTTAATCTAGGAAGTCAGCAACCCAATTGAACCGACAATTTCGTTTAGGGGAAATAGGGCGAAAATCTTTGCCACGAGGGATCCAAGGGTCCATCCACGTTCTGATCATAGAACCATCTCCCACACGCCATATTAATCCTTTCTTAACAAGATCAAGGCCATGCTCGATCCCCTTCCACACTGCTGACACATTACCAGAGAAAACCGTGTCAAGCAGGTTACCTAAGGGAGAGTACTTGGCCCGCAGTAAGCGAAAGTTGTTGTCACGTTAGAAGTGGGGTGCCATGTGTGGCTCTTAAATACCCCTAATATTTTATGTATGCAATGATATGTTTTGATTGAATAAAGTTTTTTTCACCCTTCAAATAAAAAAAATGTTTTTTAGACACGAAAAGGCAAAAATACTGGTCCAACGGACGTACTATCGGTAAAAACATTACTCCAATTTGCTGCAATTTTGCAGCACTTGGCCACTTGGGCGACTGTCGCAAAACAAATCCAGCCGCGCAGGCAGTCAACCGCTGCACTGAACTTTCTCCTCCCCATCCCCGCATGACCTTTGCACCACCTCCGCGCCGAACAAGCGAGTGAGATTCATCGAAGGTGTCTCTGGATTAACTTTGTTCTGGAATCCCTTTGTGATTGTATTCCCGTGAATGTATTACCTCTGAGTATAATCAATAAAGCTCCTAAGTTATAGTAAAAAGAAAGAGGAGTTGACAGTAAATCAAACGACCGAAATGCATCTAAGTAAAAATGTTTATGGTCTGAAAGCGCTGAAAAAGATACACAGCTGTAATGTCTCTAAATTTCTACAGTACAAAAAAGCTCCAACGGAATTTTTCCTACGGAATTCCTAACATACACAAAAAGGGGATCGGAGTATGCGCCGCCGCCTGCCGTGTGCTGAGGTCCCCCTTGCGCCGTCGCCGTTGCCGTCGGAGGCCTCGAATGAGGATCGAGCGGTGCTTGAGCAGAGGCCCCCAAATAAGCAGGGGAGCTGCGGTCCCCAATCGAAGCAGCAGCTCCTCCTTTCCCAGCTGCAACCGGCAATCGAAGCAATCAAGCGGCTCCTGTCTGAGCGGCAGTCGGAAATCGAAGCGCCTCCCTTTTCAAATCTCAATCCGCAATCCGCAGTCCTTTCGAATTCAGTCTCCGAGTTGCCATCGGTAGCCGCTATAAATCTGGCCTGGCGGCACCGCGGAAACTGCCAGTTTTAAGGGGACTCCATAGACATCAAGTTTCAGGGTGACCAGCAACTCAGGCGATGTCCAGATCTCTTCGCCGGCGACCGGCTGCCAGACCGATGGGCAAACCATCCATCAAGGGTCTCAGCAGCTATAACCGGTGGTCCCCTCTAGCCAATCTGGTGAGTTAGTTATCCTGTAGATATTCTCTTTTTCTGAGATAATTCTTCATCTAAATCCTCTTACAGATACCCTCCCTATCAAAATATAAGACGTTTTTTGACACTATGAATCTTATAATATTTTGATACAGATGGAGTGCAAAGTAGGAATCATATCCTCAAAAAAAAAAAAAAAAAAAAAAAAAGAGAGTAGGAATCATAGTAGAAACGGTTGGTCAAAAACTCAAAATTGCTTTTTTGTGTGTGCAGAAGTACAGAACATAGCACAATTTGCAGTTCAGCTCTTGGAAAGCAGCAAAAATTACATATTTTTGGAAACATGTATAACTCTGATTTTATTCTGTGCTAAATGCAGGCAGAGGAAGAAGATCAATTGGATCGGCTCAGTAATTTGCCTGATGGTGTGCTGCTCGATATTGTCGACCGACTTGACCTTGCGGCTGCTGTTAGAACCAAAATCCTTGCCAGACGGTGGAAGCAGATTCCTACTATGCTCTCCAGAATTTTTATAACAGTTGGTTCCTTTGACAATGGGCACAAAAGAGAGTTGACCTGTGATGATGTAGCTCGGGCCAACGCCACTGTGCTTGGAGCAACCAGGAGCGTGCTGGAAAGCAGGACTACAAGTCTATGCACCATTAACCTCCTGTGTCTGCAATTCTTCTTGGGCGATGGAGCTGTCAGTATTGGCCAGACTGTTGCCAACACCATGGTAACGGAGAAGGTTGGGTCGGCGGAATTAACTCTCTTTACAATGAAGGAAGGCAAACGATGCATAAAGGACGATGTTCTCACTTATGGGAGGCAGTTCAAGTCATTTCTTGATGCCTGTCCAAACGCATTCAGTGGTCTGGCACGACTGAAGCTAGAAAATTTGAGGCTAGGTGATTCAGGCTTCCCTGAAATTTTCAGTATATGCAAGCAACTGGAGTTCCTCCGCCTGTATAACTGCGACATGGGGTACCTTTCTTTGCTAGAAGTGTCACACCCACTACTCCGTGAACTTGAGATTGTCAAGTGTGACTTTGAGAGGGTTGATCTCATGTGGCTACCAAAGCTTACAATGCTGACTTATTCTTGGTGGGTCTGTGAGCATGATCCTTTGTCTTTTGATTATGTCCCACTGCTCCAGACTCTGAGCCTCACCAGTATGGCTCTCGCACGGCACAAGGTGCCCAAGTTAAGTGAGTTCCTCGGCAAAGCCACCATAAGCGACCTGCATTTAAATTTTCTGTGTGAAAAGGTTAGTGAAGGTGATATAATCTTGTTAGTCAACTAAGTTTCCCTGTTTGCGCTACCCTTTATGTTCTGTTCTTTAGGTTAACACATATTTTGTCTTCTGCAGATCTGGGTTAAACCAGAAGAACCAAATCAATTGTTGCAGGTGTTCCACAAATTAAGGCATGTGACTCTGACCCACATTTCTGAAGAATGTGATCTGAATTGGACAATGTTCATTCTCCAAGGTGCACCGTCCCTTCAGGAGCTATGCATCAAGGTAAAGTTTTGTACCTAATCTCCAAACAGTTTCCCTTTCTGCTGCATGTGCGAGTTGCAGTGGAATTGTCTATCTCAACTTTCCCGAGTGCATTAAAAAGTTGAGCTGCATATGGTTTTTTTTCTTGCATTTGTAGTTTTTGCCTGATGAAATGCAGGTGTGGGATCATCTATGTGAAATTATAGAGGATGAGAGGCAGAGGAAGATCTATGCGTTTAGCGAGGACAAGAAGGATGCGTGTGCAGTGTGGGAAGCACCTGCAGAATTCAAGCACCACAATTTGTCTGTGCTCAGGGTCTTTGGGTTTCAGTGCGAGGAGAGGTTTGTGAATTACGTCAAAAGTGTCATGGAAGCATCGGTCGCTCTGGAGGACATATACTTGTATGAGAAGCCAGTGTGTGCGGACTGTGAGCGCATGAGGCAGAATGACAGATACCCGCGGACAAGCAGGCTTAGGATCGCACTTAGGAACATATTTGACAGGGGGATGTGCTCGCCTCTGAGGATTCATTTCCCACTTTCAACAACAACCTGAAGGGCTCCCTAATTGCATTGCTGACTGAATTTGCGTATGTCATGTTTTGGGCTGGTCAAGAGTATACACCTAGGCAGTTTGTGTTAGCTGTGTAACTCCTATGTTATCAAGTGTGTTTTATTTGGCATTCGAGAAATGCCCCACACACTGTTTTATATAGTCAACTGGAACTGTATTGCCACTAGACTAAAGTATTGTATCTATGGAACCTTTGTTTGATGAACCTACTTATCTTGTTGCTACTGTCTGGCTAGTTGGAATTAGTTTGCAAAATGATATATTTATTTTGTGTGTTATATATTATAATCAGCCCCTTGTAAAATGAATTCCTTGTTTCACAAAATGATTTATGTTTTATGTGTTAATTAGTTCCTCTCATGTTGTACTACTTTGGAAACTTGGATGTTTTAAGTTGACACTTTAATGAGCTCGCAAGATAATATTGGAAGAAGAAACATCCCAGCAGAAACAGTCCATATAGCCACATACAGTATGAATCCATGACATACTACAGGTCGATCAGAGTTCTGATGCAGTGCAGTACTATCGGAGATGTTTGTTCTGTCTGTGTGTCAATCTGTGGTCTGTCTGTATGTTTGACAATCGATTGCCAAAGCTATATATGTTTGAACTGTAATGGCCAGTTCTTTTGGCCGATTCTGGAAGAATCAGACCCCTCCACTAGCTAGGATTGTCAAACAAACGGGGGTTGGAGATTCTGGGACAATGAGAGGGTGCGGATTCTGGGAAAAGAACTGACCCTCAATCTGTGATCTTTATGGTTGTGCCCAGACCATAATCTAAAGCAGCTGTGTTCTTTGCTGTTCTTCTGCCAATTTGTTAGTACAACCGAATAGACTACATGAGATTATAACTGAAATTTTCCAATATTTAGATTTGGTGCAGACTGATACAAAAGAACATAAAAGAAAATATTTAAAACACACAACAGTTGGTATCTTCATTGCAAGCAAAGAGAGCACTAAGCCATCAATATGAAGTATGAAGGTCATACAAAGTATTATACTACTACTGTAGAGTTGAAATGGATTGCACATATACAAACAAAGACACCAGAATTCTCATCTGGAGATGATATTTCACTGTAGGTACGGTAGAAAGAAAAAATGTTAATAATATAGCTTCTTCCTTTAGAGGATTAGGAGGAAGTGAGCAAGATATTTATATGTAATTTTTAGTTTCATTGTTCAATACATTGTGGCATGCGAGTAAAAATTCTACAACAAACTGGAGCCATCACTACTGCAGGAATGCCTAGCAGTGGCGGGTGGGAAAAGGCCAGCTGTGGCGGGCAAGGCTCCCAGGGGCGCCTGCCACCGACCTCCCGCCACTGCTATTATGGCATCAGTGGCGGGCGGGCGCCCGCCACTGTTAGAGCCCATTCAGTGGCGGGCAGCCCTACTTGCCCGCCATTGGTATATGTTATTAGTTGTGGCGGGCTGTACCTGTCACCCGCCACAGCTATTTCTTCAGCCTCCAGCCATTTCAGCCCCTGATACACATTACAGGATACAAATAACCACATTACAGGATACAAATAATCACATTACAGCATACAACTAACGTAAGCGATCATACACATTACATTTAACATAGCAATAATCTAAACTTCATACAAATAATAGATGTACGCATTAGTGTACAACAACTCATGTCGCATCATTAGTACGTACACATACATACAAGACCTCGTGATAACAACAATACCATAATGACAATGAGCTGGATAAAGATAATCAAATTATTTACTCGTCCACACTAGTAGAAAACAGGGCATTAGTCCCGGTTCCTAAGAGCCTTTAGTCCCGGTTCTGCAACCGGGACTAAGCAATCGGGACTAAAGGCCCCCACTTTTAGTCCCAGTTGTGTTACGAACCGGGACTAAAGTAGCTCCACGTGGCCGCTGTGGGGCGCCCAGGCAGGAGGACCTTTAGTCCCGGTTGGTAACACCGACCGGGACTAAAAGGCAGCCACGCATCAGTACCTGCCAAGCGCTGGGGTTTTTTTTTTGAAATGAGGGGTTTAGGGTTTTGAAGGGTTTAGGGGTTTCATATTGTGTTTCTCCCTTTTCTTTTTGTGTTTACCATTCAATTCTTTTACATTTAGGTTTTTCGTTTTTATTTTACGTTTTCCATTGAACTCGACGCTAGTTACTACATATAGCAATGAAGGAACCATTACACAAATCGTCATGAATATAGAGAGAAGTGACCTCTCTTTCTTCGTGCTTGGTCGAACAACAAGTTTTCGTATATCTATTCGACGCTATTACGTATAGTACACGTTCATACATATATACAATGTAACATATCTTACGATCCCTAATATCTAATTACCAACATTCACTACCAATTCTCGATGGTATTCTCCGGTTTTAGCTATGATCTCTTGAAGGAAGAATCCCGCCAATTCCTCTTGAATTACTCGTATGCGAGCCTTTGGTACGAGTTCGTCCCGCTTCCGTTCGATCTAATTTAAAGAAGGGGGTCAATATATATATATATATATATATATATATATATATATATATATATATATATATATATATATATATATATATGAAACTCAACACAATTGATGTTAATAAAATAAATTTGTGAATATTGTTTACGTACTTCAAGTTTTCAAAAAATCTGCCCGTCTCAGAGGTCGTCTGGCGAATGAACTCGCAATCGTAGTATCCACATAAGTTATTCCCGGATCCCTGCCTCGAGCACTTTACGAGAATAGAGTTCAATCAAAATAATAATCAAGCATGATAGTGGTATTGAAACTAGAATCAAAAAGATGCGCGGACCTAGCTAGTACTACTTACACTGAGTTGTTCAAATCGTAGCTCCTCTCTCCATTCACCCCTAACCTGCTTGGTGAACTCTTTTCAAACTCTGCCCGGCAAAGAAAATGAATAAAGGAGTTATTAATTACTTGATATCAGGAAATGAACGATAGTTGCCGATATAGTGCGATAATGATTGAAATTACCTCTGGAGAATTTTTTCCAGGTCCGCCCACATCTCAGGGTCTTTACGTAACGAGTCCATGACAAGTAATTTTCGTGCGTCAAACTGAATGACTAGCAGAATAAAGTGGAACCTGCGCACGCATAGCTCATCAATTACACTTAACATCGAGTAAGCGAAAAAGGATGATGTGTACAAGACAGTATAACACTCACTGGAAGTTGTAAGGAAATAGTATTTCCCTTTTGGTTTGTTGTTTAATTAACGCCCTTAGCAAGATCTTCTCTGTATCCATGGCATTCCATTTTACCGTAACTTCATGAATAGTATTTGGGTTAATGAACCCAATGTCATAGATTTGTCCTCTTTTGCATTCGAGGATCTTCTTTCTGCATAATATATATAGTAAGGATAATTATACATGCAATGAACGAGCTGAGCTAGAGACTTAATTACAGAAATGATACTTACAAACAATAGCAACTGACGATAGATTTGTCGATGGCGTCTTGATTGTATAACTGAAATAATTCTTCAAATTCAATGAAAATCTCCTCGTCTCCATTGAAGAAATGCTCATCTTTAATTCCCGCAATGATATAGTTGCTCCCTTGCTTTGAGGCTTCCAAGTACCAGTCATGCAATCTTCGCATCATCGTTGGTAGATGCAGGAGCTCCTCAGGTCTGACGAGAGGCTTCCCGTGCTCGAATTTAAAGGTTAACTCAGCCATTTCGAACTGTACCTCATCGCCTAAGTAATCACCAAGAGTGAAACTAGGATCAGCGGCCGCTACCCCCGGATCATTAGCGATATCGATAAACACCTTGAGCGGGGGGCACGATTGGTTTTTCTGTTCGCCGAGCTGGGGAATTGTTTTCCCCCTTGCACTACTGCTACTTCCCGACCGCTGCTGTGGATCTCTATATGACTTTACAATAGAGCGGTCATAGTTTGATAGCAGCGGAGGCGGCGGTGGTTTTGTAAGGTTTTCCAGCAAGCGCCTCACTTTTACCGGATCTATTTTCTTCGTTGGATCTGGACGGGTCGGTGCAAGCTGGCGTTTCACGTCGGCAGCCACGATCTCCTTGGTTTCCTCCTCAGTCATGTCGTATGGTAACTTGGCAGGAGCCTTCTTGACGCTACCTGCTCTGGATTTCTTCGCTGTTGTACTACTAGCCGCCGGAGCGGCGGCGGATCTCTTCCGCCGGTGCTGAGGCGGCGGAGGAGGCGGAGTCAGCTGACGCGGTGGATTCTGCTGAGGGGCCTCCTCCGGCGGAGTCCGCTGACGCGGCGGAGACAGCTGAGGCGACGGAGTGTGCTGACGCGGTGGAGACGGCTGAGGCAGCGGAGACAGCTGAGGCAGCGGAGATAGAGCTGGACTGTGAGGAGTCTGCTGAGGGGCCTCCTCCGGCTGAGTCTGCTGACGCGGCGTCCAGTATGGAAGCACGATGTGTTCCTTTCTCCATAGAATGGTAGTCCTTATGGCATCTCCCAGATGAGTCTCCCCTTCACCTGTAGGGTACTCAAGCTCCAGCTGCTCAAATCCGTTGGTAACTTCATCCACCCTGACAACAGCATAGCCATCTGGAATCGGAGAGCAATGGTAAGTTCCATCAGGTACACGAGGTAAGGCATAGCCGACCGCCACCTTCAAGGTTATGTTCATGCATTTCGCATGTAGATCACAATGTTCCCTCTCCGTGATATCATCCACGGGGTAGCGATCAGGAGCAGTGATATCATCTATGGGCGGCCGAACGAGCAAAGAGGAAGCCACGCTTCTTTTCCGCTGAGATGGTGGGGTAGCTCCGTGGGAAGTATCGAATGAAGGATCTTCGTGCCGCTGAGATGATGAGCCGGTAGCTCGCTGGCTGGTAAGTGCCTCTATTTGCTTCTGCTGCAACGCTACTATTTCTTCTACCTTCTGCAGCCGGTCTGCATCCTGTTTCTTCTTTCTCCCTCGGCTTCTGTAAGTGTCACTGCTGTCGGGAAACCCAACCTTCCACGGAACGGAGCCTGATGTGCCTCGTGTTCGTCCAGGGTGTTCAAGATTCCCGAGGGCGCGTGTCAGCTCGTCCTTCTCTCTGTCGGGATGGAACTTCCCCTCCTGCACGTCCTTCATTGCAGCTTCAATGGCTTTGACGGGTGTTGCAAGTTGAGCTTTCGTATAAACACACTTCCCTGTTTCTGGGTTCAAAGTTCCCCCATGCCCGAAGAACCAAGTCCTTGCCCGTTCGGTCCAGTCCAATGTCTCTGGATGGATCCCTTTATCAAGCAGGTCGTTCTCAGCTTTCTCCCACTTAGGCCGGGCAGCCTTGTAGCCACCTGACCCCGTAACGTGGTGATATTCCTTCTTTGCAGCATTTTGCTTATTTATATTTGACCTTTTCTTACCTGCCTCCGATGTCTTGTACGCCACAAATACGGGCCAGTGATCTTTTAACTTCTCATCTGCTCCGGTGAATGTTGGAGTCTTCCCTTTCAGGACATACTTTTCGTGCAATCTTTTCTTCCAGTTGTTGAATTGTTGGGCCATCTTCTTAAGAGCCCACGCCTTGACTTCTTGCTCCACCTCTAGCGGTAGGGTGAAATTTGTCATGAGCGTATTCCAAAGCTCATCTTTGGATCTATCGTCGACATAAGAAACTCCATCCGCCTTTGGCTTATTCCATTCTTGAATGCTGATCGGGATGTTGTCCCTAACAACAACTCCGCACTGACTTATAAATCGGTCTGTGGTCCGCTTGGGAGCAGTCGGTTTGCCATCTGCAGCGACTTCTTCGATCGTGAACCTTTCATTCTCGCCCAACCTTTTCTTCGGGCCTCGTCTCTTTATAGAAGTCTGGCTCGATCCGGAGGGCTAAAAGAAGAAAGAAGCGTTAATATATGTACATACAAATCAATTAATGCATCTAGTCAGCAGAGGCTTAATTAATATACCTCGCCGGACTTTGCAATAGTTAAGGCTCCAACACCGCCGGAGCCGTCATCTTCTCGCTCCATTCGATCACCGAAGCCGTCCATTCCCTCACCGGAGTCGTTCAGAAAATGTGAGGTGATATCATCATCTCCGTCGCGGATTATTTCCTCCCACATGTTCTCTTGTTCTTCGTCTCTGGCGTGTTCCGGATCCATAGTTTCTGCAATCACTTGCAAGTTATTTCATATGCATTTTATACAGTTTTAGTATTCTGGACCGAACATCAAGTTTATTTATTTTAACATGTATGATGATGGCAAAACATAATCTACAAGAGAAATCAAAACAAATGCATATAAAGAACGTCTCGATCGGAGTTACGGTTCTACTGGAACGAAACGGTGAGGACTCTTCACCGGCGATCGTCGGGGACTCCTCCGGCAACCCAAAATATCGGGAAGGAAACGGTGAGGACTCTTCACCGGCGATCGTAGGGGACTCCTCCGGCGATCGTCGGGGACTCCTCCGGCAACCCAAAATATCAGGAAGGAAACGGTGAGGACTCTTCACCGGCGATCGTCGGGGACTCCCCCAGCGATCGTCGGGACTCCTCCGGCAACCCAAAATATCGGGAAGGAAACGGTGAGGACTCTTCACCGGCGATCGTCGGGGACTCCTCCGGCGATCGTCGGGACTCCTCCGGCAACCCAAAATATCGGGAAGGAAACGGTGAGGACTCTTCACCGGCGATCGTCGGGGACTCCTCCGGCGATCGTTGTGAAAATTTAAATTGTTTTCGATAACTTGATCAAAGTTTTTCCCGCAAAAAATTTTGGATCAAACTTTATAATTTTTTTCTGTCCATTAAGATCACTCCTTCTTCAACATTGATAATGCTCACTGAAAATCTATGAATCTGGGGTATAATTCACTGAGACAAAAAAAACAAAAAAAAGACAGCTAGGCGGGTTCCTGAACGTCCCTGAACTGGAATTGAGCAATGTCTATCAATCTCCATCTACAATGTCTATCAATTAGCACATAGCAGTAGCAAAACAGAACCACTCACAAGTAGCATTGAGCAATCACAGTAGCAATTTTTTTTAACAAATCATCTACATACACACAGTAGCATTGAGCATCAATCAAGCAAATCATCTACATCCATCTATCCATCCATTGTTCCATGTACAGAGAAGAACAAGCAAATCATCTACATCCATCGATCAATCCATCCACTCTTCCATGTACCGCGGGCGGCGCCGTCGGAGCGGCCTGAGCGCGGGCGGCATCGGTGTCGGCGTCGGTGACCCCAGGGGGGGTGATAGGAGGAGGAGGGGAACGGCGGTGGCTCACAGCTAGCCGGGGAGCGGGGGGGGGGGGGGGGGGGGTGGCGAGGCTCGGTGACGTGGCTCGGGGAGGAGGGCGAGGAGGTCCGGCGACGGCGGCCGTCGGCGACAAGGGCGGCAGGGCGACGAGCGGCTACGGGCGTCGGCGACGGGGGGGAGCGATCTCCGGCAGCCTGGCGGCGGCGTGGTGTGGTTCGGCGTCGGGGCAGGAAGATGGAGAAGATTGGGGGTGGAAGATGGCCCGGGCGGTTATATACCTCGAGCTTTAGTCCCGGTTGGTGGCTCCGACCGGGACTAAAGGTAGGCCTTTAGTCCCGGTCGGAGCCACCAACTGGGACTAAAGCTAATTTTCGGCAGCCAAAAGGGCGCGAAAGGGTAGGCATTTAGTCCCGGTTGGTGGCTACGACCGGGACTAAAGGTTGGCCTTTAGTCCCGGTTTGTGCCACCAACCGGGACAAACTTGGTGTTTTAATCAAAAACAGATTATGTTTAGCTCTTTTAGTTTTATACCTTTTTTCCTTTGTTTTAATTGTTTTAGTTTATGTTTCCTTGTTAATCTTTTGCCAAATTATATTATGTTAATTCTAAGTTAATATTATTTTGATCATAACTAGAGTTTTATAAAAGCTTTTTAGTTGATTCTTTTTGCTATTGAAGAATATTATGAAATACTTTTTGTTAACCTAATAATGTTATATTTTCTTTTATGTTAAGTTATTAGTTTAGTATTTTGTTTTGTTTTCTATTTGCTTTTTCTTATTGTTTTCTTTATTGCTTTATTCATTGATTGTATTTTGATTGCTAGAATGCTTGCTAGAGTGAATGCTTATATGAAAGCAATGTTTGATTATATAGATTTTCATCAGATAGTGACAAATAGTTTTATCAAGTTATTTTTCATAGGTACCATTGCCGCAACATTCCGCATTGAAGGGCCAGCATCAGGTGGTGGTGTGTCAATATGTTTTTGAAAATATGACACAAGGCGATCAATGCTGTCAAAATCTTTCTTCCGGAATCTAAAGCCCTTTGGGTATAATCCAACATACTCATGATGTGGGGTTGTACTCCTGATGTAAGATAATATAAAGGTGCCTGGATGTTCATGAGATATGTCTGCATATTTGTACAAGTTAAGAAACATACATTTACCAAAAATTAAAACAGATGCCAATCTTGCCAGTTAATACATCGCCTTCATGTAACTGTAGTGATTCTAGATCAAAGCCATCATCAGAATAGTTGTGGAGCATAACTATGGCTTTTAACCCAGAATCAAAGGTGCAAATTATTCGGTTATCTTGTATATGCCAAACAGTTACTTGAACAATCCTACCATCTGATATGTTGTCCTCGGTTTCACCAGAAAGCAACCAGAACTCCTCTCATCTGGACTTGGCTCGGCATAAGGGGTCCTCCGATCATAGAAACCACACAGTAGGGGTGGAATCTTGCAAAACTTGGGATTTTCCAGCTATAAATCCGAAAACTCACTAGAGAGAAAGTCTTCACTTTTTCTTCGCGTGTGTCCCTTGCTTATTGCGCCGTAACCATGGATAACCTTCATCATTTAACAGGATGCTTGGGTCAGTCTTCACTGTGAAGGGAGGAATTTCATGAAACTTTTCATAATCTTCTGACATGTCTGTCTTGTCCTCCACTCCCACAATGTTTCTTTTCCCTGAAAGAACTATGTGACGCTTTGGCTCATCGTATGATGTATTCGCTTCCTTATCTTTTCTTTTTCTCGGTTTGGTAGACATGTCCTTCACATAGAAAACCTGCGCCACATCATTGGCTAGGACGAATGGTTCGTCTGTGTACCCAAGATTGTTGAGATCCACTGTTGTCATTCCGTACTGCAGGTCTACCTGTACCCCGCCTCCTGTCAGATTGACCCATTTCCACCGAAACAAAGGGACCTTAAAATCACGTCCATAGTCAAGTTCCCATATGTCCTCTATGTAACCATAATATGTGTCCTTTGCCCTATTGGTGTTTGCTGCATCAAAGCGGACACCGCTGTTTTGGTTGGTGCTCTTTTTATCTTGGGCGATCGTGTAAAATGTATTCCCATTTATCTTGTACCCTTGAAAAGTCAATACAGTCGAAGATGGTGTCCTGGCCAACAAGTACAGCTCATCTCCAACAGTGTTGTTACTCATGAGATGTGTTTGCAACCAACCACCGAAAGTCGACATGTGTGCACATGTAATCCAGTTGTCTGACTGCCCCGGGTGTTGGGAGCGTACAATATTCTTGTGTTCATTGATATACGGAGCCACCAAGGTAGAATTTTGTAGAACTGTGTAGTGTGCTTGCGCCCAAGAATGCCCGTCCCTACATATTATTGCTTTTGGTGCTAGCGTGCCTTTTCCACTCAGTCTCCCCTCATGCCGCGATTGAGGAACACCAATCGGCTTAAGGTCAGGAATAGAGTCAACACAAAACTCAATAACCTCCTCTGTTTCATGGCCCTTGGAGATGCTTCCTTCTGGCCTGGCACGGTTAGGAACATATTTCTTTAAGACTCCCATGAACCTCTCAAAGGGGAACATATTATGTAGAAATACAGGACCCAGAATGGCAATCTCGTCGACTAGGTGAACTAGGACGTGCGTCATAATATTGAAGAAGGATGGTGGGAACACCAACTTGAAACTGACAAGACATTGGACCAAATCATTCTATAACCTTGGTAGGATTTCTGGATCGATTACCTTTTGAGAAATTGCATTGAGGAATGCACATAGCTTCACAATGGCTAATCGAACATTTTCTGGTAGAAGCCCCCTCAATGCAACCGGAAGCAATTGCGTCATAATCACGTGGCAGTCATGAGACTTTAGGTTCTGGAATTTTTTCTTTGTCATATTTATTATTCCCTTTATATTCGACGAGAAGCTAGACGGGACCTTGATACTGAGCAGGCATTCAAAAAAGATTTCCTTCTCTGCTTTGGTAAGAGTGTAGCTGGCAGGACATTGATACTGCTTTGGAGGCATGCCGTATTTTTCGTTCATACGTTGCTGGTCCTCCCGTGCCTCCGGTGTATCTTTTGTCTTCCCATACACGCCCAAAAAGCCTAGCAGGTTCACGCAAAGATTCTTCGTCACGTGCATCACGTCGATTGCAGAGCGAACCTCTAGGACTTTCCAATAGGATAGCTCCCAAAATATAGATTTCTTCTTCCACATGGGTGCGTGTCCGTCAGCGTCATTCAGAACAGATTGTCCGCCAGGACCCTTTCCAAAGATTGCTTTTAAATCCTTGACCATATCAAATATATCATCACCAGTATGGGGGACAGGCTTCTTCCGGTGATCTGCCTCACCTTTGAAATGCTTGCCTTTCTTTCTTAAGGCATGCTTGGTCGGAAGAAATCGACGATGTCCCATGTACACATTCTTCTTACATTTGTCCAAATATATACTTTCAGTCTCATCTAAACAGTGCGTGCATGCATTGTATCCCTTGTTTGTCTGTCCTGAAAGGTTACTAAGAGCAGGCCAATCATTGATGGTTACAAACAGCAACGCTCGTAGGTCAATTTCCTGCTGTTTGTGCTCATCCCACACACGTACACCTTTGATATCCCACAACTGTAAAAGTTCTTCAACTAATGGCCTTAGGTACACATCAATGTCGTTGCCAGGTTGCTTAGGGCCTTGGATGAGCACTGGCATCATAATGAACTTTCGCTTCATGCACAACCAAGGAGGAAGGTTATAGATACATAGAGTCACAGGCCAGGTGCTATGATTGCTGCTCTGCTCCCCAAAAGGATTAATGCCATCTGCACTTATACCAAACCATAAGTTTCTTGCGTCATCTGCAAACTCCGGCCACTTTCTCTCGATTTTTCTCCACTGCGACCCATCAGCGGGTACTCTCAACATCCCGTCTTTCTTACGGTCTTCTTTGTGCCATCGCAACAACTTGGCATGCTCTTTGTTTCTGAACAGACGTTTCAACCGTGGTATTATAGGAGCATACCACATCACCTTGGCAGGAACCCTCTTCCTGGGGCGCACGCCCTCAACATCACCAGGGTCATCTCGTCTGATCTTATACCGCAATGCACCGCATACCGGGCATGCATTCAAATTCTCGTACTCCTCACCGCGATAGAGGATGCAGTCATTAAGGCATGCATGTATCTTCTGCACCTCTAATCCTAGAGGGCAGAGAACCTTCTTTGCTTCGTACGTACTGTCAGGCAATTCGTTATCCTTTGGAAGCTTCTTCTTCATTATTTTCAGTAACTTCTCAAATCCCTTGTCAGATAAACCATTCTCTGCCTTCCATTGCAGCAATTCCAGTGTGGTACCGAGCTTTGTGTTGCCATCTTCGCATTTTGGGTACAACCGTTTTTTGTGATCCTCTAACATGCGATCGAACTTCAACTTCTCCCTTTCACTTTCGCATTCTTTCTATGCATCAACAATGACACGGTGAAGATCATCAGCGGGCACATCTGGTGCCTCTTGATCTTCAGCTTCCCCCGTTGCAGTATCACCGTATTCAGGGAATATAGGATAGTTGTCATCATCCTCTTCTTCTTCATTGTCTTCCATCATAACCCCTCTTTCTTCGTGCTTGGTCCAACAATTATAGTGGGGCATGAAACCCTTCTTAAGCAGGTAGAAGTGAAGGGTTTTCGAGGAAGAGTAATCCTTCGTATTCTCACAGACAACACATGGACAATACATAAAACCATTCTGACTGTTTGCCTCAGCCACATCGATAAAATTATGCAGGCCCGTAATGTACTCGGAAGTGCGTCGGTCACCGTACATCCATTGCCGGTTCATTTGCATTATATAATTAAGTATATCAAAAACCATTACAGAACATCATGAATAGAGAAATGACCAAATTAATACAAGTTCATCATCACATTAAAACCAAAGTACAGTAGTGATCAAATGTTATTACTACAAAAATAAATACATAAAGTTCATACATAGTTCTCATAAAACAACATACAACTATGTAAAACATTTAAATGCAACAACAAATGCGATCAAAATCGCAACTAAGGTAACAATTGATCCAACAACATAATGATACCAAGCCTCTTTATCAATGGCATATTTTCTAATCTTTCTAATCTTAAAGCGCATTGCATCCATCTGGATCTTGTGTAGATGGACGACATTGGCTACATGCAACTCCAATTTCATCTTCTCTTCTTCAATTCTTTTCAATTTTTGTTTCAAATAATTGTTTTCTTTTTCAACTAAATTTAACCTCTCGACAAGAGGGTCGGTTGGAATTTCCGGTTCACATACCTCCTAGATAAAAACATCTATGTCAAGTTGGTCGGCATAATTGTCATAAACACTAAATGAAACAAATAGTTATAAAAGATAATATACCACATCCGAATCATAGACCGGACGAGAGCCGACGGGGACGGATACCAAAACCATGGCACTATATAATAACAAACAATAATACAAGTAAGAAAATTATACAAGTAGCTATCTAAATCATACAAGTAAGAATTTGTTCTTTAAAAAAAAAGATAAGAACAAGAGGCTCACCACGGTGGTGCCGGCGACGAGATCGGCACGGGCGATCAACGGCGGTGAGGACGGGGACGGGGACGGGACGGCACCCTACACATGTGCAAACTAAGAAGTTAATTTGAGCTCAAATTGTGCATCTAAATCAAATAAACTTCCACATACACTCCTCCACTAAAACCCACAAACCACTCTACTTCTAGAGCATATGAAATGAGCTAAACTAGCAGTGAGAGATGAAAGGATGAAGTTGCTAACCTTTTAGAACACTTGGATAGTTGGTGCACCGCCAAATCTAGACAAATCTTGGGGAAAATGGAGCTTGGAGGTCGAGCTTGGAGGAAGAATAGAGGAGAAAGCTTAAGTGTGGCTCGGGCATTTCATCGAACACCTCATGTGCATAAGAAGTGAGAACAGAGTAGCACACACACACACCTCCCACCTTCTACGGCCAAAAAACAGAGGAGAGGGCGGGCAGGGGCGAGGATATATATAGGCATCTTTTTAGCCCCGGTTGGTGTCTAGAACCGGGACTGAAGACTAACCTTTAGTCCCGGTTGGAGACACCAACCGGGACTAAAGGACCCCTTTAGTCCCGGTTGGTGTCTCCAACCGGGACTAAAGGTCCCAGTCGAACCGGGACTGATGCCTGCCGAGGCCCGGCCGGCGTCCTAGCCGCTCGAACCGGGACTGATGCTCACATTAGTCCCGGTTCGTAACATGACCGGGACTATTGCTCTGATCTGGCCAGAACCAAAGCCCTGTTTTCTACTAGTGCCACTTGTCCACACGGTCTTGCATACTTCATAGTTGATTTTCTCTTTGGGACGTAATTGACATAATGATCCTCAACTTCTCTGCGGACGTAGTTGGCATAATGACACTCAGCTTCTTTTTTAGTCTTATATCCTTTGTAGCAGCTTTTTTTGTAACCGTCCACTTCTCCTTGCATATCTCCCATGAATCATAAATTCCAGGATTCTTCCCGATGTACACCACATACCAGTTCCACTTCATCTACGTAAATAAATAAAGAAGCCACCAAGTCAATTTAATAGTTATCCAATCACATAGAGCAAAGTCACATCATAATGTTCATAGCACCATTGACGATACAAATCACCACGTTGCACAGTTCATTAGTAGTTCGGAAGCAAAAGTGTAGAGCTCCATCATAGCAACTTAGAAATTAAGTTCACACACATCGATCATATAAATCACATGAAAGCAGTGCACTAGTTGTTCAGCTCCATCCATCATGAGCTATCCTCGCCTTCCGTCATCTTCGTGATCTCCTCTTGTGTGGTCCTCGCAGCTTCGACGGCTGCTCGCGCACTCTCCGCGGCTGCTCTTGCGCTCGCAGCGGCTGCTCTAGCGCTCTCGGAATATGCCTGAGCGCTCTCGGAATATGACTGAGCGCTCTCGGTGGCTGCTCGAGCACTCTCGACATAGGCGAGCACGATCTCGGTGTACTGAGCCACCCTCGTGACTATGTCTACGGCAGTAGGAATTCCATCTACGGCTGTAGGAGTCCTAACGAGGCGTTGTGGCTTCTTCATCTAAATCGCATTAAACAATTTGACATTTAGATATAATATTTAGAAAAAAAAACAGCATGACCTTTGATAGAAATTGGACATATTGAGTGCCAGAAATTAAGCGAAACGGAACTTAATCCCCGCTTCGCAAAAACATTGGCACTCACTATGAATACACCTGCATCATGAAACAACTAATGTACCATATGCTCATCCATATGTAATACATTTTGTCTAGCACACACATTCAATTTTAAGACATTCACTTATGAAGATTCAATGGTACATCATACAACAGATTTTAGCTACACCAATAAAATGTTGTACTAGATTTTTATTCATATGTTGTACATTTTAACTACACTAATAAAATGTTGTATGAATATTTCTATCCATATGAAGCCCATACGACAAGTTCGACGGAGGTGTGCTTACCGGGCCGGAGTCAGACGGCGCGTTGGACGAGGCGGAGATCGATGGCGGAGGCGTCGGCGGACGGCGAGTTCGACGGAGACGAGGACGACGTTGGATGCGGAGGACGGCACGGGCGACGGTCACGGGGAAGTAGTTCGAGGTAGCGTTGCACGGCGACGCGGATGAACTTCGAGGTGGGGACGGACGGCGCGGACGATAGGGAAGATTGGCTCCTCGACGCCGTTCGAGACAGCGGACGGCGACCTCGCCGGTGGCGACGGATGCGCCACGACGCTGGCGGCGGCGAGAGAGGAGGGAGAAAGAGTTTGCGTTTAGAATGAGATTCGACTGCCGCGCGGGGGGTAGGTAAGGTCGTGTGTAGCAGTGACGAGCGCACGGAGTAGCCCGCCACCCCAGTATAAGCGTGGGAGGCGCCACCGTGACCAAATATAGCTGTGGCGAGCGCCTGCCAGAACCCGCCACCCCCTATCTGAAAATATTTGAAAACGTTTGGCGCGTGGGTGCCCAAATATTGCTGTGGTGGGTCCAAAACGCCGCCTGCCACAGATGTGCAAGTGAACTGTGGCGGGCAACCGTCGGCGCCTGCCACAGTAGCTTCCCAGCCGGGCATGAATTAGAAAACGCACAGCTGTGGCGGGTTATCTTGGCCGCCCGCCACAGCTACTTGCATAGCGCTGGCTGGCAGGATTTGGCGCTCGCCACTGCTAGCTTTCAAAAATAGCTGTGGCGGGTGCCCCGCCGTGCCCGCCACTAATTTGTGATCTCCTATAAGCCCTTTCCCAGTAGTGCATCTAGCCATTTTCAAGAATATAGAAGGTCCTACATCTTGCACAGTGGAGACCAATCAAACATTGCACACTCCTTCATATCTAGCATATCAAATTTCCCTCTTGGCGCTATGAAGATTTAACTGGATTATCAAATTCTCAAATTCATGGACAATAGTGACACCATTAACTTAAACTGGTTTTAATTATACAAGGCCTTTGCAACTTCAAAAGCATATCAAACAAGAAAACCCGACAAATACTCCAACTGACGGGTACTAAATAAACTGCCTCAGCAACCTCCAGCTATCCTCTCAAGCACGCAAAGAGTCTCCAGCAATCCTTGGCCGATGTTCATCCCTTATTTCATCAGCCCTTAGGAAGTGAATTATAGCAAGTGACCCGATGCCCCGGGGCATTCGCTTCTGCACCAAACGCCGCTCCTCATTTGTCAGCGGGAACCTTATCAGCTTTCGGTGATTTAGGCCTAGGTACATGTCATATACCAGTATATCATACGCGTTCACATAACGTGGCTTCACTGGGCACTTGGGACAGATCAGTCTATCATACAGGTACACATCCCGTAGATTCACTGCTGCTTTCAGGATATGTCTAACATGATTGACCATGTAGTCTTTAACCTAGAATCCGAATAGGATGAACTTGGTCAAACGGTGGTGCTTGAAATTTGATGTAGGCGATTCCCACTCAACACCCTTGTTCTTGCTATACAAGAGCTCCCTCCTAATCTCCTGATTCATTCGCATTTCACATGGATGATCCATTACCTACATGCATGCCACCCATAGGAAAAGGTAAATGGAACAGGTTAATTTCACAAGCATACATTAAAGAACAAGCTTTAGGTAAGAACATACCTTCATGTAGAGCTCCTCCAGGGACGGCGCTGCCTCCAAAATGAACATTGTCCAGGTGAGATCGTACCCTTCAGGGATGTCAACTAGATTGGCAATCCTTAGTTGCTGGAACACAGATGCCAACCTTTTGGTTAGATGCTCTGGTTGAACCCAAATCTGCGACAATAAGTATGTGATAGGATGAGTAGAGAACAAGTGAAGAGAACAAAGTAATCATTCTGACTTACCTTTTCGTATTTAAACCCCAACCTCAGGTCTCGAACAGAGATCTCATAAAGAAACTTACTTAACATGACCGTTTTGTGCCAACTACGAGAAACATTTGAAAGGCTCAGAGCCTTAAGTAATGGGACATAGCCAATTGATAGTGGTGGTTCTTCAAAAGACATCAATACTCAAACGCCAATCGAGTTAGTTTGGGAAGCCAGGTGAGCTTGACCATGTCGAAACGACAATTGACTATATTGAGTTCACTGAGTTGTGCGTGTTCGACTTGGAGCGCTATCCAACTCTTTGTGCCGCAATTGACAAATTCTAAATATTCTAATTGCTTGCAAGTAACGATGATGTTGGAGACAAAGTCAGATTCAGCGAATCTCAAATTCTCCAGGTAGAGGCGCGTGAGACCAGCAAATGCATTAGGACACTCGTCGAAAAATGACACGAACCGTGCCGCGTAGTTCAGCAAATCATCAGTAGTGCACTTTAGGCGTTCCTTCTCCGTCAAAACTATGAATTCAGCCCTCTCAATCTTGCATGTTGACATGGCAATGCCAACAGCACACCCAATGGATATGGGGGCATCGTCTCTCAAGTAGAATGTCGCACTGAAGAGGCGGATGGAGGACCCACCCGGATCCCTGCGTGCCAGTATGCTCCTTGTTGCTTTGACCACAGCTGCATTGGTCCTTCGAACCAATTCATCTTTGGACATGCTGGTTTTAGTTGTGCTGGTTTTGGATTTCGAGGGCAGGACGTCCCGAGCAGTTATCGTAAGCCGTGGGAGCATGGCAGAAAGCTGTCTCCACCGTCTGGAGAGGATACTGGTTCTCATAGCATCGCGGACGTTGAGTCGGTTGAGGATGTTGAGCAGGATGCCGTTGGGCAAGCTGCTGATCATATCATCTGTATTGACTTTCTGCATTTGGCATCGAAACAAATCAGAGTTGGCATCACATTAGAGTGAAATATGCATATATTGATAGTCTAAAAAAAGCGCAACTTTTGATTTTCTCACAGATACATTGGTCTAGT
Organism: Elymus sibiricus; assembly: GCA_039707655.1. Lineage (NCBI taxonomy): Eukaryota > Viridiplantae > Streptophyta > Magnoliopsida > Poales > Poaceae > Elymus > Elymus sibiricus. The sequence continues at coordinate 390,136,452 of CM077674.1, forward strand.
GCCGCAAATATGCAGCTTTGATCTGGTTAAGATAACACAAAGTTTGATATTTGTTTTACAAAAAAAGAAGTAAATTGTGATACACTTGAAGATGCAATCTCGATGATGTCCGAAAGAAATTTGACTCCTGGTTGCTAAGGAAGGATATTTTCATGAGAAACGAAATATATTTAGAGGATACTTTACCCTTGGTTTCTATGGAAGGATATTTTCATGAGAAATAAAAATATATTTATATATATATCTTTCCCTAATCTTTCCCTAATAATAAAGCACGGATTGACTCCGTGGGTTCACCGTCACAATACGCTTCTTCCTGTGAGTTTACGCCTTCAGTTTGAATTTAAAACATATACGTGAGGTGGTACTAATTCGGGGAACCACGTCGTGTAAAAAAAGACGATTCGTTTCCTCGATCCTACGTTCGTCCCCAGCAGCCCGTCTCGGTTCGCATAAGGCTGGCCACCCCCGCCTGGGCCTTAGCCTATCTATCGCCCAAAACAGCACCATGGCCCAACTACAACCAGAGACGAGGTAAAAAAATTGCCATTAACCAGAGTCGAAGTCGCACCCTCACGCCTGAGGAGTATGTGTCATTGCCAACTGAGCTAGCTGAGTTTTGTGTGTAGTGGTTTGCTTGGCGGCAGGAGGCCCCACGGCGGCGGTGAGCCGCGGAGGAGAAGAAGGAGCCAGGGAGGGGGTCGCTCCCGTGCTCCCCTTCTCCCCCCATCTCGCACTGCCAAGGAAGGAAGGGCATGGCCCTGCGAGCGGCCGCGACGAGGCTCGCGTCCTCCAGCCTCCGCCGCCGCCACGGCCACCTCCTGCCGACAGCCGCCACCGCTAGCCACGCGACCTTCACTCCCACGCCACCAGCTTCGGTACACCCCCCTTCCTCGTCGCCCCCTCTCTCGTTGCCTGCTTGCCGCTCACCGTCCGTCTCATTCCTCGTCAGGATTCAAGCAGGTGTGCGAGGACGAGAAGATATAGCTGGTTGGAAACGGAGAATATGTTCAGGCGCGGCGCGGCGGGCGGAGCAGGAGAGGTTCAGGGGAGGTGCCAGCGGAGCAGGAGAGGTTCATGGGCGGTGGAGCAGGAGAGGTTCATGGGCGGTGCCCTTGTCGCCGGACGGCCATCCTTGCTGCGCTTGATGGAGGACAGAAGGGGGAACATTTTCTGGTGGGTACGCCGGCCGCAGGCGCGCTTCGCTGTGACCTGTCCGCCGCCGCCAATCCTCTCTGGCCTCCTCCGTATCCTTCTCAATCACGGATGAGCTATTCCCGTGTCGTGATTTGGATGGACAATAGTAGGCCGTGTCCTTCTCCAACACCAAGCAATGGAGTGCCCTACCCGGATTTGAGTTGTTTGCTATAAGAAGGAGCGGTCCTCGGCCGAAATCTCCATCAGATTGCGTCCTTGGACCATAAGCTCCATCAAAGCCCGTCCAAATTGCTTTTTTTGACGCAACGTACAATGTCGCCGTCGAGTTCGCCGGAGGAGGAAGTGCCGAGTTCGCCGGAGGAACAAGACCATCTGTCCAACCGTCCAATTTCGCCTGCCTCGGCTACACCAGAGGTAATGTATCGCCTTCATATTCACTGGATGGAATCCCCTGTTTGTCCCCTGTCTCTTGTCTCCGATTCTGTTCTGTAGCCTGACTGAAATAAGGGACAGTACTTAATTTATAAAGCATGAGAAAACTGATGGAGGATGGTTAGTACAGCAGCAAAGTTTTGTAAGCTCAAATTTGTAGACTGATTTAGTAGTCTCTGTGATTGCTACATGCAAGTCAGTTTAGAGTTTCTGAGGGGAACGGCCTTTGTCATCTTTTCTTGTGATCTGAATTATGATGTAGGACATAGCCACAAGGGTTATTTCTTCTGTTGGCAAGTAATCTTAAGACTTTTTTCCACGGGTGATTCGTAAGACAGATTACCCTACACAATTCACAGTTTTAGTATCTCTTATGCACCTAAATATATCTGTAACTGAAAAAAAAATCAGGTTCCCGCAGGTTTTGACTTGACTAACAAATTTAAGTGAATTTGTTATTCCTTTTTGTGCTCTTCTTTTTATTACTCAAATAAATCTGTAATTTAGCCAGGCTAACATCAATGGGCTGCAGGCCATAACTATGCTAGCTTTGAACCTGAATTTATAAAAGAAAATTTACCAATTCGTTTTGAAAATATCTTAGGCATCAAGTCCAGCAAGTTTGAGATGTTCACGGAAACATGTCGGTTTCAGGCAGCTATAATTCAGAATTCTTTGCCAAACTGTAACGTTTCAGCCATTCAGAAACATTGCCCATGATGTTAATATGTTGACTAGGGGCCTTTTGTAGAAATTGAAGTGTGGCATCTCTTTTGATGGTTCAATAGAATTAAGTGTCTGGAGTCACTTCATATTCAGAATTGCCCTGCCATCCATGCAATAAATAAAAAAGTGATTTGGCCTGGTTTTCATGTCTCTTCTGTGTATGCGCGTACAGGTGGCAAAGGCGTCCAATCCAACTCAGGTGGAGGCCAAGGAGGTTCGGCTCTCGGACCTTGCACCAATGATGCTGGATGATACCGACGTGCAGACTGTAAGTTTCATATATTCAGACTGGGACCTTTCTTCCTCTTATTTTGTCGTCAAAACTGAAAAAGAGTGATGCTAATTCGCCAAATGTCGATGTGTTCATCAGCCTGTATGCTCTCAATCTCTTGGCAGATGGATATCATGGTTCTCTAACCTTCGATCACTTTATTCTGCATTTACATGATATATTGCTTCTAGCCGATGAAATTTGGTCCACATCTGTGTGCGTATAATAGACTTGTGATCACAGGACTGCTAGCTTAAAGTTTTTTAGATTATGTAAATGGGTTATTTAGTTGTCTGCTCTTATAAGCTGGAGCTCTTGCTTTCTAAAACGCATATAAACTGCCATCTACACTAAACAATGGGGCTTCATGTATAAACTGGCGCAATAATATTAGGCTGATGGAACCGACATTAGCAGCAAAAATAATATAAATGGGTTATTTTGTGTGTCTTGCTCTTTCCTGTTTTCTTTGGTTTTGCAGCCTAAATTTTTTGAACATGTGCATATAATATAACTACTTAGTCAACTGAGTTCCTTTATGCTGTGAGCAAGACCACATTTACTGATATTACTTACTTTCTCATTCTAGATAATGGCATGTGTACCAATGAAAGGCGTATATATTGTACTACAAGCATCCTAGCTTTCTCATCTTATCAGTAACTCACTTTCGAAACATATGTATTGGTAGTTTTTACCTCTATATGCTTTTGCCTTCGACATAATGGATTGCAATGTTTTTGTCTCCTTTAAACAATGGTACTGCCACATGATGCATATCATGGTTCTCTGAGCTTGGATCAATCTACTTTACGCAATAGCATCCCAACTGTAAACTCACTATGATGTACTACCTCTGTTTCAACTCATCTAACGGTTGGAGGTTTACATTTTATTTTTGTTGTGATTGCAGAAAATAGATGACATCGCTGAACTGATGGTTGCAGAGGATTTTGATAACCGACCTTCCAAAAAGGCAAAAATTTCTGAATCAGGTGTTCTGGAACCATCACCTATGTCACCAACTATGAAAACATCTTCTCCAGGTTCAGAGTGTTTTGAATCAATTGTGCCGGAATCAGATAATCAGATGAATCATGATACACTACCATCACCTCCATCCCCATCTAGCTCGACAATATCTCCTGTTTTTCCATTGCATGATGTTAAGGAACCAGATTCACATAAAGAGATCAAAGTTGATGAGACATATGATTATCTCCCACAAGGTATTTGCTTGATTTATTATGTGTGCTTTCGTATACAATATATTCTTAAATTATTTGATTTTCTCCAGACTATACATTGACCGACCATGATCTATGTGCTCATATAGCAATAGAATCATCTTTGAGAAAACAATTGCTGGTTCAGATAGATGGAAGTTCTGTCTTGCAAAATCAATTGATGTGCCTGCTAGATGAAAAAGAGTGGGTAAATGATGATGTAAGTACCCTTACTCAAACAGGAAAAGTTTCTAATCACTAATATCAATTAGTAATGTATTTTTTTAATTCTTAATTATAGGTGATCAATGCATATATATGTTGTATAAAGGACCAAATACATCTCCAGAATGATAATAAAGTATATTTTGAGAGTCCATTTGTTACCTCACTATTTAAACGAGATGGCACCATTGGAATACAAGAAGATAGTGCCTTCATGACAGAGACTGTCCTCGAATATATGCAGCATGACATGGTAATATCCATATTCATAATTTACACGTTCTAGGTTTCATACATTTTCATTTACTATTTTCCTAATTATCTTTATTACAGATTAAACTTCCAATAAATGCCAGTAACACACATTGGTATTTAGCTGTTGTGAATACAAAAAAATGTGAGGTTCAAGTACTAGACTCATTGTGCTGGAATTCTGACAGAGATGATCTCGCTAATACGGTTAGTTACAACACAATTTTTAATATACTTCGCTAATGTGTATCATTTCTTCTTACCACTATTTTATTTTTAGCTACGAGGAATACAATTTCATTTGGACCTTCTTAAAAGTCAAAAGTTATTAAGCGACGATTGGAAAGACGTTGATCTTACTGAATGGAAGATCACAGAACAATTACAAAAGGCAATTCAAAAAGATAGTTCTTCATGTGGTTTATTTATGGTTAAATTTATGGAATATTTCACCGGATGTGCACTATCCTACCCAATTACACAGGTATATATCTTTTTTTAAATAAAAAGTATGTTAATTGTACAAAAAGTACTTTTGAAATATACTAATAATTGTTCGTGTTGCTCAGGAAATGATTACTTCTTTTAGGTTTAAGTTAGCCAACATACTATTATGTTGGAAAACAAACACTGCAGCAATGACTACAATCGTTGAAGAAAGTGACGATGACACCAAGGGAGATCTTGATGATGTTCAAATATTGGAAAGTTTAGATGATATAAAAAAAACAAAAACAAAAATCCCATTATCTGTTGAAAATAAATACAGATCACTAATATCAATTCTTTCTAATATGACCTTACATGAGTTAACAGCTGGGCTCTGTAGCTTCATTAAATCAATCAATTACACCGAGATTTTAGAGTAAGTCATTTTAAATTAGTATTGCAATTGTATAGTATCTGAATTGTTTTCTTAATGGTTTATATTCTTAATTTGTATCATTATCAGGAAAGTATGGATCCAAAGTTCAAAACCATATCCAATTAGCTTGTCTCTCAGAAAACTACAAGGAATGCTAAAGGATGATTTACCCATGGACCGAGATTGTTTTAATTTGATCGTACGGAAGATTATGTTGGATCACATCCAAACATCACAAAAAACAAAGCAATTGATAGCAAAGCATTATCTGGACATGAAATTTTGGGTATGTTTTTATATTCGTTATATACTTTTTTATATTCTAATTTTTTATCATCTTTCTAACCAATAATTTTATATACTAGATGACTACTGATTTTGGAAGGCACCCAGATTTCCGTAAAAAGTTAGATGTTGAGCAACTAGCAAATTCTGTCCGTAGTTGGCCTGGCATCAAATATAATGTTTCAACATGCAAATCGGTAAGAGCACTTTTGTATACTTTAGATCAATTTTTTTATTGCATCTAATATGTAGCCTATTTCAGATCCATATTCCAGTACAATCCATTGATGAATTCATTCTATTCACATTGGACCAAGATACAAGAACAGTGTACATTTTGGACCCTACTCCTATTAATCCAATGTACCGATACAACCCACTCGCAAAATATGTGAAAAAAATTATATGGATTTCCGAACACTTACCGAAAGCAATGTCAAAAGCATGCCCTGGGTCTAGATGGAACGAGGATATTCTCCTATGGCATCATAAAATCCTAGATGATATTCCAGTTTACAACAGGTATTTTTCAAAAGATGAATACTAGATATTGATTATTTGTTGATTTGAGTATGTAGACAATATTAATAAAGTATATTTGTATTCTTATATAAGGGAACTGTCTGGTTATCTTGTTCCCCTATTCATGTCCACGTGGGAAGATGAAAGACCACATTTGCCATTTTTAAAGGTAAATATTGCAACTGTGTAGATATTTGCTTTTATGATTATTATACATCTGATGCTGATGTCATTCTTTTACAAAAAAATGAATGAATAGGATGGATATGAACTCAGAAAACTAATTTTGGGCCAAGTGCTAACATTCAAGGACAATGAATGTGAAGATAACATGCCTGCTGGTGTACTGGAATTCATCAATTGTATTAGGAAAATCCAAAGTTAAACTGGTATGTCAAATACTATCAATTCATCTCGAAATGTCAAATGACTCAAATATCTGATTCCAATATGCTAACCTTGTTTTCCTACCAATATGCTTGTGTAGGGAGCTCAATCGGTGGAAGGTGATTTGTCAGAGAGAATTCTTGCAGCCAACAGTTAATAGACAATGAGCAGGGAGACAATGAACATGTAGAGCTGGATTTTTTTTCCTTTGAGAAATTAATACTAGATTTTTGTTTCTACTTAAGATATCACTTACATATATGTAGAAAACTTTTGGAGCTTGCCAGGATATACATTTTTTGGGGTTACCAATTATAAGAGATGATGGAGTGCTTCAAAATTTGATGTTTGTGGGTTCATGTGAAATTCAATATTAATAGGAGAAACTATCCGTTTGTAACGAGGCAAATGTTGGTGCAGTAAAAAAAATCAACTATTCACTTTTATTGAGTTGAACTTTGCCAGGAGCATTTTTTCGAAAATCTATGCCCTTTTTTCTATTATATTTTCCACCGAGTCAAAGATCCTTGAATGATATATATATTGCATGGTCTGTTCAAGTTGCTTTGTATTTCCCTCTAACGTCACTGTAGAGTGTACGTACATGTATGGTGTTGATGAAAAAATTAACGTTTTGGATTAGTATATTTACTAAATTCTCAAGAGCTAAACGAGAATATGTTCATAAAAACACGTAATTTAAGCAGGCTACAGAGTTTAGCAGGCTTGATCTAACTTCGGCTAGAGAAAAATAACCACATAATTTTGGTTCAAATCCTGACTCTTCAGTCGCACAGGACAATAACACCGGTAAGCTGATGCTTCGCTTCGGAGCGCGACGTGCATGATCAATCCATCTAAGCCAAATAGGAGAACACAAAGTACCGTCCAATTTCAAAAGAAATAAACCACGAAGATATTACACATCTGTATCTCTTCTCAGCCTCATTTGTCTAGGTATTTCTCAGAAAAAATACAACCGCAAAAATTATCTCGCTCTCCACAACAACGGCACTGTGCTGGCCGCACATGAAAAAATGAGAATAAAAAAAACAAGACCCGAAGCTGAAAAGTGCACAAGTTGAGCAGTCCGAATCCTACTGGGTGACATGGAAAGTGCAAGCCAATGCAAGTCCGACTCCTACTGGGTACACGAGTCCATGGAAAGTGCAAGTCCGACTCCTACTGGGTACAGGACTCCAGATCCTATTTAGACAGATACATGTACAATCCCCTTGATCCAATAAATATCAAGTCTTTGGTCGATTCTTCTTAACAAGTCAGCTTTCCACATCGACTCGCCGGTATCGCCGCAGACGTCAAAAACAACGAGCCAGGTATGTACAAATCAAATTTAGAATCAGCAATGACCTCCTCATGCTTCTAAGGACAACCATAGGCGTATATGGCCCTCTGCCCCTGTCCTGCTATTGCAATTTCATTAGAATAAAACAATTAATCGTACATTCTTAAAGAGTGATTACATGCTGATCAGCGAAGGAGTACAATCGATATAACTCAAAATTACTGAGAATATGCATGTCCTACTACTGCATGTTGGGTAACTCTTGTAAATACATGGATCAGGTCCTGGATTTTATATATTCCTAATTATATCTAAATCAGCATATAGATACGGGAAAGTGAAAAGTCGGCTTGACAATATTAGATATCCAGTCCATGAAGGCTCCAACTGCACGGATGCATATTTAGAATACTGTTTATTACTTATAATCAATCCTTGATATCTATTCCAAGGCATGAACTGCTTAATTTTGCTAACTGAAATGCAAATCAAATAATTCTCTTTTGAAGAAAACAATAGAAATGATAAGAAGCTTAAAATTTCCGCAGAGTTCACCAAAAAGATATCACTAATATAATTCTAGAATGGACAGAACAACACAAAATAAGAAAGGACCAAGTACCCTTGACTCTCTGTAGCAGTTTTATTTCATGTAACTTGATAAATAATTCTTTCCACCATTTTCTAGAGTTAAAGACCTGTGGTGATACATATATAAAGGCTAGCTAGCTTTGTACGTCGGCTTTGGGCAAGAAGTTGCCTTTGTACGCCGTTGTTTCAACACACATCGCCGGACAGCCCGTGCTACAACTGAGGTACGCATGATCTCATGCCAAGTTAAATTCAAATGATCCTTCATATGTGTCTGCAAACATAGCTGTCATCATCATTACCTTGCCGTGTACGGACAATCTGCACTCTTTACATGCCAAGTTAAATGTTAGTCAAAAAGTATGATATGGCCAGCGTACTAACTTCAGTCTGACAAAACCCTTCTAATGAACTACCGTATACAAACTTTGATGCAGGCAAGCCATGGATGCAAAGGAGAAAAGAAGAAAAAGAGATAGAGAGCGATATGAACGGATGACCAATGAAGAAAGGCAGGAGAAACTGAAAAATGCTAAGGAACAAAAAAGAAAGAGAGATCAAGAGCGGTATAAAGAGCGGAATGAACGCATGACCGATGAAGAAAGGCAGGACAAACTCAAAAAACGCCGTGAGGCCTATCATCAAAAGAAAGATTCAGGGAAGATAGCAGAACAGAAGGCAGCACAATACACACAAGAAAAACAAAAATATGCAAACATGCAGCCAGAACAAAAGAAAGCAAGAGTAGAACAAAGAAAAGCTCGCCGTCAAATGGAACGCAACACAGCATCCAAAGATTCACTTGCAATGGAGAACCCTGAATATGTCGCAACCGAACAAGAGGTTAGTACTTCTACGTTTGCTGTAAAACACAGGGATCATGTGGCAGCAGGAAAAAGGCAAACATTGCTACACCATCGTAACGAACAATTCATGAGAAGACGGAGGCAAACTGTTTCCGTATCATCAAAAGAAGATGCATCCATGACGAAAAACACCGACGAAAACAAAGAACCTCTGGAGCAACCACAAGTCATGACTTACGGTAATAATCTCAAGTTTATATAATACTCGCACTCTAAGTAAATATAAATCTGTCTGTACAACTCACCATCTTTTCTGGACAGACATCCCCTCCTCAATGTTTCCAAGCATCAGAGAAACAGATGAACCAACACAACCATTATACAATGATGATCACCAACACAACCATTATACAATGATGATCACGGTAAAGTGGCTCTCTGGCCAGACATACCCTCCTCAATGTTTCCAAGCATCAGAGAAACAGATGAACCAACACAACCATTATACAATGATGATCACGGTAAAGTGGCTCTCTGGCCAGACATACCCTCCTCAATGCTTCCAGCAATCAAAGAAGTGGATGCACGAATAATATCATTCTGCAATGATAACCACGGTAAGGTTGTAAATTACATATAAATACTTTTATATACAAACATTTTATGTTCATAACAATAAAAAATTATTACACAGGTAATGATGGAATCATATATGAGCAAGAAGCAACCATTAAGGAAATAGATGCTGCAACAAAATCAATCTACAACGAGGATCATGGTAAGGTTATCAATTTCATATATGTTCTTACGCAATAAAAATAATATATATATATATATATATATATATATATATATATATATATATATATATAGGAAAATGGGATAGTACTCCTAGGAGTACATACTCCCAACCTCAGACAACTCACGGTGCTTGCTCATTTTGACATTATATAATAAATAAATTAAGCATTAATTTCTAACCGGCCAAATCTCATTGCATGGATCACGTTTGGTTTAAAAGTTTGTTCCATGAAAGTAGGATCTGGAGTGTCCATTGCCTACATATAGGGAGCGACTCACAACATCATACTGCTGACCAAAACTATCTCCGCCGGCCGCATCGCCTCCAGTTGTTCGTCCAAATCGGTGATGATCAAGCTAATAATCTCTTCCACGTCGTTAATCGCAAGCTGCATGCCCAAAACATAAGTAAATTTCTTGTATTATTTTCTACAACTATTGTTCTGGTTAATTTCTGCATTCATCTGGTGCTACTCTTGTGTGTTGCAGCTGGGCTACCCGACGGCTACAAGGCGAGGATGAGATACGACAGCGACGACGAAGGAGACGGGATGCATGCGGCACAGGCTTGATGAAAGACGCGAGATGAGTCATGGCGCCGCCAACCTGTGCTCTTCACATCTGTAAAGTGTGTGCGGCCCAACATGTGTATCAACGACGGCAAGGGGTCAACATGGCATCTATATACTTCTAATTTTTTTCACTACCAATCACGCAATCTCAGTCCAATACGGATCGAAACCGATTGGATGTTCAACTGTGTACGTGCATGATGCCAAAAAAAACTGCGTACTTGCAAGCTTTCTTTAATGTAAATGTTGTATGATGAAAATAAATATATACTTCTTCTGGCGATGCATTAAGAGTATATTTTCTGGACATATATACTCTATTCTTCATGTTGTAATTTTTTTTGAGAGGCTACAAGATGTATTTTAGCTATAAACTTTTTCTTGTGTAAGGTATATTTGTTCTGTGTACTACTCCAGATATTCAGACGGTAGTATATACTTATTCATGAATAATGTTGTATATACTCTATCATGGAAAATGAAATACATACCTATAAATAATGTGGTATATACCATATCATAAGAAGGACGGTACATATCCCTTATTTCTTAAATAATGTTTGTAATCAAACAATCAGTATGTGCTCCTTATAAAAATGTAAACATACTGCTTAGAACGTCAGTATATATATACTATGGGACCATATACTATTCACAAAAAAAGACTCACTCAAAAACTAATTATGTATGTACTCTTTCAACACAAATTCAGTATATACTCCGTTAAAAGATCAATTTATAATCCCTCAAAGAACTCAGTATATATATCATATATGCAGTTTTATACTGCTAAAAAAAGTCAGTATATACTCCACTAGAAAATGCGGATGTAAGATATACTTCAGGTTTTTCTTCTGTTTCTGATATACCTAATCGTTAATTGCGTAATTCCTAGAGCCCGCTTGATATGTATGCCATATAATCCTTTTTACCGATGAATACATTCCTAAGGTATATGCAAAACATAGCGTTCAGGATAAGCCTTCAACTTTTTTTAACTTAAGGCACCGGTAGCATGCCCTTGCTTATAGGTGGTAGTTATGCATGCATAAACAACTTCTTGTACGGGGCGTGCTCAACGGATATCCCTCTAGCTAGCTTATCCACTTAGGGAGTACATACTCTTGGGAGTATAAAAGAGGAGTCCTATATATATATATATATATATATATATATATATATATATATATATATATATATATATATATATGCATAACACAGGTAATGATGGAGTCATATTTGAAGAAGACACAGATGAAGATGAATACATGTTCACCGGTGAAGGTATGCTAATACAATTAAATTAAATTTGCAACATTACAATACTACTTACTAAATTTAATATGTTGTATATCAAATCAGAGTGGGACAGAGAAGTGGAAATTGAAATCATAGAAGGCGAGGAAGACCTCAACCCTGATCCATATGATCTCGTCTACAGCAACATACCAACAAGCACAAACATGCTCGAAAAAGAAGAAGATTGCTATTTCTGCCATGCAACCAAATTCAAGTATGAAAGTCCGGGATTATGCTGCAAAAAAGGACAGATAAGACTAGCCAATCCAAATACACCACCGGAACTCATGCGACTTTGGACAAGCAACGACTCTGATGCAAGACATTTTCGGCAAAATATAAGATTCTTCAATGGACACTTCTCGTTTACTACACTATACTGCCAGCTCGACAGAGATACAACAGACATGCAAACGGCCGGTATGTACACCTTTCGAGCACATGGTCAAATATATCACAACATACACTCATTTGGTAATAGTCACTCAGATCCAAAGCATCTGGAACTATACTTCTACGACGATGATCCAAGCTTAGAGCATCGATACCGCCGTTGCCGTGAGGAAATGTACGAGCAAGACAAGCATGTGATTGCAATAATAACAGACATCCTACGCGGTAACCCGTACTCTCAACAGTTTAGGAGTTTGGGACAAGCCCAAAACCTTGAGGACTACAGACTGATCTTGAACCTTGACCAGAGATTGGACCAAAGAACATACAACGAGCCAATCAATTCGAAGGTAGCTGCAGTGTGGATTGAAGGAAATGAAAGAAGATATACTTACGACAGAAATGTAATATTACATGGGAACAACAACGAAAAAGAGCACATTCGATCATATTACGGGTGCTATGATCCGTTATCGTATCCTCTATTCTTTCCAAGAGCTGAACTGGGTTGGCATAGGAAAATCCCGAAAAGGGAAACAAGAGGAAGATATTGGTGCTGAAAATATCAGTAATGACGATGACCCAGGTAAAAAAATTCAAATACTATTACATTCAAATTCAATTTTCATATACTACCACCTATGCAACTAACTTTTTATGTTGCAATATTTGCACAGATTCGGTCAGTGGCCTATGGGTAACAATGAAAGAATACTACTGTCATAACTTCCATACACGACCAGGCATATTCAACCCAATTTTGCATGGCGGACGCCTATTCCAGCAGTTTGCTGTAGATACATACATCAAGATTGAAAGCTCCAGACTGGATTACATCTGGCACAATCAAAAGAAAATAAGGGCTGACCTATACCAAGGCCTTCTAGACAGCATTCAAGCTGGAGAACAGAATGGAGATGCGGTTGGAAAACGGAGAGTACTTGCCTCGTCATTTATTGGAGGGCCACGAGATAGACTTCGTCAGTATCTCGACGCTATGGCTTTAGTTAGAAAATATGGAAAGCCAGACGTATTCCTAACAATGACCTGCAACCCCAACTAGGAGGAGATCACACGTGAACTAGAGACTGGACAAACACCACAAGATCGCCCAGACATTGTCGTTCGTATTTTTAGGGCGAAGCTACAAGAAATGAAGCAACAACTATTCGAGAAGGGCATTCTTGGAAAGGTTCAGGCATATACATATGTCGTAGAGTTCCAAAAGAGGGGATTACCCCATGCTCACTTTTTGCTCATCATGACTGGAAGATACAAGTACACATGTCCAGAGCAGTATGACAGAATCATCTCCGCCGAGCTCCCTAACAAGCACAAGTACCCAGAACTATACAAAATGGTAATCAAACATATGATGCATGGTCCTTGCGGTGCATTGAACAAATTGTGTCCATGCACAAAGAATCGTCCGTCATGCAAGAATAATTATCCAAGGCCATTTAACGAAACTACGATTCAAGGCAAGGACTCCTACCCAATATATAGGAGACGCGACGACGGCCGGACTGAAATGGTCCAAAATTGCACATTAGATAACAGGTGGGTGGTTCCTTACAATCCCTATCTGTTAAGGATGTTCAACTGCCACATAAATGTTGAGATATGCTCAAGCATTAAAGCCGTTAAGTACCTCTTCAAGTACATCTACAAGGGCCATGACCGAGCATCTGTATCTGTAACTGACAAAGTAGAGGAAGTCGAAATCGACGAGATTAAGCAGTACAGAGACGCCCGGTGGGTGACACCTCCTGAAGCACTGTGGAGAATATATGGCTTCGAACTAAGCAAAATGCACCCACCAGTCTTGCAATTGCAGCTGCATCTCCCAAATATGCACATGGTTTCATATCATGCCATGGAGAAATTAAATAATGTTATCGACCGTGAAGGCACGGAAAGATCAATGCTGACTGCGTACTTTGAAGCAAACAGCTCACATGAGAAAGCACGAGGCATACTATACAGAGATTTTCCGGAACATTATACATGGCAGAGTCAGGGAAAGTTTTGGCAACCTAGGAAGCGAGCCGCTGTGTTTCAGGTTGGCAGGATCGTCGCAGCACACCCGGCCGAAGGAGAACGATACTATCTTCGAGTCCTCCTAAACCACGTGACAGGCGCCACCAGCTACGAAGACCTACGAACAGTCGATGGACAAGTAATGCCAACCTTTCGTGAAGCTGCAGAAAAAAGAGGGCTCATTGAGGCAGATAGCACATTGGACGACTGCATGACAGAAGCGGAGTTGTTTAGAATGCCATCATCGCTACGAAGGCTATTTGCGACAATCTTGGTTTTTTGCGAACCCAGCGACGTACGTAGCCTCTGGAACAAGCACCTTGAGGCAATGTCAGAGGACTACAGCAGAAATTGCAAATGCAAGCACACAGTCGAACAGATGGTTCTGAAAAATATCAAAGACATGTTGCACTCAATGGGAAAAGACATAGAATCGTTTCCTCTTCCAGAGATCGACCAACAGCATGAGACGACAGACGACATACCGAGGGAGATCATCGAGGAGACCTCCATCGAGGTGGACCCTGAGGACGCATCTTTGCATAAGAACCTAAACAACGAGCAAAGGGAGGCCTACGACGAAATCCTAGCCACAATTGACCGCCAAAGAGGAGGTATATTCTTTGTCGATGGACCTGGAGGCACGGGAAAAACTTTTCTTTACAGGGCGCTCTTGGCCACAATACGCGGACAAGGCAAGATTGCTGTGGCGACAGCCACTTCCGGTGTTGCTGCTTCCATAATACCCGGAGGGAGGACCGCACACTCGAGGTTCAAGATTCCACTAAAAATAGACGACGGGGCTATTTGTGGATTCACCAAACAGAGTGGGACAGCCAAGCTACTCAAAGCAGCATCACTGATAATCTGGGATGAAGCATCCATGACCAAGAGGCAGACAGTGGAGGCGTTAGACAAAAGCATGCGGGACATAATGGACAGACCAGACCTTCCATTCGGTGGAAAAACAATAGTATTTGGAGGCGATTTTAGGCAAGTGCTACCTGTTGTCCGAAAGGGAACAAGAGCCCAGATAGTAGATGCATCACTACGCAGGTCCGAGCTCTGGAGTTCAATGCGTCAACTGAAGCTTGTGCGCAACATGAGGGCTCAAAACGACAAGTGGTTCGCGGAATACTTGCTGCGCATTGGAAACGGAACCGAGAAGACAAATGAAGATGCTGAAATACTACTACCTACAAGTATATGTGTGGCAAATAACACGGATGATAATGGCCTGGATATGCTCATCGACAGTGTCTACAAAACGGACAATGCTTCCCTAAAAGATCCAAAGTACATCACGTCAAGAGCAATTCTATCAACAAGGAACGACTCCGTAGACAAGATCAACCTAAAAATGATTGATCGCTTCCAGGGGGAGGAGATGGTGTACCACAGCTTCGATTCGGTAGAAGACAACCCACATAACTACTATCCACCAGAATTCCTAAACACTCTCACCCCAAATGGACTGCCTCCACATATGTTGAAGCTCAAAATTAATTGCCCAATCATACTACTCAGGAACATCGACCCTGCTAATGGACTATGCAACGGCACGAGGTTGGTCGTACGTGGATTTCAAAAAAATACAATTGACGCAGAGATTGTGGTGGGACAACACTCTGGAATGCGAGTTTTCCTGCCCAGGATACCATTATGCCCCTCTGACGATGACATGTTTCCGTTCAGTTTCAAGAGGAAACAGTTTCCAGTCAGACTCAGTTTTGCAATGACAATAAATAAATCACAAGGCCAGACAATACCAAATGTCGGCATCTACCTGCCTGAACCCGTTTTCTCACATGGTCAACTATATGTCGCACTATCTAGAGCAACCGCGACATCAAATATAAAGGTACTAATAGGTACACATGATGAGAGCAAGCAGAAGAAGAAAAAGAACAGCATAGACGACACATACACAAAGGGAGAGAAGAAAAAGAAAAAGGAAAGGACCAGCACAAGCGGGACATATACGAAAAATATTGTCTACAAGGAAGTCCTAACCAAATAGGTAATACAACCTTTCAATTTCTTCTTCAAAATTTCAATTACTACTTGAAAGGATTATCGTTTAAGAAAAACTAAAGTGTTTATATTTCAAATTGCATTGCTCATTTTCTAACCTTAAACATATTACTTGGATTCTACAGAAACATTGCAGCCAAGTGACAAATTCGCAGTTAGAATTCAGAACTTCATTGTCTTCAAGGAGACAAGACTCACTTGTGTATATACAAACAATTCATGATTTCATTCTCATGTACAATGTCCTCAAGAACAAAATCATTCATAGTTTTATTAATCATGTGTCAACCAAACTCATTGATGGTTTTGCTACAACCAACACTTTACTTCCAATTTAATTTGTAATTATATCCAACTCCCAATGCTTATATATGTGGTGTACATAGACTGCTAACCCTGCTCAAACTGAGATACATCTATTTGACATTTAAAAACAACCAGAAAGAATGAATCTTCATGCAAAGAGTACCACAAAGTAACAAAACAGATCACATATATTCAAGAGAAACTTACTCCAAGATTAGACAAAAGGAGAACAGGATCAGATCAAATTCTAATTTTTATGTGATTCTAAAACGACCCTAATGCTAACCTAGACTATACTGATAGTTATTACACATATAGTTCAACTGTGAAGCAGCAACACTACCAAAGAAACAAAACTAAAAAATATACAGACATTAAAGCATTGATAGGGGTAGGGGGGGCTAACACTGCCAATGCCGGTCCCAAGCCCGGAAAAAAGTGGAGGGGCCAAAAACAAATTAACAATGCACCTTAAGATCCTACACAAAGCACGAGCTAGAATTTTATATTATACTGTCACTCTGGATTGTTGTATCAATCAGACAGATATGAACCTACTCTGTGAAGACGAAGCTGATGCTTTTGTTTGCTACTAACATTGGTTTAAAATTTGTTCAAACACTACACGGTGTTATTCAGAGCTAGAGCATGAAAAGAAGTTAATGTGCTTGACACATGCAGACGGGCCTGCAGAAACTGGTGGAAGAGAAATGTGTACCTGCTTCAGATAAATCCTCTTAGAAATTACTATTGGATAGTAAACACAAACTGGAACTGCACCAAGCGATTGATTTTGGCACATTGAAGAAGATGCTCAAAACAAATTAGGAGCAGAGAGCCTGCAGATTTGGACCACAGACAATTGAACAATTAAAGAGAAAGGTGAGATTACAAAATGTAATTAATTAATCTCCATTGCAATCAGAGTGGGGAACAGAAGAGAGAAGAGGGGAAATGACACGCATTACCTTTGCAATATTGGAGGCAACGTCACGGAAGCAGGGGGAGGCGGACGGCAGCCAGGCGCGGCGAAGAAAGGAAAGGCAAGCGATGGCCGTCGGGACGCTCGCCCGGACGACGGCAAGGTGGCGGCGCTGGTGTGTGAAGCGGCGGGCGGCGCACACGCGAGGTCCGCCAGGAGGACGAGCTCTGCAGAGATCTCCAAGGAGGAAACCGGCGCTATTATCCATCGACAAATGAAGCCGGCAGCACCACACGCCAGCGAAGGCGAGCCCCGGCGTCGGCCGGCGGCGTCCGGCCGCGTCGGCGGCGCTAGAGCCCTGGACGGGTCTGCTGCATCTGTTTTTTTTTTAAGACAGTGCTTCGTCTGGTGCTGTGGAAGTGAGGAGACGGAAAAGGAACAGGAAGTGCTCGTGGGCTGGAACGGCCAGATGGATTCAATTAGGCCTTTACATTTTCTCCAATCTATTCTAACAGACCGGGAACACCAAAGTGGGCCTAGCAAATGTAAATATCGCATCGAGCCACTTTTTTTTTACCTTTTTTCTTCTTCTTTTCGGAAAGGAGTAATTTCCCGGACGCGGATTTTTCCCTCTAGGGCATATGCTCCCTAATGAAAAGTAAAATCAAAATAAATATTTAAAAAATTATAAAATTCTGAAATTCATAGATATTCTGCTTCGCTGTTGAAAAAAATAATAAGTGAAACATTTGGCGCCCGGAGCGCCATGGTTGGAGAATGAGGATTCATTTGGAATCTGAGGAGGGAGAGGTACGAGACGATGGATTTTTGAACTCTAATTGTTGGCCACATGCGCATCAATGACTCTGAGCTAGCTGCTAACAATAGAACACCTACACTCTCAATGGACCAAACCAAAAAAATGCAAAATAAATAAGAAATGAAATATAATATTCTAAAAAATGTCCGAACCATAAAAAGGATTTCATTTTAAAAAATATTCTAGAAAATCTAAAAAACACCATCTCAGAGTAAAAAGTAATCGTGTTTTTCTGAACAACAAAAAAATTGATTGAAAGAATATTTCGTAAACAACTACTATTTCATAGAATGAAATGAAAACGAGGAGCTGAAATAGATCATGACAAACATTGTTAGGGTACGTCCAAATGTTAAAGTCCAAAATGAAATACTCAGTGTAAACTTATTTCTAACATTTACAATAATTAAATTAAAAAAAAGACTTGCATAATGGCATATGGATCTGGTTATAGCTAAATTTTCGCCCGGTGCAACGCACGGGCATTTGTACTAGTAGAGGATAATATGATTAACGCTTCTTCCTCCCTAATTTTCGTCCGTTAGTTTCGTCCGTCGTCCTGGTTGTTATAATTTTCGTCCGTTCGCTCGTAGCTTTGTAAGTAATGGGCCAGAATATTTGTTATGGGGTGGGGAGCACTAGGAATCAGACTACTGATCCTTTGCTTCCCATCAGACTACCCCTGCACAGTTGGATTTAATTTTCATGGGGGCTGCGATGGGATAGCAAAACGTGGGCCTGGCTAGCTCGTTTATGTTCGGCTAGCCCCTAATTGCGGTTTGTTTTCTGGCAACTACCCCATAAATCACGCAGCATTAACTCTCGTTGAACTATTCCATGTGCTTCCTCCATTCTTTGGTTTCTACTACAAAACTAAAGAAACGATGCATCATGTTGGCTGGTTTTCCTGCCATCTTTTTTAACGTGCGTCCGAAGCATTGCATAAGGATCAACGAAGCACTTGTGTAATGGTTATGAAGCAAAGATTGTGATACATCTAAATATGTTTTACTAAAATTCGAAGCATCATATCAAATTTATTTTGTTTCCATCGGCTTGAGAATTTGCTTCCATGTGAATCAAAACACTAGTGTGGTGGTGAGGCCTAGGAAACACATACTGTGATATATGGAAACATGTTCTACTACAATGCAAATCACATCATTTGAACCACTCTGCACTACTGTTAGATGCATAGTTGTTTCATGTGTAAAAGAAGCTCTACTCAGCAGCATCTGAAGCACGCTTGTGTAAATAACATATTCATTTTATGAAACTTGCATTGGTTCAAATTGATTACATATGGGAAGCACCAATTACATCTGTTTCGATCATTACAAAAATTTGCTTCCAAAAGAGCAGAAATTTGCTTCCAACAAAAAATACACACATATTTCTAATGTGAAGAGAATCTGATTCATGTATGTTCCCATCTAACGTGGCTGCCCATGGGCAAAGAGGGGGAAGAGGGGGATCATTATTAGCATGGCTGGCCGGCATAGAAGGTGGTGGAGCATGGAACGACCGTCGATGCGTCATGTGCTTGGCGATGGCAGCCGCGGTGAGTCGCCCCTGAGTGCCGCAACAGATCCAATGAAGCACGCCGGTGAGATCAGAGTTGCATCGCTGGTGAGATCGGACCAGTGGTGGTTAGCACGACATGCTGAGCACCATGGCAAGGAACTGGAGGTGGATGGCTTTTTCGGTGGAGAAAACAGGGGCGGCCCATGGCAGCAGGTGGATGGCGTTTTCGGTGGTGAATTGGTCGCGTGCAGGAGAGAACGAAGGTGAAAATTTTGGATCTTGGAGAAGAAATGTGCGAGAGATCAGTAGCTACGTTTGGTTAAAACGGGGCGAGAGATTAGGGGCTACATTAAATTAGAACAGGGCGAGAGATTAGTGGCTACATTAAATTAGAATGGGGCGAGAGATTTCCTCTGGTACATCTCCCCCGTGGGATGAAAACTAAATTGATGGCTCACGAGTAGTCTGACGATTTGTTCTTATAGGACTACTGATAGAAAGTGTTTCCCTTTGTTATGGGCTGCTACAAGTTCGACCTCGCGCCTGCAGCAAACCGAGTTTGCTTAAAATTTCATATTCTAATTAATAGTCCCACCCTGCCCTTTTAAATTAAATCCTAACAACTTATATACCTTCAGAGTTGTGGGAATCAACAAGCCAGGAAAAGAGGGTGAGATATGAGTCATGTTTATATCTTAGAAAAGTGAAGAAAGATGCCATGCATCACCAACCGCAAATGCTGAAGCTGACAGCATCGGATGCCTAGACAAGGAGGGGAGAGAGAGCCAATCTGAATAAAGAAAATCAGGACGCGCACCGGGACGGCCGGTGCTGGGCATGAGCATGGCCGCCCAATCGGTGGCCGGTGGGGTCGTTTGAACTGCACGAGTATGAGAGTGGTCGGAGCTAGCTCCTCCTCAGAGGAGCCCGTCCTGGCACGTGGATGTCAGCCCGCGACATGGCCGGGGGGAAGCGAGGGGGCCGGGGGGAGTGGGTGTGGAGCCCGCGCCATGGATGGCCCGGTGGTGCGGGAGATCCGGCAGAGTGCCGGGGGGGATCCCGGCGGCGGCGGCGCACGCGGCAGCGGCGGCGTGTCCCAGGGCTGCGAGCGATGCGGGGAGATGCGGGGGAGGTCGTGCTATCTGGGTAGGTCGGGGGATGTGGATTACTAAAGAAAAGATGAGGAGATAACCTCTGCGAGCGATGAGTCCAGGCTGGAGAAGCACCAGCGACGCGGCTGGTTTCTTCTAGACCAGCCGACGTGTGAGGCTAGCTAGCGTGCACGCACGCATGTTCACAGGTTCATTTCCTGTTTTTTAAATAAGTAGTACTGTAGTTTGTTCACGGACCGATAAAAATCTCCAGATGCATCACGCGGACGTGCTAGCTTATATCCTACCATCAAGATTTGAAGACATTAATAATTCTATATGTAGGATAGCATTAACTTTACTTAATGATAATCATCTAAAAGGATTTAGACAGAACATCACAGTTGGCTAATATAAACTAAAACTGCAAGCCAAAATGGTTGCACAATTTTTAAAGGGGTTGTCGAGAAGAAATAAAACACAACTATACAAACAACACATATATTTAGATGCTTATCTGCAAGCTAATTACATTAATTTGTGAGTAGCTATGTATGCTTTATTTATGATGCAGAATTTAATCAATTTCCTTTTTTAATCAACAACAGATTCATGCATTATAGAAAACTTTCGAGAATCCTGCATATATCGCAACAGAATAAGGACTTCACGGTTAGCACACGACGGAAGTATGCATGCCTGGACGTTCGATGAAGTTTATCACATTTTTATTGTCTGTTGTCGGGTACTCAAAATAAGCACCACGTGTACGATAATTTTATTATCAGTGTGGTAATCTAAAGATAAGGTTGTTCACCCGATTAGTTGACTAGGATTCACGTCGCAACTTCTGAACTAGCGTCCCAAAGAATCGTATTGTTAATTGATCCATCAACCATATACACTTAATTATCCATTTGGTTCATTTATGTCTAAAGAAAATCCATTTGGTTCATTTAGCTGCATCGTCACCTGCGGCTTGGTTTATCGCAATTGTTGTTTAATCAATAGCGAAGAACGGGCAATGGACATGTGGTTTTTTCTCCCGCTGCAACGCGGGTTATTGCTTCTGGTGGTACGTCATTAAAATTGCCCCCGAAGTTGCAAAATATTACCCACCTATGCCACCTATAAGTGAAAAAAAACGTTTTGCAGGGAATCCCCCACCTGGGCCGGTGATGCGGAGCATCCTACGGACATCACCATGTCAAGAGTCCGTTCGCCAAGTGACACGTGCGACATCTACTTCATCTATACAAAGATGAATCATCTCCTTTACACGTGTCCACTTGTGCCCTTCGAGAATGGTATACTACTTGACCCTCTTTCGTGTGCATACATAGGTGTGAGCGGAGCTACACATTCATCGAGGAGGAGTCCAAGCTCAAGAGGACATGTACACCATCATCGAGGAGAATGCAAGGAAGAAGGAGTCCAGCAGCTGGAAGAAGAGGCACGGATCAGAAGATCCCGTGCGCACGGCCCTCCCGGACCCCGTGCGCACGGCCTATCCAGAAACTTTCTGGACACCCCGTGCGCACGGGCCTCCAGGACCCCGTGCACACGGGACCCCCGTGCACACGGGGCTAACTTAGCCCGTGCGCACGGGCCTGCCTGCGAGCTGGCCGTGGGTTGCCCCTTTTGCCCCTCCACTCATCCCCTACCTCCATCCACCTATATATTTTGTACCTAGGTCATTTGTTAGGGTTAGCAAAGATGTATTAGAGATCTAGTAGAGCTTTGCTCCTATCTATCACCTCTCCCATGGAGATCAAGACCTCCATGTGAGAAGATCCCTTAGGGATTCAAGACCTCCCTTGTGGAGAAGATCCTTCTAGGATTCAAGACCTCAACTCCTTCAAGGATTGGGATGAACTAGCTACCTCTTTACCTTCTTGTGTTGGATTTGGACCTTTGTATCCCTCTTTGTGTATGTGGATCTAGCACATGTGTGATTGGATCTTGTTGATTGAGTGTTTGTTCTTGTGTTCTTCTCTCAATTTGGCCTTTTCCCCCTCCAAGTGTGAAAAGATCTCCCTTAGGGTCTCCACCCTACAACATCTTGGATCAGAGCTTAGGTTGATTCACATCTTGGAGTCCCTACCCCCCACTTTCTAGCCTAATTTTGCTTGTTTGTGTCCAATTTCGAAAATCCCAACCAAAAATAGCCATACCAATTTTTTTTGTGATTTGTTGGTTTGATGATGTTTTGTTGATTTTGATCCATGGATTCGAAGTTTTTCAAGTGGATCTAGCTTTCCCCAACCTTCCACCCCATTCCCCACCACGAAATCCACCCAATTTTTCTTCCAATCTGAGCTTCAAATCGCGAAATTCCGCCACCCCCGTGCACACGGGCCCCAGACCCCGTGCCCACGGGGCCCCGCAAAGTCTCGGGACACTCCGTGCACACGGCCTTGTACCGTGCGCACGGGACCCCGTGCACACAGGCTCCTAACCCCGTGCGCACGGCCCTTACAGAACAGCCAACACTGCTACACCATTTCGGCCATAGCTTTCACATACGGAGTCCGATTTCGGTGTTCTTTAGCTCGTTGAGTAGCTATTGACACCCACCATCCATCTAGATAGGTTCCAACACCATTTGACTCCATCACATTTTGTGCATTTTTGGCATCTTTTGCATAGGCCATCCACCACCGACTTCCGCAACATAACCCATTTTGTTCCCCCTTTGCATTTGAGGTTGTTTGAGTTGTAGGTTGTGTCTGCTAAGGTGTTTTGGCTACTTAGGGACGGTGACTTCAACTCCACTTCCGCATTGCCACTTCCGAACCTCCACCGCATTCCGCTACCACCATTTGACATTTGCCGTTTGAGATTTTGAGTTCGCGGTTTTTCCGTTTCCTAGGGTGTTTTGGCTAACTAGGAACGGTTCAACATCGACATCACCGCTACTCAACTTTACGGTAACCTCGACGACATCTTTGTACATTCTCCTTGCCAGTGCATTGTTAACCCCCGAGCCAATTTTGCGTCACTTGCCTACCGAGACTAGCCGTTGAGTATTGCCGGGCAACGCTACTTGTGCACTTTAGCGATACACGTTCTGCATTGCTATCATTGCGTGCATATATCATCGTATCAACTCTTGTGTCATCAATTGTTCCAGCATATACAAAATTGCTATATTGGGTTGAGCATTTCGCATAGTGGCCATAGAAAAAAAAAGCTTTTAAGCAAAGAGAAAAAGAAAGCAAAGAGCTTGTGAGCAATAGCCATAGCATCATAGCAATAGCATATCATATACCATCATTGATCATCTTGGATCATCGTGTGCAAGTTCACCGGGAACCATACATACATAGCATACTTGGGATAGAAGTCGACACGTTTTGCTTCTATAGGTTGTGCACAAGTTCGTATCACGCCCAATAGTGCAATCGTGCTAGCGTCTCTCTAGAGTTGTGCAACACGAGCATTTTCCGTGGATATCACATTTTTGAGCTCATTCCTTGGTTGCACAACCCCATCTATCTATCCGTGTGTGTGTTTCCGTGTGCCATTCTTTGCTATTGGTCTACTTGTTTTACTTGCGAATTTGTGAATCTTTTTCAACATTATTGACTCTTTCTAACAATTGCATTAAATTTTGTGTCCTCACCAAGCTACTCCATAAGCTTTATTGTGTAGGTGTGAGAATTGACAAGATCCGGTACCAATTGTGCTATTTCCATAATACCATATTGGGTGATCATTGATTCATCTTCAACATTGGAAAGGTACATTTGGTCTAGTTCTTCCCTTTCTTTCACTCACATTTGCTCGAGTCTTGTGATGGATAGGCCAAGCACATCATCTCCGGTCTTCGACGACAACCACGACAACGAGTTCGATGCCATGAAGAACTTCATCGACGCCAAGATGGACGAGTACATGGAGGAGCTCAAGGTCCTCCTTAACACCGACAAGCGGTCTTCATCATCTTCGAGAAGACGCTCAAGTGCTAAGACTTCCGAGCTACCATCTTCGGCAAGGACACACCGGCATCGACACCGACAAGACCAGGACGCTCAAGTTCATCAAGGGCGTACCACACGAATGGAAGAGCAGCCTTCCGGGAGCATGTTGGCTTCTCTGCCAACCCCGTGCACACGGGCCAGCGACCCCCGTGCACACGGCCTCCTACACCCCCGTGCGCACGGGCCATACAGAACATCGACAGCGACCCCAAGACTGCGACTTCATCAGCCACATTGGCTTCTTCCCCTTCGTCATTTTCAAGGCGGCGGCGACCAAGTTGCACATCTTCGAAGCGCCCAACCGACGCAAGCGCACTTCGACCACGTCCTCAACTTCAAGACATCGCACACCATCGACATCAAGGTCAAGCACGACAACATCACCATCAAGATGAAGATGCTCGAGCGACGCACACCAACAAGTCCCAACAAGCGCGACATCATGCTACGGCCAACCTTCATGAGCACAAGAGAAGACCGCGCGACCACCACCAAGAAGAAGCTTCGGCGCCAAGTCCAAGGCGACCAAGTACAAGCGAGGGTGACCCTTCCATCTTCGGAAGCCCCTCAAGGACGATGGCCGAGCATGGGAAATTCCCTTTGGTCATGGAGACGAGCAACGAGGTGCCACCTCATACGGGCCTCCTACAAGACGGCGACAAGACGGTCGAGCATGGGCCATCCCCTTCGACCACGGCGACGAGAATGAACCTCTTCGACGACATGAAGACAGCGACAACATGAGACTCATACTCCGAGTCAAGCTACGAGACCGCACATGAGACCCTCTCTTTGGTCTCGGAGGAGAGCGATGATTTGCCACATCCTATGGCATTCATCTTTGGAGGCGTTATGGATGAGGAGGTTGACCATGGGACAACTCCCACAACCGAAGCGGCGGAAGAAGTTGAGTATGGAGATGCTTGCACCTACATCTCTCCGACACCCACATATGACGAGATGACCCAATTCCCATGTGAGGAGAGCCATCACCACATGAGTGAGATGAGTGACTCCACCATATGTGACATTGAGTGCATTTCCTATGAGAGGATGAGAGTGACCACCACTAGCCCCACACATGAGTACATGCCGCATATCCTATGTGAGGTTGAGAGCCATCACCACCCTTTGAGTGATTCGACCAACCATATGAGTGAGCGCATCATAGCGGGAGTGAGTGAGCCACAACACTTAGTGAGTGAGGCAGTTGATAGGGCATGTGAGGCCACTATGATTTCTAACGACTTACCCTCTACTCCAAGTGTGTTTTCTTTGGTGCTAGATCTCCTACAAGACGAAGTGCCAATCCTTGACGAGTCCATACCTCCAATGGGCAATACGATGGCCATGGTGGACGATGATGCACCCCCCACATGGTTCCATCAAGACGACAATGTTGATCACGCTTTGATTTTTGCCACCTCACCTACACCACATGAGTGGAGCTCCAAAGGTAACATAGATGAAGGTGCTTCGCTTGTCCCACTAGTGGACCATCTTGACATCCATTGATTGCATGATGTTGATCACCCTATGGATTCAACGCATACTATGTCTTCTACATGCTTAGATATGCCACCCATTTATGATGAATCTGATGATGAGCATGTCGAATTACTTAGTTGTGATGCTATGCTCCATAGGATATCTTATGAAAATTCTATTGGTCACATCATGTTTGACAATCCATTAACCTTGTCATATGCTATGAGTGAGATTTCACATATTGCATCATTACAAATTCACCGTAGTAACTATGCATATCCAATTAAAATCAATCCCATTTGCACTAATGGCATAGATGACAAGATCATGGTCATTGGAATTTGTTTCTCTTGCGATGATATTGCTATGCTTCCCTTGAGCAATTTGTGCAATTCATTTACTATGCCATGCCATGAACATAATTGTAGATCGCATGATTCCATCCTTTGTGTGCACCATATGCATACCATTCATGACAATGCTCTAGATGTTTCACGTGCTGCATTACACACCTTGAGTCTCTATTATGCTATACATAACAACAAACCCATCATGATGGATGACATGTTTCTATATCATGCATCTTATTTATTTGAGCATTGGATATTTTGTGCTAACCAACACATGCACGTGTGCATCATAATGGATGATGTGTACATATACCACACGCACACAATTTTCCCTTTGCCTTTGTTTTGTGTAGGTACTCATGAATATTCGTCAACTTCACAATCCCATGAGTTGACGAAATGAGCTCTTGAGAGCAACGATGCCTTGGGATTGTCCTTCCCAACGTTCCCCTCGCGCAAGGACTTCGCGCATTACTTTTACTTGGCTCTCACACGGCTATGGGTTATATACCACTTTTCACTCTATGCCCATTTTACCGTGTTCACATTACATGTTATGCTTCATTATATGCCTTTGCCATGTAATTGTGCTCCTTGCTTGCATTTACCCATGCTCCACCATTATACTAGTTATATGTGTACTTGCATGCTTGGTGGAGATCCTTGTTGCTATTGCCATGCTTACCATGTGCCACATGCTATTATTGTTTATTGTGTTGGGAGAGTCATGCTGCTCAATTGCTATTTGCATAGGACTTCTTGCCAATACAATGATGCTACTTTGCTCATATCTTGTTTTCCTCCGTGTGCCATGTCATGTGCATTATGTATGCCAACTATTTCCACATATGACATGATTGCCATGATGACCTCTAGTATGTTGCATCTTCGCACTACTAGCTTGCATAACTTGATCACTATGATTGCTTGCTTTGTTGCATCACCCATGATTCATACTTGCTCGTTTCATTGGGTTGATGGCATATATGTTCTTGCCTCTCACATGATTTATCATGATCATTGTCCATTGTCTCCTTTAGTTGCATCTCTCATATCCACTTGTAGTAAGTGCAACCATGCTATGCTTATTGATCTTGGAGACTTGGACATCTCACTTGTGATGCATGCTTGCTATGACCTTGATTATGCTCTATTTATGTGCTTACATGCCATGTCACAATCCTTTGTCACACCATATGCTATGCATGATGACGCCACTTGTTGGATGAATCACCACTTGAATGTTTGGTTTTGCACTAACGCTAACCACATTCGTTTTTCCAAGTGTTTGTTGTCTTTGCTCCTTTTCAAGGACTTACATGATGGTGCAACATTCGAGAGTGCCAACTTTGAGCGTCACGATGACGAATGCTTGGTGATCGTCCACCTTTACACGGTGACGCCATCTCTTTCCCATGGTGATTTGGATTTCGATCCGAGGTCGGATCTTTTCCAAGGGGGAGGGGATGATGCGGAGAAGACTATGGACATCACCATGTCAAGAGTCCGTTCGCCAAGTGACACGTGCGACATCTACTTCATCTATACAAAGGTGAATCATCTCCTTTACACGTGTCCACTTGTGCCCTTCGAGGATGGTATACTACTTGACCCTCTTTCGTGTGCATACATAGGTGTGAGTGGAGCTACACATTCATCGAGGAGGAGTCTAAGCTCAAGAGGACATGTACACCATCATCGAGGAGAATGCAAGGAAGAAGGAGTCCAACTGCTGGAAGAAGAGGCACCGATCAGAAGAACCCGTGCGCACGGCCCACCCGGACCCCGTGCGCACGGCCTATCCAGAAACTTTCTGGACACCCCGTGCGCATGGGCCTCCAGGACCCCGTGCACACGGGACCCCCGTGCACACGGGGCTAACTTAGCCCGTGCGCACGGGCCTGCCTGCGAGCTGGCCGTGGGTTGCCCCTTTTGCCCCTCCACTCGTCCCCTACCTCCATCCACCTATATATTTCGTACCTAGGTCATTGGTTAGGGTTAGCAAAGATGTATTAGAGATCTAGTAGAGCTTTGCTCCTATCTATCACCTCTCCCATGGAGATCAAGACCTCCATGTGAGAAGATCCCTTAGGGATTCAAGACCTCCCTTGTGGAGAAGATCCTTCTAGGATTCAAGACCTCAACTCCTTCAAGGATTGGGATGAACTAGCTACCTCTTTACCTTCTTGTGTTGGATTTGGACCTTTGTATCCCTCTTTGTGTATGTGGATCTAGCACATGTGTGATTGGATCTTGTTGATTGAGTGTTTGTTCTTGTGTTCTTCTCTCAATTTGGCATTTCCCCCCTCTAAGTGTGAAAAGATCTTCCCTTAGGGTCTCCACCCTACAACAGCCGGCCCACGTAGTAGGTACCTCATATACTGCGCTCTGCGCGTGGGAGAAGACGGAGCACGCCCGTTTGGGCCGGCCCATGTGTGGGCGGCCTGTTTTTCTAATTCTGTTTTTTATTTTTATTTTTATTTTTTTTGTTTTCTTTTTTACTTTATATAATTGGGACATCAAAAAACTTCTGACATATAAAGAAAATGAGAATGTTGAAATAAAATGTTCAAGAAAACATAAAATATTTGTGAATTTAAAAAATGTTTGGAATTTTTCAAAAAATGTTCCCATATTAAAAAAATGTTCGCAATTTGGGAAAAAAAGTTCGTAAAATCAAAAAAAGTCCATGATTTTGAAAAAAAGTTCGTGTATTTATTTTTTTAATGAAATTGAACAAAATATTTGCTAATTAAAAAATGTCCTAAAAATTTAAAAACAGTTCATGAATTACAAAAGATTTTATTGATTCATAAAATGTTTGTTGATTCATAAAATGTTCATGCATTTCAGAAAATGTTCGTGAATTTCAGAAAAAATCCACCAATTTCGAAAAAAATGTTCGTCTATTCTAGACTTGTTCGCCGATTCAATATCAATGCTTAAAAATGTTCACAATATAAAAAATGTTCACAATTTTAATAAAAATGTTTGCAAATAAAGAAAAAAATTCACGATTTTTAAAAATATACCTAAATTTGTAAAAATGTTCACGAATGATCGAAGGTATGTCGTTAAACAGTAATGCTTCCGAGTCTTTGTGACTATATACCCGCGTGAATTTTATAGACTTAACTGCCGGGGTAGATCACAATATTATAGTATGTTTTTTTAAACGTTTCTTGAAATTCAGAATAATTCTTTGAATTACCAAGTTTTTTGACAACCACGATATTTTTTCAAAATTGTGAACATTGCTTAAATTTGTGAATAAATTTAAAAATGAGAATATTTTCTTGCATTTGTGAACACATTTTTAAAATCATGCGATTAGATATGAACAAAATGCGGTCATAGCCATTGGAGATTATGATTTATTTTCTCTCGTTGCAACGCACGGGCCCTTTTGCTAGTATATTTAGAGGAAGGAGAGGACATGGAACTCACTCCCATGGCTCCCACGTAGACCTGATTATGGTTTCTTGTTGTGAGACAGTATTTCCTTTTTCACGAATATGCAAGAGCTTGCGTATATTTCATTGGTGTAGAAGGAAGAAATAGTAGTATTTCGTTACTTCCGCGGGTGATGTTGGAAGAGGATCAATCTAGCGGAAGGAAAAACTATCAGGAGGATGAACTCACCGGGATGTTGACGGAGGACCTCCGCCTGCGGGCGCCCTTGACGAACGGTTTGGCCATCGATTCAGCAGCCGGTCGCCGAGGGCGAGAGTTGGCCACCGCCGGAGAGGTTTTGCGATGTGACGCACGGGGTTGCTGAGGTTGAACGCTGATTTTTAACGCGTACACACGCGTACGTACCAAGTTTGGACGTTGATTCGCTGCAATGAGGGAACCTCGAGGGAGGCGTACGACAGACAGCACCCCGGCTAGGTTAACCAGAGCCTACGCATCGAGGAGGGAGTAGAGTAGTACGAAGTATGTTACAGTAGTAATCTTGAGTTATAATCCGATTAGGATAGGTTAGTTTCCTAGTTTACTCAGTACGTGAGTAGTACTAGTCCGGTTAAGTTTTGTTACACTAGTTGGCTACGTGTGTCTAGCTTGAGTCCAAGTATTATTTACATGTATAATCCATGTAGTTTAGAATGTGTTGAGTCGGTTAGGCCAACTCGAAGGCACGACTGCATTTGGTCCGTCGATATACGTTTGGTTCGAAACGAACAAATATCATGCCCCAAAGCGCTAGCTTGGGAGCAAATTATGATCGTCTTGTGTCCGGCTCGACCCAATTCCGACGCAAATTTGGGCCGGATTTGCATCCAGACGGACATCGGACAGACGCACGCGTCGTCTCTCGTCGTCCGCCCTCGGGCCCGCATGTCGGCCGTGCAACAGCTTCCCGCCGGCCCCATTTAATCCGCACAACAGGTCCGCAAGTCAGCCACCGAGCCGCCCCCGACGCGTCTTTTTTAATGCCGAAGCCGTGGACCGGTAGTCCACTTCCATCCACACACTTCCACTGCCTCCTCGTCCACATAATGCGGGATTCGTTTGTTTTGTTCAATTAGAAGTTAAACCGACGAGGATGTCAAAAACAAAAACATAAATCTAACTGGGTAGCAGCACGCATCCAATTCAGTTGACGGAATAATTAGGGCATCGCCAAAGCGGACCCTCAAATCGAAGACAAACGCTCACTAGTAGAAAACAGGGCATTGGTTTTTGCCAGATCAGAGCAACAGTCCTGATCGACTTACGAACCGTGACTAATGCATGCATCAGTCCCGGTTCGAGCGGCCAGGACGCCGGCCGGGCCTCGGCAGGCACCAGTTCCGGTTCGGCTGGGACCTTTAGTCCCGGTTCCAGCCACCAACCGGGACTAAAGGGCCTCGCTCCTGGCGCAACCCCTTTCGTTCCGGTTGGTGTCTAGAACCGGGACTAAAGGTAAGTCTTCAGTCCCGGTTCTAGACACCAACCGGGACTAAAAAGATGCCTATATATATGCTCGCCCCTGCGCGCTCACTCCTCTGTTTTTTGGCCAGCCGGCGTGTGGGAGGTGTGTGCTACTCTGTTCTCACCTCCTATGCACATGAGGTGTTTGATGAAATGCCCGAGCCACACTTAAGCTTTCTCCTCTCTAAGCTCGACCTCGAAGCTCCATTTTCTCCAAGATTTGTCTAGGTTTGGCGGTGCACCAACTATCCAAGTGTTCTAAAAAGGTTAGCAACTTCATCCTTTCATTTCTCACTGCTAGTTTAGCTCATTTCAAATGCTCTAGAAGTAGTGTGGTTTGTGGGTTTTAGTGGAGGAGTGTATGTGTGAGTTTATTTGATTTAGATGCACAATTTGAGCTCAAATTAACTTCTTAGTTTGCACATGTGTAGGGTGCCGTCCCGTCCCCGTCCCCGTCCACACCGCCGTCGATCGCCCGCGCCGATCTCGTCGCCGACACCACCGTGGTGAGCCTCTTGTTCTTATCTTTTTTTTAAAAAAAAATTCTTACTTGAATGCTTTATATAGCTACTTGTATAATTTTCTTACTTGTATTATTGTTTGTTATTATATAGTGCCATGGTTTTGGTATCCGCCCCCGTCGGCTCTCGTCCGGTCTATGATTCGGATGTGGTATATTATCTTTTATAACTATTTGTTTCATTTAGTGTTTATGACAATTATGCCGACCAACTTGACATAGATGTCTTTATCTAGGAGGTATGTGAACCGGAAATTCCAACCGACCCTCTTGTCGAGAGTAAATTTAGTTGAAAAATAAAACAATTATTTGAAAGAAGAGAAGATGAAATTGGAGTTGCATGTTGCCGATGTCGTCGATCTACACAAGATCCAGATGGATGCAATGCGCTTGAAGATTAGAAAGATTAGAAAATATGCCATTGATAATGAGGCTTGGTATCATTATGCTGTTGGATCAATTGTTACCTTAGTTGCGATTTTGATCGCATTTGAGGTTGCATTTAAATGTTTTACATAGTTGCATGTTAGTTTCAATGTATGTTTTAATTAGATGCTCTAGAGAGCTGTATGTTGTTCTATGAGAACTATGTATGAACTTTATGTATTTATTTTTTCAGTAATAACATTTGATCACTACTGTACTTTGGTTTTAATGTGATGATGAACTTGTATTAATTTGGTCATTTCTCTATTCATGATGTTCTGTAATGGTTTTTGATATACTTAATTATATAATGCACGCAGATGAACCGGCAATGGATGTACGGTGACCGACGCACCTTCGACTACATTACGGGCCTGCATAATTTTCTCTATGTGGCTGAGGCAAACAAGCAGAATGGTTTTATGTATTGTCCATGTACTGTCTGTGAGAATACGAAGGATTACTCTGACTCGAAAACCCTTCATTTCCACCTGCTTAAGAACGGTTTCATGCCACACTATAATGTTTGGACCAAGCACGGAGAAAGAGGGGTTATGATGGAAGACAACGAAGAAGAAGAGGATGATGACAACTATCCTATGTTCCCTGAATACAGTGATACTGCAACGGGGGAAGCTGAAGATCAAGAGGCACCAGATGTGCCCGATGATGATCTTCGCTGGGTCATTGTTGATGCGCACAGAGGATGCGAAAGTGAAAGGGAGAAGTTGAAATTCGATCGCATGTTAGAGGATCACAAAAAAGGTTTGTACCCAAATTGCGAAGATGGCAACACAAAGCTCGGTATAGCACTGGAATTGCTGCAATGGAAATCAGAGAATGGTGTATCTGACAAGGGATTTGGGAAGCTACTGAAAATAATGAAGAAGAAGCTTCCAAAGGATAACGAATTGCCTGACAGTACGTACGAGGCAAAGAAGGTTCTCTGCCCTCTAGGATTAGAGGTGCAGAAGATACATGCATGCCCTAATGACTGCATCCTCTACCGTGGTGAGGAGTACGAGAATTTGAATGCAAGCCCGGTATGCGATGCATTGCGGTATAAGATCAGACGAGATGACCCTGGTGATGTTGAGGGCGAGCGCCCCAGGAAGAGGGTTCCTGCCAAGGTGATGTGGTATGCTCCTATAATACTACGGTTGAAACGTCTGTTCAGAAACAAAGAGCATGCCAAGTTGTTGCGATGGCACAAAGAAGACCGTAAGAAAGAAGGGAAGTTGAGAGTACCCGCTGATGGGTCGCAGTGGAGAAAAATCGAGAGAAAGTGGCCGGACTTTGCAGGTGACGCAAGGAACTTATGGTTTGGTTTAAGTGCAGATGGCATTAATCCTTTTGGGGAGCAGAGCAGCAATCATAGCACCTGGCCTGTGACTCTATGTATCTATAACCTTCCTCCTTGGTTGTGCATGAAGCGGGAGTTCATTATGATGTCAGTGCTCATCCAAGGCCCTAAGCAACCCGGCAACGACATTGATATGTACCTAAGGCCATTAGTTGAAGAACTTTTACAGCTGTGGGACATAAAAGGTGTACCTGTGTGGGATGAGCACAAACAGCAGGAATTTGACCTACGAGCGTTGCTGTTTGTAACCATCAATGATTGGCCTGCTCTTAGTAACCTTTCAGGACATACAAACAAGGGATACCACGCATGCACGCACTGTTTAGATGAGACCGAAAGTATATATTTGGATAAATGTAAGAAGAATGTGTACCTGGGACATCGTCGATTTCTTCCGACCAAGCATGCCTTAAGAAAGAAAGGCAAGCATTTCAAAGGTGAGGCAGATCACCGGAAGAAGCCTGTCCTCCGTACTGGTGATGATATAGTTGATATGGTCAAGGATTTACAAGTAATCTTTGGAAAGGGTCCTGGCGGACAATCTGTTCCGAATGACGCTGACGGACACGCACCCATGTGGAAGAAGAAATCCATATTTTGGGACCTACCCTATTGGAAAGACCTAGAGGTCCGCTCTACAATCGACGTGATGCACGTGACAAAGAATCTTTGCGTGAACCTGCTAGGCTTCTTGGGCGTGTATGGGAAGACCAAAGATACACCGGAGGCACGGGAGGACCAGCAATGTATGAACGAAAAAGACGGCATGCATCCAAAGCAGTATGAAGGTCCTGCCAGCTACGCTCTTACCAAAGCAGAGAAGGAAGTCTTTTTTGAATGCCTGCTCAGTATCAAGGTCCCGTCTGGCTTCTCGTCGAATATAAAGGGAATAATAAATATGGCTGAGAAAAAAATTCCAGAACCTAAAGTCTCATGACTGCCACGTGATTATGACGCAAGCATCCTGTTAAATGATAAAGATTATTCATGGTTACGGCGCAATAAGCAAGGGACACACGCAAAGAAATAGTTTTATACCCCAAGATCCCACTCTGGGATGTGACCGGCTTCACCGCCATCACTTTCTCTCTAGTGTGAGTTTCCGGACTTATAGCTGGAAAGTGCCACTTCGGACAAACCGGAGGGAATCTTTGTAAGAGCTAGCTAGGGCATTTTGGCATTTGAAACATGATTTTATAATAATTATTTATTAAGTTATGAAATTTCAATTATTCCTATCATTTTAGTATTTTAATTATAGAGAGGAGTTAATCAATGCAATTATGTCCAAACAAAATATGAATGTCTTCTGAGCACCGGTTGGTTGCTCAATTTTTTCAAAAACATATTGACAAACCACCACTGGATGTGTCAAAGAATAAAGTTATATAAAATTCTAGTTATGATCAACTAAAACAAAACTATAATATTCTTCAATAGCAAAAAGAATCAACTAAAAAGCTTTTATAAAACTCTAGTTATGATTAAAATAATATTAACTTAAAATTATATAAAGATGAGGTACATACCTCCGACTTTACCTCAAGCCCACTCCTCTCTATAAAATTGACATAACATATGCAAAAAATAACATAAAAAATAAAAAAACATAACATATGCAAAAAAATTAAAATTGCCATAAGATAAAAAAAAACATAAAAAATAAAAAGACATAACATATGCAAAAAAATAAAATTGCCATAACATAAAAAATAACATAAAAAATAAAAAGACATAACATGTGCCATATATTTTATAGTGGTTATGAAAGAATATTAAAATTGACATAACATATGCAAAAAATAACAAAAAATAAATAATAAAACATAACATATGCAAAAAATTAAAATTGACATAACATAAAAAATAACATAATAAATAAAAAGACATAACATATGCAAAAATTAAAATTGCCATAACATAAAAAATAAAAAGACATAACATGTGCCATATATTTTATAGTGGTTGTGAAAGAATATTAAAATTGACATAACATATGCAAAAAAAAACATAAAAAAAACATAACATATGCAAAAAATTAAAATTGCCATAACATAAAAAATAAAAAAGACATAACATGTGCCATATATTTTATAGTGGTTATGAAAGAATATTAAAATTGACATAACATATGCAAAAATAACATTAAAAATAAAAAAACATAACATATGCAAAAAATAACATAAAAAATAAAAAAAATACCCGCCTACTAGCAGACACCACGGCCTGCATACGACTAGAAACCCATCTATATATGGGCCAGGATGCAGGCCCGCGGGGCTTGTAGGCCCAACAAGGCAGAGGTTAGGCAATTAACTGCCTGCTTTAGAGAGGAGCTCGGGAGAGAGATCGCAGCCGCGTATATAAACCGCTGCGAGCGCCTCTCGCTTGGCGAAGTGGGACTAAACTCCCACCGTGCCAGGACCAGCCCTTTAGTCCTGGTTGGTGGCTCCAACCGGGACTAAAGGCCCCCATTTAGTCCCGGTCCGAGCCACCAACCGGGACTAAAGGTGAATTTCACTTCGTGCCCTTTGGACTGGTGAAATTCACCTTTAGTCCCGATTGGTGGCTCGGACCGGGACTAAAGGGGGGCCTTTAGTCCTGGTTGGAGCTACCAACTGGGACTAAAGGGTTGGGTATATAATCAGCACTTAAGAAATTTTCTCCCATTCTCTCCCCCGACGCCGAACCACAGCACGCCGCCGCCAGGCTGCTGCGCCGGAGATCGCCGTCGCCTCCGAGCCGTCCCCCCCTCGCCGACACCCTCACCGCGCCCTGCCCCGACATCGCCGTCGCCGATCCCTGCCACGATGCCGCCGTCGCCGAGACGTGCCCCGACGCCGCCGTCGCCGAGACGTGCCCCGACGCCGTCGTCGTCGAGCCCTGCCCGACGCCGTCCCTTGCTCCCCTGCAACACACTGTGAGCCACCGCGCCGTTCCCCTCCTCCTCCTCCCCACCCCCCCCGCCCCCCCTCCCGCGCCCCGACGTCGCCGCCCGCCCCGACGCCGATGCCGCCCGTGCTCTCTGAATCTTCTGCTTTTCTGAATTTTTCGACAGGGTGAACAGTGTGCACACCACATGTATGATGAAATGCCAGAGGGTCCTAGGGATTTTACGAATTCTTGGGAATTTTTGTGGTGAGGTGTTGAAGCATATAAGAGGGTCTGGCAAAGTTTCAGAATTTTTGGAGCAATTAAAAATAGGTTTTGGTCATGGAGTTTGAATCTGGGCCAAATTTGAACTGGATGGAATTTGAAAATTTTGAACTGTGGAACTCAAAGTTTTTGGTGAAATGGGTTGTGGGTACTGCCTAGTTGCGAGGATAATTTTTGTGGGTGCAAAAGAATTATAGAAAATATGGTTCCTTTGTAAATCAAAGAAACTAGGATAAATATAAATTCCAACTTGGGAATTTATTTAATATAAGAGAAATATTTTTGGGGAGTGGAAAAGTATTGGACACTGTCCTAGAAGGTGAGAATGACTTGAGGGATAATTTAGAGGTGACAGAAAAATTATTGGAAGAATTTAGAAGTGCTTGAAAGGAGTGAAATGACCATTTTCATAGAATAATTTTATTCATTCCAAAACTTTTCTAAATAAAAATCTGTTTTCTGCCACTAAGTCTGAAAATCTGTTAATACTTGTCAACTTGATCATGATGATTGCCATTGATCTATGGGTCATTTGAATTAGTTCAGTAAGCATGTTTTGCCATGTGTTACATCTCCGTGGAATAACAGGTTGTGGCCGGTGTTGCATCTCCGTGGAGTTGGTCCCTGATCGTCCCTCCGCTATTCGATAAAAGGTGTCCATTTCTTGTATGTTGAGTTTTGTTCATAGGATGATGGTTGGTTCATTTGTTGAGTTGTGTATTCATCTTGTGTATAAATCTTGTATTCATCTTGTATTCATCTTGTGTATAAATCTTGTATTCATCTTGTACAAATATCGTCGTAACTTCGACATGAGAGGGGGGGGGTCGTTAAAACATAACCCCGATAACTTTGATTTTGAGGCATATGAAAACCTGATTTGCACGTCGGACAGGCATGAGAGAGGCGTTCCGCAAAGTATCCTCTCCCGAAACTTCGACATGAGGGGGGGGGGGGGTCGTGTTAAAACATAACCCCGATAATTTCGGTATAACTTCGACATGAGGGGGAAGGGGGTCGTTAAAACATAACCCCGATAATCCACTAATCCATTGCTCATATGCATATGATTCCTTGTTGTGATTAGGTCTATGTTTTCCACTAATCCATCTCTCATGGTTGTATATTGCCATGTTGTAATATTTGCAGAAACTATGGAACACGACAGAGACTTAGAACAAGAAAAGGCGTTGGAGGAAATAATCCGCGAGGGAGATGATGATATCATGACCTCACAGTTTCTCAACGACTCCGATGGTGAGGGAAGAGAAGATGACGGCTCCGCCAGTGTTGGAGCCTTAACTGTTGCAAAGTCCGGCGAGGTATATATATTAATTAAGCCTCTGCTGACTAGATGCATTAATTGTTTTGTATGTATATATATTAACACTTCTTTCTTCTTTTAGCCCTCCGGATCGAGCCAAACTTCTATAAGGATATGATCGGCAAGCCATTGAGAAGAAATGGATTTTTAAGAGGAAGACGGATGCTGATGGTAATATCACTGTCTACAAAGCTCGACTTGTCGCGAAAGGTTTTCGACAAGTTCAAGGGGTTGACTACGATGAGACTTTCTCACCCGTAGCGATGCTTAAGTCTGTCCGAATCATGTTAGCAATTGCCGCATTTTATGATTATGAAATCTGGCAAATGGATGTCAAAACTGCATTCCTTAATGGTTTTCTCAAAGAAGAGTTGTATATGATGCAACCAGAAGGTTTTGTCGATCCTAAGGGTGCTAACAAAGTGTGCAAGCTCCAGCGATCCATCTTTGGACTGGTGCAAGCATCTCGGAGTTGGAATATACGCTTTGATGAGGTGATCAAAGCATATGGTTTTGTACAGACTTACGGTGAAGCCTGTATTTACAAGAAAGTGAGTGGGAGCTCTGTAGCATTTCTAATATTATATGTGGATGACATTTTGTTGATTGGAAATGATATAGAATTTCTGGATGGCATAAAGGGATACTTGAATAAGAATTTTTCAATGAAAGACCTCGGTGAAGCTGCTTATATATTGGGCATCAAGATCTATAGGGATAGATCAAGACGCTTGATAGGACTTTCACAAAGCACATACCTTGACAAAGTTTTGAAGAAGTTCAAAATGGATCAGTCAAAGAAAGGGTTCTTGGGGGGGGGGGGGATGCATCTGCACAATGATTTGAACGGTGTAACATTCAGAAGACTAACAAGTCTACGATCCAACAACAACACAATTGAAGACAAAAACTTAGTAAAGTTGTACATTATACTTCACATAACCTTGTTGCTTCTCTGATGGATCTTTTCAATGACAGAATGTAAATTTAGTGAACCTCTACCAAAATCATTTAGAAGGGTAGCAATAGGGGAGTTGATTTTCCAAAGGAACGTGGAATGTTGCAGCTCAGGGAGTGGGTGAACAGAGAACTCCTACAAAAGAAGTGCGACAAAATCCTTAGAAAAAAATTTATGTACAAGTCATTCTTGCAAACACCCCTCCCCCCGTCCCCACCCCAAGTCCATAAATATTCCAAATATCCAAAACTCCTATAAAAATCATTTAACTAAAAATTCTCTGAAAGTGGGGCGATGTATCCGTGGTTTCTATATAGTTACACCTTAAGTAAACAATCTCTCCGTTCACAAATATAAGATCGGATGTATATAGACACGTTTTAGTTTGCTTATTCATTCATTTCAGTCCATATGTAGTCCATATGGAAACATCTTATATTTGTGAATGGACGGAGTAGTAGTTACTATGTCAAATGGATGACACTAATGTGCAGTTGTTAATTGTGACACATTTACATCATGCTGGAGCCAGAGACCCAACTATCATCTCTAACTTCTGAAAAACTGTAAAGAACTTTCACAAAAATTAAGCACACAACTCCATATGAACTATTCCTAGCCATGGGATGGACTTTTAGAAAATTAAACATGAATTTCCAACTACTTCTAAACCATCTCCTAGAAAATCAAGGTTTGTACTACCAGTTCAACTTTCAAAGTATTCAACACAAGCTTTTAAATTTTCTGAACCAACTTTGACAATATTGGACCTCCAAAATTTCAAACATAAAATTTAAAAACCCAAGAGTATTTTTCCCAAAAATATTGGGTTGAAATATATATTTGTGCGAAGCTCCAGCCCCCCGGCACCCCTAAGATAGACAAGGAGGTTGCTGCTCCCCCTGCACCCTATGCACCTCTACGATAGACAAGGAGGTTGATGTTTCCCCCTGCACCCCTAAGATAGACGAGGGGGTCGATGCTCCTTGCGCCTCCTGTTTCCTTCTCTCCACGAATCGACTGACCTAAATTCTGTTTTCAGGCGACTGGCTGTACAATTAGAGCAAACGAAGCACGTTGTTACCGTCTTCATGGCAGCGGCAGAGATGCTCATTCGCACATTGCACGACTCCAGGTGACCCATGACACCGTACCACCAGCCTGTGATCCATCACAAGAAAGCATCCATTACGAAATGGCAAACGCTACACCGATAGAATTTCGAAGTGAAACACGTGCTCACTTGTTACTATGGACCTATTGTCCTATAGTCTTTTAGGGCATCTCCAAAGCGGACCTCAAACCTCCCACAAGCATCCAGACCGAGCTGTCTAGACACAGATTGCCATCCAATGCCGACCCGCATCGGTCCGCCGACCAGTCCTGACATCCATTTTCCCGCAAATTGGAACCAAACCATGGGGGCTTTGCGGGAGTCTGGACATCCGCCTGGCCAATCAAAAATCACCATGTATCACTCTCCTCTCTGGTCGGAAGGTGGATGTCTGCTGCTGTGCTGCTATTTGGGTTTAGCGGAAGGATTAGCATGCTTTTGCATTGGCGGATAGCATGTTTGAAGTTTGGCAGAAGCCACTTAATCACTTTGGCGGAAGCAAGTACTAGTCAGTACATATTAATTTAAAATGCTTCATTTCATTTGGTGGAAAGTATTACTTCATTTGGCGGAAGGAAGCTAGGTCAAATGCTTAATTTGGCGTAAGCTAAGCAAGCAGGCTAGCTTTGGCGGAAGCTACACATAGATATTTAGTCTTCTGCCAAACAAAAAGCTATTAATCACAGTCAAGGAAACCATGTAGTTATTTGGCATGTTTGGTGAAAAGGCTATTTAGCCGAGTTGCTATTTGGCGATTAAATTTGCCAGGGATAGACATTTACTGCTGCGGTTGGATGGCCGGTTCATGCATTAGTATCCGCGGACTGGTCCCCCGGTGATGCGACTGTAGGGGAACACAACAGAAAACAAAAAATTTCCGACCTACGCACTAGCCCAGGACCACTATGAAGACTGCATACAAGGTTTCGATCTGATCGTTACCGACTCGTAGCGCAGCGGAAGTAGAGTCGATGTAGATCGTCGGAGCAGATCCCCGCAGCTAGGATTTATAACCTCCCAACCGCGAGGATGTTCCCCCTCGTCTGCCCCTCGGACAGCCCTCCGGGAGGCGGTCGGACAGTCCCTCGGACGGTGTCCCGGACAGCCCTTCGGGAGGACCCTCAAAATTCGGACGGTCACTCGGACAGCCCTTCGGGAGGCACTCTCGAACAGCCCCTCGGGCAAAAAGATCAAACCTACGACCTCTCTACGGGCTTGCACACATACGGTGTCATCTATCCGGCAGGGCTTCGTCGTCCAGAACTAATTCCCACCGGAACCCAGACAACCTTTCGGCTCTACGAAACTATTTCGCGGGGAGGAAGAGAAGAAGCCAGATCATTGCATGGCATTGTGTATGTGAGAAAGAGTGAGTGTGGAGAGCTCCTCTCCACCTCCTTTTATAGGAAATCCCAAGGGGTAGGGTGGCACACAAAAATACCAAAATGCACATGAAAAGAGTCCTTCACAAGGGCATAAAGGGGAAGCCAAGGGGCAAGTGGGGCTCCATGGAGGAGCCCCTCATGTGCCCCCCCCAAAGGGGTTCCCATCCATCCATGTCATCCCCTAGATCTTTTGAGCAAAGCCCAAAAAAGTGGCTTTCCAAAAAGTAACCATAAAGTGATTTTCACTATTCACGGAAACATTTTTCCGCGACCGTTAAATCCGAAAATATTTCTGTAGGTCTTAGAACATTTCCAGTACCCACTAAAATAATTTTGGACGCATTCCGAAACAATTCCGGATTAGTGATTTTCATCTGCGAAAAGCAACTAAAGCGGTTCCGGCAGCTCCGGAACATTTCCGGTTTTTCTTCCGGAAAAATCCCAGAAGTTCCCACACCAATTCTGGCACCCTCCAAGAATTTCCAGGCGTGTGCCGAAACCATTTTGACTTAATGTTATACTCCGAAACAACTTTTCGGTTTGACCAAAACTATTCCAGTGTTCTCTCTCTGGAACTCTTTCGTTGTCTCCGAAACTTTTCCGGTGACTTTCTCTCAGACTCCCTGTCTAGTATTCAGCAGATAGATGACCCTTAAGCGTGTGACCCTATAGGTTCGGTGAAG
This sequence comes from Elymus sibiricus, assembly GCA_039707655.1. Taxonomy (NCBI): domain Eukaryota; kingdom Viridiplantae; phylum Streptophyta; class Magnoliopsida; order Poales; family Poaceae; genus Elymus; species Elymus sibiricus. The sequence goes on from CM077674.1 coordinate 390,178,970, forward strand.
CATAGACATGGCCGGAACACTTTCAGATCAATGATCAACATCGGAGCCGTCGACACCCATATTGACCCCTATACCCACACGAATAAATATTCGAGTGAACCTCCAGTTGCCGTGTGCTATTTCTGTTGCTTCGCGATATGTTACAAACACCCGAGGTGAGATTTATCGGCATCCCCGTGGATCAACACTTGTCCACAATGCCAGTTACCTCGTTACCGGTTTTGTTCTCTTTTCTCGTTCCCGTGTTCCGGCATCCCTGTGATCAAATCACAATGTGTCTGGCCAGACGATGATGGATACTGTAACACCGAGAGGGCCCAAAGAATATCTCTCCATCGTCGGAGGAGCAAATCCCAATCTTGGGCTATCAAGTCCCTTGACATACTTTTCCATGAACCCGTAAGCCGCCGTAATAGCCACCCATTTACGGATGACGTTTAACAAACCCCAAAGTTCATGAAGCAAGCATGAAGAAACTCGATACTCTCATGGTCTAAGGAATTATGCAAATGTTAACTTTCTCTGTGTTATTAACCATTAACTTGTGACGAATGTATCTCATAGCATAACATCAATTCGGGTCGATTCAACACAAATGTTCTTCTAACATTGTGCCCTGAAAGTTGCCGGCATAGTCATGCCCATGATCAGGAAAACAGAACCATCATGCAACACTTGAGCTAGGTATGGAGATACCGACGATCGAAAATCGGGCAAGTAACATACCGACGGACAAAGGGAATTACATATGTTGTCATTGCGGTTCGACCGATAAGATCTTCGTGGAATATGTAGGAACCAATATGGGCATCCAGGTTCCGCTATTGGTTATTGACCGGAGAGGCGTCTCGGTCATGTCTACATCATTCCCGAACCCGTAGGGTCCGCACGCTTAACGTTCGTTGACGATATAGTGTTATATGAGTTATGTGAATTGGTAACCGAATGTTTTTCGGAGTCCCGGATGAGATCCCGGACATCACGAGGAGTCTCGGAATGGTCGAGAGGTAAAGATTTATATATGGGAAGTCATATTTTGGGTTTCGGAAAAAAGTGCAGTTTTTTTCGGTATTGTACCTGGAAGCTTCCAGAAGGTTCCGGAGGATTCCGGAAGTCCACAAGTGGGTCTACCATGTCCCAAGAGCTGGCATGGGCTAAGGGGAGGCGCCCTGGCCTTATTGGGCCAGGCGCACCAAGTCCTCAAAAGCCCACGCAGCTAGGGAAGGAAAAAGGGAGAGTCCTAGTAGGAATAGGATTGGACTTTGGAGTCCAAGTCCACGTGTGTACTATTCATGGTTACTGTTCACGTGGCACTATTCCTTCTACTCCAAGCCCCTACACATATATAAATAGAGGAGACGGGGCGCCCCAAAAGATACAACATTGTCTTAGCCGTGTGCGGCGCCCCCTCCACAGTTCCGTCCCTCGGTCATATTTTCGCAGTGCTTGGGCGAAGCCCTGCGGAGATAGCATCACCATCACCGTCACCACGCCATCGTGCTGTCGGAACTCATCCACTACCTCGCTGTCTTGCTGGATCAAGAAGTCGAGGACGTCACCGAGCTGAACGTGTGCTGAACGCGGAGGTGCCGTACGTTCGGTGCTCGGTCGGTTGGATAGTGAAGTTGTTTGACGACATCAACCGCGTTGTTCTAACGCTTCCGCTTACGGTCTACGAGGGTACGTAGACACACTCCCCCTCTCGTAGCTATGCATCTCCATGGATAGATCTTGCGTGTGCGTAGAATTTTTTTTGTTTTCCATGCAACGTTCCCCAAAAGGCCCTCCACCGAACCTCTGCTAAAAAACAATGCCCCAAGGAGGGAGAACGGCACCACAGTCTCCGTCATCATCCGATCTGGGAGACCTAGATCTAGGGTTTCCCCCGGAACAGATGCCCCCACAGACCCATCTGCAACTTCCCACGAACCCAAACGGTGCCCACCACCACATAGCTCTCACGGCGATGCCTTCAAGAAGGACACGACGCCATGAGCACCGTCGCCGCCCACCGCAGTTAGGGTTTTCACCCGAGAAGCAGTGAGGTGGGAAGAGGTAGGGCGGACCCGAACGACGTCTCCAGGAAGAAAATCGGTGTCCTCGCGCGTCATCGCCATCAAGGCCGGTAGGAGCCGACCAGGGAATTATCTCAGTCCAGATCCCCACCTCCCGTTCTTCCCCAGCCCGGTGCCAGGCTAGTAGCGTGAACATGTCAGGTGAGATGGAGTGCATGTAGCAGGGAATGGAGGAAGAAGCAGATCGGTGCCTTTGGCCGGCCGCCGGGGCAGCAAGCCGCAGCACCAACCCGCCAGTGGACCGCCGGCCACCCGATCCGATCCCTGGCAGCCCACTGATGATCCACAAGTATAAGGGATCAATCATAGTCCTTTCGATAAGTAAGAGTGTCAAACCCAACGAGGAGCAAAAGGAATCGTTAAGCAGTTTTCAGCAAAGTATTCTCTGCAAGTGTTGTAAGGTAGTAGTAACAGATAGTTTGATAGCAGGATAATTGATAGCAAGTAACAAGTAACCAAAGTAACAAGGTGCAGCAAGGTGGCCCAATCCTTTTATTGCAAAGGACAAGCCGAAAGTACTTCTTGTATTGAGCAAAGCGTTCTCAAGGACACATGGTTATCTCGTCTAGTTAACTCCATCATGTTTAGTTGTCTCGCATTCAGTGCTTTGATAAGTTGTTATGTGGGTGGACCGTTGCTAGGTAACAACCCACTTATGATTACCCCCTCTCGCAAGCATCCGCAACTACGAAAGAAGAATTAAGATAAATCTAATCATAGCATGAAACATATGGATCAAAATCAGCCCCTTACAGAATAGTGCATAAACTAGGTTTAAGCTTCTATCACTCTCGTAACCCATCATCTACTTACTAATCCCACAATGCCTTCCCCTAGGCCCAAACATGGTAATGTGTCATGTAGTCGACGTTCACACGACACCACTAGAGGAAGAACAACATAACACATCATCATAACATTGAACGAAAAGCAACTTCACATGATTACTTATAACAAGACTTCTCCCATGTCCTCAAGAACAAACGGAAGTACTCACAAATCATATTCATGTTCATGATCAGAGGAGATAAATATATGATTAACAATCTGAACATATGATCTTCCACCAAATAAGCCAAATAGCATCAACTACAAGATGTAATCAACACTACAAGCAACCCACAGGTACCGATATGAGGTTTTGGACAAAGATTGAATACAAGAGATGAACTAGAGTTTGGAGATGGGATGGTGCTGGTGAAGATGTTGGTGGAGATGAGTCCTCCCACGATGAGAGGAACGTTGGTGATGGCGATGGCTTCGATTTCCCCCTCCCGGAGGGAAGTTTCCCTGGCGGAATCGCTCCGCCGGAGAGCAAAAGTGCTCCTGCCCAGGTTCCGCCTTGAGACGGCGGCGCTTCATCCCAAAAGTCCTCTTCTGATAAGCGGTTTTCAGTAAGGTGTTTTCTGCAAGCACTGAAAGTAGCGGTAACAAGTAGTTTGATAGCAAGATAATTTGTAACAAGTAACAAGTAACAAAGTGTAACAAAAGTGCAGCAAGGTGGCCCAATCCTTTTTATAGCAAAGGATAAGCCGGAACGAACTCTTATATAAAGCAAAGCGTTCTCGAGGACACATGGGAATTTCGTCTAGTCACTTTCATCATGTTTTGTTGATTCGCGTTCGCTACTTTGATAATTTGATATGTGGGTGGACCGGTGCTTGGGTGTAGTTCTTACTTGAACAAGCCTCCCACTTATGATTAACCCCTCTCGCAAGCATCCGCAACTACGAAAGAAGAATTAAGATAAATCTAATCATAGCATGAAACATGTGGACCCAAATCAGCCCCTTACGGAATAACACATAAATTAGGATTTAAGCTTCTATCACTCTAGCAACCCATCATCTACTTATTACTCCCCAATGCATTCTTCTAGGCCCAAATATGGTGAAGTGTCATGTAGTCGACGTTCACATGACACCACTAGAAGAAATACAACATACACATCATCAAAATATCAAACGAATACCAACTTCACATAATTACTTATAACAAGACTTCTCCCATGCCCTCAAGAACAAAAGTAACTACTCACAAAACATATTCATGTTCAAGATCAGAGGAGTATTAAATATCATTAATGATCTGAACATATTATTTTCCACCAAATAAACCAACTAGCATCAACTACAAGGAGTAATCAACACTACTAGCAACCCACAGGTACCAATCTGAGGTTTTGAGACAAAGATTGAATACAAGAGATGAACTAGGGTTTGAGATGAGATGGTGTTGGTGAAGATGTTGATGAAGATTGGTCCTCCCACGATGAGAGGATCGTTGGTGATGTCGATGACTTCGATTTCCCCTTCCCAGAGGGAAGTATCCCCGACGGAATCGCTCCGCCGGAGAGCAAAAGTGCTCCTGCCCAGGTTCCACCTCGAGACGGCGGCGCTTCGTCCCGAAAGTCTTCTCTTGATTTTTTTTAGGGCAAATGTCATCATATAGGAGAAGATGGGCCTCAGAGGTCTGTTGGTGGTCCCACAAGCTCAAGTGGCGCGCCCCAGGGAGGGGGGGGGGCGCCACCTGAGCTTGTGGCTCACTGGTGGGTCCCATCCAGTTGCTTTTTCTTTCAGTATTTTTTTATATATTCCAAAATAAATCTCCGTAAAACTTAAGGTCATTTGGAGCTCCGGAGAATAGCTATCTCTGTCGTGGCTCTTTTCAAGTCTAGAATTCCAGCTGCCGGTAATCTCCCTCTTGTGACAGAACTTGCAATTTAAGAGAGACAAGTTATTAGAATGGCACCTAAAAGTGAAATATAACTTTAAAACAATGAAAATAACGGTAGAAAAACATGATGCAAAATGGACGTATCACCCACCCGCCCCGCCGCGCCACCGGATAGGGAAGCCATACCAGGGGCCGCCGCACCGGATCCAAGGCCCGCCACCCAAATCGGGAGGAGCAGCGCAAGCCCTGCCGCCACAGCCACCACTGGGATGCCGGCTGGCCGCCGCGCCGCCGTGGTCCAAATCGGGGCCGCACTCTCTCGAGCCATGGCACCCCGCGCCACCCGGTGACCCGTGAGAGGGAGGATTACCTCCATCGCCGCCGTCACACGCACGGGCTTTGCCCGACGCCGACCACCGACGGCGACGAAGGGAGGACCGGTGGCTAGGGTTGAGGCCCCTCAGTCACCCGTGCGCGGGGGGGGGGGGGGGGGGGGCGGTGGAGGGGAGAGAGGGAGGGAGTGAAGACGGCGAGTGGAAGCGGTGGAGGAGGACGAGACTTGTACGAGGCGGAGGTTCCTAGTATATACATGGGAACGATTTGCCGAACAACACGTTACATGTGGCAGAGAAATTTCATGCATCAAACCAGATATGTTTAAACTTATCTCTGTAGAATAAGGATAGATTACAAAACTACAAACTTGAAACTTCACATACAATCATGGTAATGTTGGAAATCCAAATGCAATTTAGTGGATGAAATTTTGTTGTGTAGCTACATGTCGTGTGTAAAGGTAGATGCCAGAGATCTCAACTCCAGTGGGTGAATGGAACATATACGCGAGGACATATTTTCCCTCTATGCCCATTAATGTCAACAACATTTTTACCGATAAGGCAGCACCTAAAAGTTACAACACCAAGGGTCCACACCATATCTGCAAATTTATTTGTTTGCGAACCAATTAAAACCAGTCCACCTTATTTAAAGAGCGGAAGGAGCCACTAGAAGTCTAAGAAACACACCTATTGTTCTTATAGTTGAAAAGAGACAGGTGCAATGCTAAAATGGTAGTGCCAAACAGTTATGCATTGGACTAGAATTAGGAGTCACCGGGAAGAAAACAATCTCAATTTTTGTGGAACAATGTTCAGCTGGTCCTATCCATGAACAGATGCATATCTGAGCATATCCAGCTGTGAAGAATTAATTTGGAGTTGGTGTGCACTAACCAAAGCAGTGGAACTACCCAGCTACAGTGTATATTCATACATCGTCTTTGATACCTTCTCAAGTGTCGTCCATCTGTCTTCTAATTTTGCATTTTGGATAGAACTAGAACTAGACGCGTGAGAAGAACTTGTAAGCGGCAACCAGTTCTCAACTGACATCTGATTACAGCAGCTACATACTTCTTGATAGTCTGAGATTTACAGAAAACAAACCCTCCACGTGCAAAACAAAATCGCCTCGTTGGAATCTCCTTATGTGAGCATGAGCGCTAGGGATGTCCATCCATTTTATTTTGGTACCTCATCATATGTTTGAGCAGTCATTTTTAATCACACGCACACACACCACCAAAACCAAGATTTGAATTATTTTTGCAATATTAAAAATATTGCATCAAAGTTGATGATCAACCACAGCAGATGTTGTGTGATGGTACCGGCGCATGACATATGTGCCTGGTTATTTTTATCCCAATGCTGCTTAGTCAAATTATGTTTGATTCGCTAGAAGATGATGACCGGAGATTGCATTATAAATTTGATTTTATCCACGAGTTCGTCCATTGAGGCATAGTCGACAGAGCTCCCCCTAGCCACCCGCGGGGATGACAGGCGGCAGAGATTGTTTCACTCTCTCACCATCGAATCGGTCCTAGTTTTTCCTCCTTCTTCTGGCGAGTTGAATCGAATCCATCTGCCACTGCGAGCAAGACAATTACTAGCTAACAGTGCCTCCACCGTCGGCAGTCAGCCCGCGAGCTTCACGCCCCCACCATCGTGAGCGTGCTCGAGACCGTCGTCTAGGCCAACACACACGTCGCTCGCTCATGCTTGTAGACTCGCCGCGTCCATCAACCTCCCAGCTGCCCGGCCAAGGAGCCCGCAACCATCCAAGACGTGTGCGGCACGCAGACGTGTTCAAGTAGATCGAGTAGGAATCACCGCTCGCCGCCATCCCGTATGTGCTCAGTTTCCGACCATCTCATTCTTTCGCCTTTTCCTCCAAATCATCCCGACCCCGGCTCCTCGGGTGATCAAGCACATTTTGAAAGGTGTAACAGCTTTACACTTAGCCAAAACCAAGAGGCACTCAATGGGATTAGATGTGCTGACAAGCCTACCATCATGAGAAGTAATGCAAGACCAAACCCTGCGGATAGCCTGACAAACCTTTTCCACCTCTCACATGATTAACTTTATGTTACCACCCAACATCTTTAAAAGCAATCTCACCAAGGAGGCTTTGGAAAAAACACGTTACATGTGGCAGAGAAATTTGATGGATCAAACCAAATATGTTTAAACTTATCTCTGCAGAATAAGGATAGATTACAAAACTACAAACTTGAAACTTCACATACCAATCATGGTAATGTTGGAAATCCAAATGGAATTTAGTGGATGAAATTTTGTTGTGCAGCTACATGTCAGTGTGTAAAGGTAGATGCTAGAGGTCTCAACTCCAATGGGTGAATGGAGCATATATGTGAGGACATATTTTTTCCCTCTATGCCCATTAATGTCAACAACACTTTTACCCATAAGGCAACACCTAAAAGTTACAACACCAAGGGTCCACACCATATATGCAAGTTTATTTGTTTGCGAACACATTAAAACCAGTCCACCTTTTTTAAAGAGCGGAAGGAGCCACTAGAAGTATAAGAAACACACCTATTGTTATTACTAGATGACCCATTGCGCCAATTGGCACAGAGACCAACTCCAACTTGTAAATTAAGCAAACTATATGACACTTCAAATTGAAGTCAAGTGAACTATTTGAAGAGACCAAGAAGAGAAGCAACTAATACAAACAAAAATTTAGGTGAATTGTTTGATGGATGTTTGTAGAGATTTGATTTTGAAGGCATGAGATTCTCTTCCGGAATGATTTTTTCCCCGACTGCCTGCAGCTGCATAATGACAACCTTTAGTTGTATTCAACTCTTTTATCCTCTACCTCTCATTAGGCTAATTTAGTTTTTTTTAGGGGTATTAGGCTAATTTAGTTGTATTCAACTACTTTATCCTCGCGGCATCCCTCTCTTCTTCTTCTCCCTCGGTCGCCTGGAATTTGGACGAATGTGGGACGTGATGGGCTGGAATTTGGACGAATGCGGGTGGGCTGGCTTTCAGCGCGGGACGTGACGCATGGGCTTGCTCGCTGGACGAATCCCACCTAATAACGAACCAAAGAACCGAGAAGGCAGCTTAAAATTATTAGTCCCACATCGGGGAGCCTGGCGAATGGTGTCCGCTTCATAAGAACGCAGGCCCGAGCATTCGACGTGCCCTAATGGAAGCACACCCGACGACGCACGAGCTGGATCAAGCTCGTGTCGTGGCGGAGCCATGTGCGGTATGCACATTTAGCAACACCAAAAATGTTGAATCAATGTTGATTACCAATCACAGCGGCCACTGTGTGATGGATGGTACCCGCGCATGCGCTTGGCTATTTTTTGCGCTTGCTACTGGACTGAAGCGGGGGTTGTCAAGTCTTGTGTTTAAGCTACTATGTGTATATTTGAAGCTAATTTGTGTTTTTAATTTGATTTTTCATTCGAAAATCCCGGGGGTTTTTTCTTCACCTTTTTGAAAGATTAAATAATCTGATTTTTGGCCTTCTGCCATTTTTACAAGCCCATGGCAATTTTTGGAATTTTTTCCCTACATTCTCACATGGTAGTTTATTATTTGCAGCATGACATTTTTATTATTATTAATAACATGACATCTTTATTATTAAGTGGATGACATTTTTTAATTAGAGAGGACGTCATTTTTATTCTCAAGAGGATGGCATTTTTACTGTGTGTGATTTCTTCTTGTTTTTGAAAACGAAACTATATAATCTAATTTGGGGGCTTATCCAGATAAAACATTTTTTACCGGGAGGATGGCAGCTTGTAAAGTTTTGCATGCAATTTGATTTTTGTAGATCACACGACCCTTTTTTAACATACTTATTGTAAATATATAAATTAGAGAAAGTATCATGATATTTTTTTCATAATTCAAATCATGGCAATTATGTTCTTTTTTTCTGTTGACGGCATTTTTTCGAAAAAAAAATGGAAGTTGACTGGCCCTCTGGGTCAACTAGAGGTCGCGCCAGAGCGAGCGAATCGCTGGAGGGTATCCCCACCAGAGGGAACGGCTGAAACGTTCGCTAAAGGGAGCCTGCATGAGCGAACAAATCGTTCATTGAACGGCACCCTTCCCACCCACCCCCCTTGACGAGGACGTATACTAGGGATAGGGTAACAGGCCTGACCTACAGACCATACCCTAGGACTCCACACGCTTTATACTGGGCCCCAGGGCCAGATCAGCATCCAAGAGTTCTGCAAACTGATATTCACTCGGAGTTCAATGAATCACTCGGGAAGTAGGAGTACACTCGACCGGCTATTTCACTCGAAGTACCTGACAGTCACTCGACCAGAGAAGATCAGGAGGCTCCAGGAATGCAACGGTCAGGACGTGCGCTCGCTCGTATTAATTGTAATCAATGTGCTCGTTACCTGGCGTCCTTAAACCCCCTCTTTAACCCCTGGTAATGGCAGCATTCGTGGGAGGGCTGGCGGACACTATATAAGCCACCCCCAGCTCCATTCCAAGGGTTGGCAATCTATTGTAACACATACACTCCAGTAATCAAGCTCCAGAGCACCGAGACGTAGGGCTGTTACCTCCACCGCTGAGGGGCCTGAACTCGTAAATCTGAGTGTAACAACTGCGCCGTTGCTGGTCTCTACCCTCTCATCCGTACCACTACATACTACTGTCAGACTTGCACCCACGACAGTTGGCGCCCATCGTGGGGCAGGCGTCTAGCGACTTCCGGCGTAGTTGCATTTTTCCCATCTTCACCATGGTTTCCGGCGGCGGACTGACCCTGGGCGGCGAGATCCGTTTCGGCGTCCTCAGCTTCATCACCGACGATTCGGCGTGGCTCCAAGAAGCCCCGCTGGATGTCGAGGCGTTGCCCATCCGCGGCGCAGCGCAGTTCCGCGTGAGTTCCTTCGGCATTCTCCTTCGGCAACCATCGACTCCGTAACAGTCGGCGCCTTCGCTCTCCACCAGCCGTCGTCGCAAGCGCTCCGGACGCTCACGGCTTCAGCGGTAGATCAAGCACGCGGTGGCCCTTCAGGTCGTGGCCCCGCAGATCGCGACAATCGAACCCGATGAGCCCGTCTTCGATCTGTTCGCCTCCGTGCATGAGCACTCGGAAAGCTTGTCCGAGTGCGAGAGCAGCGATCCCGTTGCAGAGGTGCTGATGGCCGATTCCCCGCCCAGTCCGCCTGGGTACGACCGCGGCGGCGCGGAGACCGGTGACCCGTCGCGCGCTGATCTTGGCGGTGGCGGAGACCGTCACGACGAGTACTACCCCCGACCTCTCACTCGGCAGCAGAGGGAGGAGCTGCAGCGTAGAACCGAGCAGACCCTCCAGACGCCCATCGTTGGGTCGACCCCCGAGGCTCAGGCTTTGGAGGGCGCGCGCCAGGCCAACTTGGCTGAGCGCAGTCGTCTGGAGGCGCTCCAGAAATCACTCGACGATCGCGCCCAGCGGCAACATCAGCCCAGTTCCTGTCGGCGGCAGCGGCAGTTGTTCTCGAATGATCAGCAGCAGAATTTCCAGGTATTCCGCACTCCCGTTCAGAATCTGGCGACGGCCACTCGGATAGCAGATTCCATTGAGCCGTCCCGATCCGAGGTGGGAGAGGGTCTTCGGCAGATCCGGGCCCTGCTCAAACCGGCTGAAGAGCAGAATTCAGCGGTGTCCCAGTCGCGCAACAAGATTCACAGTAGATCCATCAGGGCTGACACCGTTCAGTCGGCCCACAGCCCGGTGTCCCCGAGGAGGAACAGACACTCGCCTCCGCGGCGAAACGACCGCGACCCCCACCGAGACCAGTACTCGGGGCAGGGTCGCAGCGGAATACGCCTCCGCGGTGTCAAGATGATCGTCGTCGTATGCAGTCGCCCCCTTCGCGGGATGGCTCGTACACGCCCCGGCCGTACGACGCCAGGCGTCCTTACGGCAATGATCGGAGGGCCAGCCCTCCCCGCCATGGTGACGGTTATCGCTAGAGAGAGCCAGTCGACTATCGTGACCCGTAGTTCAACGCGAGATCCGTTCTCGCTCAGAACCTGGTCGACAGAGGCAGAGCTTTGAGAGAGAACTTGGACAGAGATCGTCCGAGTGGAAGTGGAGCATTCGTCTCCGGGCCCGAGTGCTTCAGCAGAGCGATCAGGGCCGCTGAGATTCCGCCTAACTTCAGATTGGTGGCTGGAGTGAGCAAGTTCACCGGAGAGTCCAAGCCAGAAACTTGGTTAGAGGATTACCGAGTGGCTGTGCAGATTGGAGGAGGAAATGACTATGTGGCTATGAAGCATTTACCATTGATGCTGGAAGGGTCCGCCCGAGCCTGGCTCAACCAACTCACTCCAGCCAGCATCTACTGCTGGGAAGATTTGGCCCGAGTGTTCATCAAAATATTCGAGGGCACGTGCAAACGCCCTGCTGGATTGACTGAGTTGCAGCATTGCGTGCAGAAACCGAATGAAACCTTGAGGGAGTACATTCAGCGGTGGACGACCTTGCATCATGTGGTTGAGAACGTCACAGAGCACCAAGCAGTCTGCGCCTTCAAGGCAGGAGTCAGATACAGGGAGCTCATCCTGAAATTTGGCCGGTCAGGATCTTTGACCATGAGTCGAATGATGGAGATCGCCACTCGGTACGCAAACGGAGAAGAGGAAGACCGTCTCCGTAATGGCAAGGGGAAAACCAGTGAGCCCAACCCCGGAATCAATAATCCTAGTCGCAAGCCGAAGCGCAAGGCTGACGGTTCGGCTCAGGCCGAGGCTGCTGCTCTGGCCGGTCAAGCCAAGAACAGGGGGAAGGCTAAGGAAAAGTGGATCCCGAAGAAAAAGAGAGATTAGTCGGGCCAAGATGTCCTAGATTTGCCATGTCACATCCACACCAGAAAAGATGAAGAGGGCAATCTAATATTGCCCAAGCATACCATTCGACAGTGCAGACTGTTGATACAGCAGTTTCGAGAGGGCCAGTCGAGTGAGAAGAGCCCAGAAGATGCTGATGATGGAGACAAAGATAAACCTTTTCCCAGTGTCAACGCAACCCTGATGATCTTTGCAGATGTAGAGAGCAAGAGCCGGTTGAAGGTCATCAACCGAGAAGTGAACATGGCCATGCCGGCGACGACAAAGTTTCTGAACTGGTCGAAGACTCCGATCACCTTTGATCAGTCGGATCACCCAGCCTACATTGCTACCCCTGGGCGGCAGGCGCTGGTGGTCGATCCGGTCATGGGAGGCGTTCGGTTGCGAAAGGTCCTCATGGATGGTGGAAGCGGACTGAACATACTCTATGCTGACACCCTGAAGGCGATGGGCATCCCGATGTCCCGTCTTAGTGAAAGCAGTATGCAGTTCCACAGAGTGATCCTCGGCAAGAAAGCGAAGTCACTCGGGCAAATCGCCCTGGATGTGGTCTTTGGAGACGACAAGAACTTCAGGAAGGAAAGGCTGACCTTCGAAGTGGTCGACTTCCGCAGCGCCTACCATGCCATCCTTGGTCGGCCGGCCTGTGCACGTTTCATGGCCCGCCCATGTTATGTGCACCTTAAGTTGAAGATGCCCGGCCCCAAAGGCGTGATCACAGTGACTGGCAGTCGGCAGCGCGCGGAAGAATGTTTGCAGCAGGGGTCCAAGATCGCTGATGAGCAGATGGCCATGGTGAAGTTGGAGGAGTACAAGAAAAATGCCGATCCGAGTGATCTGCTACGCTCCAAGAAGCCAGCCGCAGAATCTGCGTTTCAGTCGGCCGGTGACACGAAGCCTGTACACATCCACCCGGAAGATCCCAATGCTGCTCCCACCAACATCTCAACGACACTCGACAGCAAATAGGAAGAAGCGCTCATCCAGTTCCTCCGTGAGAACTGGGACATCTTCGCATGGAAACCATCCGACATGCCGGGTGTACCCAGGGAGCTGGCTGAGCACTGTTTGCGAGTCGACCCGAAGGCAAAACCTGTGAAGGAGCATCTTCGTCGCTCTGCTACATAGAAGAGGAAGGCCATTGGCGAAGAAATTGCTCGGCTCCTGGCAGCCGAGTTCATCCGTGAGGTGTACCACTCCGAGTGGCTCGCCAACGTCGTCATGGTCCCTAAGAAGGATAAGTCTCTCTGAATGTGCATCGATTTCAAGCACATCAATCGGGTCTGCCCCAAGGATCCTTTCCCGCTCCCCCGCATAGATCAAATCGTAGATTCCACCGCGGGTTGTGAGCGACTGTCTTTTCTGGATGCGTACTCTGGGTACCACCAGATTCGACTGTACGAGCCAGATGAAATAAAAACAGCTTTATCACCCCATTCGGGTGTTTCTGCTATATCACCATGCCATTCAGTCTGAAAAATGCCGGTGCCACTTTCATGCGCATGGTACAAAAGTGTTTGCAAAAACAGATCAGTCGGAACATCGAGGCCTACATGGATGACATAGTGGTCAAGTCCAGAAAAGGTTCCGACTTGCTGGCTGACCTAGCCGAAACTTTCGCAAACCTGCGAAAGTATGATATCAAGCTGAATCCAGCAAAGTGCACTTTCGGAGTTCCTGGGGGCAAGTTACTCGGTTTCCTTGTTTACGAACGAGGGATAGATGCCAATCCTGAGAAGATCGGAGCGATTGTGCGAATGAAACGTCCAGAACGTCTTCATGATGTACAGAAGCTCACGGGTTGCCTCGCAGCTCTAAGCCGATTCATCTCCCGTCTCGGTGAGAAGGCACTGCCCCTGTACCGATTGATGAAGAAATCTGATTCGTTCGAGTGGACTGCTGAAGCATAAGCAGCATTTGTTGAGCTCAAAGCCCTGCTTTCCACCCAGCCGATGCTCGCCGCTCCGAACAGCAATGAGCCGTTGCTCTTGTACATTGCGGCCACTGGTCAAGTTGTCAGCACTGTCCTCACATTCGAGCGAGAAGAACAGGGCAAAACTTACAAAGTTCAGCGCCCAGTCTATTACATTTCTGAAGTTCTGACTCCGTCCAAGCAGAGGTATCCTCATTACCAGAAGCTCGTCTACGGCATTTACCTGACCGCGAAGAAGGTAGCCCACTACTTCCAAGAGCACACCGTGTCAGTCGTTAGCGACGCCCCACTGTCCGAAATCATGAACAATCGGGATGCGACTGGTCGAGTGGCGAAGTGGGCTATCGAGCTCCTGCCCCTAGACATCAAGTTCGAGGCAAAAAAGGCGATCAAGTCCCAAGCATTAGCTGATTTCCTAGCCGAGTGGACAGAACAGCAGCAACCGACTCAAAGTCACCCGGAACACTGGACCATGTTCTTTGACGGTTCCAAGATGTTGAATGGTTCAGGGGCTGGAGTTGTGTTAGTATCTCCGAAGGGCGATCGACTCAGATATGTTCTGCAGATTCACTTCGATTCCTCCAACAATGAAGCCGAGTACGAAGCACTCCTTTATGGTCTACGTATGGCCATCTCACTCGGCGTCCGGCGCCTGATGGTCTATGGAGACTCGGATATAGTTGTGAACCAAGTGATGAAGGAGTGGGATATCAGAAGCCCTGCTATGACCGGATATTGCAACGTTGTGAGAAAGTTGGAGAAGAAATTTGAAGGTCTGGAGCTGCATCACGTTCCCCGAGCCAAGAATCAGGAGGCAGACGATCTAGCAAAGATCGGGTCCACTTGGAAATCCATACCCAGCAATGTGTACCTCGAGCATTTACGTTCTCCGACGGTAAAAGAAGATCCCTTCACGGAAGAGCCCCCGCAAACGGTCAGTCCATCTGATCCGACTGAAGTCGAGGTCCCGGCAGTCATTGATTTGGTCATGGAGGTCCAAGCAATCACGCCCGAGTGGACAGTGCCTTACATTGCATACCTGCTCAGGCAGTAACTTCCAGAAGATGAAGCTGAGGCCCGTCAGATTGTTCGCAGATCGAAAGCCTTTATAGTGATGGGCTATCAGTTATACAGAAAGAGCGTCACCGGTGTGACTCAGCGCTGCATCTCTCCGGAGGAAGGTCGATTGATCCTGGAGGAGATTCACTCGGGAACTTGTGGTCACCACGCGTCCTCTCAGACAATCGTGGCTAAAGCTTACCGAGCCGGCTTCTTCTGGCCACGTGCCAATGAAGCTGCACAGGAGATAGTCCAACACTGCGCCGGGTGCCAGTTCTATGCAAACTTATCGCACAAGCCTGCGTCTGCTCTAAAGACGATTCCACTCGTCTGGCCGTTTGCAATCTGGGGACTTGATACGTCTCCAACGTATCTATAATTTATGAAGTATTCATGCCATATTTATAACAATTCTATATGGTTTTGGTATGATTTGATTAGAACTAACCCGGACTGACGCTGTTTTCAGCAGAACTACCGTGGTGTTGTTTTTTGTGCAGAAATGAAAGTTTTCCAAATGAGCTGAAACTTTTTGGAGATTTTTTATTGGACAAATAAAAAATATTGGCACCAAGACCCACTGAAGGGGGGCCACCCAGTGCCCACGAGGCACCAGGGCGCGCCACCGCCCCCCAGGCGTGCCCTGGTACCTCGTGGGGCCCACGTGGCTCCGTTTCACGTGATTCCAACGCTGAAAAATCATATATATTCAGAAACTCCCGAAAGTTAACCTAGATGAGTTTTTACGCCGCCGCAAGCCTCTGTACCAGAGAGATCCCATCTACAGCCCTTTTCCGGCACCCTGCCGGAGGGGGGAAGGCATCACCGGAGGCCATCTTCATCATCCCGGCGGTCTCCATGACGAGGAGGGAGTAGTTCACCCTCGGGGCTGAGGGTTTGTACCAGTAGCTATGTGTATGATCTCTCTCTCTCGTGTTCTTGAGATGGCACGATCTTGATGTATCGCGAGCTTTGTTGATATAGATGAATCATATGGAGTTTTCCCCTCTCTATCTTCTTGTGATGAATTGAGTTTCCCCTTTGAAGTTTTCTTATCGGATTGAGTCTTTAAGGATTTGAGAACACTTGATGTCTGTCTTGCATATGGATATCTGTGGTGACAATGGGATATTCACTTGAGTCACTTGATGTATGTTTTGGTGATCAACTTGCGGGTACCATGACCTTGGGGATTTATGCATAAGGGTTGGCACACGTTTTCGTCTTGACTTTCCGGGAGAAACTTTGGGGCACTCTTTGAAGTTCTTTGTGTTGGTTTGAATAGATGAATCAGAGATTGTGTGATGCATATCGTATAATCAAACCCGCAGGTACTCGTGGTGACATTGGAGTGCCTAGGTGACATTAGGGTTTTGGTTGATGTGTATCTTAAGGTATTATTCTAGTACGAATTCTAGGGCTGTTCGTGACAATTAATGGGGATGGCTCATAAGATTGATCGGGAAGGATAACTTTGAGGTGGTTTCGTACCCTACAACAATTTCTTCGTTTGTTCTCCGCTATTTGTGACTTTGGAGTGAACTCTTTGTCGCACGTGAGGGATATACATATGATTCAACTATGTCAACAATGTTGGGATCGCACTAGTGAAAGTATGAACCCTAGGCCTTGTTTCTAAGCATTGCAATACCATTTTTATTCCCGTTTACTTTTCGTTACCTTGCTGTTTTTATATTTTCAGATTACAAAAACCTATATCTATTATCCATACTACACTTTTATCACCATCTCTTCGCCGAACTAGTGCTCCTATACAATTTATCATTGTATTGGACGTGTTGGGGACACAAGAGATTTCTTGTATTTGGTTGCAGGGTTGTTTGAGAGATACCATCTTCAACCTACGCCTCCCACGGATTGATAAACCTTAGGTCATCCACTTGAGGGAAAATTGCTACTGTCCTACAAAACTCTGCGCTTGGAGGCCCAACACGAGTCTACAAGAATAAGTTGTATAGTAGACATCAGGACTCGACATGGTGGGACCCCTCAGGACAGGAGCGAGTGGATTCACCCATTTGCTGGTTGCGGTTGATAAGTTCACTAAATGGATCGAAGCCAAACCTATCAAGAAGCTAGACTCTCGTATAACGATCAAGTTTATGAAGGAAATAGTCTTCAGATATGGCGTGCCCCACAGCATTATCACTGACAATGGCTCAAACTTCGACTCAGAAGAGTTCAGGGCGTTCTGTGCCGCCCAAGGCACCCGAGTCGACTATGCATCTGTGGCGCATCCGCAGTCGAATGGACAAGCTGAGAGAGCAAATGGACTGATCCTTCAGGGGTTAAAGCCACGACTCATGCGCGATTTGGAACACGCAGCTGGAGCTTGGGTCACCGAGTTACCTTCAGTTCTTTGGGGCTTAAGGACGACCCCCAGTCGGTCTACCAATCGCACTCCCTTCTTCATGGTGTACGGAGCTGAAGCCGTCCTGCCGAGTGACCTGCTTCACCATTCACCCCGAGTGGAACTGTACTCTGAAGCTGAAGCAGAGCAGGCATGGCAAGATGCCATTGATCTCTTGGAGGAGGAAAGGGAGATGGCTCTTATCCGTTCGGCCACTTATCAGCAAGATCTACGACGTTTTCACAGCAGGCACGTCAGAAGTCGGACATTTCAGGAAGGAGATCTTGTGCTCCGAGTGGATCAGCAGCGACCTCACATGCTTGCTCCCATGTGGGAAGGTCCCTTTATCGTGTCAAAGGTTCTGCACAACGGAGCATACCACCTGTACAACCTTCAGAAGCAAGCAGACGAGCCCCGTGCTTGGAATGCGGATTTGCTGCGACGATTTTATACTTGATGTTGAGATGTAATAAAAGTACTTAAGTGATGTTTGATGAATAAAAGCATGACTTTTCCAGTTCCACATTGAGTTCACTTGTACACATTCTCTGGCTTACAACCCCCAGTGGGTGTACGCCCTTCAACTTAGCTGCAAACCAGTTTTTGCCTAAGTTAAAAACTACTCCGAGTGAAGAGCATCCCTCTCACTCGGGGGCTTGGCCGCGAACCAGCTTTCGCCCAAGTTAAAACACTACTCCGAGTGAAGAGCATCCCTCTCACTCGGGGGCTTGGCCGCGAACCAGCTTTCGCCCAAGTTAAAACACTACTTCGAGTGAAGAGCAACCCTCTCACTCGGGGGCTTGGCTGCGAACCAGCTTTCGCCCAAGTTAAAAAATGACTCCGAGTGAAGAGCGTCCCTCTCACTCGGGGGCTTGGCTGCGAACCAGCTTTCGCCCAAGTTAAAAACTAATCCGAGTGAAGAGCATCCCTCTCACTCGGGGTCTTGGCCGCGAACCAGCTTTCGCCCAAGTTAAAACACTACTCCGAGTGAAGAGCATCCCCCTCACTCGGGGGCTTGGCTGCGAACCAGCTTTCGCCCAAGTTAAAAACTACTCCGAGTGAAGAGCATCCCTCTCACTCGGGGGCTTGGCCGCGAACCAGCTTTCGCCCAAGTTAAAACACTATTCCGAGTGAAGAGCATCCCTCTCACTCGGGGGCTTGGCTGCGAACCAGCTTTCTCCCAAGTTAAAAACTACTCCGAGTGAGGAGCATCCCTCTCACTCGGGGGCTTGGCTGCGAACCAGCTTTCGCCCAAGTTAAAACGCTACTCCGAGTGAAGAGGGTCCCTCTCACTCGGGGGCTTGGCTGCGAACCAGCTTTCGCCCAAGTTAAAACGCTACTCCGAGTGAAGAGCGTCCCTCTCACTTGGGGGCTTGGCTACGAACCAGCTTTCGCCTAGGTTAAAAAACAACTCCAAGTGAAGAGCGTCCCTCTCACTCGGGGGCTTGGCTGCGAACCAGCCTTCGCCCAAGTTAAAAACTACTCCGAGTGAAGAACATCCCTCTCACTCGGGGGCTTGGCTGTGAACCAGCTTTCGCCCAAGTTAAAACCTTACTCCAAGTGAAGAACCTTCCTCTCACTCGGGGGCTTGGCTGCTAACCAGCTTTCGCCCAAGTTAAAACGCTACTCCGAGTGAAGAGTGTCCCTCTCACTTGGGGGCTTGGCTGCGGACCAGCTTTCGCCCAAGTTAAAAACGCTACTCCGAGTGAAGGGCGTCCCTCCCACTCGGGGGCTTGGCTGCGAACCGGCTTTCGCCCAAGTTGAAAATACTACTCCGAGTGAAGAGCGCCCCTCTCACTCGGGGGCTTGGCTGCGAACCAGCTTTTGTCCAAGTTAAAATGCTACTCCGAGTGAAGAGGGTAACTCTCACTCGGAGGCTTAGCTGCGAACCAGCTTTCGCCTAAGTTAAAACCCATTTCAAAGACTCGAAAGACTCGAAGGAATGCATTCGAATAACTCCAGAAGTTCAAAAGCGAATACGAGTACGCGGGCCCGAAGCCCGAAAGAGTTTAACGAATACAGTTCCACTCGGCATACCGAGGCTAATGGGTAGGACATAAAGTTTTCTCACGCCCCTGTGGGGCTGGCCGGCTCAACGAAGGAGTCCAGGTCGATGCTGTCCGCGATCCAAGTGGCCGCTTTGATGAATGTCTCCATGAAGTCCTCAAACTTGAGTTTCTTCGTGTTGGCAACTTGGAGAGTCTTCAGCTTCTCTTCCTTGGCGTCCTTGCAGTGCACACGGACGAGGGAGAGCGCCACGTCGGCTCCGCAGCGAGCAGCCGATTTCTTCCACGCTTGCACTCGGCGGGGAATCTCATTGAGCCGAGTCATCATCGCTTCCAGATCGGTGTCAATGGTGTCTTCTGGACACAACTCCTTGTCGATCCTTTCGAGTGCACCACGCAGGCGGATGATGTACCCCTGAACATCTTCGATGCGAGACTCAAGCCGCAAGACGCCCAAGGTAGCCTTGTCACCGACGAGTGACCTGGAGGGATCCAGATCCCTCTCGATCCTGTCAGTCTCCAGCTCGAACTCTTGGCGGTACTCTGTGAACGAGAAAAGAGGAGAATTGAAGATCAGCATGGATGAAGTTCATTCGGAAACAAATCAAAATTCACTTGGATGCTACAGGTTACCTACAAGCTTGGTGTACATCTCCTCTGCGAACTCTTCAATGTACTTTTCCAGAGCATTCTTCTTCTCGATGAGCTGGGTAATTTTCTCGTTCATAGTCTTCTTTTCTTGCTCGAAAACATTCGCCTGAGCCTTGAGCTTGCCGTCCCACTCGGCCTTCTGCTTCTTGAGCTCGGCCACCTCCTTCTTCGCCTCCTTGACGGCGGCCTTCAGCGACGTGTTCTCTGCTTCAAGCTTCTCGAGTGAGGCCAGCTTCTCTTCGGCGGCCTTGGTCTTTTCCTTCGCCACTTTCTGTGCCCCCACCAGCTCGTTGTCCTTGTTCTCGAGTGCCTGCTTCATAGTTTCTAAAGAAACAGAGGTTCTGAGCCGCACTTGGAGTCGATGGTTTTCACTATGCACATCTGTTCGAGTGAAGTCACTCGGTTCAAAGAATGGAAAAAGGCGAAAGCAGAATGCTCAGTAATTGAAGCTTACCTCCCATGGTGGGCAAAATCTCTGTTCTAACCTTTTGTGCTAACAAATTCCCGAATTGACCTCGATTGCAAAAAAAAATCGAATCTGACCTTTTTAGGTGACGCCAACATCCCTAGCGTTCAGTTTGCACGGGTGACGCCATGGACCCTGGCGTCTGGTCCCTGGCCCGCACGACCCGCTGGCACGTTGACCGGCTGACATGGCAAAGGGACCAGACGCCAAGGACCCTGGCGTCTGGCCCTGGTAACTGACTCACGCGCGCGGGCCCAGCCCACCCATCCCCATCTCCTTTCTCCCTGGTGTCTGGCCGAACCAGAGAGCTCTCTCCCTTGCCCCTCTTCTCCCTCACACCAAATCACCTCTTGATCTACTCCATCCTCCAGTCAAATTCGTGGATCTGACCCCCCCCCCCCCCAAGCATCCTTGAGGTATTCTCCCCCATTCCCTCCAATTTGTTTTGGTTAGAACATCTTTTGGTTGCATTATTCAACATTGGGTGATGTTAGATGAGTACATGTTGTTTTCATTTTAGGAATTTTTTTGTAGTTGTTAGATGGTATAGATGATTTGTAGATAGTACATGTTATGTTGTTGAATATGTATGCAATTTTATTTCGGTTTGGTCCATATGTAGGTCATCCTATTGTTGGCATATTATTTTTGCAAAAGAGATGATGAAATTTGATGGTTGTGTGTGGCATGATTTGTTCAAGAGATTGGTTTGGGTACTCTAGATGTTATGTATTTGCATATGTTGTGAATAAGAGTGTTTTAAGAGAGATGTTGTTGCATATGATGAAATTTTGCATATGGTTATGTGACACCATATTGTTTGAGAATTTTATTTGATTGAAAGATGATGTGCTTATATTTGAGAAGAATGATGTGGTCATATGGAAAAAAGAATGCATAACTTGGAGAAGCAAATTGTATTGTTTGATATTGTTCATGTATTTATAGATGTTGTGATTTATTTGGTAGGATGGCGGATGATGATGGGCCTTGGTACGTCGGATTAATCGAGGAGTTCGACAAGGAGCATCGTGCTCGGGCCATTGAGAACCGGAAGGTAAGAAGCAAGACTAATCAATTTTCGGTGTTAGTCCATTTGTGTTTTTTACTGATCCGAAACTCACTTTGTTTGCAGCCTGTAGTTGTTATGCGCATGAGGGGTCATGGTGCGGATGACTTTCCTTACGACGTGCGGTACGAGCCGTACATTCAGAGATTGGGCCTTCTCCCATTCGTGTTGCAGTTCAAGCGACACCCTTCGCCGGTGAACCACGCGGCGCTCACCGCACTTGTGGATCGTTGGAGGCCAGAGACACACTCCTTCCACCTTCCCTGTGGGGAGATGACGATGACCTTAGAGGACATGGCTATGATAAGCGGCCTTCCTATCAACGGACAAGTTGTTACCGGTCATGTCAGCGCCATTAATTGGCGAGCTTGGGTTGGCGTTTTAATTGGTGTTGAGCCCGCTCCCCCTCTCCTAGGCAAGGCCGATACCCCGAAAGTGAAGCATTCTTGGCTAAAAGAAGTGAGAGGAGCAACAAATCCGTGCCCCGCGGATGCTAATGAGATGGTTGTGCAGCAGTACGCTCGGGCCTATCTTTGGTATGTACTAACCAAGGTAGTCTTCTCAGACTCAACCGGGAACTCAGCCCTCTGGATGTTCTTGGAGCTACTCAGTAACTGGGATACTCAGTATAGCTGGGGTTCGGCGGCACTAGCATACTTGTATCGTCAGGTATCAAATATTTGCAACCATTTATCTTGCATTTGTCATGCGCCTCCATATCTAACATGTATGTTCAATTGCAGCTTGACCTGGGGTGTCGCAGGATGCAAAATACATCCTCATTGGCCAGGTTTGTATGGAGCCTATCCGTGTGGATGTGGGAGCGGATGCCGGTTGGACGGCCCGATGCGCTAAACCTCGAGCACACAAACCCACGTCCGCTTCATGAAGGGCTTCATGATGCTGATCCATATCGGCGCCCCACGATTGCATATTGTTGGGAACGGGTGGTGGTGTACACAGGAAGCTCGCATGTGCGATACAAGTGCTATGTGAACGAGCTGGACACCTTGACTGCTGAGCAGGTTCCGAGAAGTTGAATCAGACATAATTTAGTCAAGAATGAAATTTGTGTCTAACAATTTATCTCGTTGTGTTGCAGGTCCACTGGTTGTCTTATGTGGGAGATCGTGACTTCTCTCTTAACGAGATGTGCACGCGTGATAAGCATCTTTGGCGGGCGAGGTGCCCAATGATATGCTTCTACGCAGTCGAGTGGCACTTCGTAGACCGTGTTGCCAGGCAATTTGGAAAAAGACAAGGTATTCCAGTTGAGGAGAGCAAGGAGACAATCCAATCTCTGCATCGGTGAGCAAGCATGTCTTTGAGATATGTAGTTGAGCAGTAACAAAGTCATTGTTTGCTAATTGGTAGTACCGTGCATCATTTGTAGGTTCAGCCGAAGAAACAATCAAGATACATCGGATTGGGCGAACAAGCACCGTCAGTGGATACAAATTTAGAATGAAAGAGAGACGTTAGTGGAATCAGAGAATAGACCCCACAATCAGTCAGCATTCCAGAAGTATCAAGTGTGGTATGCGAAGCATTACCGGTTAAAGCTAAAGCCTGGCTGGACTCAGGAGGAGTGGTCAGAGTTGGTGTCGGAAGACCCGGGGGCTGCATAAGGTTATCATGCCTTCAACATGGTGGTGAGAGAGACCAGAGGGACTCACGTTGACTACGCACCGATGCATGACGAATTGGTAGTTTAATGAACCTACAGTTGCATTATCTTGTCTTTATTTCAAATATGAATGTTTTGTGTGATCATGAATTGCAGGGCAGAGAGTTGCTGATGTGCGTCAACGATGCCAATGTAGCACTCAGTCATCCCCTGGGTGGTGGATTATCTGAGAGGACTCTTAGGACCACGATGGATGTATGAGCCATTTATTAGAAAAGCTTATCTTTGCGGATTAGTTATTTGCATCTCATATCATATCATATTTTGTGTTGTTGCAGAAGTTCAAGAAGCGGTTCCACAAGATGGCAGCTATGCTTTCTTGCCACGGTGCTCAGGCTGCTGAAGTGAGTGCACCTGGTACCCATGCCGCCAGAGCTAGACACCGCTATCTATGCGACGAGGAGACTGAGGAGGAGGTCCATCAAGAGGAGCCAACACAACAAGAGGAGCATGTACAACAAGAGCATGAGTATGATATTGATGCTCCACAGCCATCACAGGCTACACAACCGACACAAGGCAAAGCTCGATCTAAGAAAGGCAAAGGCAAAGCTAAGACACCAAGCAAAGGTAAAGGAAAAGATAAAGGGAGAAAGAAGACATGGAACACTTTCCTCCGTAGTCCTGAGTATCCTCATCATCTTTTGCCTAAAGGAATGACTAGACATGAGTCTAACGAGGATGAGGAGTCTAGCGAGGAAGAGGAGGAGGACCGCGAGGAGTAAGAGGCTAGCTCAGAGGAGGTGCTAGCAAATGCCCTGAAGAGACTAAGGAAGAAGTGAACTAGTCGTTTCATGAACTTGGTGTCGTTGTTTGCATGAACTTGGTGTCGTGGTGAAAACTTTTTAGGTTGTCTTGAACTTGCCATGAATTCGTGAACTTGCTATGAATGTATGACATGAATTTGTTGGTTAAATGCTGAACTCAGTCATTTGTATGTATTTGTGAAATGTTGATTCCTGTTAAAATCTTCAATTGCTGTATCTTTTGTTTCCTGTTAAACAGCAAAGTCAGAAAACAGCAAAGTAAAATTCCTGTACAGGAGACCAGACGCCATGGTCCCTGGCGTCTGGTGTCAGTCAGGGCATCCAGACGCCATGGTCCCCAGCGTCTGGGTGTCGGCCAGTTCCTGTGTCCTGGAAACAGGGCAGCAAGACGCTAGGGTCCCTGGCGTCTGGGAATGCACTAGAGGGATCTAAAGATGTATTATAAACAGGGCAGACGCCATGATTCCTGGCGTCTATTCCCCTACCCAGAGCACAGAACGTTCTGCTTCTTCTCTTCTAGGGTAAACGCCAAAGGTTCAGGCATTTTGTTCCCTCCGTTTCCTTTGAATTTATGGAAGTGATAAACAACATCACATAATTCAAATTCCACACAACATCACATAATTCAAATGACATAAAACATTACATAGTTCATCACAGAAGGAAAGTTGATGCCATTAATGTTCAAATGACATACAACATCACATAACTCAAATGACATACAACAACAACACATAATTCAAATACACATAAACATTACATAGTTCATCATAGAAGGAAAGTTGATGCCATTAGACTTCAATTGACATAGTTCATCACGTAGTTCAACCCCTTGTATTTTTCTTGCGTGCATTGTCCCTCTTTTTTCTCTTGCCTGCATAGTCCCCATCTAGCGTGATAGGTTTCAATTTAATCTCATTGTTTGGTCCAGGGTTGCAAAAGATGACATCCCTCCTTTCCAGAACCCAATCCCAGCGAGCAGCCTGGCTTGGTATTGGGGACGCTCCTTCCCTTATTGCCCAGTCAATGATCTGTCCCGGCCTCTTCAAGTCCATCTTATTATATTCTTCCATAGTAGCGTAAAATTTGATTTGCCTAGCTATATCGTTTCTATATTCTAGTTCAGTCCTTTGCAGCTCACTGAAATTCTTTTCCCTTTCAGCGATGACATCTTCTGTGTAATCGCCAAAGTAAAGTTGTGCACATTTCCTCGCAGCTTCATTCATGGCATCACAACTATTGACCCACGTATCCATCTTTGCTTTGATGACTTGGCGGTTACGTTCATCCGCCGCATCCATATATTTTTCAATGAAGACCATGTTGACGTCAGCCATTCGCCCATTCCTACGACCTAACAATATTAAGTGCAACATCATAAGCAATAACCCTAATCATAAACATAATCACTAGGATAATAGACTAATAGCTACGGCCTAACAATATTAAGAACACCACATATAGCCATCTACAACAGACAAATCAAATAAGTTTACATCGTAAACAAATACGTAACCCTAACCCTAATGCTAAGCATAACAACTAGTGTAATCCTAATCCTAATCATAACCCTAATCCTATGCATAACCCTTGGGGGAATGCATAGTGCACCAAGTAAATCTATTAGTCTAAAGCTTACAACACCACATATAGCACCATATTCTACCATTTTTTGCAAAGGATTTGCTAAACTAAATCGAAACTAGGGTTTGCTAAAATCCACTAAGTACGATGGATTGAACCAAACAAATCATGGGGGTGTAATGGATTTACCTCAATGGTTGGAAATTACTCCAATCCAACGGTTCAATGGGACCGATTTGTGAGAGATTTGAGGGGAGTTTGGGTGGTGGAGAGAGAGTGAGGGGGGCAGCAGCTCGGGCAGTGGTGAAGAATGAGGTAGGGAGTAGGCTTGAGGTGGGGCCAATGCTACTTATCCACTGCAAAGGACCCAAACGCCAGGGTCCCTGGCGTATGGGTGTGTGCCAAATCAACAGAAACTTCTGTTGTTTTGGTACAGACCCAAACACCAGGGTCCCCGGCGTCTGGCAATATGGGTGACGTGGCCCCTACTGCCAGACGCCAGGGACCCTGGCGTTTGGGTCTGTGCCAAAACAACAGAAACTTCTGCTATTTTGGCACATACCCAAACGCCAGGGTCCCTGGCGTCTGGCAATCTGGGTGACGTGGCCCTTATTGCCAGACGCCAGGGACCCTGGCGTTTGGGTCTGTGCCAAAACAGTAGAAACTTCTGTTGTTTCGGCACAGACCCAAACGCCAGGGTCCCTGGCGTCTGGCTATCTGGGTGACGTGGCCCCTATTGCCAGATCTATTTTTTGGCACAGATCTATTTCTTTGACATACCTACTTTTTGCACACATCGTTAAACATTGCAAATCACACAAAAACTGTGAACATAGCAAATTAGTCTCGAATGACATACATAGTTTTCACATAATCTCGAATGACAAGTTCATGACACACAAGGTTTCCTAACGACATAAATAGTTCATCACATACAAGTAGTCTCGAATGACAAGTTCATCACACACAAAGAGTCTCGAATGACACGAAAGTCCATCATAGAAGAGAGGGAATTTTCCCTTTGTTTACTGAGTAGTACGGGGCCATTTTCCCTTCTTGTCGCGTGCCTCGTCCTCCTCTTGTGCATCACGAGCCCTTGCAAGTTTTCTTGCCCTCTCTTCTTCACGAGCCTCCTTCTTTTTGCGTGCCCTCTCCTCCTCACGCTTCTTGCGCTCCTTCTTTTCCTTCTCAGGACGCTCCCTCTCCTCCTCCCATGCAAAGGATTCCTCGAACAGGCGTTGCCTCCGCATGCAATCTCGATATTGGTCCTCTTGGACATCTTTAGGTACTTCGTGATCTATCCAAGTGAAGTACTTGCAAAGTGGAGGAGGCGACTACATAAAAGGCATGTTTGAATTAGTAATATGAGTTCAAACAAATTGAAGTTATTTGGATGTCACATCTAACATACCGGTGGTAGGTCATATGCGTTAGTTGGCGGCGCACGATCATGTGCGTAGTTGGGACACAAGAAAAATCTTCTACCTTCTTTCCATGACTTTTTACGGTCAGTGGACACCTTCACCTTGCAAACATCACCACACCAACATGGTGGTGTGGGCACATCCTTCTCCTTCTTCTTGTCCAACTTGGCCTCCCTCCACGTATTCGGCATGTCCTCTCGGTTGGCGCACGGCGGCCTCGTCATGGAACCGGATGAAGCCATGCCTACAAGAGCAACAATTGTTAGCAAAAGACATGAATAAAGTAAATGTGTAAATACAATAAAACAAGAAATGCTAGGAATTGTATGAACACATAATATACCATTCTTATTCTATCAGCCATCTGGATTAAGCAAATAACCGAATGCCGATCCATTATCAACCTGTCCTCTACGACCACCACCACCTCTAACACTTGTGCTTCCTCTACGACCACCACCACCTCTAACACTTGTGCTTCCTCTACGACCACCACCACCACCTCTAACACTTGTCCTTCCTGTACGGCCACCAGCATCACTTCTTCCACCCAGTTCACCACCGGAACCTCCTCCACGGCTAGTCCTTCCTCTACAACCACCACCATCACCTCCTCCCCCTCGTACACCACCGGATCCTCCTCCACGACTAGTCCTTCCTCTATGGCTAGTGCTAGGAATGCCCCCCTTCGACGTTTTCTTTTCTTGCATGTCCGCGCATTGTGTCGCCCTTCATCGCACCCCCCACAATTGATAGTGTCAGGAGCCTCCATGAAATGACCGCTACCAAATTGTTTCATGCCAGTGTATCCAGCCAGGTCATCCATATCACCCCTGAACCTCTTAGTCCTCCTTCTACCCTTGGTCTCCACCTTTAGGAGAGGGTCTGGCTTAATATGGGGGCCATGATACTCAGGCCACTGTGATTGATCTAAGAAAGGGTGAAACCGAGGCGCCCATGTCAACCTAGTAGCTTCCACGTGGAACTCTTGCATCCGCATGGTTTTCCCATCACAAACTGTTATGCGTCTCGCCTTCGCCGCTGTTATCAAATGCGAGCATGGCCAATGATACTTACTAGGCCTCTCACACTGGCACCACCGTGTCTTGAGGTGCACCTCAAATGCGGCACCACCGTATGAAAAACCGTCTCGTGTTGTGCCACCTGGCTCGTCGATTTGATAGATCATTTCAGTGTTGTCGAATGTGATAATTTGTTATTGCGAAGACTTGCTTACTTGTAACTGAAGCCATTCATCAACCTTTTCCGGATAATCCATTTTCTCACCTATCCATTTGGCAGTCTCTTCCGAATGCTTCTGAAAGTACTCATTAAGCTTGAAGAAGGTGTACTCCACTATTGCAGTCACCGGGAATGAACGGGCACCCTTGAGCACATTGTTGAAACATTCAACCAGGTTACTGGTCATGTTGCCATATCGCCTACCTCCATCGTCATGAGCGCATGCCCACTTGTGCTTCTCGCCAAAATTCCGTGTTAAGAAATCTTTCCCCCTTCGTGCACCGCTGCAAAGAGTTTGTTGTAGCGAGCATCGAAAGCATCGGTGGTGAAGGCCACACATACATGGGTAAGGTCTTTGCTGAGCTCCTTGCTCTTACATGCCCGGTAAAAGTTGGCCACGAAATGCCTCATGCACCATATGTGGTGAAGCTTTGGAAAGCCTAGAATTACAATGTCCACTGCCTTGAGTATGCCATGGTGCCGGTCCGATATGATGCATACCTCCCTAGCCCCAATCACCTTCTCCCTCACATGACCCATGAACCACTCCCAGTTGTCTTGGTGCTCGGAAGGCACCAAAGCAAATGCCACTGGCAACACATTGTCATTGGAGGAGTGCGCCATTGCTACCATTAGTGTGCCCTTGTATCTGCCTGTCAAGGTGCCATCTATAGATAAGACCGGACGACAATGCTCAAACGCCGCCACACATTGTCCATAACTCCAGAAGGCACGGTGGAACACTCCCTCGTTATCATCGACCACATGATACATGCCCGGGTTCCTATGTGCAATCGCACCCAACAACCTCGGGAGCTGGTTGTATGCTTCTTCGTAACCACCATACAACATCGTAATAGCATTTCCCTTTGCCTTCCATGCCTTCCCATACTTGATTTTATAACCAAATTGTTTTTTCACCGTCTGCATGAGAAATTTCACTTTCACAGTGGGATCAACGGCTATGTCTTTCATGAATTTGTATCCGAGATACTCAGATGTGAGTTGACGGTGTGTCTTTCGAAGACGTTTCTTTGGCGGTTTGCACCTATGAGTGGCAACACAACTTCTTAACACCCATTCTCCGGTTTCTTCAAGCTTTCTTGCATGAACCTTCCATGGGCATCCTTCTTGCTCACACTTGATAGTGTAACGCAAATTTATGTCGGAGTGCTCAACATAATATGGCATATGGTTCCGAATGGCATAGTCAGACAACCAAACCTTCAGCCCAGCCAAGCTCAGAAACTTCACTCCTTTCTTCAAATAAGCATTCTCGTCCTCGTTCTTATCCCTTGGTTCGCCTGGATCCGGGCATGGTGCTGGCTCAATCGCCGTCATTCTCATGCCACCATCAACTACGGCTTTATGAGCAAGGCTAAGATCTCGAAACAAGTGAGTTCTTTTTTCTAAGCCCGTCAACTCAAAGTACATTTGGTTTTCAGCCTTTGTGAATCCATCCTCATCCAACTGTTCCCCCAGACCTTCATCGTCCGAGTCATACGCATATTGACGCTTAAAAGTCAACTCACGATCCATGTCCTTTACGCTATGTACGCATCCAAGTCACCAACATCATTACCATGAAAACCTTCCTCTTGCTCATCGTCATCACCATGAGCATCACCATCCTCTTGATATACATTGTCACTAGCAATCACCTCAACTTCATTTGCTTGGCTAGTTGGTGGTTGGCTAGAAGCATTGGGGGCATACAACTCAACCTCATTTGCTTCACTAGTTGGTGGATGGGGACGTGGTTGGCGATAAGCATTGGGGGCATCAACCACAACCCTATGCTCCACAAGGGGAATGATTGTCCTCTCGGTCATGTCATTCATTGGGGAAGACGCATGCCGGTTCAAGTCAATTGTAAACCGAGGAGGTTCAACCTTGGTGGCGAACAATTCAAGTGACTTGTCTTCCGATTGGGCAACTTTTTCCTTGTATACATCCCAATGCAAATCCGAGGTGATAGGCATACTTTTCAAGCGAGATTTGGCTCCAACTCCAACATCATACCTTCCTATTAACTTAACATCATCATTGGGGTCCATCCACTTTAAGACATGTCTCACTTTTGCAACAACCTCCTCATAGCTAGGGCTTGTATCAAAAACCATTGGTTCCTCACCCGTGTCGGCATTGTTACTCAAGAATGCCTCCTTGTCCATATAATGAACATTAACAAGTCTCCCCATCTAAAAACAACATGAATGCATTTAAGGCATCAATGAGAATTGTTGGTTATCCAAAAACAATCCATTATATCGAAATCATATCAACACTACATTATTGATGATGTCCAAAAATGTATCATTAATTAACATACACTAAGCAAAGTTTACCCTAAACACTAACTAACCCTAACCCCCAATCTTTCTACTCAACAAGCAAACATACATACTACACACTATGCATATCCCTATATTATCATAGTTAAACAAGATATTCACACTAAAATTTGGGGAAAAGCATAGAACTAGGGTTACACCCACATGTAAAAAATGCTACCAAAATAACAAGATTTAACCCAAAAAAATTGGGTGATTTGGGGGAGATTACCACAAGCAACAAAGTAATGGAAAGATCCACCTAAGGGAAGCACCTTTTGGGGAGGATTTGAGGGGGGGGGCTTGAGGGATAGGAGAGAGGGGGGACCAGCAAGTGTTCTTGCAGCTCGGGCTGGATTGGGGAGAGTGAGTGGGGTGGGTCCCACCCACTCTCCCGTGGGGTTATTCACTTACCAGGACCAAACGACAGGGTCTACGGTGTATGGGAAACGCCAAGGTGCCCGGCGTCTGGCCCTTTGCCACGTCAGCCGGTCAACGTGCCAGCGGGTCGTGCGGGCCAGGGACCAGACGCCAGGGTCTCGGGCATCACCCGTGCAAACTGAACGCCAGGTATGTTGGCGTCACCTAAAAAGGTCAGATTCGAAAAAAAATTTGCAATCGAGGTCAATTCGGGAATTTGTTAGCACAAAAGGTTAGAACGGAAATTTTGTCCCCCATGGTCTTGAGCGCTGCTTGAGCGCACGCTGTGTTCCTCCTCTCCACCTCCAAATCCAGTCGGACCTGGGCCGTGTCCTTCTCCAGTGCCACGTACTGACTCCCAAGCTCGCAAGTTTTCTGAAATACATGTGAGAACAGATCAGTTAATGTTAAGGAATATTTCGAGTGCTCAGAGATCAGCACTCCTGGAAGGAACAAGCTTGATCAGTACCAGATCCTGAAGTACCCTTGGTCAGGGAAGAACAAGCTTGACCAGTACCAGATCCTGAAGTACCCTCTGAAGCAATTTCTAAGTTCTAAGACTTCCGCCGACTGCCCGCAGTCGACGGCAGTCTCCGAGTCCGCCCGATCCGAGTGATGGCCAAACTGTAAGACTCCCGTCGACTGCCCAAAATCGACGGCAGTCTCGGGGACTACACCCAGTGGGTGCACTCAGCGTGCCCCCACTAGAACTGTATCCACTCGGAATGGTCCGCCCGATCCGAGTGACGGCCAAACACAAAAAAAACACCCAGTGGGTGTACCGGATATTTTCCGACTGAAATTCCTACTGAAGAAAAATGACTTGGAGATCAACTTACAAGGGTACTTACTCGAACGTTCTCCTGGAGGGCAGCACTGGCATCGTATGCCAGCTTGCTAGCTGCGCACATCTCCTTGAGTCGTTGGGTCATCAGTTCCGCCTGGATCATTGCTTCCTTGCTGGCTCCAGTATGGTCCTCGGGCACCTTGTACAGACTGAAGATGTTGACGGGAGGAGTTGGAGCCGAGGTCAAAGCAGTCGACGGCGCTGTGATCGGGCCAGCACCGGCCTGAGAGGAACCTTGCGCCAGGGGCACGATCACGGGCTGCGCAGGAGGAACTGGAGGCGCTTGGCTTGGAGGTGCCTTCGGTGTGGTGGTCTGGGAAGCAATCGGAGCTGCAGTCCCCTTCTCGGCGTCCTTCCGTGGCGGCCCCTCATCGTCGTCGACATGGATGATCTCTGCAAGTGCTGCATTCACTCGACACGATCAACCTCAGTACGCAATTCAGTCGGATGAGGACAATTCAATCGGTTCATGGATCAAAGTAAAATGGAATTGTTGTTACCTTTCTGAGAAGTGGCCGCGTCTGTCGACTCGGCTTCAATGCGGTCTCCGTCGATCTGCATAGGAGACGTGGTCGAAGTCGCAGCCCTGATTCATAAGATTCACTCGGTCAGAAGAGTTCAAAAGTTGACAAAGACAGAAAAGTAAAGTTGACAAAGACAGAAAAGTAAAGTTGACAAAGACACTCACGTTGAGGCGACAGGCACGGTGACCTTGATCCTGGGCAGGGCCTTCCGAGGCTTGGGGGAAGCGACCTTGGGCTGCTTGGCGGTCTTCTCAGTCGACTCCGGCATCGGTGTCCGAGCGCGCTTCGGAGCCTTGGCACTCGGGACCACCTCCTTCTCCGGGCCAGCACTCAGATCATGAGTTTGCTTTGAGCGGCGCTCAGAGCGCAGCTCCGGAGACTGGGAAGACTTGACCTCGTTGCTCTCTCCCGAGTCGTCGCTTTCCTCCTCGCTGTCCTCCACGTAGCTACCCTCAGCACTGCCATGTTCGCTCCCCACGTCACCGACAAGGTTTTCCCCATTCGGCACAGGCGAGAGCATCTTCTGGAACTCCTGCAAGATATGAAGATCAGGGATAGGCAGTTCAGTCAGTTCTCTCGGATCATTCAGTTCACTCGGATAATTTGCACATGAGTAATTCACATGGAAATGCGTGTCATACCTCCAACGGTGGGTTATTGGCGTCGTAGGGCGGGACCCGTCTCGACCCCCGCGGATTGTCGCGCGCGCCGGTGATGCACTTGAGCCACTCTTTCATGGTCTTCTCGTCGATGTCCTCCGGGTGCACTTGAGTCGAGTCGTCAATGCCAGTATACTGCCACATCGGGTGAGCTCGCTCCTGCAACGGCTGGATTCGTCGACTGAAGAAGACCTCCAGCAAATCCAAACCCGTCAACCCGCCCTGGTCCAGGCTGACTACCGCAGTTACCAAGATCCCCACGTCGGTCTTCTCCTCCTTGTCCACCGTCAGAGAAGGAGGCACATTGACTCTCTCAGATGTATAAGGAGGGAGACCAGTCAACGAGCCAGCACAAGGGACGTCATTGCAATAAAACCAAGTCGACTGCCAGCCCATAACCGAGTCGGGAAAAGTCATCGCGGGAAAAGCGCTCCTACCCCGCATCTGAATACCCAAGCCGCCGCACAGCTGGGTCACATGGGTTCTCTCTCCCTCGGGGTTGGCCTTTTTGACCGACTGAGAACGGCACGTGAAGATGTGCTTGAATAACCCCCAATGCGGCGGACAACCCAGGAAGTTCTCACACAAGGAAATGAATGCGGCAAGGTACACCATGGCATTCGGAGGCAGGTGGTGAAGCTGGGCGCCGAAAAAGTTCAAAAAACCGGGAAAAAAGGGGTGGGGTGGCATGGAGAAACCTCGCTCCACGTGTGTGGTGAGGAGTACTCGCTCTCCGGGGCGCGGCGCGGGCTCGATCTCCCCTTCCTCCGGCAGCCTCCACGTCCCGTCGCGGATCAGCCCATCCACAACGAGCCCGCTGATGTCGTCGACCGTGGTGGTCGGTGGAAGCTAGTCGTCTTGGATCCACCCGCGCGGGGGCGCGGCTCGGGAGCTCGACGCCTTCTTCCCCTTCGCCGCCTTCTTGGCCCGCTCCAGCTTCGTCGTCTAGTCCTTCGCCATCGCCGTGGGGCGCTCCGGCACCGGAATGGGTTCGCGCAGGGTGCGGTGCGGGAGCGTAGATCGGGAGACTGGAAGAGACGAGGAGGAGAGGATCTGGCTCTTTCTGTTGGGGAACGTTGCATGGGAAACAAAAAAATTCTTACGCACACACAAGATCTATCCATGGTGATGAGCATCTACGAGAGGGAGAGTGAATCTACATACCCTTGTAGATCGCTAAGCGGAAGCGTTAAGAAACGCGGTTGATGTAGTCGAACGTCTCCGCGATCCAATCGCAAGTCGTCCCTCGATCCGATCACGAACTAGTGCCGAACGGACGGCACCTCCGCGTTCAACACACGTACGGCTTGATGACGCCTTCACCTCCTCGATCCAGCGAGCGATGATGAAGTAGTAGATGAGTTCTGGCAGCACGACGGCGTGGTGATGGTGGTGAGGAACAATCTCTGCAGGGCTTCGCCAAGCGCTACGGAGATTATGACGGGAGGAACTAGAGGGTTAGGGTTGCCGACACACGGCTTGGGAAATCTTGGTGTATCCCGTGTGCTAGCCCTGCCCCTCTATTTATATGTTGAGCCCTGGGGTTTAAACTTGGAGAGAAAGCCTCCACAAGGTCGGTTTTGCCCGCACAAGGTCGGTTTGGCCCGCACGGAAAGAGTCTAACTCGGATTCCAGCAGTATCGCGTACAAGCGGTAGTACCGCTCACGAGCGGTAGTACCGCTTGAGCGGTAGTACCGCTTCACACAAGCGGTAGTACCGCTTACGCGGTAGTACTGCCTTACCAGCGGTAGTACCGCTTAAGGCAGCAGCAAAACTTCCTTTGGCACTTTCCAATACCTTGTGGGCTTTACCCCATTGGCTCATATAAAGTGTTACTGCACCCGAACACATCGGTAAACATCCGGAACCCCTTCCGGTGAATTCCGGAACCCTTCCGGAGATCAAAACACTATTATCACATATATCAAACTTTACCTCCGGACTCTTCCGGAGATCCTCGTCATGTCCGGGATCTCATCCGGGACTCCGAACAACCTTCGGTCACCAACACAATAACTCAACTATACTAATCGTCACCAAACGTTAAGTGTGTAGACCCTGCGGGTTCGAGAACTATGCAGACATGACCGAGACACCTCTACGGCCAATAACCAATAGCGGGACCTGGATGCCCATATTGGTTCCTACATATTCTACGAAGATCTTCATCGGTTGAACCTCTATGTCAAGGATTCAGTTAATCCCGTATACTGTTCCCTTTGTTCTTCGGTATGTTACTTGCCCGAGATTCGATCGTCGGTATCTCTATACCTAGTTCAACCTCGTTACCGGCAAGTCTCTTTACTCGTTCCGTAATACAAGATCATGTGGCTAACTCTTTAGTCACTTTGCTTGCAAGGCTCATAGTGATGTTGTATTACCGAGTGGGCCCTGAGATACCTCTCTGTCACACGGAGTAACAAATCCCAGTCTTGATCCATGCCAACCCAACAGACACCCTCGGAGATACCTGTAGAGCATCTTTATAGTCACCCAGTTACGTTGCGACGTTTGATACACACATGCTACTCCTCCGATGTCAGGGAGTTGCATGATCTCATGGTCATAGGAACAGATACTTGACATGCAGAAAACAATAGCAATAAACTGACACGGTCATATGCTATGTTTATAGTTTGGGTCTTGTCCATCACATCATTCTCCTAATGATGTGATCCCGTTATCAAATGACATCTTATGTCCATGGCTAGGAAACCTTCACCATCTTTTGATCAACGAGCTAGTTAACTAGAGGCTTACTAGGGACATAGTGTTGTCTATGTACCCACACATGTATTTGAGTTTCCAATCAATACAATTATAGCATGGATAAATAAACGATTATCATGAACAAGGAAATATAATAATAACCAATTTATTATTGCCTCTAGGGCATATTTCCAACAGTCTCCCACTTGCACTAGAGTCAATAATCTAGTTCACATCACTATGTGATTTACATTGTAATGAATCGAACACCCATGCAGTTCTGGTGTTGTTCATGTTTAGCCCTTGGAAGAGGTTTAGTCATCGGATCTGCAACATTCAGATCCGTGTGTACTTTGCAAATATTTATGTTGTCCTCCTTGATGTAATCGCGGATGGAATTGAAACGTCGCTTTATGTGTCTGGTCCTCTTGTGAAATCTTGGTTCCTTGGCTAGAGCAATGGCACCAGTATTATCACAAAACAGAGTCATTGGGTTAAGCGCTCTAGGCACTACTCCAAGATCTGTCATGAACTCCTTCATCCAGACACCTTCCTTCGCTGCCTCCGAGGCAGCGATGTACTCCGCTTCGCATGTAGAATCAGCTACCACGCTTTGCTTGGAACTGCACCAGCTAACCGCACCCCCATTAAGAATAAATACGTATCCGGTTTGTGACTTAGAGTCATCCGGATCAGTGTCAAAGCTTGCATCGACGTAACCCTTTACGACGAGCTCTTGATCACCTCCATAAACGAGAAACATGTCCTTAGTCCTTTTCAGGTACTTCAGGATATTCTTGACCGCCGTCCAGTGTTCCACTCCTGGATCACTTTGAAACCTTCCGGCCATACTTATGGCAAGGCTGACATCGGGTCTTGTGCACAGCATTGCATACATGATAGAGCCTATGGCTGAGGCATAGGGGACGACACTCATCTTTTCTCTATCTTCTGCAGTCACTGGGCATTGAGTCTTACTCAACTTCACACCTTGCAATACAGGCAAGAACCCCTTCTTGTACTGATCCATTTTGAACTTCTTCAAAACTTTGTCAAGGTATGTGCTTTGTGAAAGTCCTATTAAGCGTCTCGATCTATCTCTATAGATCTTGATGCCTAATATGAAAGCAGCTTCTCCTAGGTCCTTCATTGAAAAACTCTTGTTCAAATATTCCTTCACGCTTTCCAACATTTCTATATTGTTTCCAATCAGTAATATGTCATCCACATATAATATTAGAAACGCTATAGAGCTCCCACTCACTTTCTTGTAAATACAAGCTTCTCCGTAAACTTGTATAAACTCGAACGCTTTGATCACCTCATCAAAGCGAAGATTCCAACTCCGAGATGCTTGCACCAGTCCATAAATGGATCGCTGGAGTTTGCAAACTTTGTCAGCATTCTCTGGATCGACAAAACCTTCTGTTTGCATCATATACAACTCTTCCTTAAGGAAACCATTAAGGAACGGTGTTTTGACATCCATCTGCCAAATTTCATAATCGAAAAAGGCAGCTACTGCTAACATGATTCTGACGGACTTAAGCATCGCTACGGGTCAGAAGGTCTCATCGTAGTCAACTCCTTGAACTTGTGAAAAACC
This sequence comes from Elymus sibiricus, assembly GCA_039707655.1. Classification (NCBI taxonomy): domain Eukaryota; kingdom Viridiplantae; phylum Streptophyta; class Magnoliopsida; order Poales; family Poaceae; genus Elymus; species Elymus sibiricus. Next base: position 390,216,290 of record CM077674.1, read on the forward strand.
CTTTGCCACAAGTCGAGCTTTATAGACGGTGACATTACCGTCCGCGTCCGTCTTCCTCTTAAAGATCCATTTGTTCTGAATGGCCTTACGCCCTTCAGGTAATACTTCCAAAGTCCACACTTTGTTTTCATACGTGGATCCCATCTCGGATTTCATGGCCTCTAACCACTTCTCGGAATCCGGGCCCATCATCGCTTCTCCATAGCTCGTAGGTTCATCGTTGTCCAACAATATGACCTCTAAGACAGGGTTGCCGTACCACTCAGGAGCAGTACGCGTCCTTGTCGACCTACGAGGTTCGATAGCAACTTGATCCAAAGCTTCATGATCATCATCATTAACTTCCTCTTCAGCTGATGTAGGCTCTACAGAAACATCTTTCTGCGCTGCGCTACTTTCAGGTTGAAGTAAAGGTTCAACAACCTCATCAAGTTCTATCTTCCTCCCACTCAAGTCTTTCGAGAGAAACTCTTTCTCAAGAAACTTTCTGTTTTTAGCGACAAACATTTTGCTTTCGGATCTGAGGTAGAAGGTATACCCAACTGTCTCTTTTGGGTATCCTATGAAGACGCATTTCTCCGCTTTGGGTTCCAGCTTTTCAGGCTGAAGCTTTTTGACATAAGCATCACATCCCCAAACTTTAAGAAACGACAGCTTTGGCTTCTTGCCAAACCAAAGTTCATATGGCGTTGTCTCAACGGATTTCGATGGTGCCCTATTTAAAGTGAATGCAGCTGTCTCTAATGCATAACCCCAAAAAGATAGTGGCAAATCGGCAAGAGACATCATAGATCGCACCATATCCAATAAGGTTCGATTACGACGTTCGGACATACCATTACGCTGTGGTGTTCCAGGCGGTGTTAATTGTGAAACAATTCCACACTGTCTTAAGTGACTGCCAAACTCATAACTCAGATACTCTCCTCCTCGATCAGATCGTAGGAATTTAATCTTCTTGTTACGATGATTCTCAACTTCACTCTGAAATTGTTTGAACTTTTCAAACGTTTCAGACTTGTGTTTCATTAAGTAAATATACCCATATCTACTTAAGTCATCAGTGAATGTGAGAAAGTAACGATAACCACCGCGTGCCTCAATACTCATCGGACCGCACACATCAGTATGTATGATTTCCAACAAGTCACTTGCCCGTTCCATTGTTCCAGAGAACGGCGTTTTAGTCATCTTGCCCATGAGGCATGGCTCGCATGTGTCAAGTGATTCAAAATCAAGTGACTCCAAAAGTCCATCAGTATGGAGCTTCCTCATGCGTTTTACGCCAATATGACCTAAACGGCAGTGCCACAAGAAAGTGGTATTATCATTATCAATTCTACATCTTTTGGCATCAATGTTATGAACATGTGTATCATTACTATCGAGATTCAATAAGAATAAACCCCTCACTTCGGGTGCATGACCATAAAAGATATTACTCATATAAATAGAACAACCATTATTCTCTGATTTAAATGAGTAACCGTCTCGCAATAAACAAGATCCAGATATAATGTTCATGCTTAACGCAGGCACCAAATAACATTTATTCAGGTTCATCACTAATCCCGATGGTAATCGAAGAGCGAGCGTGCCGACGGCGATCACATCAACCTTGGAACCATTTCCCACGCGCATCATCACTTCGTCCTTTGCCAGCCTCCGTCTATTCCGCAGTTCCTGTTTTGAGTTGCAAATATGAGCAACCACACCGGTATCAAATACCCAGGCAGTACAACGAGAGTTGGTAAGGTACACATCAATAACATGTATATCATATATACCTTGTTTGTTGTTGGCCACCTTCTTGTCAGCCAAATACTTGGGGCAGTTCCGCTTCCAGTGTCCAGTTCCCTTGCAATGAAAGCACACAGTTTCTGGTTTGGGTCCAGCCTTGGGTTTCTTCACGGGAGGAGCAACTGCTTTGCCACTCTTCTTGGAGTTACCCTTCTTACCCTTGCCATTTTTCTTGAAACTAGTGGTTTTATTGACCATCAACACTTGATGCTCCTTCTGAATTTCAGACTCAGCGGCTTTCAGCATCGCAAATAGCTCGGCGACTGACTTGTTCATCCCGTGCATGTTATAGTTCAACACGAAGCTCTTGTAGCTAGGTGGCAATGATTGAAGAACTCTGTCAGTGATAGCCTCTGGCGGAAGGGGCATCCCCAATTCAGCCAGACGGGTGGAGTACCCAGACATTCTGAGTATGTGATCACTGATAGACCCGTTCTCCTCCATCTTGCAAGCATAGAACTTATCGGAGATCTCATACCTCTCGATCCGGGCATTCTTCTGAAAGATAAACTTCAACTCCTGGAACATCTCATATGCTCCATGACGTTCAAAACGTCTTTGAAGTCCTGGTTCTAAGCCATACAATATTGCACATTGAACTATTGAGTAATCTTCAGAATGAGCCTGCCAGGCGTTCACAACGTCTAGAGACTCAACTGGAGCGGGTGGATCACCAAGCGGTGCATCAAGAACATAAGCCTTCTGGGAAGCCGTAAGGATAATCCTTAGATTACGGGCCCAGTCCACAAAGTTACTTCCATCATCTTTCAACTTAGCTTTCTCTAGGAACGCATTAAAATTCAGGGGTGCTACTGCGCGAGCCATGATCTACAACATAAATATTGCAAAGACAACTTAGACTATTGTTCAAGATAATGAGTTTAGTTAATCATATTACTTAAAAACTCCCACTCAAATTGACATCCCTCCGGTCATTCGAGTGTAACATGATCCAAATCCACCAACTCAAGTCCGATCATCACGTGAGTTGAGGTGGTTTCAATGGTGAACATCTTCATGTTGATCATATCTACTATATGACTCATGTTCGACCTTTCGGTCTCTTGTGTTCCGAGGCCATGTCTGTACATGCTAGGCTCGTCAAGTTTAACCCGAGTGTTCCGCATGTGCAACACTGGCTTGCACCCGTTGTATGTGAACGTAGAGTCTATCACACCCGATCATCACGTGGTGTCTCGAAATGATGAACTTTTGCAACGGTACACACTCGGGGAGAACACAATTTATCTTGAAATTTAAGTGAGGGATCACCTTATAATGCTACTGTCGTCCTAAGCAAAATAAGATGCATAAAAGGATTAACATCACATGCAAATCATAAGTGACATGATATGGCCATGAACTTGTGCTTTTGATCTCCATCTCCAAAGCACCGGCATGATCTCCATCGTCACCGGCGTGACACCATGATCTCCATCATCTTGATCTCCATCAACGTGTCACCATGAGGTTGTCGCGCCGACTGTTGCTTCCACGACTATTGCTAACTCATAGCGATAAAGTAAAGCAAAACGGCGAAAATAATTAAAGACAACTCTATGGCTCCTGCCAGTTGCCGTACTCATCGACATGCAAGTCGTGATATTCTATACAACACATGATCATCTCATACATCACATATATCTCATCATGTAATTGGCCATATCACATCACAACATACCCTGCAAAAACAAGTTAGACGTCCTCTAATTGTTGTTGCAAGTTTTACGTGGCTGCTACGGGTTTGCAAGAACCGTTCTTACCTATGCAAAACCACAACGTGGTGTAGTGATTGCTTTTTGATCTTCTAAAAGAACCCTCTTCAATGAAATCGATTCAACTAAAGTGAGAGAGACAGGCACCCGCCAGTCACCTTTATGCAACGAGTGCACGTAGCGGTAAAACCTGACTCGCGTAAGCGTACGCGTAATGTCGGTCCGGGCCGCTTCATCTCACAATACCGCCGAATCAAGTATCAACTAGTAACGGCAAGCAATATGTATACACCCACGCCCACAACTCGTTTGTGTTCTACTCGAGATCTCATCTACGCATAGACCTAGCTCAGATGCCACTGTTGGGGAACGTTGCATGGGAAACAAAAATTTTCCTACGCACACACAAGATCTATCCATGGTGATGAGCATCTACGAGAGGGAGAGTGAATCTACATACCCTTGTAGATTGCTAAGCGGAAGCGTTAAGAAACGCGGTTGATGTAGTTGAACGTCTCCGCGATCCAAATCGCAAGTCGTCCCTCGATCCGATCACGAACTAGTGCCGAACGGACGGCACCTCCGCGTTCAACACACGTACGGCTTGATGACGCCTTCACCTCCTCGATCCAGCGAGCGATGATGAAGTAGTAGATGAGTTCCGGCAGCACGACGGCGTGGTGATGGTGGTGAGGAACAATCTCTGCAGGGCTTCGCCAAGCGCTACGGAGATTATGACGGGAGGAACTAGAGGGTTAGGGTTGCCGACACACGGCTTGGGAAATCTTGGTGTATCCCGTGTGCTAGCCCTGCCCCTCTATTTATATGTTGAGCCCTGGGGTTTAAACTTGGAGAGAAAGCCTCCACAAGGTCGGTTTTGCCCGCACAAGGTCGGTTTGGCCCACACGGAAAGAGTCTAACTCGGATTCCAGCAGTATCGCGTACAAGCGGTAGTACCGCTTCACACAAGCGGTAGTACCGCTTACGCGGTAGTACTGCCTTACCAGCGGTAGTACCGCTTAAGGCAGCAGCAAAACTTCATTTTGCACTTTCCAATACCTCGTGGGCTTTACCCCTTTGGCTCATATAAAGTGTTACTGCACCCGAACACTTCGGTAAACATCCGGAACCCCTTCCGGTGAATTCCGGAACCCTTCCGGAGATCAAAACACTATTATCACATATATCAAACTTTACCTCCGGACTCTTCCGGAGATCCTCGTCATGTCCGGGATCTCATCCAGGACTCCGAACAACCTTCGGTCACCAACACAATAACTCAACTATACTAATCGTCACCAAACGTTAAGTGTGTAGACCCTGCGGGTTCGAGAACTATGCAGACATGACCGAGACACCTCTACGGCCAATAACCAATAGCGGGACCTGGATGCCCATATTGGTTCCTACATATTCTACGAAGATCTTCATCGGTTGAACCTCTATGTCAAGGATTCAGTTAATCCCGTATACTGTTCCCTTTGTTCTTCGGTATGTTACTTGCCCGAGATTCGATCGTCGGTATCTCTATACCTAGTTCAACCTCGTTACCGGCAAGTCTCTTTACTCGTTCCGTAATACAAGATCATGTGGCTAACTCTTTAGTCACTTTGCTTGCAAGGCTCATAGTGATGTTGTATTACCGAGTGGGCCCTGAGATACCTCTCCGTCACACGGAGTAACAAATCCCAGTCTTGATCCATGCCAACCCAACAGACACCCTCGGAGATACCTGTAGAGCATCTTTATAGTCACCCAGTTACGTTGCGACGTTTGATACACACAAGGTACTCCTCCGATGTCAGGGAGTTGCATGATCTCATGGTCATAGGAACAGATACTTGACATGCAGAAAACAATAGCAATAAACTGACACGATCATATGCTATGTTTATAGTTTGGGTCTTGTCCATCACATCATTCTCCTAATGATGTGATCCCGTTATCAAATGACATCTTATGTCCATGGCTAGGAAACCTTCACCATCTTTTGATCAACGAGCTAGTTAACTAGAGGCTTACTAGGGACATAGTGTTGTCTATGTACCCACACATGTATTTGAGTTTCCAATCAATACAATTATAGCATGGATAAATAAACGATTATCATGAACAAGGAAATATAATAATAACCAATTTATTATTGCCTCTAGGGCATATTTCCAACACTTTCTCCCTCTCCGACGCGGTGGCTTCTTATATCGCTGCCTGCTCCGCTCCCCAATCCGCGCCACTGATTCGTGGGCCCGCGGATCTCCTCAAATCTCGCTGGCGGAGTTGCAGATGTACGTGGCGAAAAGTGGGGTGAAAATCGAGGCGTCACGCCCCACTTTCCCCACTCACCGCGCCGCGGCCGTTCGCGCGCGCTCTTGTCCGATTTCAAATCCCGCAAGATCCGGATCCCAGCGATCCGATTGCTCGCCTTTGAAGACATTCCATAAACTCTCGGATCTGTTCCGTCACTCGGAGGGAGATTACTCGTTTCACTCGGATGGAGACTTCTCATTTCATTCGGATGGAGACTTTCACTCGGGCGTCAAATGGTCCGGAATCCGTCAAGGTGCTACCCAGAGACAAGGCCGTCTAAAGACCAGTAAGAGTTCTTGAGCGCCCCCGTAGCGCTCAACTCACCTAGGAATTCGCCTTGACTTGACCCGCTCAACCTCGACCGATTCGGGGGCTAATGACGAGGACGTATACTAGGGATAGGGTAGCAGGCCTGACCTACAGACCCTACCCTAGGACTCCACACGCCTTATACTGGGCCCCAGGGCCAGATCAGCAGCCAAGAGTTCTGCAAACTGATATTCACTCGGAGTTCAATGAATCACTCGGGAAGCAGGAGTACAATCGACCGGCTATTTCACTCGGAGCACCTGACAGTCTCTCGACCAGAGAAGACCAGGAGGCTCCAGGAACGCAACGGTCAGGACGTGCGCTCGCTCCTATTAATTGTAATCAATGCGCCCGTTACCTGGCGCCCTCAAACCCCCTCTTTAACCCTTGGTAATGGCAGCATTCATGGGAGGGCTGGCGGACACTATATAAGCCACCCCCAGCTCCATTCCAAGGGTTGGCAATCTATTGTAACACATACACTCCAGTAATCAAGCTCCAGAGCACCGAGACGTAAGGCTGTTACCTCCACCGCTGAGGGGCCTGAACTCGTAAATCCGAGTGTAACAACTGCGCCGTAGCTGGGCTCTGCCCTCTCATCCGTACCCCTACACACTACTGTCAGACTTGCACCCACGACACCCCCCTCCCTCCCCCAGCCGTTGTTCCCCAAATATTAGGGTCCAAAGTTTTTCACCGGGCTACTTTAGTTGTATTCAACTCTTTTATCCTCTCATCGGCCAAATTTAGTTGTGTTCTACTATTTTATCCTCTACCTCTCATCAGGGTCATTTAGGGCGTCTCCAACGCTGACCCTCAAACCACACGCAACAGTCCGGACTGCGCGGTGTGGACGTGTTTTGCCATCCAACGCGGTCCTGCATCGGTCCGCAGACTCGTCTGGATGTACTTTTTCCCGCAAACCGGAGATAAAGTGTGTGTGTGTGGGGGGGGGGGGGGTTGTGAGCGTCTGGACCGCTGCCACGCCCGCTCCTGACTACCCTGACCGACCAAAACCTCTCCACCCGCGCCCGCGTGTGCTCCCACCCGGCGCCAGCTGCCCGCATTCATGCCGCTGTAACATGGGAGGCCGCCGCTGCTTGGTTCCCAGGAAGGCCATCGCCGAGGCATTGCCGACGTACACAGTCGGTGTCTTTCCCGCTTCGCAGGACACCATCGTCCCCCGCCCCAAAAACCTACCTTGATCTGTGCTTTACGGAAGCGGAGGGCACCCTTCCCCTCCGGCTGAATCATATCCCTCCGGTGCCACCCCGATGAGCGGTGCAGCCGGAAATAGGGAAGATATGGGGGAAGAGGAGGCTACTTTTGCCCTTTCCGCTTAAGCATATAGCTCTGGGGCTCACGACAGTCCGATGAGCGGGCTGCCGGACATGGGGAAGACAATGGAGATCCGCCGCGGCCGGCCATAGACTAGTCAAGGGTATCCATGTCGTGGGAATGGATATCCGCCGGCGCCGGCCGTAGACTAGTCAAGGGTATCCATGTTGTGGGAATGGATATCCACCGGTGCCGGCCGTAGGCCTTAGTCCGGTATAGTTTTTAGTTCAAAATAAGTCCGAAATGTAAATGTTCTTGTCCGTTTTGTATGAATATCATCCGATTTGCATGAAGTTTGTCCGGTTTGTTTAAACCTTTTCTGAAATGTATGCGGGTAGCGTTGGATGGCTGGCTTCCGCATCTGTGTCCACGGACAGGTCCCCTGTCCGCGAACGGATGGGAAGCAAATTTGCCGGTCAGCGTTGAAGATGTCCTTAGTTGTATTCAACTACTTTATACTCTGCTCAGCTAGTTTTAGAGAAAACTGCTTCTGTGTAGCTCCACGCTTTACTTGAAGTTCCTTCCAGATTAGACTTTTAGTTGCTCGGTCAAATCAGTGTTTGATTCGCTAGAAGATCATGACCAAAGATTGCATAATAAATTTGGTTTTATCCTCAAGTTCGTCTATCAAAACAGAGTCATGGGAGCTTCGGCGTAGATTTCTGTTGTCTTCTTCAACCAGTGAGGTGAGGTTAGGTTTTTTTTATGTGTGCGTGCCGGCGAGATTTGGCGTTAGATACTTCAGATCAATCCAAGGGTCTTATGGCGATGACTTCAGCTTCAGGGCGCTGGTTCTTATGTGCACGAAAACTTCCCGGCTATCATCGACATGGTTCCGGTAGAGAGGAGCGGCAACAACGCGCGTCGACGGCTCGTTCCATTGGTGGTAATGATCATTCGGTGGTGCATAATCCTAGATGTAATTTTCAAGATCGCTTTTCGCCTCGCTTTTATTCGCGCGTGTTTACGTTCATTCCGTGCTACACATTCTCACAACATAATCCCCGACAACAAACTGGAATTTACTCGACGAAAATTGCAACGTACCGCCATCTCTTCAAACTTGAAACTCTGAAGCGCAACTTTGAAAGCCAGCTAATTCTCGCTTTGGAGGGGTTGGGGGCGATTGAATCGGACGCCCGCCAAAATAGGGGGTGGTTTGGTTACGCGAAGAAAATCCAGCGGAGCCACATCGATCTCTCCGGGTCCAGAGTCGAGTGCGCGCGAAAGAGACGTCTCGCTCGCGCAAAGGGACGAACGATCGAGGCTGCGCTGCGGCCATGCACAGGAACGCATTCAGAAACGTACAAGTAGTAGCACACGACATGAGAGGCCTCCATGTGCAGCCAGCATGTGCCCTTGTTCCTGGCACATGGGTGGCCCCGCTGCGTGCACCCTTTTGAATTTCAGAGCCATCACAGCAGTGAATACGGCCAACCAATTTTGACAATGCATGGCATTACAGTGTGGACATCAGATGGCTGGTAGTCGTCGCAGACGTATAATTTCTGTAATCGAAACCATTATCCTATGCAGCTCGGCAAGCAAAATTGACTGGTGCAAGGACGAGAACCACCTTCTCCTTCAGGCCATGTTTGGATTAACGTGTTTCTATCAAATACTCCCTCCGTCCAGAAATACTTGTCTTAGAAATGGATAAAATGAATGTATCTATAACTAAAATAAATCTAGATACATTCATTTCTAGGACAAGTATTTCCGGACGGAGTGAGTACACCCGTAAAAAATGCACACCTTCGCCCGCCGGTTTCGTTTCCGGCCGGAAATCATTGTGTCCGGTATAATACACTTGTAAATTTGACACCTCCATATTACGATGCACCGCATCCAAGCGCGGCCTTAGATACAACCTTCAGGCGGAGTGTTACCGGTGTGCAAGTGACCAACATTGGTTAATTGTTCTTTAATTTTCTAGGAGTAGTTGTACTAGGGAGTACCGGGAGAGGTAGATCGGACAGTGGGCACCACTCGAACATGCCACGACCGTGTAGTACAGTCGTGCCATCACTCAATGCGCACCACCATCACTTGTCTGCTTCCTTCCTTCCACTCAACAACCATATAATTTGCTTGCAAGAATCCATCAGAAACGCGTCCATCCTTATCTTTCCAACAACAAGTCAGAAACGCGTCCATCGTTCGAAAATCCAATTCGGTGCCCAGGTATAGATGAATCCGGTGAACAGTAACGTGATAGAAAATAGAAAAAAAATCAAAAAATATTTTCCAACAACAAGTCAGAAACGCATCCATACAAAGCTCTTTTTTCTCTGGACAGAACATGCATGTGACACACTGACACCCGAGACAGAATGTCAACACATCATCAACCAAAAGATTATTAACTATACGCACACCCTTTTCCTCTCACTTTCTTCACATTTCTAAACAATTAAAGGTGGCAAAAATGTACACGGAGATAAACGGGGCCAGTAATGTAAGGTAAGAAGACATGTACATGTCCAATAATGGAATCAAATGAACAAGAAGAAGAACAAATCTGTAGTAGCACTACTAATAAGAATGAAATTAATCAAATCTTGACGACCAGACCACTAATCATCATCATCAGTCGCGTCCGCACTCGCCGGGGAATCCCTTGGGGAAGCGCCAGCCGTCGGCGCAGTAGTTGTAGGAGAGGCAATTGCGCTCGGCCCAGGCGACCGTCTTGAGCTCGTCGTCGCCGAGCTCGCGGCGCATCCATGCGTCGCTGCCGGCGGGGCAGGTCGTCTTGTTGGTGGCCTTGTCGTGGACGCAGCCGTTGGCGTGGTAGGCCTTGTAGGGGACGACGAAGGGGTCGTGGCGCCAGTGGATTTTGACGGTGCCGTGCTGCGTCGCCCAGTAGCTGCCGTCCCACAGCGTCGCGTGCACCGTCATCGGCCGGCTGCTCGGGAACGGCAGGCCGTCGTACTTCTTGAAGGTCCTCACCGGCACGTTGTCCACCTCGAATCTGACATGCCATGAATTATTTTGAGTTAATCCGTGAGGAATAATGGAGGTGATTAGTCGAATGGGGCAGATGCTTACATGATGTTCTTGGGATTCCATGTGATCTTGTAGGTGTGGAAGTCGGCGGAGGGGTCGAACCAGAGGTAGAACTGGTGCTCCTTCTTGCCGTCGCCGCTGGCCCAGACGTTGGTGTTCATCACATAGGGGGCGCCGCTGGAGTTGCCCATGAACTCGATGTCGATCTCGTCGTGGGTGGCGCTCTCGCCGGAAGTCAGCTGCATCCATCCATTCCATTTTCCATTTTACTATTTAGCAACGAGAGAGGAATAGATCCAGCACAGCACAAGATGAAGATGAAGATGAGATGGCTTAATAATTACGTAGAAGGAGGTGACGGTGCCGGCGGAGTTGCCGTCGACGAGCTTCATCTTGACCTCGAACTCGCCGAAGAGGTACTTGGCCTTGGACTTGAAGCCGGAGCCGGACTCCTGGTCCAGCTCCAGCGAGAATTCCTGGCCCTTGTCCTTGCCGTCGTCCCGGTACCCGATGTGGTCGCGGTCGCCGATCACCTCGAACTGGTCGTCGAACTCGGCCTTGGCCCCCGTGAGGACGCTCACGGCGGCGAGCGCTACCGCCAGCACGGCGAGGAAGGCTGACCTTGCCGCCATGGTCGCTGCTGCCTCTGTGCGAGCTGGTACAGAGGGTGTCAGTGTGCTGTTCCCCTTTTAGTCCGGAGCTTTCTTGCTTAGATGCTCTTGGGCTGGGTTGGGTGGAGCTGGTGGTGGCGGTGGGGCGGCGTCACGGCAGCGTCTCGATAATGCGGCCGGCGCGCGCACATGGTCCGTGTCGGCTCGCCGGGCCCGTCCATTTATGTTTTGGAATCACGCAGCTGGCCGTTATACTTATCGCCACCGCACCGGTGCGTACACTACACTACACTCGGCGCCATGGGACGAGACGGTGGCGCGCTGCGTCGCTGGCCACGAACCAAGCGTCTCATGCTTCTGTTCTGTTTCCCAAGGGACCTGACCTGACCTGACCGAGGCCAAGGACTCGTCTGCTCCGAGAGAGCATCTCCACACCTAGCCTAAAAATGAATCGGATACCCCCAAAATATAAAACTGAAGCTTTTTTCAACTAAAAAAAAGACCCAGATAAATCCCAAACATTCGGATTTTGCCCATGACAAATCGAACATTTTTTTATGACAATTTTAATTGACACGAGGATGCCAAGTTTAGTTGCCAAATTTGGCTCGACACTGAGCGTTCATCCGGATTCTGTGAGATTTTTTCCTTAGGTCTCTTCTATTCGCTCTGATTTAATTTGTTTTTTTTTCCTAAAATTGAAGTGAGGAAATCTTTTATTACCAAATACATTTTTTAGAACTATGTGTATCAGTGTATATGCTTTTTAATGTATGAGTACTTTACAAAATGCAAGAACATTTTTTTAAATACGTTGACCTTTTAAAAGCAATGGGCTAACATCTTTCAAAATATATGATTTAAAGAGTTTTGCACGAGAACATCTTAAACTTCTGTAAACACTTTTGAAAAATAAAATATTCATCACGTGTTTAAAAAATGATCAATGTGTATTGATTTTTTTCATCAGGTATCCGAATAATATTTAGCATGTACTATCAAAATCTATTTTTGGTGCAAATAATTATATTTATGAAATTAAAATAAAAAGGAAAAGGAAAACCAAAAGGAAAATAAAAAAACTGAAATGAAAAATAGAGGGAAAACAAAACAAAAAATCAGAAGAAATAATAAAAGGAGAAGGAAAACTGGAAAAAAAGGGAAAATGGTTGAATAATGAAAAAAGCAAAAGAGAAAAAAAAAGATGAACTGAAATTGGAGCACTAGTGGAAACAGAATGAACGCTTAAATTGGGCCGGCCTAGTTGCTTGGCACATTTGCGCTGCTATTAGAACAACTCAAAGAGCTCGCCTAAAAAACGTTCCGTAAAAGTCGTTTTATGGGATGTCTATATAATTTACGTGAAGTTTTTCTATGAAAACTTTTCTAGTTTCTGTAAATATCTTCCTGTAAAATCTTTTATTTTTTTTATTAGACTAGACCTAGGGCCTGCAAGTCAGTCTCACGTTCCGACAAATTTTTACGGGATCCCGTAAAATGTTTCCGGGTTTATGGGAGCTGTGAGAGGCCTTTTTTTTGTCCTATCTTCCCATAAACTGTTAGGGATAGGGGAGCTATTGGAGTTGCTCTTAGATGTAACAAGTAGTCCTAAAAGAAACATAAGACGCAGGGGGCGTAAAATCAAATAGAAAATCGAGATCACTACTTAAGGGGTACACTTTGCAAAACTCACTCCCACCTTCTCACGGGTTGACAAGTGACGCACTGCATGTGCTCTGCTTGTCGCAACCTGGGAGTGTTTCCTTTTTCGTAGATTCGTTTCATTCAAATGTTTTATCTCTTAAACTGTGCGCCAAAAATCGAACCATTTTAACCGTCGGATTTCTCGCGTCGAGATATTCAAAATAAGATCTCATATTAATATGTTTCGACGAACTTTTTTAATGCTGGAAGCACGGTTTTATTTTTCATTTTTTATCCTTTTTTGAGAGGCACTACTGTGCTTCTCGCGGAGGCAAATCTCTGCTTCTGGCGGAAGCAAAGAAAAAAAAGACAAGTTTTTCCCCTCTCGCAGATGCAAATCTGTACCTCCACGAAAAGTAAATCTGTGCCTTCCATGAAAGCAAAGAGAATATATTTGTTTTTCCTTTTTCGAGAGAAATAGATGTGCCTCTCACGGAGGCAATCTGTGCCTCACGTGGAAACAAAAAAAAAACGCACTTTTTTTCCTTTTCACTGTACCTCTCGCGGAAGCAAATCTGTACCTACACGAGAAGCCCAGGTACGCGAGTAGCCTTGCGCCTAAAAAAAAGGTACGCAGGTAGTAGTACTAGTATATATAAAATTAAAGAACATTAACCAATGTTCGTCACTTGCACATCGGTAACACTAGGCCTGAAGATGGTTCTCGTCCTAGCACCAGTGAAGTCACCTTGATTTTGCTTGCCGAGCCGCATAGGATAATGGTTTCGATTACAGAAATTATGTCTGTTTATTATACGTGTGCGACGACTACCAGCTATCTGTTGTCCAAACTGTAATGCCATGCATTGTCAAAATTTGCTGGCTGTATTTGCTGCTGCGGTGGCTCTCAAATTCAAAAGGGTGTACGCAGGCAGCGGGGCCATCCATCCACGTGCCAGGAACAACGCCACATGCTTACCCGCAAAAAAAAAAAAAAAAAAAAAAACAACGCCACATGCTGGCTGCACATGCATGGAGGCTTCCCATGTCGTGTACTACGGGCGTGTTCGGATCTCCTCCCGCTCCACGCTTCACAAATTGCTGGAGTGGAGACGAGCCGAACGTTTTATCTGCAAGAAGCGGAATCTGAGAAGCTGGAGCATGCAGCCGGTAGTGCAAAAAAGCGAAGCTGAGAAAGCCCAGCTCCACCAAACCAAGAAGTGTGGAGTTCGCCATATTTACAGAGAGTTGCCCCCGCCAAAGAAAACGTTTCGTTCTCTTCCCCTTCGAAACAGAACTACACGACCGTCTCCCCCTCGAATCGGTACAGTTTTCCCTCTCGTACACAGACTGGCCGACCTGGGCTGGTTCCAGCCGGCCCAGCCAGCCCATTATGGCGCTAAAACAGGCCCTTAATGCTGCCAGCCCATGGTAGCGATGCAAGAAGCTAGCGACGCTACCGACGCGGAGTCTATTTCTCGCATTAAGCGAGGGGAACGGGATCTCTCGCAGCTAGCGACTACAGTAACGTGCCAGCCCGTTAGCGCATTTTATTCGAAAAAATAGAGCAAAACAGACCGCTCGAGAGGATTCGAACGCGCGACCTCCCTGTATCCTCGACGAACTGCAGACCACTGCGCTACCATCAACTTTGCGTACAGTAGGTAGGGCGCGACTTACTAGAATGGAAAAGCGCCGGGTTTTTCATACTGGTCTATTTTTCTTTTTTCTTTTTTACTGCGTTTTTTATTTTCTTTTTTTCTTCTTTTTTATTAGGTTTTCTCCGGGTTTTTCTTTTCCCCTTTTTCTTTGTTATTTCTCCTTTTTTTTTGTTTTTTCATTCTCTTTTAATTTTCTTTTCATGTTTTTGGTTTTTTTCTTCTTCTTCATTTTTTGCTTGGTTTTCTTTTTTCTTCTGCATTTTTTGTTTTTTCCTATGTTTGTTTTCATTTTCCCTCTACATTTTCGTATATGCCAAAAACATTTTTTTAATAAGTGATCAACATTTTTTGTATACACGTTCAACATTGTCCGAACGCTTATTCAACATTATTCAAATACTTTTCTAACATTTTTCAAATAATTACTCAACATTTTTCAAATACTTGTTCAACATCTTTAATACTTATGCAACATTTTTCAAATAGTTGTTCAACATTTTTCATATACTCATGCAACATTTTTTAATACTTATTCAACATTTTTTCAAATACTTGTTCACTATTTTTTCAAATACTTGTTCAATACTTATTCAACATTTTCAAATACTTGTTCAAAAAATTTCAAATTCTTGTTCAACATTTTTCAAGTACTTATTCAACATTTCTCAAATACTTGTTCAACATTTTTAGTACTTATTCAACATTTTTCAAATAATTGTTCAACATTTTTCATATACACGTTCAACATTTTTTGACACTTATTCAACATTTTTCAAATACTTGTTCAATATTTTTACAAATACTTGTTCAATACTTATTCAATATTTTCAAATACTTGTTCAACATTTTTCAAATTCTTGTTCAACCTTTTTCTAGTACTTATTCAACATTTTTCAAATATTTGTTCAACATTTTTCAAGTACTTATTTAACATTTTTTAAATACTTGTTCAACATTTTTCAAATACTTGTTTAACATTTTTTAATACTTATTCAACATTTTTCAATTACTTGTTCAACATTTTTCAAATATGTTCTGAAGAGTGTTTTTTGTAATATATATATATATATATATATATATATATATATAATATTTTAAAGTATAAAGAATAGTAAAAAATAAAGCAAAAAACGACAACAGAAAACAAAAAAAACAAAAAACAACAGGCTGTGGCCTTCCGCGCAGCTGGGCCGGCCCATCTGGGGCACCCTGAAGCGAGGCTTCCCAAGCGAGACATAGGGGCGCCCCGCTACCGAACAGATTTCTCTCGCTGCGTGGAGTGGGAAGCTGCGAAGAAAAGCTAGATACGTGAAGTTTTATGAAGCTAGATGGGATCCGAACACGCCCTACGTTTCTGAATGCGTTCCTAGACAGGTAAATAATCCCGCTGGTAAAAGATGGCCACGAACAACGGCACATGCATGCATGCCGGCTTCTCAGGTCCATCGTGTAGTACATTTCTTAACGCGTTCCTGTGCATGGCCGCAGAACAGCGCAGCCTCGATCGTTCGTCCCTTTGCGCGAGACGCGTGAGACGTCTCTTTCGCGCCTACTCGACTCTGAGATCGATCTGGCTCCGTTGGATTTAAGCGTTGAATCAAACTCAGCATGTACAATGGTGCTATCTTAGGAGTGCCATATAGGATAAATGCTGATGTGGAGGAGAGAGAATTCATAAGAAAAAGCTTGTCTTCTTTTATTTAAGAGATGATCTCTTAGCACAATATGTCTCATCATGTTTTTAGGAATAGCTAGTTATTAGAGATAACGTTAAGATATAACCCATTGTAGACATATTTTTTTGTCATATCTAAATTACATGCAAGGCTTAAGATAAGACTGTCTTATTAACTACTGTACATGCGCTTAGACGCGTGTGCGTAACCACCCCCTATTTTGGCGGGCGTCTGATTCAATCGCCCCCAACAGTCCATAGCGAGAATTTAGCTAGCTTTCAAAGCTCCGCTTCAGAGTTTCAAGCTTCAAGAGATGGCAGGATGTTGGCATTCTAATGTCACCCATTTTTCTGTCTTGGAAATTACATCGAGGATCATGAACCATCGAACGACCATTACCGTCAACGAAATGAGCCGCCGACGTGCGTTGTTGCCGCTGCTCGCCGCCCGAAGGAGACGGCACGGCCGAAGCTCCATTGACTTTGTCTTGATGGACGAACTCGAGGACACAACCACATTTATTATGCAATCTTCGGCCATGATCTTCTAGCGAGTCAAACACTGATTTGACTGAGCAACTAAAAGTTAATCTGGAAGGAACTTCCACTAAAGCGTGGAGCTACATAGAAACAGATAAAGTAGTCGAATACAACTAAATGAGCCTGATGAGAGGTAGAGGATAAAAGAGTTGAATACAACTGAAGTCTGAAGGTAGCCCATGAGAGGATAAAAGAGTTGATACAACTAAAGGAGCCTGATGAAAAACTTTGGACCATAATATTTGGGAACGACAGCGGGGGGCTGCCCTTCAGCGAACGATTCGTTCACTCACGGAGGTTAGTGAATGTTTCGGCCGTTCGCTGTGGTGGGTGTACCCTCCAGCAATTCGTTCACTCTGGCGGGAGTACTGGTTGACCCAGAAGGCTGTTAACTTCTTTTATTGGCGAAAAAATGCCATCAACAAAAGAAGACCCTAATAGTCATGATCTGAATTATGAAAAAAATGCCATGTTACTTGATAATAATAACATTTCTCTAATTTATAAATTTACAATGACTATGAAAAAATATCTTGTGATCTACAAAAATAAAATTGCCATGCTAAACTTTAGAAAAATCCCATCTTCTAGATAAAAATGTTTTATCTGGATAAGCCCCAAAATTATATTCTATAATTACATTTTAAACGAAAAAAAATCACACACGGGAATTGCATGGTCAAAAAATGGGAAAACATTTTCCATGCCATTAACAGTAAAATTAAAATGTTGTCCTCTTGATGAAAAAAATGCCATCCCATTAAAAATAAAAATATCATCAACTGAAATATAAAAAAATGTCATCCTCTTAATAATAAGAATGACATGTTATTAATAATAAAAAATGCCATGCTGTAAATAATAAATTGCCATGTGAGAAAGTAGAAAAACAATTCCAAAAATTGCCATGGACTTGTAAAAATGGCACAATGTCCAAAATTAGTTTTTTATCTTAAAAAAAGCTAAAATCAGGATATTTTGGATATTTTTTGGCCGCATTTCCAAATTGAAAATCGAAGTTAAAACACAAATTAGCTTCAAATATACATATAGCAGCTTAAACACAAGATTTGACAACCCCGGATTCAGTCCAGTGGCAAGCGTGTCCGCTAACTCCGCAGGAGGTCGCGGAAACTTTAGGCAACTTGGCAAAAATATGAATGAAGGATAAAAAATGATAAGAAAAAAATAGCCAAGCGCATGTGTCATGCGCCAGTACCATCACACAGTGGCGGCTGTGCTTGGTAATCATGGGTGCATGCAAACATACCGATTGAGCTTCGGTGTCTTATTGTGTGTATGACATGTGGGCCCAACAGGTGGTTGGCCCATATGTCACACACCCAAAGGCAGGTAACGTTACGACACTGAAGCAACCTCCCATACATACATGCATGGTTCCTATAGCTAGCCAGTGGTAGTGAAGATGCATGCATGATTGAGTAGATACACAGATGAACACGTGAACTCAAACAGCTTCGTTTCCCCTCTGTCTACAGTAAGGAGAGGCGAAACAGGGCGACTTCGACTTCCCCCCGCTGCCGCCGGCGAGGCTGTGGGTTCCCTCCCCCTCCGCCGGCCGCTTCGGCGGAGGGAGGGTGGGGGAACCCCGGTTCTCTGCCTGGTCGTGTACATAGGGTGTGGAGGTGTTGGGTTTCGGCCGGTGGCGTTGTGGAGGCGGAGATGCTACCGGAGCGAATAAAGGTGCTGCTGATCCTTCCCCTCTGCGTCGGAGTCCTCGGTGACCTCGGCGGGGTTCATGCGGCTTTTGGTGCTCCTGGGTCGGCGGATCCGGCGAGTTTTTGTTCCCTGCGGCTGGTTGGCAAGGTGGTGCTGCCGACCGCATCTGCTAGGGATCCCGTCCTCCGACCCCGTCGCCGTCGTATTGTCGTCTCCTCCAGCGACGATATGGGGTTTGTGAGGTGGTTTGTTGGAGGTGGTCGCGCCAGGTCTTTCCCTCTTCTGCTCTCTGGCGGGGGAGGTATCTGGGCGTCGGTGATGCTTCGTCTCTCTGCTCCTTCGTCATGCGGGCCTGCCATAGCCGAGGGTGACGACTTCCCATTTGCGAGATGCCGGTTGATGATTCCAAGGTCAAGCCGTCGATGGAGCGGCGGCGCCGGTGCGACGGCGCGTCCTCATCCCGTGTCGGAGTGTGTAGTGTGGCGGGCCTCCAGGGACCCGTTTGTAATATTCAAGTTTTCTAGGGTGCTTTGTATCTCTGGCTCCTGTGCTAATAGATCTGGATTGTTATTCGCAAAAAAAAGAGTAGATACACAGATGGATGCCGACGAGCTGTGCGCACGGATCCACCGGAGCTGGTCCTCGCGTCGGGCTCCTCCTAGGTTAGGTTAGGGAGCGGTCGCGAGGAGCTGGTCCTCCGGATCGACCGGTGTTCTTGCCGGTGGACAACGCCTCCCTCGCCCGCTGCCTTGGATTCGGGCATCGGCGTTCGCAGCGGAGCTGGAGCTTACGCTGCCGCCCCGGTCGGGTCCGGCCCGACACGACCGGATGTAGATGCTCTTGGCTAGTAGTAGTAGTAGTTTAAATTTTTGGATTGGTAGTATTCCCTCCGTATCAAAATAGAAGACGTTTTTGAAGCTAGTTTAGCCTATGAAAACGTCTTATATCTTGGTGCATAGGTAGTACTCCCTCCGGTCCATTTTAGTCAGCATATAAGTTTTGTTCAAAGTCCAAGTATCTCTATTTTGATCAAATTTATAGAAAAAAGCATCAAACATTCACAATGTCAAATCAATATCGTTTGATTCATTATGTAATGTAGTTTCATAGCATATATATTTGGCATTGTAGATGTTGATAATTTTTAATATAAATTTGGTCAAACTTTACAAAGTTTGACTTGACACAAATGTAATACGCGGAGTAAAAAAGACCGAAGGGAGCACTAGACTAGATAGGTAGCTAAGTGCACGTACCCCATCGGCAAAAAAAGAAGAAAAAGAAAAAGGAAAGGTGCACCGACCGGGTACCCAAAACCAAAATGCAAAAGGGAAAGAAAAAAAAGGCTAGTGAACGTGTTGTGCAGTGCGTGAATGCATTCGTTTTGGGTCATGGGGTGAGCGCGCGCGTGGCCAGCCAACGCGCGGATTTTTTTTTTTTTTAGGAACAGCGGCGGAATTAACGCGTCGATAATTAGATGGTTTTGGCTGAAGTACTCCGTCGACAGCGGCGGAGTAGTACGCATGCATTCATTTGGCTTGCTCGCACGAATCGACTCGCAGGCGTGACCAAGGAAGGAAGGAAGCGTGCACGAGCGGAAGAAAGAAAGAAAGAAGGCGCGGAATTAGCCAGCGAGTGCGTTCACACGGAGGGAGCGGAAGAAAAAAAGAAAGAAGGCGTGTGGACGAAGAAAGCGGAATTAGCCAGCGACGGGAGCGGTGCACGTAACGTAGTAATTAGCCAGCGAGGAAACGACAAAAGATGGATGCTGCAGGATTCGATTCGATGCGCAAGCGTGCGTGTGTTCCTTCCCCTTTCTTCGGTTCTGTTCGGGAGAGGCGAAAAAGAGAGTGGCTCGGGCCCGGCCCGATCCCGGACCTTTGCCGCCGGCGATGCCGTTCGGGAAGGAGATGGGAGAGGGGATCGGTGCTCTGCTGTAGATATTAGTATTAGCTATGATGTTTCCTTAGGGGATTTGGGCTTTATGCCGGCGTTTGGCGCTATGCCGATGGAGTGCAGCCCGCCGTCGCTCGCGTGCAGCGGCTGGTGGTCTCCGGCGACGTTCTCCTCTCTTCCTCCGTGGTGGAGGCGAAGGGAAAGGGGCAGATCTGGAGTTAGCTCCCTGAATAAGCACGCTGCTGTTGTCCCTGATCTGGAGGATCGCCAGAGCCTCGCCCTGTTCTTCGTTTGCCGTCGTGGTGGCGGGAAGGAAGAGGGGATGAGGTGGACATCAAGATCCTGCCGATTTGGGTTGGAGCAAATCCTCACTGGTGGATGGTGCGGACCGATGGCGCCTGCTGAGCTTGGCTGCGGCGGCCAATGGCCTGTTCTGGAGCCGGCTTGTAGCGGTCGATGGCCTGGTTCTTGTGCCTCGCCAGTGACCTTTCTGGCTGAAAGCCAGCCTACTCTTTCCTCCCGGCCAGGATGCCGTATGGGAGGCAGTTGCACCTTCGACTCGGAGTTCAGGGCGTGCTGCTGCAGCCATGAAGGCTTCGTCGCCCCAAGTGGTCCGTCCCCGGTGACGGCGAAGCTCGATCTGAGGAGAAGCTGTGTTGGACCCAATTGCAGTTCTATCTTTCAGTCTGGGGTCCTCCTTGTTAAAGTCAGGGACCTATGTGTAATTTCTCTTTCTTTTGAGTCCTTATCTGAGCTTTGTACTGTAATGACCAGAAATCAATGAAGCTCTCTAGGTCCTTCGGGACCTAGTTTCTGTTCAAAAAAAAAAAAAACCGTGCGTGCGTGTCGCTCCTTCCCTCCTCCCTCCCTCGCGCAACGCAACGCAACGCAACGTAGCCGGTTCGTTCGTTGGCCACCCACGACGTACGAGACCCACATCGCTACCTCCCTCCGCCGACTTCCAGACCTACAACATCACCTGGAACCCAAACAGCATCATGTATATATTGCCGTCTTTGTACCAAACGCTTCAGCCACAAAAGAAGCACATCATCACCTAGTCCTGGGGCTGAACGGAAAGAGCAAGCAAGCAAGCCAAGGTCTGTACTAGTCCTTCTCGTTCATGTGTTCATCCTTTTCCCTTTACTTCTAGCATCTGATTTTCTCAGGTGCTGACCATTTTTCCTTCCTCTCTCTGTGTTATTGCAGCTTGTGGCTGGAGAAGGGGCGCGACAGATCTAAGGCGTACTCCCACTTAATTCCCCGACTACGATTTCTGCGACTACGTGGTGGAGGGTTTGAGAGGCTGGCACCACATAATCGCAGAAATCGTAGTCGGAGAATTGATTTGGCTCAGCAAGCAGAGTCAGAAGCTCGTTCGCAATTTTTGGATGCGCTCCTCTAGGAAGAAGGAATGTATACGTGGATATGATGGTACATCCCACCATCATCTTCTTCTTCTCTGGTTCTTCTATTGCCAACTTGCTAGCATTTTGCACTATTTTTTTTCACTCTAACCCACCGGAATGTTACTCGTCCTGGGCATCTCCGTTTCTAGGATGGCATGCAAGTGTCCTAACAAGCGTTCCCGTTCTGGCAAGCAAGCACCAGCCGGTAGGTCTATCTTCCTACCACATGGTTTTAGATCTATACGTTTGGCTACTACCTCCCTAGAGTTTAGCTCAATGTAATTTCCATCTCCCATGTCCATTAACATTGTTTGGGGATCTATTCTAGAGAGTAGTGCCATGGAGAAGATGCGGTTACTGTTTCCTAGGACCTTAATCTTACACAGTTCCTCCATCACAATTCCAGCGACCACACCTTTGATTTGAGGGTTCCATTCCCCAACAAGAGATTGGAGCATCAACGAGTTGAAGGCAGGAAGGACACACACCCCCATGTGCTCACATCGGTTTGCTCAGGAAGTGGCCCACACACTGTCCACGTATGCCATAAAGAAACGTTGCATCCTCAAGCAACACCACACTTTGCAATCGCATTATCTTGTCATTTCATATTTTTTTCTATACGGCGCACTCAACTACTCCCTCCGTTGAAATATAAGATGTTTTAATTTTTTTCTGATTCGAATGTATATAGACGCATTTTAATGTGTTTGTTTACTCATTTCAGTCTTTATGCAGTTCATATTGAAATATCTAAGCATCTTATATTTGTGAACGGAGGGAGTAGTAATTAAGAAACGAGACACAATCGACCACGGGGTGAAGAACAACCCAAAAAACAGCTAAGATAATTATTAGCATGATACATATAGCTGGGCAAATATTCTCGCTCGACCTGAGAACTTTTCCAGTAAAGACAAACGCACGGACGTAAAAAAAACGTGGCAACTACAAATTCAACACTACGGAAACACACATAATTAACACATGAACACACTGACAGGCAGTTGCATACACTTCATTATGAGACAGTGCTTGGTAAATAAATCTAGAGCTTGGGACCGTTGCATGGAGGGCTCACGGGCGTCGTCTTCTTCACACCCAGCTTCACCTAGGCCCGTCCCTGACATGTGGCCAACCTCCGCCAGCTCGTGTGCATCAACTGCTTTGCCCACGAGTCGAATTCCGTTGTCTCTTCCTCCAAGCAGAAAAATGCCAGCTCCACACTATGCTCAGGCTGCAAACAAACACACTAAGAGCATCTACAACCACGAATAGCTAATTTGAGCCTCTATACGCCCGCTGACGCGCCCGCGGACAGTGATCAGGCGGGCATCGAATTTTGGTATTTGTAACTATAGTCCCTATTTTCAAAACAAAAAATCCATGCAAACACATGCATATCGATCATTTTGGACAAACAATATTAAGTGCACACAAATACAAACAGTTCGTACTTAACAGTACATAGTTCAAACATAAATATTGTCCATAGTGCATAATTGATAAATTAAAAGACAAGTTTACTGATTTCTAGTGGGCGTCCACATATACTCGACAAGATCATCCAGAAGTTGCATATGCATCTGTTGATCTCGCAGTTGTTGATGCATCTCCAGAAAGTTGGCAATGCTCTCTACCTCTTGTTCCAGGAGGTGGATCTGAACATCAGGGGCTTCTCAAAATCATGCGTGCACGCTGCCCCTTCACCCTCATCATCGACAATCATGTTGTGCAAGATTACACAACATGTCATGAGTTGCCAAAGTGTTTTCGGTTCCCACATCATCGCAGCTCCATGAAGAATACCCCAACGAGCTTGGAGCACTCCAAATGCCCTCTCCACATCTTTCCTAGCTGCCTCTTGCATTGTTGCAAAGCGGGTTTGTTTGTTACCTTGGGGATCAGATATGGTCTTCACAAACGCCACCCACTGAGGATAAATACCATCGGCAAGGTAGTACCCCATGGTGTAAAGTCCGTTGACGGTATAATTGCACGGTGGAGCTTCCCCATCACAGAGTCTCTTGAACAAAGGAGATCGTTGGAGCACATTAATGTCATTGCACGAACCTGGTGTGCCAAAGAAAGCATGTCAAATCCACAGGTCCTGCGATGCCACTGCTTCAAGTATGATGGTGGCTTCTTTGACGTGACCCTAGTATTGCCCACGCATACCTTTTGGGCAGTTCTTCCATTGCCAACGCATGCAATCAACTGAACCTAACATACCTGGAATCCTCTTGCTGCTCCAATTGCCAACAATTTTTCTATGTCCTCCACAGTTGGCTCTCTCAAGTACTCTGGTCCGAACACCTTCAGCACAGTGCATGCAAATTGCACCATGGTGTTCAGGACCGTGGTCTCTCCCATCCAGATTTCTGCATCAATTGCATCTGCTGCTTTGCCATAAGCAAGCATCCTGAGAGAAGCCATGCATTTTTGCAGAGGAGAGAAGGAAAGTTTTCCGCAACAGTCCTTCGTCAGCTTGAAGTTTTCATCAGCCTTCTTCATGCCTTCCACTACCCGCAATAACAAGTTTCTGCTCATCCGGTAGCGATGACGAAAGAAATTTCATGGAATGTTGGGACCGCTGTGAAGTAGTCCTTGTACAGAAGGCGTGCACTAGCAATCCTATCATGGGGAATAACTCTACGGCCCTTGATGGAACCCTTGAAGTTTAGGACGTGCTCCTCTGCTTTCTCGAACTCATCTTGGATGCTCATCATCATCATCATCATTTCGGCATCCTCATCATCTGAATCCGACGACGCGATGAAATCCTTGAATATGAATTCATTAAGATCATCGTCTCCATTGCCATCATTCCACGACGAATCCATTGGTGGCCTAGAAGTAATGACCGAAAGAATAAAAAGCCGGCTCGGGCATTTCATCAAACACGTAGAGCGCGAGGTGAAAAATTGAACATTAAACCAACTTCACCTGGCGAACCAAAAAAAAACAGAAGAAAATTCACAGAAGAAAAAAAAGAAAAACTAGCAGTAGAAAGCAACAATGACACCCCAGACAAAACTCGAAACTGGGCCGGCTCAACACCCCCAACCGGCGGGCATCACCTAGACTATTTGCCGCCTGCAGGCGGGCGTGGGGCTAGACCTTATCGGCGTCAAACAAAATTTGAGGAAACGTAGAAGCCCCGCGCATGTTGGTTGTCAACATTCGGTAGTGAGAGTGAGTCTGGCTTTGTGTAATTTTTTCCTTGGAACACTTCTCTTCACTCTGATTTAATTCGATTTGCCCGTTTACCCTAAAACGGTGAACATTTTCCTAAAAATAGAAGTGACAATTTTTCACTTACATTTTATTTTAAAGTGTGTCAAAATTCGTAAATGTTGGAATAGGTTTCAAAGCATCTGAACATTTTTCTAAAATATGATGAACATTTTTTAAAGTGGGACATCATCTGTCAAAGTACATGATTTAAAAAAAATGCATGAACACTATTTTTAAAGTGCATGATCATTTCCAAACATTTATAAGCACTTTCAAGAAATATTCATCACATGTTTGAAAAATAATGCCCATGTATTGAAATTTTTTCATTAGGGTCCGAAAAATATTTATCATGTACTTTCAAAAGCTATTTATGTGCAGACAATTATATTTATAAAATTAAAGTAAAAAAACTGAACTAAAGGATATAGGAAAAACATAAGGGTAAAATTAAAAGGAAAGGAAAATCAGAAATGAAAAAGGAGGAAAATCGCTGAAAAATGAATAAAATCAAAAGAGAAAAATCGCTTAAATTGGAGCAGAGAGGAAACAGAATGAACCCCCGAATTGGGCTGGCCCAGTCGATACGGCCATGTGCTTTATGAAAATATATATTCATATGCCTAATATACGCCTGGGGCGTCAAATAGGAAAAACCAGGTGTGGCATCCACGGAAACGGCAACAAAGGCCCATCCATCTCACCGACCTTCTGTCGAAATCACTAATTAAAGAGTACTCCTTGTAAAGATCAGTCCTACCTTGTCAGGTTACGACAAATGGCGCACTACATGTGTGCCACTTGTCGCAACCTGGGAGTTTTTCTTTTTTCGTAGATTCGTTTATTCAAAAAGTTTTATCTCTTAAACCGTGCGTTCAAATCTCGAATCGTTTTCACCGTTGGATTCCTCGCATTGAGACCTTCTAAATTAGAGCCCATGTTGATAGGTTTCGATGAACTTTTTTCATGAAAAAAATATGGACAAAAAAAATCGAACCGGGGCGCGTTTTTTCCCCTTTCCGAAAAGACAGGCGTTTTTTCCCTTTACCAAGAGGCACGACCGTGCCTCTCGCAGAAGCAAATACATACCTCCACGAGAAGTAAATCTGTGCCTCTCGCGGAAGAAAAAAAATGCGTTTTTTTTCCTTTCCGAGAGGCACGACCGTGGCTCTCGTGGAAGCAAATCCGTGCCTCCATGAGAAGTACAAGTGTGCCTCTCACGGAAGAAAAAAAACACGTTTTTTCCCTTTCCGAGAGGCATGACCGTGCTGTTGGGGAACGTTGCATGGGAAACAAAAAAATTTCCTACGCACACACAAGATCTATCCATGGTGATGAGCATCTACGAGAGGGAGAGTGAATCTACATACCCTTGTAGATCGCTAAGCGGGAAGCGTTAAGAAACGCGGTTGATGTAGTCGAACGTCTTCGTGATCCAAATCACCGAGCGTCCCGCGATCCAATCACGATCCGTCCCGATCAAGTACCGAACGGACGGCACCTCCGCGTTCAGCACACGTACAGCTTGATGACGATCTCCGCCTTCTTGATCCAGCAAGAGAGAGAGAAGAGATAGACGAGTTCTCCGCCAGCACAACGGCGTAGTGGGGGTGGTGGTGGAGCTGTTCCGACAGGGCTTCGCCTAAGCACTGACAAAAACAGATTTGAGGAAAACCGTATAGACGGGGGGAGAGAGGGCTGCACCGTGGCTTAAGGTGTTTGGCCCTCTCTCCCCTCTAGTATATATAGGAGGGAGGGGGAGGGGGCTGGCGCCCTAGGGTTTCCACCCTAGGTGCGGCCGAACCAGGGAGGAGGAGGTGGACTCCTCCACTTTTCCTTGTCCAATTAGGACTCCTTCCTTATTTGTTTCCCCTTCCCTTTTCTTTGGGGTTTTTCCTTCCCACTTAATTCCAGCCGCATGGGCCTTATAGGGATGGCTTGCCCAGCCCACTAAGGGCTGGTGCAACTCCCTCTAGGCCCATGTGGCCTCCCGGCGTGGGTGGCCCCTCCCGATGGCCCTCCGGCACTCCCGGTACACTACCGGAAATACCCGAAACTTTTCCGGTGGCCAAAACGGGACCTCCTATATATATATCAATCTTTACCTCCGGACCATTCCGGAGCTCCTCGTGATGTCCGTGATCTCATCCGGGACTCCGAACAACCTTCGGTCACCAACATGCATAACTCAAATCTACCGAAACGTCACCGAACCTTAAGTGTGCAGACCCTGCGGGTTCGAGAACTATGTAGACATGACCGAGACACCTCTACGGCCAATAACCAATAGCGGGACCTGGATGCCCATATTGGTTCCTACATATTCTACGAAGATCTATATCGGTCGAACCTCTATGTCAAGGATTCAATTAATCCCGTATGTTGTTCCCTTTGTTCTTCGGTATGTTACTTGCCTGAGATTCGATCGTCGGTATCTCTATACCTAGTTCAATCTCGTTACTGGCAAGTCTCTTTACTCGTTCCGTAATACAAGATCTCGTGGCTAACACTTTAGTCACATTGCTTGCAAGGCTCATTGTGATGTTGTATTACCGAGTGGGCCCTGAGATACCTCTCCGTCACACGGAGTAACAAATCCCAGTCTTGATCCATGCCAACCCAACAGACACCCTCGGAGATACCTGTAGAGCATCTTTATAGTCACCCAGTTACGTTGCGACGTTTGATACACACAAGGTATTCCTCCGGTGTCAGTGAGTTGCATGATCTCATGGTCATAGGAACAGATACTTGACATGCAGAAAACAATAGCAATAAACTGACACGATCAAATGCTACGTTTATAGTTTGGGTCTTGTCCATCACATCATTCTCCTAATGATGTGATCCCGTTATCAAATGACATCTCATGTCCATGGCTAGGAAACCTTCACCATCTTTTGATCAACGAGCTAGTTAACTAGAGGCATACTAGGGACACAGTGTTGTCTATGTATCCACACATGTACTTGAGTTTCCAATCAATACAATTATAGCATGGATAATAAACAATTATCATGAACAAGGAAATATAATAATAACCAATTTATTATTGCCTCTAGGGCATATTTCCAACAGTCTCCCACTTGCACTAGAGTCAATAATCTAGCTCACATCACTATGTGATTTACATTGTAATGAATCGAACACCCATGCAGTTCTGGTGTTGTTCATGTTTAGCCCTTGGAAGAGGTTTAGTCATCGGATCTGCAACATTCAGATCTGTGTGTACTTTGCAAATATTTATGTTGTCCTCCTTGATGTAATCGCGGATGGAATTGAAACGTCGCTTTATGTGTCTGGTCCTCTTGTGAAATCTTGGTTCCTTGGCCAGAGCAATTGCACCAGTATTATCACAAAACAGAGTCATTGGGTTAAGCGCACTAGGCACTACTCCAAGATCTGTCATGAACTCCTTCATCCAGACACCTTCCTTCGCCGCCTCCGAGGCAGCGATGTACTCCGCTTCGCATGTAGAATCAGCTACCATGCTTTGCTTGGAACTGCACCAGCTAACCGCACCCCCATTAAGAATAAATACGTATCCGGTTTGTGACTTAGAGTCATCCGGATCAGTGTCAAAGCTTGCATCGACGTAACCCTTTACGACGAGCTCTTGATCACCTCCATAAACGAGAAACATGTCCTTAGTCCTTTTGAGGTACTTTAGGATATTCTTGACCGCCGTCCAGTGTTCCATTCCTGGATCACTTTGAAACCTTCCGACCATACTTATGGCAAGGCTGACATCGGGTCTTGTGCACAGCATTGCATACATGATAGAGCCTATGGCTGAAGCATAGGGGACGACACTCATCTTTTCTCTATCTTCTGCAGTCACTGGGCATTGAGTCTTACTCAACTTCACACCTTGCAAAACAGGCAAGAACCCCTTCTTGGACTGATCCATTTTGAACTTTTTCAAAATCTTATCAAGGTATGTGCTTTGTGAAAGTCCTATCAAGCGTCTTGATCTATCTCTATAGATCTTGATGCCTAATATGAAAGAAGCTTCTCCTAGGTCCTTCATTGAAAAACTCTTGTTCAAATATTCCTTCACGCCTTCCAACATTTCTATATTGTTTCCAATCAGCAATATGTCATCTACATATAATATTAGAAACGCTATAGAGCTCCCACTTACTTTCTTGTAAATACAAGCTTCTCCGTAAACTTGTATAAACTCGAACGCTTTGATCACCTCATCAAAGCGAAGATTCCAACTCCGAGATGCTTGCACCAGTCCATAAATGGATCGCTGGAGTATGCAAACTTTGTCAGCATTCTCTGGATCGACAAAACCTTCTGGTTGCATCATATACAACTCTTCCTTAAGGAAACCGTTAAGGAACGCTGTTTTGACATCCATCTGCCAAATTTCATAATCGAAAAAGGCAGCTATTGCTAACATGATTCTGACGGACGTAAGCATCGCTACGGGTGAGAACGTCTCATCGTAGTCAACTCCTTGAACTTGTGAAAAACCCTTTGCCACAAGTCGAGCTTTATAGACGGTGACATTACCGTCCACGTCCGTCTTCCTCTTAAAGATCCATTTGTTCTGAATGGCCTTACGCCCTTCAGGTAATACTTCCAAAGTCCATACTTTGTTTTCATACATGGATCCCATCTCGGATTTCATGGCCTCTAACCACTTCTCGGAATCCGGGCCCATTATCGCTTCTCCATAGCTCGTAGGTTCATCGTTGTCTAACAACATGACTTCTAAGACAGGGTTGCCGTACCACTCAGGAGCAGTACGCGTCCTTGTCGACCTACGAGGTTCGATAGCAACTTGATTCGAAGGTTCATGATCATCATCATTAACTTCCTCTTCAACTGATGCAGGCTCTACAAAAACATCTTTCTGTACTGTGCTACTCTCAGGTTGAAGTAAAGGTTCAACAACCTCATCAAGTTCTATCTTCCTCCCACTCAATTCTTTCGAGAGAAACTCTTTCTCAAGAAATGTTCCATTTTTAGTGACAAACACTTTGCCTTCGGATCTGAGGTAGAAGGTATATCCAACTGTCACTTTTGGATATCCTATGAAGACGCATTTCTCCGCTTTGGGTTCCAGTTTTTCAGGCTGAAGCTTTTTGACATAAGCATCACATCCCCAAACTTTAAGAAACGACAGCTTTGGCTTCTTACCAAACCAAAGTTCATATGGCGTCGTCTCAACGGATTTCGATGGTGCCCTATTTAAAGTGAATGCAGCTGTCTCTAATGCATAACCCCAAAACGATAGTGGCAAATCGGAAAGAGACATCATAGATCGCACCATATCCAATAAGGTTCGATTACGACGTTCGGACACACCATTACGCTGTGGTGTTCCAGGCGGTGTCAGTTGTGAAACAATTCCACATTGTCTTAAGTGACTGCCAAACTCATAACTCAGATATTCTCCTCCTCGATCAGATCGTAGGAATTTAATCTTCTTGTTACGATGATTCTCAACTTCACTCTGAAATTGTTTGAACTTTTCAAACGTTTCAGACTTGTGTTTCATTAAGTAAATATACCCATATCTACTTAAGTCATCAGTGAAGGTGAGAAAGTAACGATAACCACCGCGCGCTTCAATGCTCATCGGACCGCACACATCAGTATGTATGATTTCCAACAAGTCACTTGCCCGTTCCATTGTTCCAGAGAACGACGTTTTAGTCATCTTGCCCATGAGGCATGGCTCACATGTGTCAAGTGATTCAAAATCAAGTGATTCCAAAAGTCCATCAGCATGGAGCTTCCTCATGCGTTTTACGCCAATATGACCTAAACGGCAGTGCCACAAGAAAGTGGTTTTATCATTATCAATTCTACATCTTTTGGCATCAATGTTATAAATATGTGTATCATTACTATCGAGATTCAATAAGAATAAACCCCTCATATCGGGTGCATGACCATAAAAGATATTACTCATATAAATAGAACAACCATTATTCTCTGATTTAAACGAGTAACCGTCTTGCAATAAACAAGATCCAGATATAATGTTCATGCTTAACGCAGGCACCAAATAACATTTATTCAGGTTCATCACTAATCCAGATGGTAATCGAAGAGCGAGCGTGCCGACGGCGATCACATCAACCTTGGAACCATTTCCCACGCGCATCGTCACTTCGTCCTTTGCCAGCCTCCGTCTATTCCGCAGTTCCTGTTTAGAGTTGCAAATGTGAGCAACCGCACCGGTATCAAATACCCAGGCACTACAATGAGAGTTGGTAAGGTACACATCAATAACATGTATATCATATATACCTTGTTTGTTGTTGGCCGCCTTCTTGTCAGCCAAAGACTTGGGGCAGTTCCGCTTCCAGTGTCCAGTTCCCTTGCAATGAAAACACACAGTTTCTGGTTTGGGTCCAGCCTTGGGTTTCTTCACGGGAGGAGCAACTGCTTTGCCACTCTTCTTGGAGTTACCCTTCTTACCCTTGCCATTTTTCTTGAAACTAGTGGTTTTATTGACCATCAACACTTGATGCTCCTTCTGAATTTCAGACTCAGCGACTTTCAGCATCGCAAACAGCTCGGCGACTGA
This sequence comes from Elymus sibiricus, assembly GCA_039707655.1. NCBI lineage: Eukaryota > Viridiplantae > Streptophyta > Magnoliopsida > Poales > Poaceae > Elymus > Elymus sibiricus. The sequence goes on from CM077674.1 coordinate 390,247,671, forward strand.
CTTGTTCATCCCGTGCATGTTATAGTTCAACACGAAGCTCTTGTAGCTAGGTGGCAATGATTGAAGAACTCTGTCAGTGATAGCCTCTGGCGGAAGGGGCATCCCCAATTCAGCCAGACGGGTGGAGTACCCAGACATTCTGAGTATGTGATCACTAACAGACCCGTTCTCTTCCATCTTGCAAGCATAGAACTTATCGGAGGTCTCATACCTCTCGATCCGGGCATTCTTCTGAAAGATAAACTTCAACTCCTGGAACATCTCATATGCTCCATGACGTTCAAAACATCTTTGAAGTCCCGGTTCTAAGCCATACAACATTGCATATTGAACTATTGAGTAATCATCAGAACGAGCCTGCCAGGCGTTCACAACGTCTAGAGACTCAACTGGAGCGGGTGGATCACCAAGCGGTGCATCAAGGACATAAGCCTTCTGGGAAGCCGTAAGGATAATCCTTAGATTACGGGCCCAGTCCACAAAGTTACTTCCATCATCTTTCAACTTAGCTTTCTTTAGGAACGCATTAAAATTCAGGGGTGCTACTGCGCGAGCCATGATCTACAACATAAATATAGCAAAGACAACTTAGACTATTGTTCAAGATAATGAGTTTAGTTAATCATATTACTTAAAAAAAACTCCCACTCAAATTGACATCCCTCCGGTCATTCGAGTGTCACATGATCCAAATCCACCAACTCAAGTCCGATCATCACGTGAGTTGAGGTGGTTTCAATGGTGAACATCTTCATGTTGATAATATCTACTATATGACTCATGTTCGACCTTTCGGTCTCTTGTGTTCCGAGGCCATGTCTGTACATGCTAGGCTCGTCAAGTTTAACCCGAGTGTTCCGCACGTGCAACATGGCTTACACCCGTTGTATGTGAACGTAGAGTCTATCACACCCGATCATCACGGCGTGTCTCGAAACGACGAACTTTCGCAACGGTGCACACTCGGGGAGAACACAATTTATCTTGAAATTTAAGTGAGGGATCACCTTATAATGCTACCGTCGTCCTAAGCAAAATAAGATGCATAAAAGGATTAACATCACATGCAAATCATAAGTGACATGATATGGCCATGAACTCGTGCTTTTGATCTCCATCTCCAAAGCACCGGCATGATCTCCATCGTCACCGGCATGACACCTTGATCTCCATCATCTTGATCTCCATCAACGTGTCGCCATGAGGTTGTCGCGCCGACTGTTGCTTCCACGACTATTGCTAACGTTTAGCGATAAAGTAAAGCATTACATAGCGCTTAATGATTGACACGCAGGTCATACAATAATTAAAGACAACTCTATGGCTCCTGCTAGTTGCCGTACTCATCGACATGCAAGTCGTGATATTCTATACAACACATGATCATCTCATACATCACATATATCTCATCATGTAATTGGCCATATCACATCACAACATACCCTGCAAAAACAAGTTAGACGTCCTCTAATTGTTGTTGCATGTTTTACGTGGCTGCTACGGGTATCTAGCAAGAACGATTCTTACCTACGCAAAAACCACAACGGTGATATAAAAGTTGCTATTTCACCTTCTACAAGGACCGCCTCTGTCGAATCCGATTCAACTAAAGTGGGAGAGACAGACACCCGCCAGCCATCTTATGCAACAAAGTTACATATCAGTCGATGGAATCGGTCTCTCGTACGTGGACGAGTAAGGTTGGTCCGAGCCGCTTCATCCCACAATACCGCTGAATCAAGAAAAGACTAAGGAGGGAAGCAATCTGAATATCAACGCCCACAAACTCCTTTGTGTTCTACTCGAGATCTCATCTACGCATAGACCTAGCTCAGATGCCACTGTTGGGGAACGTTGCATGGGAAACAAATTTTTTTCCTACGCACACACAAGATCTATCCATGGTGATGAGCATCTACGAGAGGGAGAGTGAATCTACATACCCTTGTAGATCGCTAAGCGGGAAGCGTTAAGAAACGCGGTTGATGTAGTCGAACGTCTTCGTGATCCAAATCACCGAGCGTCCCGCGATCCAATCACGATCCGTCCCGATCAAGTACCGAACGGACGGCACCTCCGCGTTCAGCACACGTACAGCTTGATGACGATCTCCGCCTTCTTGATCCAGCAAGAGAGAGCGAAGAGATAGACGAGTTCTCCGCCAGCACAACGGCGTAGTGGGGGTGGTGGTGGAGCTGTTCCGACAGGGCTTCGCCTAAGCACTGACAAAAACAGATTTGAGGAAAACCGTATAGACGGGGGGAGAGAGGGCTGCACCGTGGCTTAAGGTGTTTGGCCCTCTCTCCCCTCTAGTATATATAGGAGGGAGGGGGAGGGGGCTGGCGCCCTAGGGTTTCCACCCTAGGTGCGGCCGAACCAGGGAGGAGGAGGTGGACTCCTCCACTTTTCCTTGTCCAATTAGGACTCCTTCCTTATTTGTTTCCCCTTCCCTTTTCTTTGGGGTTTTTCCTTCCCACTTAATTCCAGCCGCATGGGCCTTATAGGGATGGCTTGCCCAGCCCACTAAGGGCTGGTGCAACTCCCTTTAGGCCCATGTGGCCTCCCGGCGTGGGTGGCCCCTCCCGATGGCCCTCCGGCACTCCCGGTACACTACTGGAAATACCCGAAACTTTTCCGGTGGCCAAAACGGGACCTCCTATATATATATATCAATCTTTACCTCCGGACCATTCCGGAGCTCCTCGTGATGTCCGTGATCTCATCCGGGACTCCGAACAACCTTCGGTCACCAACATGCATAACTCAAATCTACCGAAACGTCACCGAACCTTAAGTGTGCAGACCCTGCGGGTTCGAGAACTATGTAGACATGACCGAGACACCTCTACGGCCAATAACCAATAGCGGGACCTGGATGCCCATATTGGTTCCTACATATTCTACGAAGATCTATATCGGTCGAACCTCTATGTCAAGGATTCAATTAATCCCGTATGTTGTTCCCTTTGTTCTTCGGTATGTTACTTGCCTGAGATTCGATCGTCGGTATCTCTATACCTAGTTCAATCTCGTTACTGGCAAGTCTCTTTACTCGTTCCGTAATACAAGATCTCGTGGCTAACACTTTAGTCACATTGCTTGCAAGGCTCATTGTGATGTTGTATTACCGAGTGGGCCCTGAGATACCTCTCCGTCACACGGAGTAACAAATCCCAGTCTTGATCCATGCCAACCCAACAGACACCCTCGGAGATACCTGTAGAGCATCTTTATAGTCACCCAGTTACGTTGCGACGTTTGATACACACAAGGTATTCCTCCGGTGTCAGTGAGTTGCATGATCTCATGGTCATAGGAACAGATACTTGACATGCAGAAAACAATAGCAATAAACTGACACGATCAAATGCTACGTTTATAGTTTGGGTCTTGTCCATCACATCATTCTCCTAATGATGTGATCCCGTTATCAAATGACATCTCATGTCCATGGCTAGGAAACCTTCACCATCTTTTGATCAACGAGCTAGTTAACTAGAGGCATACTAGGGACACAGTGTTGTCTATGTATCCACACATGTACTTGAGTTTCCAATCAATACAATTATAGCATGGATAATAAACAATTATCATGAACAAGGAAATATAATAATAACCAATTTATTATTGCCTCTAGGGCATATTTCCAACACGTGCCTCTCGAGGAAGCAAATCCGTGCCTCCATGAGAAGTAAATCTGTGCCTCTCGCGGAAGAAAAAAAACGTGTTTTTTTCCCTTTCCGAGAGGCACGTGCCTCTCGCGGAAGCAAACCCGTGCTTCCACGAAAAGAAAATCTATATTTCTCGTGGAAGGAAAAAAAAGAAAACATGTTTTTTCCCTTTCCGAGAGGCACGACCATGCCTCTCGCAGAATCAAATCCGTGCCTCCACGAGAAGTAAATCTGTGCCTCTCGTGGAAGGAAAAAAAGAAAATGCTTTTTTTCCCTTTCCGAGGGGCACGACCGTGCCTCTCGCGGAAGCAAATCCGTGCCTCCACGAGAAGTAAATATGTGCCTCTCGCAGAAGAAAAAGAACACATTTTTTTCCTTTCCGAGTGGCACGACCGTGCCTCTCGCGGAAGAAAAAGAACAAGATTTTTTCCTTTCCGAGAGGCACGACCGTGCCTCTCGCGGAAGCAAATCCGTGCCTCCATGAGAAGTAAATTTGTGCTTCTCGTTTTTTTTTCCTTCTCCGAGAGGCACGACCGAGCCTCTGGCGGAAGCAAATCCGTGCCTCCATGAGAAGTAAATCTGTGCCTCTCGCGGAAGGTAAAAAACGTGTTTTTTCGCGCAAATTTTTTTTTTGATTTTTTTGTCCAAACCCTAAGAAAAACCGGTGGAAAACAAAAAAGCCAAAAAAACGAAAAAAATCATCTAAAAGCCGAAAACGCGTACAGAAGAATAAAATAAAAAAATGCGGAGGGATCGCCCGAAGCACGACATGTGGCGATGGCTGAGAGCGCGCCAAGTGGCGCGCTCCCAGCCCACCCCAATTGACCCTTGCGGGGGCTCCCGAAGGAGTACTTCTCAATTAGTTGCTCTCACCTTCTGTTCCCCGTGTTGTTCTGTTCTTCTTCTTCTCGCCTCTTGTTCAATCCTTCTCTGGACTCGCTAATTGTATCAGAAACTCTTTGATTCAGTTCGTCAGTAAAGAGTAAAGAGTAGGGATGTGAACCAGTGAGCACCAGGATACCCTCCAACCCCTTATTGGTTCATTCAAACGAACAATTTTCTAAAAGTGAGGTGAATTTAGAAATATACTACTCCCTCTGATCCAAATTAAACGACGCAGCTTTAGTACAACGGTGTACTAAACTTGTACTAAAGCTGCGTCACTTAATTTGTATTGGAGGGAGTACTGAGTTCATTTGATTGAGTTAAAGAGGATAGAAGGGTTTAGGTTACCCGTTTGCACACCTAGTGGGTCGGCTGTCCGGAGGGGGTCAGAGTCTGCCATTTCCCACAGAGAGTGTACGTGCTCTCCAGACAAGGTAATTTCAGATATGGCCATCCCGAGAGACGGATGTGAGAGAACGGGAGATTATTCACAAAGACCTATCGGAAAGGCTGTGGTCTCTTGACTTGCCCGAAGTAACACTGCAAGTGGTAAGTAAAATCGTAGTATGTGCATCGATCACAACTTCACAAGCCGGTCTGGCAAGACCACCAAAGCTTGGACTTCAAACAGCCAGGACGAGTACTGATGTTTCTTCGAGGCGATTATTACATTCGGTCAGAAGCATAAATCAGGAGATGCACTGGCCGGAACACATGTGTATTCTGTTCGATTCCACTTGAGTCTTGTTTATCTCTAACCCATGTGCATGATTACAAGTGATTAGCAAGTTAGTTGCCTCCTTCCTATACGCCTCTGTCAGTTTGGTCTGTGGTGCTACAGTTCTGAACCCTAAACTCTGAACTAAATAGCTAATGCATGAAGTACCAGTGTTATGTATTCAATTTCTAGGTGACTACCTAGTCCACTGCTACAGGTACATCCTTGATTTGCTTTGTTGTTGGTTTGATCCACCAGATATTCTTTTTGTTCCTGGATTGATTGGGAAAAATTGTTTACTTTTTGACATCAAGGACTCAAAAGTTCTTCCCATGCTTTAACACAACTTTTTACGCCGGCCCCCAAAGCTTTTTATGCCCGAGAAGAAGGCCCTCATTAGTTATAGATGTAAGTACTATAAGTGGCTGTATCAACTCTTGCCGTAAATTATTTGAAAACAGGTAGTTCTTCAGAACATGCAACACATCCTTGAACAGGAAAGAAATACTACTTCAGAGAAAGAACTTCTATTATTTATGATTACTCTTGTGTTTTGTGTAACATGAAGGTGTTGGAAACTAGGGATCACATCTTTTTCCATTGCCCTTTCGCATGGATATGCTGGTCTTATTTTTGCCCAAACTGGACACCCACGCATCAGGGAATACAAGCAGATACTAATCTTCTTAAGGCACAACTGGGTGTCCTTTTTCTCTAGAGTTAATCATCATGGTTTCTTTTTCTCTAGATGTAAGTACTAAGTAGTGGCATCAACTCCTGCTATATATTATTTACAACAGAATTATTTCTTCAGAACATGCAACACATTGTTGAACAGGGAAGAAATAATAGTTCACTTCAGAGGTCTTTACACAGTGATTCCGATTTCTGGAACAACCAAGATGGAGTACATCTAAATGTTGTAGTAATTGCATTACATTATGGTACAATACATTTTACCAGTAGATCTAGAAAGGTCAGCACAAACTCTTCCTCTTCTAGCAACACTTGGTCCTGTTAGCCAATTTTGATTCACGAATCTCACAGCTAGTTATGTAAGTGTAATGTGGCGGCAAGTGAGATTTCCGTACTACATCGTCAAATCTTCCTTGTGGTGTTGCACTTCCATAAAGGACTTGATCCATGGTGATTTTGGGAATGTCTTCTTGAGCAAGCTGTACTCGAACATGACTAACCACACAATCCTGACTAAGTTTAGATATTCGTTGAATATAAAGATATTGGTTCTCCACCCTAGTACCGCTTGAAGTTGTAGTAAATTAAAGTGCATTTCTCTGCCTAGTCCCCCTAACACATGTAAGAACCCTTCGCCAGTGTTGTATGTTAATATCGGCTCTTAGAAACCCAGCAATAAGTTTTGGATTTGTGAAAGGACCAGTGTAGTCATTAAATATTTCTAGACCAAAGTACCCCTCGAATATCTCCATTACTATGGATGCTAGCTTTCGGTGCTCTTCGGGATCTGCGCTTCCAAACGCAAGCACCTTGAAGAAGTACCAGCTCGCTTCTCGAGGCAAAAAATTTAACCACGGAGCTTGTGTATTTCCAAATCTTGTGATGTTCTCCGCTCGGCTCGTGATTATAATTTTACTGCCTCTTGGAATTAAGCTTGTAGAAGCCGAGTAAAGCTTTTTCCAAGCCCCCTCATCAACATCCCCATTCAACTCAATCACAATAAGTATTTTTTCTTCACTTGGAATACAACTTTGATTTTTTTTTGAGAGTAAAGCGCTGCTTATATTCCTTAACACATAACCAGTTCGTCTCTAACAATGTTACAAATAGAAACTGGAGAAACATTAAACCAGGTTTTACATAACTTTTTCAAGCAGCCTTCCCTCGCAAGATTATGAGCCGTTCTGTTCGCCGATCGTCTTGACCAGATCACCCGGTGTTCATCCACACCGTGAAGCAACTCCTTAATCTCCTCAATAAGGGGGCCGAACCTCGACCTGTCTTGACCACTTGACTGCAGCGCTAGTGCCACTCCTTGATTATCCGTTTCTAGGTATAGCTTCTCCACTCCCAGCTCCAACGCAAGATGGACCCCTCGTCTACATGCCAACAGTTCTGCAAGTTCAGAAACGGAGGTGTTAGAGAAAAAATGGCAGGCCCCCGCACGAAAGACGCCATGGTGATCACGAATGACCACTCCTCCACCCGCCGCCCCTCCTTCCTTTTGCACAGCACCGTCAACGTTCACCTTCAGCCAGTCTAACTCAGGGGGGCTCCAAGGCGTGATAATAGATGGTCCGGTTGGCCTTACAGTTGGAGCATGAATCATCACCCATTCATCAAGCAAGGCCCAGATTCTATTAACTACAGCCCGGGCAGTCTCCACTTGTTTACCATCCCTGGTAGCGTTGCGAGCAAGCCACAAATGATATAGACACATGATCATCACCGCTTTGTCAGCCTCCTTATTCTGTCCGAACCACTCAAGCAACCATTTGCTGAGTTTAGCTTGGTCATCAACAAACTTTGGCGGAGTGAAATCACAGTCCCTGCCCCGGTCTTCATACACCAGTTCCCAGAATTGCTTAGCATAGGGGCACTTCCAAAACCGGTGAAGAGCTGTCTCCACCCGGTTACAGATAGGACAGAAAATACCTTCTTTAATTTTTCGTCGGTGAAGTTCGGCCCCTACTGCCAAACCGTTCTTCATGAGTCTCCAAACATGGATTTTTGCTTTGCCCGGGACCTCAGAGTTCCACAACTCATTCCACCCCTGTCTAGCAATCACCGTGGAGGAGCCAGTTGGGCTGTCCCGCTTGTGTTCACGAAGCTGCATTTCAAGATGATATGCCGACCGAACCGTAAAGCACCCATTCTTTGTATAATTCCAAGCATGGTAGTCCTCTCGTCCCAGCCCACCAACAGGAACTTGGCATATATCCTCCACGTCGGGTGCAAAAAAAACTCGCTGCAAGGTGGGCACGTCCCATGCCTTGCCCGAGTAATCCATTAGGTCGTCAACTGTATTGATGTTTGTACCGTCCAGAGCTCCGATCGGTCTTCTCAGTCCCTCCCGTGGAATCCAATTGTCTGTCCATACATTAAATTTTCTGCCATCACCAATTCTCCACACTAGTCCTTCCTTTAACAAGCTACGTCCATGTACTATACTCTTCCAAGTGGCCGAGGCACTCTTTGGGCATGAAGCGTCCAGAAATTCTGAGTTTTGAAAGTATCTAGCCTTCAGAACTCTTGCACATAAAGACTCAGGGGTAGTCAGCAATCTCCACACTTGTTTTGCCAGCAAGGCCTTGTTAAAAGCCTCAAAATCTCTGAACCCCATCCCTCCTGTTCTTTTGCTGTTGCACATTTTATCCCAAGCAACCCAATGCACCTTCCGTTTACCCTTCATAGCTCCCCACCAAAATTTAGAAGAGATAGTTGTCAGGTTCCGGCACAATTTTTTGGTGAACTGGAAACAACTCATAGCAAACGTTGGGGTTGCTTGAACGACAGATTTGACTAATACTTCTCTCCCTTTCTTGGACATTCCAAAGCCATTGCATCCTGCAACCTTTGCACCTGCCCTATCTCTAATGTATTGGAAACATCCATCCTTGGACCTGCCTACCACGGTTGGTAAGCCAAGATATTTTTCATTCAGGGCTTCAGACACAATGCCCACAGCATGTTTCATCGCTCCCTTGGCTGCCTCCTCGCAACCCTTACCAAAATAAATCGACGACTTGTTTAAGTTGACTTTCTGACCGGAAGCTTGCTCATATTTTTGTAGTATACTACTCAGCTGAATCATGCTATCTTCATTCGCTTCAAGAAAAACAATACTATCATCAGCAAAGAGTAGGTGTGTAACGTGAGGGCCGTCCCTCCCGAACATCACCCCTTTGATCCTCTGGTCCTGCTGGGCATTTTTAAGTAGTGCCGAGAATCCTTCCACACAGAACAAGAACAAATAGGGTGACAGCAGATCACCCTGCCGAAGACCTCTAGACGGCCTGAAAGCATCAGATAAACCATTGTTAAAGTGGATGGAAAACTGCACAGATGTAACGCACCTCATGATAATGTCGATCCATCGGCGAGAGAAACCCATCCGTTGCATCATGGCCTCCAGAAAATCCCACTCCACACGGTCATAGGCTTTCATCATGTCTAGCTTCACTGCACATAGGGCCTTCTTCCTTTTGCTCTTGCGGATCGAATGAATGCATTCGTAAGCAGCCAAAACATTATCTGTTATTTGTCTGCCCGGGACAAAATCACTTTGCTCCTTGGAAATGAGAATGGGAAGAACACCTTTCAGTCTATTTGCTACCACCTTAGCTGCAATTTTGTACAACACATTGCACAAGCTAATAGGGTGGAATTGTGAGAGGAGTTCCGGATTATTAACCTTGGGAATGAGAACCAACACCGTACTGTTGAAATCTTCCGGAACCTCTTTACCCTTTAAGAAATCTCTTACCGCCGTACACACCGCATCCTTCACCAAAAACCAGTGCTTTTGGAAGAAAAGAGCGGGAAGACCATCAGGTCCCGGCGCCTTCGTAGGTCCCATTTGAAACAATGCATGCTCAATCTCCAAATCAGTAAAAGCAGCGGTCAGCCTAGCATTCATCTCCGGGGTGACCGCTACGTGAATCAGATCAAGAATAAATCCGGTGTTAGTAGCTCCTTCCGAAGCGTACAAAGCCTGATAGAAATCCTTTGCTAGTGATTTCATCTCCTGATTAGTGTTGCATAAACTACCGTCTGACCTTTTTAGCTTTATAATGGTATTTTTTCTCCTCCTGTGTGAGGCCCTGGCTTGAATTTTTTTTAGTATTTCGGTCTCCCGCTTTCAGCCAGTCCACCCTTGATCTCTGACGTTGCATAATTTCTTCACGCTCATATAATTCATGTAGTCTTTCTTCAATCCAACTCACCTCCAGTGAGGTACTCGGCGACCACACCTTTTCTCTTTCTATGCCCAACTGTTCGCGGAGTTTCCTAATTTCTTTTTGTACTGAACCAAACACTTCCCGTGACCATCTTTGCATGTCCCCAGTGATCTTCTTTAAGCCACCCCATGGATCCATTAAACTGTTTGATTGTGTCCCATGGCGCGCCTAGGCTTGCTGGATCATCTCCTCATATTGATCATGTCTTGCCCACACCTCCTCATACCTGAAGTGGCGAGACCCCCTGTCCTGCTGAAGCTCATCTTCTTCTCTAACTTTGATGACCAAAGCCATGTGATCTGACTCCTCGGTGTGGATGTGTTCAACCGAAGTGAACTGAAACCTTTGAGAAAAGGCATCATTGCAAACTGCACGATCAAGTCTCACCTGCACATTCTCATCACCGGGTCTCTTGTTATCCCATGTGAAAGTATAGCCCGAGTATCCAAGATCCAAGAGTTCACATTCAGCCAAACAGTCCCTAAATAACTCCATTTGGGTCCACCCTCTCTCAATCTTTCCTTTGTGCTCCTCCTGCCAGCATGCCTCATTGAAATCTCCTGCACAAAGCCATGGGAGGTCGTCTTGGCGTCTGAGATATCTCAAAGCATCCCATGTTTTCCGTCGCAATTCTGTTTTTGGCTCGCCGTAGATTCCAGTAAATCTCCAGTTTCCACCATCACAAGAAATCACACAATCAATAAAATATTGGCACCACGGCGGTAATGAAACTTCATATCCATCTCTCCACCAGAGTGCCATACCCCCACTGTGTCCTACACAGTCAACTGATTGCCCGTGCTTGAACCCCATACTCCACTGTAACTTTTTCATTGCCTCACCTCTCTTCAAAGTCTCACATAAAAACACCACCCCTGGGTTGTATTACCTAATCAGGTCTCGAAGTTCACCCACTGCCGCGTCCAACCCCAAACCACGGCAGTTCCAGGCCAAGATATTCATTGGTCTCAGCGGCCCCGCCTCGCAGGGTCCGCCGCTAGCTTGTTCTCGTCGATACGATCAAAGACAGAAGACATCTTCTGTCGCTTCTCGCCAATGAACGCATCGTGTGGTGCATATTTTTCCGAGTCCCTCTTGACCCCACAAACCTGCTTGCTTCTTCTTTTCCGCTGCATAGGTTTTGGTTGGTAGGACAGAATCCTATTCTGGTACTCCTCATGCTGCTGCCTGTGCTTACAGACAAACGCACCAGGCTTCCGGTACCGAGAGGAAGAAGACGGTCCCGCAAAATTTCCGTTTCTGTGATGTTCATTGTTGGCCTGTCCATATCCTGCCGCCTTCGGGGTTTTTTTTATTTGCATTCTTCTGAATCTTTTCCGGCCATGGCGGATATCCGAGGTTGAAAGGCAGATATTGGATGTCAAAAAAAGAAGAATGTTTGAGAGGATGCATTCTTCCTGTACTTGATCCATTACTATTACCGCTCAGCCTTCCTCCTTTAAACTTGCTTTCATAAGATTCCTCCAAACAGCCCAAGTATCCCCAAAAAGAGCCAATCCAGGGAAGTTTATCATACTGAATCATCGCCTCCTCACCTTGAAGCTTAAAACTTACCACTGTACTTTCCAAAATTCGATCCACTGCAATCCCTATCTTCCAACCCAGTCGATACAGTACATCCTGCTGCATGCAGTGCAAACATCTCCAACAGTCGAGCAGAAAAACAGAGGAAAACATAGCGCCACCCTCCCTTCCCAACCTGATGGAGTTGTCAGCCTCCTTCTCTGAATTCGACCCTACATCTCTCAAATTGGGACTGAAAACGCCTAAGTCAAACATGGAATCAACAGAAGCAACGACATGATCCCGATCCCCATTCTCAGAAGCATACTCTTGCTTTTCCTTCTCTGCTTTAATTTTTCCCAAATTGTGCATCCCAATTGCATTATTCAACAGCAGATCGTCCCCCAACTTGCCCGAACCAAGCTAAAAAAAACCCAACATTTTCTCTCTCATCCGGGTCAAGCTACTCACCGGATCCTTCGAACGGCGGAGAAGGTCCCGGCCCCGCTTCTTGATAGTGGTCCAGTCCACTAGAGGAGCCATATGGCCGTCGGAGGCCGGCGCCTCCGGCATGGCCTCAGTCTGATCCCGCCGCCCCCTGCCCTGTCTCTCTCCCGGCTGTTCCAGAGGCTCCTTGTTCCGATTTGACTCTTTCTCCATCTCGACCCACCAGCGTAGAAAGCACTCAGCAGAGAGAAAGATGAAGTAGAAATCTGATGAAAGAGGGAAGCTGAGAGAGGAGATTAGAGGAGAGATTAGTGAAGATTTGGGGATAGGAAGGAGGAGGAGGAGTGGAGGAAGAAAGGAAGGGGCTAGAGCGGCATGTCGCCAGTCCAAGAAAGTCCTGTCCACTAGAGATCACTGCAGGTTTTGCATTAATACAACTTTGATTTTGATGCTTAATTATGCCTCCATCTCTCAGGGTGCAGAGCTCTCCTCGAATAAATTTGTTTCCACAGACGAGCACAATTTGATTGAAGTGATCACGCACCCTTATGTCACAGCAAACATGCTCAACAAGTGTGCTCTTTCCAACTTTTCCAGGGCCAACAATTGGCAGGACTCCCACACCCAGACTGTGTTCACCAGGAGGCTCACGCTGCAACAAGAAATTGATGATTCGCTCCACTTCTACTTGGCGACCAAACGCATGTTTCCATCACCAGGTGCATGTTGTATGGTTGATGACGACAAATTGGAGGGTAGTTGTTCAGAAAAGCAACAAACTCATGCATACAAGTGACAACGTTTTCGATAGTCTCAAGCATCTTTCTTAACTCCTTTTCGCCATGTGTGCTACTAGCAGAAAGGGAAGCACGCTTGCCTGGATTGGATATAGACATGGCAAAGGAGTGGTGGCTGGCTGTTGACGTATAAATGTACTGCCTAGTCTCTTCCATCAGATCGGTCTTTTGGTTGCATTGGCTAGAGCATGCACTTCTACATGGTATCAGAGCCAAGAGGTCTTGATTTCAAGACCCGGCTGGCGCAATTAAATTGCAGCCCGTTTTCGGTGCACGTTTAGGCCCGAGGGAGCCACACGTGAGGGGGAGTGTTGACGTATAAATGTATTGCCTAGTCTCTTCCATCAGATCGGCCTTTTGGTTGCATTGGCTAGAGCATGCACTTCTACACTGGTTTATAGATCTTGGGCCCTCCCTTCTTCATGTGCAAGGTACCTTTTTATTTCGATAAAGGGTAATATATTACTATCAAGAAGATACTAATAGCAGGGTACAACACGATACCAAGAGCTCGTCTAGATATAGAGGATGCAGACAACCAAATTATTACAAAACAAATAGAAGATAAAAAGTGCAAGGTACCTAAATTTGTCAAGCAAGTAATAGCCTCTGCACATATCTTGTCTCAGCATGTTGAGTTGGCGAAGCATTGCCTGATTTGTGATGCTCCTCCCCTCGGCCTCTTCCATAGTGATAAGAACCCGGAGCAACATCTGGTCTACTCGCTGTAGAATCTCCCCCTTGGACAAGGATGTCGGTGTGGAGTATTTGTGGATCAGAAAGGATATGCATCTGCTAATAAGTTCGCCGAAAGTCGCAGAAAATAGCCCCTCCATCTTGCAACCTTCGTCATAAGATGGATAAAGGAAGGTGTATTTTGTATGTGCTGGTCCAAAAACTGATGGTTAAGTAGCTACTCTGAGAGAAGAAGGCGAGGACCTCCCGGGGTGTCTGTCCCTATTATTGGCACATGAGAAAGAAAAAAAATGTAGGATTAATTTATGCTGATAATGTATCATAGTATCAGCCAAATAACCATGGATTAGAAGATCCGTGCCACTTGATGACAAGGATAGAGTTACATCACAGAAAACAACTAATGTATCATAGTATAGTCAACTAGTATTGGATTAGGACAGCCATGCCATGCTTGATGCGGTTGACAGGGATGGAGTTACATCTAAAAGGCACATTTGGCACTCAAGGTACATTTTTTTCTCCAAAAATAAGGTTGCCTCTGCGTCATTGCGACACACATATGACCATTTTTCATTTAATTGTTACGAAAAATACAAAGTAAAGGCAACTAGGACCAAAGCATTACTACAAGATACGAAATTAACACCTACAACCAAGTGGATTTCCACAACGACGCCTTCAAGAAGGCATAAATGTCCTCACGCCATCGTCGCCATGTCTTGCAATCAGTGTGTATTTGTAAATTAAGAATTCTAGTATTTTTTCTTATTCTTTTTATTTATTCCTTTAGAAAGAGATTGTCGACGGATGAGTCACCACCAGGTTGATTTATCCAGGTTTGGGCAACCGACGATGATGCAACACCCTAGTCCTGTTGTGTGTATCTTTTCTTTGTATATTGAGAGACGAAGCGCTTGCTGCTTATAACTAATGCAACCAGCTCTATGTGTCTATCCCCCAACCTACTCACCCTCTTTCCACTCCTTTTATACCCTGGTATACCCTGGGGGTGGCCAGTTGACTTTCGTCCCGACCCTAAATCCTTAGATTAGTCGTGACACAAGGAATAGAGATAGGAGGTAGCCGCTGTTGATGTACCGGTGACGTCGCGCACATCGCTCATCGTCAGTAGGTGAGTCCTGGTACAACCGAGACGTGCTTCGCGTATGGGCAAGGTCCAAAGGAAGCGTGAGCATCCCATCGGAATAGAAAGGAGGGAGGGGGGGGGGGGGGGGGGGGGGGAGGGAAGAACCGGAAATACGCCCCGCAGACATGTCATCGCGCGTCGTCGAGGCTCCCAACTCCACCAGCCCGAGCACCAAGGGAATCCCGCGCACTGCACCCTCTTGCCCACCGGGGTTCCAAGTCCTCGTGGGCGGATGGGACACCTTGCCAGCACTTCTCCATGGCCCCGGGGGGGGGGGGGGGGGGGGGGGGGGGGAGGTGTTGTCCCCTGAGCCGCTGACAGACATAATAATTGGCTTGGCGAATCGAAAACAAATTTATTTTAGCATACAATGCAAGGCATGGAATCGTTGTATATTTATATAAACAAAAAACACTAAACCATTACCCCTTCTCACTCTTGGCATAGCTTGTCCTTGTGGCATTTTAATTTTGCAACGATTCATACTTGATTGACATAATAAATGTTTTCTTCATGGTCCTCCAAAATCTTCTTTGATTGCTTCTGATCAATAATTATTCGTTGCTTCTATCTGTCGTATACTCTCTCAGTAATTAAATGCCAATTCAATTCAATTCAATGGCGTGTCCGCTCATCGTCCATGTCAGCGTAGATTCACCGGTTGCTGGCTTGATGATACGATGCATATATGTATGTGGAGTGTGTCGACTAGTCTCCTTATTAGTGACCACTCCTTTATTTGTAAAAGGAAAACGCGAAGAGAATCCGGGAAATAATTCAACATCAGACAATGCAAGAATCTCTAGCAATATGTACGTACGGTGTGGATAGCTTGCTCAGGGTGGCAACTCTCCAAATCTACTCTAGCCCTTTTCTATTGGAAAATGGTCCCTATCGGTCCGCCGTTCGCGTGTGTTCGTCGATCATGTTGTTAACCGTCGGATCCGAGTGATGCGAGAGTGCTTTTTCTAGATCACCATTCCTTCGCATTTACTACTCCTACCTCTCACTCGTATGTGTCCTTTGGCACTCAAAGCACGTTTTTTCTCAAAAAAGAAGGTTCCGTTGCGATGCACACAAACCATCTCTTTATTAACTGTTACGCAAAATACAAAGTAAAGTAAAGTCAACTACACTACAACCAAAGGATTAGAAGATATGAAATTAACACCTACGATAAGTGGACTTCCACAGCAATGCCTTCAAAAAGGCATAAACATGCTGACGTCATCGTCAGCACCTCATGTAATCGGTGTATATTTGTAAATTAAGAATTCCAGTATTTTTTCTTATACTTTTTATTTATTCCTTTAGAAAGATATTGTCGATGGGTGATCGTTGAGATTAGAGCTACGTTATAGCTCCTAGGTTGTTCAGCCAGGGATTAAAACACCCCGGTCGCTCCATGAGTCATGGTGAGGCTGATTTATCTAGGTTTGGGCCACCAACGATGGTGTAACACCCTACTTCTGATGTGTGTATCTTTTATTTGTATATCGAGAGAGGAAGAGCTTGCTACTTACAACTGATGCAGCCAGCCCTCTGTGTCTATTTTTCTCCCTTCTATTTCATCCTCTCGCCACTCCTTTTATACCCTGGGGGTGGCTAGTTGACTTCTGTCCCAACCGAAAAGGTGAGGGGCCCCTCAGATCATTCGTGACACGAGGAATAGCGATTGTAGGTAACCACTGATGATGATGTCGTGATGTATCGGTGATGTTGCGCACGTCGCTCATCATCATTAGGTGCAGCCTGGTATGACCAAAATGTGCTTCGCGTATAGGCAGGGTCCAAAGGGAGCGTGCGCATCCCATCGGAAAAGAAAGGAGGAGGGAAGGAAGAACCGGAAAGACACCCTGGAGACACGTCATCGAGCGTCGTCGAGGCTCCCAACTCCCCCAACCTGAGCACTAGGGGAATCCTGCTTACTGCACCCTCTTGCCCACGGGGATCCCAAGTCCTCATGGGCTGATGGGACACCGTGGCAACATTTCTCCATGGCCTGGGGGACCGGGCGCGGGGGGGGGGCTGTCCCCTGAGCCGCTGACAGAGATAATAATTGGTTTGGCGAATCGGAAACAATTTTATTTTAGCATGCAAGGCATGGAATCGTTATACATTTACTAGCAAAAGGGCCCGTGCGTTGCAACGGGGAAAATAATCATAATCTCCAATGGCCATGACCACATTTTGCTGCATCACCGAGATACACTATCACTCAATTTCGTGAAATCATGAACATTATTTTAAACTCGTGAACATATTTGAAATCATGAACATTTTTCAAATTCATGAACACTTTTACAAATTTTCAAACATTTTCTAAAATCAAGAACATTTTTTGAATTCATGAACATTTTATACTATTTGCAAACATATTTTTAAATTTTAAACTTTTTTTAAACAATTTTCTTGAATTTCCGAACATTTCTAGAATCGACGAACATTTTTTTTGGAAATTGGTGGAACTGTTTTTGAAATTCACTGACATTTTTTGATTTAATGAACATTATTTGAAATGCATGATCATTTTTTGAATCAGCGAACATTTTATGAATGAATAAACTATTTTGTTAGTCACGAACAGTTTTTGAATTTTTAGGATATTTTTTCGTTCATGAACATTTTTTGAATTGGCGAAATTTGTTCAATTTCATTAACAATTTTTAATACATGGACTGTTTAAAAAATCATTAATTTTTTTTATTTCCTGAACATTTATTTTTGAAATTTTGAACATTTTTGAATAAGCAAATATTTTTTTTTCAAAATCGCAAACATTTTTTGAATCCACAAACATTTTATGATTTATTAAACATTTTATTTCAAAAATATTTTTTTAATTTTTGGAACCTTTTTGAAGTCCCAAATTATTTAAATTAGAGATAACAAAAACGGAAAAGAAAAAGAAAAAAATGAAAAAGAAAATTTAAAAAACAGGCCGCCTGGACATGGTCCGGCCCAAACGGGCACGCTGCGTCTTCTCCCAGCGCGCAGAGCGCAGTATAGAATATCCCTACTCTATGGGCCGGCCTAGGCGGGGGATTCCCTGTGTAAAACAGTTTTTTATCACTTATAGGTGGCATTGGTGAGTAATATTTTGAATCTTTGGGGGCAATTTCCGTGACGTACCGCCAGAAGCAATAGCCCCTTTATTGTAAAACCTGCTCCGTGTGAAAGTACGCGCCATTTCTTACATACAGTTCTGATAAACATCACTAATAAGTTTATATTGTTATCGCTTTTCGAAGTATGAAGTGTGGACGTAAAGAAGCCACCCTAACATCCTTCATCTCATGGAAAAATAGTGATGCATGGAATAGTCTAGTAATCGGTTTTATATTTTATTTTTCGAAAAAACATAAATATTTATTTATTTTAAAATAATTAAGCAATTTTTAATATTTTTATTAGAATTGGAACATGTTTTGAAAATGAACATTTTTTTAACCCATGTTTTTTTTAAACAGAATTTTTAAAATTTTGTGATTGATTTTAAAAAAGTTGAAACATTTTTTGGGAATTTTGAGCATTTTTTAAAAAGCGTGAACATATTTAAAAGCATTAATTTTTTAAAGCAAGAAGAATTTGAAACACTCTGTATCTTAAAAAAACACACTCGGTGTCTGCAATTAAAAAAAGGATTGTTGGTGTCCATACCAGGTAGTATAAAGTTGAGAAAGTCGTAGGGATATCCTTTGATGGCGCCTCCATCAGCTTAGCACTATCATCGGGTGGAAGAGAAATGATGTAATTGTTTTTAGAAGGATATACAAAATGGTGGAATTGTTGTATACTATTCGAGAGTTTAATAACCAATCCAAAAGTTTTTCTTAGAATTTTCAAAAGATTTGCAAATGATTTTTTTGGATTAAAGTGTAGTGGTGCATTGAAGTGGGATTGTTTATATACAACTTTTTTGTTAATATTCAAAAGCAAACAGGTTTTTACTATGTTAATTATTTTTTAGAAAATGTTGGTTATTTGATTTGCAAGATTATATTCCGTTCCTTTTCTTTTGCACTATTTGAACTTGGCCATCATCACCATAAAAAAGAAGAAGCTTTTCCTCCCCATCACGGCTAAATTTCAGGTGGATGCACCGTTGTCACATTCTCTCTACTCTTCATCCCTCCCTCTCTTCACCCTGTCTCACCAACGACGTCGGTGACATCCAGAGTTGAGGAATATCTTAATTGTCAGCAAGTCCGGATGAGCTCCAAATATCTTCTCCCTTAAGAAATATTTATTTCCAATATTTCACTCATTTTTAATTATTGTATCTGATGATGTATTCATAAGATGTGGTAGGCATGAACATTAAACTATGACAGTAACAACAAACAACGGCAAGTAATTAGGCTAACTCCAACGCGCCGACACAAACTGTCTGCGCGTGTCTGTTTGGGTCAAAACAGACACAAATCACGGCCCAACGCGCCGACGCAAATGGACGAGCGTTCGTTATTTGTCCGCTCGCGACCCTTTTCAGACCCAAATTTGGGCCGGGTTTGCGTCGGCGCGGACACGGAGCAGACGCGCGCGACACCCGCACTTGTCCTCCCCCTGGCCTGCCAGTCGATGGCACGTTGGCCATCCCCCTCTCTCCCACCGACAGCCACCACACCCGGCCGCCCCTCCCTCGCCGCCGTCGCCCAGTTCCGTTGCCTAGACCGCCGCCCGCACCCACATACCTCCCCCAGCAGCACGCCACACCCGACGACTGTTCTTGCCGGCGTTGGTGGACTGTTTTCGCCGTCGCCGTAGCACCCCCAACGTCCAGGCCACCCCTCACCTCCGCCGCCGGCAGCAACGCTCCAAGCGCGGCTACTATGAGATTTAAATTTTATCTTTCAAATGTATTTGTGATAATTTAAATTTTATTCGATTTGTAAACCATGAGATTTTATTTGGTTGTGAAACTATAAGATATTTGTATTTGGTTGAATTATGTGAACTTTGGGCAATTTTTTTGAGATGTACGCAAAAAGAGTAAAAACTGACTGGATACCGGCCGCGCAGACGAAAATGCGTGAGCGCGTTGGGCGCACTGCCAATCGAAATGCGAACGGGACGAACAAAGCCGAAAACACAGACCCAAAGCACAAAAAATGACAAAATTCGCGTCCGTTTGCGTCGATACGTTGGAGTTGCCCTTAGAGCATCTACAGCCGGACCTCTCAAACACGTCTCAAACGCCAGGGCAGGCCGTCCGGTCACTGACCGGTCACAAAAAATCGACCCAACCGGAGCTCTCAAACCGCGGACAAACGCCCGGGCTGACCGGCACCCCTCATATCCAGCCCAAATATAGGGCGGATATGAGGCGGCCCGGGCGCGTCCGCCACGTCAGCCCGACCCACCGCTGGCCCACCCCGACCCCACAAAATCCCCTTTCGGAGCAAACCCTAGCTCACTTCACTCCGCTCCGCTCCGCTCTCCAACGCTCCCCTTTCCCCAATCCGTCCAATCCCTAGCGCCGGCGAGCATGTCCAGCACCGGCAGCCACTCCGACGGCAGCTCCGGAGACGAGGAGGTGTTGGCGCTCCGTATCGCGCTCGAGCGCTCACGGGTCGATACGGGCGGTAGCTCCGGGTCGGGTGCGACGCCTCCTGTCGCCCGTCGCTGCAGCGCAGACGCCGGCGCCGGCCCTTCCCGCCCCGCGTGCGGATCTGCGAGGCCTGCCCAATCTGCTCCGCCCGCCCGACGGCCTCCTCCACCTCCGGCCGCTGCTCCGCGCGGGCAGCGGTGGGTTCTATTGCCCGCTCCGCCGGCGCCGCGGATGCGGACTCCGGAGTCAGAGGCACGCGCCGCCCGTCGCAAGAGGTAGATGGCAAGGGAGAGGGGGGCGGGTCCGACGCGGCTGCGCAGTCCGCCCGACGCCGCCGCGTGATGCCGGTGCCCGACGAGGAGGAGCGTCTCCTCCAGTGGGTGTACCGTCGGTCACTTACCACGGCGGAGACGGACGCCCGGCGGCTCCGGAGGATCAACGCCAAGCAGCTCCGGCTCGGCATTGAGCAATCCGAGCGGGAGGCAGCGGCGGAGGCGGCGAGGGTGGCCAAGCTCAAGCGCAAGCAAGACCGCATCGTCCGGCGCTTGCAAGGCTACATCGTCATCTCCGATTCCTCCTCCTCCGATGGGTCTGACTCCGACGGCTCCAACGTCGACCCACCTCCTGCTGCGGACGCCTACAGCAGCGCCGGCAACCGAAAGGGCAAAGGGCCGGCGAGGAAGTGGTGAAGCTCGCCCTCTCCTTTTATATAATCTAGTTCTAGTACTCCATTCGTCCCATAATATGAGAACATTTTTCAAACTATGTTAGCTTGAAAAACGTTCTTATATTATGGGAGAGAGGGAGTATGTAGTTAGAATGTGCCGGATTGTTGACTGTGTGAATTATGCCCGTTTGGTGATCTTTTGGTGATGTTTATGTGAATTATGCCCGTCTGGTATCGGTTTATATGTCCGTTTCCTGTCGATTTTGATAGTTTGGTGATCTACGTACTACATTGCATGAATTTGTATGAATATAGGGTGCCAGATATGAGATACGCGGGTATGGAGGCATGGATTTAGGGAGTGTGCCCGGTCAGTGTCCGCGGACGCGCCCGGGTGCGTCCGTGGGCGTTTGAGGTGTCGGATGTGCAATATCCGGCTGTAGATGCTCTTATATCGGTACTCATTTAGAAAGAAAAAAAATTTACAATCGGTGCTAGTGTTAGTACCTTCTGGTCGGTGAAGCCAGTAGAAAAAGCAATCCACACCAAAATATCCCCACCGAGAGAAGCTCTCCACTGCGTTAGCACGGATGCGCGCGGTAAGCTCCTCCCTCCCCGCCCTGATCCCTTTTTGGCGTTCGATCCGTTGACCCCATCTCTCTCTCTTCTGATTTCCCAGGCTCGTTGACCCCATCTCTCTCTCTTCAGATTTCGCGTTCGTCGGCCAGTTGCGGCGCGGCTTTGGCTGGGCCTGCGGCAGAGGCGCGGCAGCGGTGGCCTGCTTGACGGAGCCGCGTGGATCTGCACCGGGGCTCCGGGCTCCGGATCGGCGTGGTCGTGTCCAGCCCACCTCCGACGACGCCTTGCTGCGGGGCTTCGGGCCCAGATCTCGCCGGTGGGCGCTTGGATAAATTTTTCTGAATCATCACCTCGGCTCTCTCTTCTTCTTTAAGATTAGCTTAAATGGCAAATTAGTCTCCTCTGTAAGCTGGGCACCCAGTGCTGCTTTTTGTTGGATTCATGCATGACCTTCCTCTCGGGCTCGCTCTTTCGATTGGGGCTTGTTGATTCTCACAACTCTTCTGAACGTATATAAGTTGCTAGAATTTGATGTAAAGAGGCGGGGTGGGACTAATAAGTAGAATCTGGAAATTTTTAGCACATGCGTAAGAAAACTCCGTTTGTTGCAGCCGTAAGGGAGGCCTCCTGCAGCACGCTCGCCCACGAGCCCACCCGGAGCTGTCGCCGCCGTGAAGGGCGCCGCCCCGCCGCGTTGGAAAGGAAGCATCTGGATAAGACAGAAGAAAGGATCGCGGGCTGAATTCTTACAAACATAGGGTTTTTTCTGTAAAAACGAACCGTTTTTCCAAATCCACTTAATCAGGGACTGCGGGTTGAATTGTCAGAAATAGAGGTTTTTTTTTGCAAAATTGCTGACGACGTACGACCAGAAGTTATCCGTGCTTTATTATTTATAATTATAATTATAATTATTAGGTAAAGAGGTAAAGATTAGGTAAAGATAAACATAAAGAACTAAACCATTACCGGTTCTCGCTCTCGTCATAGCTTATCCTCGTGGCATTTTAATCTTGCAACCATTCATATTTGACTAGCATAATACTACCTTGGTCCCTCCGTACTAAAGTTGAGACACTTATTTTGGGACAAAGGAGTAACTGTTTTCTTTGTGGTCCTCCAAAATCTTCTTTGATTGCTTCTGATTCATAACTTGTTCGTTGATTCCATCTGTCGTGTACTCGCTCAGTAATTAAATGCCAATTCGATTCAATGGCGTGTCCGCTAATCGTCCATGTCAGCGTAGATTCGCCAATAGCTGGCTCGATGATACGATGCATATATCTTTCTGGAATGTCAAGACTAGTCTCTTTATTAGTGATCACACCTTCTTAATTGGTAAAAGGAAAACGTGAAGAGAAGCCAGAAAATAATTGGACATTAGACAATGCCATAACTTCTAGCAATATGTACGTAAGCTCCAATATATATTAATCGGATTGTGGGTTAGACTGTCCATGACGTTTCATCAAGGCGAAAGGTGAGTACACGTCAAGAATGCGAGTAGGTGTGACACCTTGGTTTTGACAACTTTTTCTTTTCGGAATCTTTTTGGTTTTATTTGCTTTTGTTCGGATTTCAAGTCAAATTTTGATTTGGACTTGAGAGGTTCCTTTCCAAAGTCTTTCCAAGTAACCCAAAACCTTGCCAAAAACCCTGGCATAAACTTTCTAGCCTCAACCCTAATTTTGTCCATATTTAATATTCCTTTTTCCTCAAAAGGAATATCCCTTTCTTCTCTAGGTTGTGAAGCAACCTATATTTTCCTGGCTCAGAAAATTCTCAAATAAATTCCTAAAATACTAGAAGCCATATCTTTCCACAATACCCAAAAATATCTCATAGTCCAGTTCAATTTTTCAGCACCATAATCTTTGCAAACTTCTGGGCAGATCTGTCCTTTGTGAAGCAGCTATATTTTCTAGTCATCAACAATTCCTGAGATTAATCCAGGCCATTCTTACTATTATATATTTCCTAGCTACAAAAATTCAGATTTATTTGATCAACCATTTCTCCAGTTTTATTCATGCAAGCTTCTGGTCATTTCAAACTTCTGTGAAGGAAGTACCAGCTAAGAGCATCCATTTGCTCTGAAATTTTTACCACATCTTGACACCACCAAATAACAGTCAAATACCAAATTTCACTCCAAGGAGCTAACCCATGTGAGTGCATCATCCTAAACTTCTTTCTGGACCAGAACAGAGGTTTACACATGAGCTATGCTCATAACCTTGTGAAAATTTCTCAAACTTCTCTAGCAAGTACTCCTTCCAACCCTGAATCATCCAGACAACTCTTTTGGACCAATCCCCAATTCATTTCTTCTCTAGAACCCTCCCAATTTCCTATCCAGAAGCTGTTCTGGATCATTTCCTCGCAGGCTGTCCAAACTAATCCAAAACAGAGGCCTAGGGCACCTATTTGAGCATAGGTCGGCACCCCAGCCAACATTTGCCAGGCATGCGTGCCCTCCACCTCTCCCCCTCTCAATCGACCTCCGGCTCCCAAGAGCGGAGCCCGGACCCTCATCTTCCCCAGCTCCGGCAGAGAGCCCCACCGCCACTGCCACTTCCCCTCCAGCCCGCCCTAGTGAGCTCCAGCCCCAACCCAGCCCATCCGAGAGTTCCTGGTGATCTCCTGGTTCGGTCCAACTCCTCCGCCGCTCGGAATTTCGCCGGAGTCGCCGGATCCGTGCACACCCGAGGCTCGCCGCCGCTGGAGAGGGAGGGCGCGTCGTCGTCCGACCATCTCCGGAGGAGCTGCGAGTATAGGGAGAATCGTCGTCGCCTCTTGGGTCCATTCCCGCCATCACCCGGCCATGCCGCTGTCTCCATCGCCGGTGAGCCGCCTGTCTCGATCCCTCTCTCCCTCTTTTAAACTTGCCCGAGGGCCCCACTGACCAGCGCCTCAGGCCGCAGCCGAAGCGGTAAGTGGAGGCGCCCCTGCACTTTACGCTTTCGACGTGGTCAGCTGGGAGGTTTTCTGGTTTTTATTTAAATTTCAATTTTGACCAGAAACTTTGACTGGCCCTAACTTTTAAACCACAAGTCCAAATCAATTGAAACTTTTTGCAATGGTTTTCTCTTGAGCTCCTTTAATTGCTGGCAATCCATTATACCTAGAATTTTTGGTCAACAAAAATGCTTTATGTGACATTTTCTTTTGCATTGCATGAGGCATTGCAATAGTGTTGGTTCTATGTTAAATTATATTGGCATTTATTTGGTTCTATTCAAATATGAATATAACATAGCCCATGTTGCTTGATGTTTTGCATGAACCCCTGCCATGATAATGCTTTTACCTTGCATGACAAGTATGTAGAAGATTAACGCTGATCATACCTGAACTAGATACTGTTTTGCACATGCTAGTAGCAATATCATCATGGTTATGTTGGGTTTTTACGCTAGTTAGAACCTGCGAAATATGGTTAGATCAACTTTACTTGATACCCATGATGTTAATCTACTAGAGTTAAGTTGGTCTGTTGATCAAGTGCCACCGACTCGGACTTACCCGTGCAGCCATATCTGCCGGTATGGGACGGCCTTGACTTGGTCTAACCGCGTGCTCTTTTACCGATACCACCAAAGAGGGGAGGTTATGCGTGCGTGCTACCCTGATCAGGTAGACGGCGATAACCTTGTGGTCCCAAGTTAAGTTATATGGCCATGGGTCCCCATTTGGGACAGAGTAGCCACGGATGTGGCAGGTGTCAGGAGTGACACAGGGGACACCCAGGGCATGACCCGGAGGGGTATGTCGGTGGTACGATAGAAGGGTCACATGTTAGACAAGTTTCGTTGGACGAATGTCCATGGTGTGGGTAAAGTGCGCAACCTCTGCAGAGTGTAGGAATCTATTCGAATAGCCGCGTCCACGGTATTGGACACAGTCCGCACTAGGTCACACTGTGTGGTCAACAGTAATGATGGAAGAACTCATCTTGAATCTGGGTATGATTGATGAATCATAAATGTTCCGGGGATCATGGGATGATTCCGAAGGAGAGTAAGTTGGTTCATATATCCACCAGTAACTATTCTAAGTACAGTAAGTTGAGCATCATACTGCATGACTGTTTCATAAACACTTATTCTGGTCACTGCCATGCTGTTGTTTGCCGCATTGTTTTGGTTGTTGTGAGCTTGCGAGTACATTCCAAGTACTCACAGGGCGTATCATGCCAGATGCAGGAGAAGCCGAGGGTGGAGATCCCGATGGTCCATTCTACGCTAACTAGGTTGTGTCCCAGCTGTGTCCCTATGGGATGGAGTTGCATCACCCGACGTTCTGCTACGCTGCAGTATTTTCCACTAGTATCGAGGCCCCAGAGATGTTCCATAAATAATGTAGATACTGTCAAGCACGAGATGTGCTCATGGCCTCGTCATGATATGTAATATCGAAGCTTGTACTTGTACCATATCAATAAAGATCAGTTCTGTTCTGTTCCAAGTCGTTGTGTGTTTCCAGAAGACATGATCTCTGGGTTGGAACACAGGGTAAACCGGTCCTCTGAGCCAGGGTGCCACAGTAGGGACACTCGAACTCGGGCGGGTGGGTATGTTTCAACACATGCTGACCATCAGGCTAAGCCACAGTTCTCGTAAGCTCCACTATATATAGACACTGTTGTCAACTGATACTGACCCAGCAATTTTTTAAAATGGCAACATTGCTAGAGTTGACCCATAGGATATATTTTCCAGCTTTGTCACGTAAGGTGCCGATAGCTTGCTCAGGGTGGCAACTCTCCAAATTAGTCTAACAATTTTCTATTTGAAAATGATCCCAATCAGCCAGCTGATCGTGTCCGTGAAGGCAACTTTAGTTGTCAAGCATGGCAACTTTCTTTTCGGATGGCAAGCTTTTTTTGGGGGTTTGTTTTTTCTTTTCGGATGGCAACTGTAGTTGTAAAAAATGTCAGGTCTGGAGTGCTTCGTGCCACACGTGTGGCACTTATCATTTGGGTTAATTCAAACGGTGCCGCTACGCACGGGTCAAAAATCCACCGTACAGTTATGCTTTGAGATTGGTGCGGAAGGCACCCTGTATTTGTCATTTTCTAAGATACAAAAGTGACACGAAACTAAAAATAGGAGTGGACTGTGGACCCATGCTCAAACAAAATACCATTCAGCAACAAGACGAAGAGAGCATGATGTTTCCCAGACCATGACGACCACGACCACGCCAGCTGGAGCGCATGTGTCTAGTGCCTCCCTCCTCCTCTCTCGAGCTACGTCCCTACCCTGAAGAGCCGCCCTAGGGAAAATATGCTCTCCATGATCTGGTGCCACGTCCGCCACCACCTTCACCAACCACGACGTGGCCAAACAGGTGCAAATCACTCTTCCACGGGGATCAACACGTCCAAAGCTGGTCAGCGGGAGCACGGTCTTCACGGTCCTCGCATCCCACCACCCATGGCCGCCACCCCTGCTTCTCACTCACGAGATCTAGCTGAAATTGATGGGATCCACCTCCTCGGCCATGGACTACATGAATAGAGGAGCATGCCATGGTCCACCTTTAGCCGGCGAGTCCAGCCTGCACTGCTCCCCTACACCGACCATGCGGGTGAGCTCACCCACAAGCATCAACCATCTTTCGATGCTACGAACCCCTCTGGTGAGCTAAAGCACACCTCCCCGACATGGGGATGTTTTGGATGTATCTGGTGCACCGGTGCTTGTAGTGCTTCCGGTGAACCGGATGCCTATAGCGCATTTACGAATGTTTGGAAAATTTTAAACTTTTTACCAGATTGACACAACATCAGTCTATGTTGCTGCAAAATATTAAATCAACATTCAAAACATTGCTCGAGGTACAAAAATAACAAATTTGACGTTGAATAGTACATAACATATATAAGTTGGGCTTTAAATTTGGCTGATTATCACATTGATGTCAAATTTTCCATTTTTGTATCTCGTGCAATGTTTTGAATTTTGATATAAAATCCTTTAACAAATGTTGTGTCAATGTGCTAGATTTTCTTTCATATTTTTTGAAACACTTTAAAATGTGATACGACGTACGGTGCACTGGTGCACGAGATACATTCCCCCTACCCCCTATCTCTCTTGCTCTCTCTTCGCATGCGCCTGTGTGTGTTATGAGTAATGGTACATCCAAGGAAGTTTACGGGGCTTTTACGAGGTGATTTTGACATGGCAAGTTGTGATTGGGTTAGGGGGAGGGAGGGGCCCCACCCAGCTGAAATTCAGGGGGAGTGGAGAGAATTATGGGAAGGGCCCGTAAAAACACCTGTAACTAGCTCATATGTTTAGCATTGTTGGTGTTTTATTCATGATTTTGGTCTCATATAGCATGATTTGAGCTTCACCTGCTTCTTCACGAGATGGACAACCTCCCTTGCTTATGAAAGTGAAATATTTCAGCTGTGGGATATAATAAAGACAATGGAAGTGAAGATCTGAAAATGAAAATGAAATGGAAGTGATGATTTGGAACTCGCATATGTGATATTTTTTAATTTACTATTCTGAAATTGAAACGTAGTGTAGATATGTGAAATTGATATACATGATATTTGGCAATTTGTTGTATTGAAACTGGAATGAATGTTAATGTTTGAGATAATTGGTAATTTACATATCTGAAACAGAAATGGATGTGATTTCATGAATAAAACAAAAAAATTAAATATGTGAAACATTTTTTTAATATCTAAAAAATGAAATTGTTTTTAATTGAAATGGATGATATGATCGAAATAGTTATTGAAAGAATTATTTTGAAATGATGGAAATTAGTTTTTTGAAGGGATGGAAATCAACTTTTTGTATGAATTGAAATCAAGTTTATAAATGAGTAAATTTTTTTAATAATTGAAATATGATTTTTATAGAGTAGGAAAACAATTTATGAAATAGTTGAAATTAGTCTTTTGAAGAGTGAAATTAGTTTGTCTAATTGCAATCTATTTTTTTTAAAGAATTGAAATCAATTTTTTAAATGAGAGAAATTAGTTTTTTAAATAATAGAAATCTATTTTTATAAAGTTAGTATCTGAAAAATAACTAAAACTACTTGAAATCATTTTCTTGAAACAATAAAATAGGTAAAATCATGATTTGTAGAATAATGAAATAATTTTAAAAAGTAAAAAAGTTGAATCTTCGCATTAATTTGGATTTTTATTGGAATATCCATTTAAATAATATATTTATTACTTTTTATATATGAATAAATATAGCAAACTAACATATATAGGCTATAAAGCCTAGAATAGAAAAGAGTTGTAGAAGAATACTTCTTTTAGGAGAGGTAGAGGAGTACTTTTTTCGATAAAGTGTGGAGTACTTATTTCGCCACCGCAGACCAGATCCAGGCAGTGGAGGCTCCCATTCGACGCCCAGCCATAGGCTACCACCACACGGTACTCTGCCCATGACGTGTCAACAGAAAAAAGGAAGATAGATCGATTCCTCGGAGGACTCAACCATGCCCTTCGTTGCCAACTCTGTATGCTGGACTTTCCTGACTTCCAGACTCTAGTGAATAAAGCTTTTATAGCTGAACGAGAGCATAAGTCAGGATCTGATGACCGTAAGCGTAAGTTTGAACCCAAGAAGGACAACCGCGAGCAGTTCGTGCAGAAGCCACCAATTTGGCAACCAATCCAGGCTGAGTACAAGCCTACCTGGAACAACGACAATAACAATAACAGGCCAGGCAGCCAGGACAAGGTCTATGGCAAGCAGCCAGTGATGGAAGACTGCTGATGGAACAACACTTGCTTCACTTGTGGACAAGCCGGGCATTACTCCAAACAGTGCCCTACAAGAGTCGGGAAGCCACCGTTCGATTTCAAGCCACAAGTCAACAATATCGGATGCCGCCCCAACCAGGACTTCCGTCGTGGTCGAGTCCATCATATCTCCGCTGAGGAAGCCCACGAATCGCTAGACATGGTCTTCGGTATGTTCTCTATTAATGACATACCTGCGGTAATTTTATTCGATTTCGGGGCTTCCCATTCGTTTATCTCACGGAGTTTTTCCATCATGCACAATTTTTCCCTTTCTCTTTTGAGCAAAACCATGGTGGTACAATCCCCTGGCTCCATACTCAGAACCAATGTGATTAATAAGGACCTAGAAATTTTGATAAAATGGATTGGATGCAATACTGGGGATGGATTGGTTGACACAACATCAGGTCTGCATCAACTGCGCAACCAGGATAGTAACATTGGTTGACCCGGCCGGCCAAAAAGCCCAGTTCATCACCGGCAAAATGCTACCAAGAAAAGGAATGGCATTCAAGACTACTGTCATAGATATGAACTTGATTCTGTTAGTCAGTGAATTTCCGGATGTGTTCCCTGAGGAACTACCAGGGATGCCACCTGACCGGGAACTGGAATTTGCTATTGATGTTGTTCTCGGAACTGCCCCAATATACAAGAAGTACTACCGGATGCCAACCACAGAGTTAGTAGAGCTAAAGAGACAACTAGATGAATTGCCACGGAAGGGGTAGATCCGCCCAAGTATTTCACCATGGGGATCACCCGTGCTGTTTGTCAAGAAGAAGGATGGCAGCCTACGGATGTGTGTGGACTATCGTCCACTGAACGAGGTCACCATCAAAAATAAGTACCCACTTCCCCGGATTGATGATTTGTTTGACCAGTTAAATGGGGCTCGGGTATTCTCCAAGATTGACCTCCGGACGGGATATCACCAGTTAAAATCAAGAAGGAGGATATCCCCAAGACAGCCTTCACCACTCGATATGGTCTGTATGAATTTACGGTCATGTCGTTCGGGCTGACTAATGCTCCAGCTTACTTCATGAGTATGATGAACAAAGTTTTCATGGACTTCTTGGATAAGTTTGTAGTGGTGTTCATCGATGATATCCTTATATACTCCAAGAATGAAGAGGAGCATAAACAACACCTCCGTGCGGTCCTGGAGAGACTAAGAACCCATCGCTTGTACGCTAAGTTCAGCAAATGTGAATTTTGGCTAAAAGAGGTGGTATTTCTAGGACACATTCTGTCAGAACAAGGTGTGGCCGTCGACCCCTGTAAGGTGACTACTGTATTAAACTGGAAGACACCAGCTACAGTAACAGAGGTCCGCAGTTTCCTGGGATTGGCAGGCTACTACCGTCATTTCATTGAAGGCTTCTCCAGGATAGCCAAGCCACTGACAGAACTGTTGAAAAAGAATCACAAGTTTGTTTGGATGGAGGAATGTGACAGTAGCTTCATGGTGTTGAAGACGAGGCTAACAACAGCACCCGTCTTAATACTACCAGATCTTCACAAGAGCTCTGACATATACTGTGATGCTTCCAGACGAGGAATTGGCTGCATGCTAATGCAAGAAGAAAAAGTTGTAGCGTACGCATCCAGACAGCTACGACCCCATGAGGAGAATTACCGCACCCATGACTTGGAGTTAGCAGCCGTGGTTCACGCACTGAAAATTTGGAGGCATTACCTTATTGGGCAACGATGTGAAATATACACGGACCATAAGAGTCTCAAGTATATTTTCACACAACCCGATCTCAATCTCAGGCAGAGAAGATGGCTTGAACTGGTCAAGGATTATGACCTTGGAGTCAATTATCATCCGGGAAAAGCTAATGTGGTCGCCGATGCCCTCAGCAGGAAACCAGGCACCGTGAATGCAATAATGGCAGGCATCAATCCGAGGTTACAAGAAGAGTTCACCAAGCTTAACCTAGTACTTTGCGGCCCAATTAACCCGGATAACCTGGAAATTGTTCCAACACTGATGAAGGAAATCAAGGAAGCTCAGAAAGCAGACATGGGTATACAAGAGATCAAGGGGAACCTACAACAAGGAAAGGTCAAATCCTTTCGGATTGATGATCAGGAAACATTATGGTTCGACCATCGGATATGTGTACCTGATCAAGAGAACTTGAGACAGCAGATACTCCGAGAGGCACATGAATCCGCATACTCCATTCACCCAGGAGGAACAAAAATGTATCAGGACCTGAAGGATACTTTCTGGTGGCCAAGTATGCGAAAAGATATTGCCTACTATGTCGCATGTTGCGATGTATGCGACAAGGTTAAGGCCGAGCACCAGAACCAGCCGGATTGCTACAACCCCTACAGGTTCCTCAGTGGAAATGGGATGACATATGTATGGACTTCATTGTTGGGCTACCCAAGTTAACAAGAGGCCATGATGCCATCTGGGTTATCGTCGACATGCTCACCAAAGTGGCCCACTTCATTCCAGTGAGGACCACTTATAGGGCTGACCAGCTTGCGCAGCTCTATATGTCCTGAATCGTCAGCCTTCACGGGGTACCCAAGTCCATCACGTCAGACAGAGGGTCCCTGTTCACTTCAGCATTCTGGCTATGTCTGCACCAAGCTCTGGGAACCGTGTTAAATGACAGCACGGCATATCACCCACAGACGGACGGGCAGACGGAACGAGTGAACCAAATATTGGAAGACATGCTCAGGTCTTGTGCCCTCACCTATGGATCTAAGTGGGAAGATAGCCTTCCATATGCGGAATTTTCCTACAACAACAACTATCAGGCAAGTCTCAAAATGTCACCATTTGAGGCACTGTATGGGCGTAAATGCCGCACCCCCTTAAACTGGTCACAAACGGGGGACAGCCATATCTTTGGCATGGACTTGATGCTCGAGGCTGAGAAGCAGGTTAAGGAGATTCGGGACCATTTGCGAGCAGCTAAATCCCGTCAAAAGAGTTACTATGATCCTAAGCATCGAGAAGTAAACTTTGATCCTGGAGAGTATGCCTATCTTCGAGTAACTCCCATGAAAGGAGTCAAAAGGTTTCATACCTGAGGAAAGCTTGCACCCAGATATATCGGACCCTTTCCAGTAATTGCTAGAAGAGGTAGGGTGGCCTATCAGTTGGAGTTACCACCGGAATTGTCCGAGGTTCACGATGTCTTTCACATATCATAGTTGAGGAAGTGTATTGCACCTCCGATCATGCAGGCAGACATGAGTGAACTAGAACTGACCAAGGACCTGACCTACGAGGAAAAGCCTGTCAGAATCTTGGACGAGATGGAAAGAGTTACCCGGAGTAAGGTGATCAGGTTTTACAAGGTACTATGGGATCACCATATTGAGGAAGAAGCTACCTGGGAGAGAGAAGATTTCCTAAAGGCAGCATATCCATATTTGTTCCCTGAGCAACCGAATCTCGAGGACAAGATTCATCCTAAGCAGGGTAGGTTTGTGACACCCTAGTTTTGGCAACTTTTTCTTTTCGAAATCTTTTTGGTTTTATTCGCTTTTGTTGGGATTTCAAGTCAAATTTTGATTTGGACTTGAGAGGTTCCTTTCCAAAGTCTTTCCAAGTAACCCAAAACCTTGCCAAAAACCTTGGCATAAACTTTCTAGCCTCAACCCTAATTTTGTCCATATTTAATATTCCTTTTTCCTCAAAAGGAATATCCCTTTCTTCTCTAGGTTGTGAAGAAACCTATATTTTCCTGGCTCAGAAAATTCTCAAATAAATTCCTAAAATACTAGAAGCCATATCTCTCCACAATACCCAAAAATATCTTATAGTCCAGTTCAATTTTTCAGCACCATAATCTTTGCAAGCTTCTGGGCAGATTTGTCCTTTGTGAAGCAGCTATATTTTCCAGTCATCAACAATTCCTGAGATTAATCCAGGCCATTCTTACTATCATATAACTCCAAGCTACAAAAATTCAGCTTTATTTGATCAATCATTTCTCTAGTTTTATTCCCGCAAGCTTTTGGTCATTTCAAACTTCTGTGAAGGAAGTACCAGCTAAGAGCATCCATTTGCTCTAAATTTTTTACCACATCTTACCACCACCAAATAACACTCAAAATACCAAATTTCACTCCAAGGAGATAACCCATGTGAGTGCATCATCCTAAACTTCTTTCTGGACCAGAACAGAGGTTTACACATGAGCTATGCTCATAACGTTGTGAAAATTTCTCAAACTTCTCCAGCAAGTACTCCTTCCAACCCTGAATCATCCAGACAACTCTTTTGGCCCAATCCACAATTCATTTCTTCTCTGGAACCCTCCCAATTTCCTATCCAGAAGCTGTTCTGGATCGTTTCCTCGCAGGCTGTCCAAACTAATCCAAAACAGAGGCCTAGGGCACCTATTTGAGCATAGGTCGGCACCCCAGACAACATTTGCCAAGCATGCGTGCCCTCAGAGCGCCAGTGCCCGTGGTAAGCATGAGGCTGGCATGGTGAGGTCGCGCTCTGGCAGAAGCACCGCGTTGGATGCGACCTCTCCTTCTGTCCCGCCATGTCCTTTGGTGCCGACGCAGTCCCAGCCGCACGCGTGCCCCCTCCAGAAGCCTCTCCCCCTCTGGCGAAGCTCGCCGCCGCTTGCAGCCAAGTTCACCCACGAGCAAAACAGTGCGCCTCGGCCGCCGCCGTTGTTTGCATGCTCTTAATGGCTCCGGTACTGTCCCGTCTCCCCTGCGAGCTCCCGTCCCCTTCTTGCACGCTTCGCAGGCCAACACGATGGCTAGCTCACCCCCGAGCTCGTCCGCATCTCCACGGCAGCTTTCGGCCATGGCATCGTCGCCTGGCTATAAATACCACAACCCGGAGCCCCAGCTCCTCTCCACTCCACCTCTTCCCCTCTCAATCGAGCTCCGGCGCCCAAGAGCAGAGCCCGGACCCTCTTGTTCCCCAGCTCTGGCAGAGAGCCCCGCCACCACTTCCACTTCCCCTCCTGCCCGTTCCAGTGAGCTCTAGCCCCAACCCAGCCCATCCATGAGTTCCTGGTGATCTCCTGGTTCGGTCCAACTCCTCCGCCGCTCGGAATTTCGCCGGAGTCGCCGGATCCATGCACACACGAGGCTCACCACCACCGGAGAGGGAGGGCACGGCGTCGTCCGACCATCTCCGGAGGGGCTGCGAGTATAGGGAGAATCGCCATCGCCTATTGGGTCCATTCCCGCCATCACCCAGCCACGCCGTCGTCTCCATCACAGGTGATCACCGCCGGTGAGCCGCTTGTCTTGATCCCTCTGTCCCTCTTTTAAACTTGCCCGAGGGCCCCACTGGCTAGCGACCTCAGGCCGTGGCCGAAGCGATAAGTGGAGGCACCCCTCCACTTTACGCTTTCGACGTGGTCAGCTGGGAGGTTTTCTGGTTTTTATTTAAATTTCAATTTTGACCAGAAACTTTGACTGGCCCTAACTTTTAAACCACAAGTCCAAATCAATTGAAACTTTTTGCAATGGTTTTCTCTTGAGATCCTTTAATTGATGGAAAAATTTGGTAATTTTCCATTATGCCTAGATTTTGTGGTCAATAAAAATGCTTTATGTGACATTTTCTTTTGCAACTTTAAAATATTTTCAGAAGAAAATCCTTGTGGTACTGAAGACCAGGAGTTCTATGACATCCCAATTGAGCAAGGCAAGCCACATCATCCATTGCATGAGGCATTGCAATAGTGTTGGTTCTATGTTAAATTATATTGGCATTTATTTGATTCTATTCAAATATGAATATAACATAGCCTATGTTGCTTGATGTTTTGCATGAACCCCAGCCATGATAATGCTTTTACCTTGCATGACCAGTATGTAGAAGATTAACGCTGATCATACCTGAACAAGATACTGTTTTGCACATGCTAGTAGTAATATCATCATGGTTATGTTGGGTTTTTACGCTAGTTAGAACCTGCGAAATATGGTTAGATCAACTTTACTTGATACCCATGATGTTAATCTACTAAAGTTAGGTTGGTATGTTGATCAAGTGCCACTGACCCGGACTTACCCGTGCAGCCATATCTACCGGTATGGGACGGCCTTGACTTGGTCTAACCGCGTGCTCTTTTACCGATACCACCAAAGAGGGGAGGTTATGCGTGCATGCTACCCTGATCAGGTAGACGGCGATAACCTTGTGGTCTCAAGTTAAGTTATATGGCCATGGGTCCCCGTTTGGGACAGAGTAGCCACGGATGTGGCAGGTGTCAGGAGTGACACAGGGGGCACCAAGGGCATGACCCGGAGGGGTATGTCAGTCGTACGATAAAGGGTCACAGGTTAGGCAAGTTTCGTTGGACGAATGTCCATGGTGTGCGTAAAGTGCGCAACCTCTTCAGAGTGTAAGAATCTATTCGAATAGCCGCGTCCACGGTATTGGACACAGTCCGCACCAGGTCACATGGTGTGGTCAACAGTAATGATGGAAGAACTCATCTTGAATCTGGGTATGATTGATGAATCATAAATGTTCCAGGGATCATGGGATGATTCCAGAGGAGAGTAAGTTGGTTCATATATCCACCAGTAACTATTCTAAGTACAGTAAGTTGAGCATCATACTGCATGACTGTTTCATAAACACTTATTCTGGTCACTGCCATGCTGTTGTTTGCCACATTGTTTTGGTTGTTGTGAGCTTGTGAGTACATTCCAAGTACTCACCTGGCGTATCATGCCAGATGCAGGAGAAGCCGAGGGTGGAGATCCCGATGGTCCGTTCTACGCTAACTAGGTTGTGTCCCAGCAGTGTCCCTATGAGATGGAGTTGCATCACCCGACGTTTTGCTAAGCTGTAGTATTTTCCACTAGAATCGAGGCCCAGAGATGTTCCATAAATAATGTAGATACTATCAAGCACGAGATGTGCTCATGGCCTTGTGATGATATTTTATATCGAAGCTTGTACTTGTACCATATCAATAAAGATCAGTTCAGTTCTGTTCCAAGTCGTTGTGTGTTTCCAGAAGACATGATCTCTGGGTTGGAACACAGGGTAAACCGGTCCTCTGAGCCAGGGTGCCACAGTAGGGACACTCGAACTCGGGTGGGTTGGTAGGTTTCAGCACATGCTGACCACCGGGCTAAGCCACAGTTCTCGTAAGCTCCACTATATATAGACACTGTTGTCAACTGATACTGACCCAACGATTTTTTAAAATGGCAACATTGCTAGAGCTGACCCATAGGATATATTTTCCAGCTTCGTCACGTAAGGTGCCGATAGCTTGCTCAGGGTGGCAACTCTCCAAATTAGTCTAACAATTTTCTATTTGAAAATGATCCCGATCAGCCAGCCGATCGCGTGCGTGATGGCAACTTCAGTTGTCAAGCATGGCAACTTTCTTTTCGGATGGCAAGTTTTTTTTGGGGTTTGTTTTTCTTTTCGGATGGCAACTTTAGTTGTAAAAAATGTCAGGTCCGGAGTGCTTTGTGCCACACGTGTGACACTTATCATTTGGGTTAATTCAAACGGTGCCGCTACGCAGGGTCAAAAATCCACCGTACAGTTATGCTTTGAGATTGGTGTGGAAGGCACCCTGTATTTCTCATTTTCTCAGATACAAAAGCGACACGAAACTAAAACTAGGAGTGGACTGTGGACCCATGCTCAAACAAAATATCATTCAGCAACAAGACGAAGAGAGCATGATGTTTCCCAGACCATGACGACCACGACCACGCCAGCTGGAGCGCATGGGTCTAGTGCCTCCCTCCTCCTCTCTCGAGCTACGTGCCTACCCTGATGAGCCACCCTAGGGAAAATAGGCTCTCCATGATCTGGTGCCACATCCGCCACCACCTTCACCAACCACGACGTGGCCAAACAGGTGCAAATCAGGCTTCCACGGGGATCACCACGTCCAAAGCTGGTCAGCGGGAGCACGGTCTTCACGGTCCTCGCATCCCACCACCCATGGCCGCCGCCCCTGCTCCTCACTCACGAGATCTAGCTGAAATTGATGGGATCCACCCCCTCGGCCATGGACTACATGAATAGAGGAGCATGCCATGGTCCACCTTTAGCCGGCGAGTCCAGCCTGCACTGCTCCCCTACACCGACCATGCGGGTGAGCTCACCCACAAGCATCAACCATCTTTCGATGCTACGAACCCCTCTGGTGAGCTAAAGCACACCTCCCCGACCTGGGGATGTTTTGGATGTATCTGGTGCACCGGTGCTTGTAGTGCTACCGGTGTACCGGATGCCTGTAGCGCATTTACGAATGTTCAGAAAATTTTAAACTTTTTACCAGATTGACACAACATCAGTCTATGTTGCTGCAAAATTTTAAATCAAAATTCAAAACATCGCTCGAGGCACAAAAATAACAAATTTGATATTGAATAGTACATAACATATATAAGTTGGGCTTTAAATTTGGCTGATTATCACATTGATGTCAAATTTTCCATTTTTGTATCTCGTGCAATGTTTTGAATTTTGATATAAAATTCTTTAACAAATGTTGTGTCAATGTGCTAGATTTTCTTTCATATTTTTTGAAACACTTTAAAATGTGATACGACGTACGGTGCATTGGTGCACGAGATACATTCCCCCTACCCCCCTCTCTCTCTTGCCCTTTCTTCGAGCGCGGCTGCGTGTGTTATGAGTAATGGTACATCCAAGGAAGTTTACGGGGCTTTTACGAGGTGATTTTGACATGGCAAGTTGTGATTGGGTTAGGGGGAGGGAGGGGCCCCACCCAGCTGAAATTCAGGGGGAGTGGAGAGAATTATGGGAAGGGTCCATAAAAACACCTGTAACTAGCTCGTATGTTTAGCATTGTTGGTGTTTTATTCATGATTTTGGTCTCATATAGCTTGATTTGAGCTTCACCTGCTTCTTCACGAGATGGACAACCTCCCTTGCTTATGAAAGTGAAATATTTCAGCTGTGGGATATAATAAAGACAATGGAAGCAAAGATCTAAAAATGAAAATGAAATGGAAGTGATGATTTGGAACTCGCATATGTGATATTTTTTAATTTACTATTCTGAAATTGAAACGTAGTGTAGATATGTGAAATTGATATACATGATATTTAGCAATTTGTTGTATCGAAACTGGAATGAACGTTAATGTTTGAGATAATTGGTAATTTACATATCTGAAACAGAAATGGATGTGATTTCATGAATAAAACAAAAAAATTAAATATGTGAAACATTTTTTAATATCTAAAAAATGAAATTGTTTTTAAGTGAAATGGATGATATGATCGAAATAGTTATTGAAAGAATTATTTTGAAATGATGGAAATTAGTTTTTTGAAGGGATGGAAATCAACTTTTGTATGAATTGAAATCAAATTTATAAATGAGTAAATTTTTTAAATAATTGAAATATGATTTTTATAGAGTAGGAAAACAATTTATGAAATAGTTGAAATTAGTTTTTTGAAGAGTGAAATTAGTTTGTCTAATCGCAATCTATTTTTTTTAAAGAATTGAAATCAATTTTTTAAATGAGAGAAATTAGTTTTTTGAAATAATAGAAATCTATTTTTATAAAGTTAGTTTCTGAAAAATAACTAAAACTACTTGAAATCATTTTCTTGAAACAATAAAATAGGTAAAATCATGATTTGTAGAATAATGAAATAATTTTAAAAAGTAAAAAAGTTGAATCTTCGCATTAATTTGGATTTTTATTGGAATATCCATTTAAATAATATATTTATTACTTTTTATATATGAATAAATATAGCAAACTAACATATATAGGCTATAAAGCCTAGAATAGAAAAGAGTTGTAGAAGAATACTTCTTTTAGGAGAGGTAGAGGAGTACTTTTTTCGATAAAGTGTGGAGTACTTATTTCGCCGCCGCAGACCAGATCCAGGTAGTGGAGGCTCCCATTCGATGCCCAGCCATAGGCTACCACCACACGGACCAGCACCGACGACGGAGTACATGCCTCAGCGGCACTGCTGCTGGCCACACGGACCTGGACGGGAAAGGCCCAAGATTACTCCTCCAGCTGTCACTAACGCCGATAGAGGCCTCCCACCGAGCTCAGGCGCTCCAATCACCCCCTGTCGACTGCTGCCCGTGACAACGTTGTTGCTCGAACCACCAACGACTCATGTGCCCACAAGCGCCCCTTACCCCACTGCCGCTGTTGGCTGCACAGGCTTGGCCCGGTGGTGTCCTCCGGTGACGGCGAGGGGGAGAAAGGGGATATTGGTGTTATGAGATAGAGGAGTACTTAGGGCGTGTACAATGATGCTATCGCATGATTACCATGTAGAATAAATGCTATGGCGAGAAAAAATGCTTGCCTTCTTTTAATTAAGAGATGACCCCTTAGCAATAATTTCGCTCACCGTATGTATTAAAAAAATGTCTAGTTACTAAAGATAAGACTAAAACATAACCAATAGTACATCGTACCTTTATTATTACCTCTAAATTACGTGTTAGGCTTAGAAGATAAAAATATGCAAACCAGCCCTATTTGACCCTGTTTGATTGTTTAAGTTTAAAATTTTGAATTTTTCAAACGGTACCAAATTCTCTCGGGTGTCACTGAAACTTTTGATAAGTGGTCGGTTATTGAAAATTCTGACCAAAGAAAAACCTAGTTGGAGCGGTACCGTTAGGAGCTAGAATGAATTTGGAAGGCACAATCACGTTTCACCCTACAATTTGTGTGGTGGGGACGACATCACCTACAATGCTATGGAAGAGTCGTCTAATCCAAACGTGCGATGCCTGCCCACCGGGGCACCTTGAGGGGCCCTTTGCTTCAAAGGATTCCGAAACAAATTTTATAGGATTTCAATCCTAATTTTTTTTCCTGTGTAGCTTCTTTGATTCGTAAGACTCCAATTCATAGGATTTTTTTTCATATTATTCATTTGTATT
Organism: Elymus sibiricus; assembly: GCA_039707655.1. NCBI lineage: Eukaryota > Viridiplantae > Streptophyta > Magnoliopsida > Poales > Poaceae > Elymus > Elymus sibiricus. The sequence goes on from CM077674.1 coordinate 390,287,989, forward strand.
AGTTTTCGTAGAAAAATTTCATCCACTACAACCTCATGTGAAGAATCCTACGCTTTTTCTGCGCACAATCAAACGACCATACTAATTCTATAGTACTGAAGATGTCATGCCACTTCATTTCTATGTTTTTCCATTCTGCGTTTTACAAATCCTGCGAATCAAAGAGACCTCCTGAGTCCTGACGCACATACAGTAATTTTTAGAGCCACGCAGCTGCATATGATCCCGGCCCACCACCGTACGTCCACTTGTTGCATGACACCACGCCGGATAAGGTTGTGGTACGCAACCAAGCCAGGCAGCCAGCCTCCCGACCACTCGTTCGCTAGCCCCATCTCGTGTCCTTTCTCTACCTTCTGAGCCATGTATTGCAGCCCCGGCCTGCTCTTCTTTCTCCCCTACCAAACTCCCCGTGGTGCCATGGTTAATTAGGGCGCGTTTGGTAGTCCACAAAATCACAACCAGGTCCATTGTATGCAACATCTTTTTGGCCTTGAGCCAGGGGCGGATCTAGTGGGGGTGCCGTGGGTGCCATGGCACCCCCTCCAAAACTGTAAAATAAATTTTACTATATAGTTAACACTAAATATCCATCAAGTTTTTGCTATTTTATTAGTATTTGTTGAGATTATGATGATGTTTAGTGTAAACTTTGAACTGTGGCACCCCCAAGCCTGCGATTCTAGGTCCGCCACTGTCTTGAGCTGTTTGGTTATATGCAAATACTATTGGGCCTGCATAGCATGATTCCTAAACCACCTCTGGGCCTCGCTTGCTAGGAACGGCCGAATCGGCAGTTACCAGCGAGCCAGACCCGAGCGATGCTTTGGAGCGCACGTGGGTGGCTCGCTGGGAATGTGTTTGCACTTAATCACCTATTCATCTGCCCCTCGTCCCCTTCCTCCTTCCTCTCATGGCCACACCGCCCAATCTCGCTCACCTTCCAGCCCATGAACCACTCCTCCTTCGCCTCGCCGGCCGCCGCACATGTCGCCGTCCAGGACTTGCCGCCGCAGGACCCGGCGCCTCCCTCCGACCCGGGCCAGAACCCCAAGATTTCCAGCACTGCGAGGTTCCTCTGGGTCAACCCCAATAGTCCGCGCGCCGCCAAACTCGCCCGCGCGCGCGCCGGATCCGGCCGCCGGGCCCGCCTCGCCACCGTAGCTGCAGCGCTCGCCGCGTGCGAGCCCGCCAAGATGCCCGTCGCCGCCGCGCTCGAGGTTGCCTTCCTACCACGCTTGAGGCCGCCGCGGATGCTGCGGGACAGCATGCAGCCGGACAACACCACCTTCTCCACCGTCATCAGCTGCGCGCGTGCCTGCGCCCCGCCCGGCAAGGCTGTGGAGTGGTTCGAGAAGATGCCAGAGTCGGGGTGCTCGCCGGACATGCTCACGTACTCTGTCATGATCGACGCCTACGGCCACGCTGGGGACTCCCAGATAGCACTCTGCTTGTACAACCGTGCTCGGTTCGAGAGATGCTAGCTCGACCCTGTTACATGCGCCACGGTGATCAAGGTGCACTCCACCAGCGGAAACTTCGATGGCGTGCTCAACATGTTTGAGGAAATGAAGGCCGTCGGCGTCAAGCCAAACCTGGTCGTGTACAACACCGTGTTGGACACCATGCGGCCGTGGGTAGTGGCCCGAGGAGCAGCGCCAGGAGTGGCTCATCTTTGAGCTCCGGGGAAACCGCCCGCTCTTAGGCCCTGACCTGCCGCAGTCCAACAAGGTCGCTGACGTGCTCGGCACTTTCCGCGTCGTCGCCGAGCGTCCGGACGACAGCTTCGGCTGCTGGTACACCGGCGCCGGCGCCGGCGCTGGCGCCAACCAGTAGTCGTGCCGTGGTTCCCTCTGCCGTAGTCGTCCCGTCTACGGCTGAAGCACGTGTACTGCAATCTCCCTGTTAAGTGTAGTTGTTAACTCCTAATCACCATGCATGTATGCAACCAAACACCAGGTGAAAATTGCTTTCACGATGACAAGACCCCATATCCAGGCAACCAAACTACTTGACAACGTTGTTTTGCCTCGTTTTTTCTTAACCTGGCCCTGCTCAGCCTGGCTCGTTTTCCTCCTCTCAACCAGGCCCTGCTCAGAAAGTAACCAAACACGCCCTTAGTGTCTAGCAATGGTTGTGGCCTCCATGGTTCATGCACCATCTCTCCTGGCAATCCAGACCTTCCGCGGGCAGAAGAATGCTGCTGCTAACCGCTCACCAAGAGCGGCGACTTTCAGAGTTCGGGCAGCGAAGCTTCCAGCCAGAGTAAGTTCCTGCATGGCTTCCTTCCTTCGTTTCATTAGATTGAGAGACGGTTCTGCGAGATCTTAAGATCTTTTGTGCTTGATTCATGTGTATAGAATTCATAAATAAGTTAGTAGTTTACTAAAACTTTGGTGTTTCTCTCTGACAGGTCCAGGTGCCAAGGGCGCAGCCCAAGCTGAGTGAGTCATTCCTGGGGTTCACCAAGACCGCCGAGGTATGGAACTCCAGGGCCTGCATGATGGGCCTCTCATCAATATACCATCAAGGCCCTGCAGGAGGCGAATGCCTCGCTGAAGGCGGCGATGGGTCAGCTGCTGAACGAGATGGTTGATCTCTTCAGGAAGACTCTTAGGCTAAGGGACGAGAGAGATCACCTGATCAAGGAGAGGGATAAGCTGAAGAATGAAAGAAAACTCGTCAGGTCCGAGAGGAATGAGCTCAAGAAGAAGACAGCTCATTTCAAAAAAGATGGAGAGAACAATAGACACAAGATTCCTCCATCACAATTCCAGCGACCACACCTTTGATTTGAGGGTTCCATTCCCCAACAAGAGATTAGAGCAACAATGAGTTGAAGGCAGGAAGGACACACACCCCATGTGCTCACATCGGTTTGCTCAGGAAGTGGCCCACACACTATCCATGTATGCCATAAAGAAACGCTGCATCCTGCAAGCAACACCACACTTTGCAATCGCATTATCTTGTCATTTCATCTTTTTCTATACGGCGCACACAACTACTCCCTCTGTTGAAATATAAGATGTTTTTTTTTTCTGATTCGAATGTATATAGACGCACTTTAATGTATTTGTTTACTCATTTTAGTCTGTATGCAGTTCATATTGAAATATCTAGAGGTTATTTACGGTACCCTATACTGCTAGCAAGGAGAAGCAGTATAGAGCCCATCTAACCGTTGATTTCTTGAGGGCAATAGAGACACTTCCCAGTTAATTGCTTTTCTACGATCCTCTGCTGCTCCATGTCTCGCCGTTGCCATGACGCTCGTATTACCTCCCTTTATCTCTCGCCGTCGCCCTTGCTGCACTACCTCCAGACGTCGTCCTCGCCCTTGCCTCTGTCGTGCTCATCAATTCATCCTATGACGCTACCTCCTGCCGCCCTCGTCGACGGATCCGGCCCTGCACATTATGCTCATTGACCTCGCTGCCGCCTCACCTTCAGCTCCAAGATCCTCTCGTCACCGCACTTATCACCCTCACTCGCATGTCATCGATCTCATCTACGCAGCAATCAGCAGCACCATATTTAGTTTTTTATTCTACTCCTCTAATTGATTCAGACTTTGAACCTGCAAGTTGGATCTGACCGGATTCGATGAGGACGTGCGGCGGCGTCGGCGGCGGCCACGGTGGCCGCAAGTCGAAAACTCGTGTGGCGTCGGTTCTAGAGTGGAAGGGAATACGGCATATGGACGAATATTAAGAACTACCCACACTGCCCTCGCATCATGTGTACTGCTGGCGCTGAACCGAGCAGGTGCTCGCTGAACTGGTAATCAAATCCAGCAGTATACATCGCATCGGACCGTTCGATCGTCATGAATAGACGGTCAGTATCCATTAGCGGGTACCGTAAAAGAGCTCAATATCTAAGCATCTTATATTTGTGAACCGAGGGAGTAGTAATTAAGAAACGATACACAATCGACCACAGGGTGAAGAACAACACAAAAAAATAGCTAAGATAATTATTAGTATGATACATATAGCTGGGCAAATATTCTCGCTCGACCTGAGAACTTTTCCAGTAAAGACAAATGCACGGACGTAAAAAAAGTGGCAACTACAAATTCATCACTATGGAAACACACATAATTAACACACGGACACACTGACAGGCAGTTGCATACACTTCATTATGAGACAGTGCTTGGTAAATAAATCTAGAGCATGGGACCGTTGCATGGAGGGCTCACGGCGTCATCTTCTTCACACCCAGCTTCACCTAGGCCCGTGTAGGAGATATGCCCTAGAGGCAATAATAAATGTTATTATTATCTTCATGTTCATAATTGTGTTTATATTTTATGCTATAACTGCTATGCTTCTCGAGTCTACAATAACACGAGGCTCGGAGGAAAACTCATATGCACGTGTGGAATAATAAATGGTAAAATGTATTCCTAGTCTGGCCTCTAAGACTAGCTCAAGTATTGCATGATGATCACGTTTTCCTGATCATGGGCATGTCTATGCCAGGCAAATTTTGAGGGCACAATGTTAGGAGAACACTTGTGTTGAATCGACCCTATTGATGTTATGCTATGAGATATATTCGTCACAAGTTAATGGTTAATAACACAGAGAAAGTTAATGTTTGCATAATTCCTTAGACCATGAGAGTATCGAGTTCCTTTGCACTTGCTTCACGAACTTTGGGGTTTGTTAAATGTCATATGTAACAGGGTGGCTATTACGGTGGCTTACGGGTTCATGGGAAAGTGTGACAAGTAACTTCATAGCTCAAGATTGGGATTTGCTCCTCCGACGATGGAGAGATATTCTTTGGGCCCTCTCGGTGTTATGGCATCCATCATCGTCTAGCCAGATACCATGTGATTTGATCACAGGGATGCCGGAACGTAGAAACGAGAAGAGAGAACAAAACCGGTAATGAGGTAACTGGCATAGTGGACAAGTTGTTGATCCACGGGGATGCGATAAGTCTCACCTTGGGTGTTTGTAACATATCATGAAGCAACAGGAATAGCACATGGCAACTACAGGTTCACTCGAATATTCATTCGTGTGGGTCTAGGGATCAATATGGGTGTCCACGGTTCCACTATTGATCATTGATCGGAAAGTGTTCCGGTCATGTCTATACTTCACCGAACCTATAGGGTCACACGCTTAAGGGTCATCTATCTGGTGAATACTAGACAGGGAGTCTGAGAGAAAGTCATCGGAAAAGTTTCGGAGACAACGGAATCCGGAGAGAACACCGAAAAACTTTCGGTAAAACTAAAAAGTTGTTTTGGAGTAAACCATTAAGCAAAAAAGGATTTTGGCATGCACTTGGAACTTTTTGGAGGTGCCAGAATTGTTCTGGGAACTTCTGGAATTTTGCCGGAGAGAAAACCGGAAATGTTCCGGAGCAGCCGGAAACGTCTTGGTTGCTTTTCGCTGAAGAAAATCATTGATCCGAAAATGTTTCAGAATGCGTCCAGAATTATTTTAGTGGGTACTGGAAATGTTCTGGACCTACAGAAATATTTTCGGATTTAACGGATGCGGAAAAATGTTTTCATGAATAGTGAAAAGCACTTTTTGGTTGCTTTTTGGAAAGCCACCTTTTAGGGCTTTTCCCAAAGTTCTAGAAGGGATGACTTGGTAGGGAAGGAACCCCTTTTTGGGGGGGCCCCATGGGGTGGCCGGCCAAGGGTGGAGCTCCTCCAGGGAGCTCCACTTGCCTTCCTTTTATGCCCTTTATGTGTGACATAAAGCTTGGGTGTTTTGGTATTTTCCTGTGCCACCCTACCCCTTGGTTTTCCTATAAATAGAGGTGGAGAGGAGCTCTCCACACTCACTCCTTACTCTCATACAAATTCCATGCATGATCTGGCTTTCTCTCTTCCTCCCACGAAATAGTTTCGTACAACCGAAAGGCTATCTGGGTTCCGGTGGGAACTAGTTCTGGACGGCGAAGCCCTGCCGGATAGATGGCACCGTATGTGTGCAACCCTTAGAGAGGTCGTAGGTTTGACCTTTTTGCCCGAGGGGCTGTTCGAGGGTCCTCCCGGAGGGCTGTCTGAGATACCATCTAAGTTCGAGGGTCCTCCCGAAGGGCTGTCCGTGACACCGTCCGAGGGACGGTCCGACTGCCTCCCGAAGGGCTGTCTGAGGGACTGTCCGAGGGGCAGATGAGGGAGAACATCCTCACGGTTGGGAGGTTGTAAATCCTAGCTGCGGGGATTTGCACCAACGATCCACATCGACTCTACTTCCGCTGCGCTACGAGTCGGTAATGATCAGATCAAAACCTTGTATGCATCTCCATAGTGATCCTGGGCATGTTCGTAGTGCGGAAATTTTTTGTTTTCTGCTGCGTTACCCTACAGTGGCATCATGAGCTGTGCTATGCGTAGATGCAGGTTGCGATCTAGAATACATGAGATGTATGGGTGTTGCACAACATAATTTTGTAGTAGAAGAGTTCTATTACTAAAAATTATTTGTGTGGGTAGCAGATGAAATCTATTACCCAATGTTCTTGTTGCTTCCCTTGAATTTGCGTAGTCCTGATCTTGACGGCATGGTGGAATCTCACAAAGTTCTGGCAATCCGCGATCCTTCCATGCTGCTCCTGAGTATGCTGGTTAACGGATCAACGAAGTACTTCAGTGTCTTTGGGTTCTACCATAGTTAAAGAAAGATGGATGTTTCGCAGACTAAAGGGCAATGCAGATATGATCTGCACGGGGTTCTTGCGTATGACAAAGTTCAGTATGGGGCTTGAGATTTTATTATCTCATGTTTCATACGCCCTGCAAATTTAATCTAGCAACTTGAATAATCATAATTGATGATGAATGTTGGTTGCTGCGGTTTAAGTTGAAACCTTAGAAGCCACGTAAAATAAATTTATGCATAAACCGATTAGAGGCGTCTAACTTGGTTTTGCAAGATGACATGAGACGTGCATGAGATGTGGTATAGCAGTTCTCATATTAATTTGATTATGTATGAGATGACTATATGATGTAAAATTAATTAACATGACCTGCGTGTCATGATTCGGCATGATGGCTGGAGCCATATAATTGTCACTTTAATGACCTGCGTGTCAACCTTATGTAATGCACTTATTTTATTAGCTATAGTGTTAGCAATATTATCGGGTGCATCGACAAGGTGGTGGCAATCTTCGCGAAGGTGAACACCGACGCAAATGCCGAAGACGTAGAAATTAAAGACTTCTCCATCAGAAAGGGCTATACCATATCATGCTATTATGAATTGCCTGAGACGTTTATCCCTTATGATGCACCCTTTTTGATTGCACGGTAGTCGCTTTTATTAGGGTGATCTCTCACTTAAAATATCAAAGTAGTTAGTGTTCACCCAAGTGTAGCACCGTCTGTAATTCATATCTTTTCGGGGTGCGCCATGTCCACATGGGTACGAACGAATCGAGAGGAATGAGGCGGGTGACGGTCAGACCTTTCCGCAAGATCACTTGGTTGTCTTTGACGTTCAGGCAGGATAGTCCTGAGCTCGGAACACGTCCATCGAAAGATGAACAAGAGTCACATAGAGCTGTGATCGGCAATTTGGCCTACCGATTGAAATTCTCGTCATCATTGATGTCCACATCAATGGCGTTAAATTGAAATGCGGGTCTTGTATCACTCACAATCAATAATAAGAGATATTGATTTGAGTGGGAGTGCACTATTGAATTAACTTGTTTAATTCTCAGTGCAATTAATCATGAACATAGTCTAAGTGTCTTTTGTATAAAAGTTATAGAATATTGGCTCGCGTTTCCACCATCCCTATTAAAATTGAATAAACTGTTATATATCTGGTTAAAACTTTGCGATTGGTAAATGTAATGTGAGGATTGTCCTCAAGTGTGCCGAGAAGGACTTTGTCCTATCGCATGCTTTCGGTATTCTCCCGCTAATGCAGTGGATGATGTGACTCTCGTCCTTTGATCCAAAAGCTAGAATTCCGTTATGGTCAACTGCAATATGTTTGCTTCCATAAGACCCGAACTTCAAAAGTTTGGGATAGTTATGTGATATTCATGGAACTGAAAATTATTTTCAGATAAAGACAAAGGCTAAATGATATGAGATATCCAAAGCAATGTTTGTTTTACAAAGTATTATTAAAGTGTTTACTACGCATTTGACTGACAAGAGAGGGATCCAGAAGAACACCTGTCATGTAATGAAGGTGAATAAAACAACAACTTAAAGCGAAAGGAAGTGTCCAAAGGGTGTCAGTAAAACTTACATGCTTAGGAAGTTCGGGGCTAACGCCACTCTTAAGTTGGGTGCTTCTTCTGAGAGTAGGAGAAATATTGGAAGTAAAACAGTTAGAAGTATAAAGGCAAAAAGAGTGAAGACTGGAATGTGCAACTCGTGTATGAATGTCACACGTTATAGATATATAGAAGGCTGGTCAAAGAAATAGTTCTTGGGAATTGTGATTAAACTGTTAGTCACTAATTCTTGGGTATTGTGATTAAAAGTTGATCACAGAAATACCCGTTCGATTGCATTCTCTTGCAACTCGATGCAAGAACTACTACGGCCTAAAAGACTAGCCAGAAATGAGGTTAAGATACATGATGGAACTTAGTAAAAGTTACTACACCTTCCATCAGCGTATTACCTCTGTATTTATTTTCATAATTCATTTTAGAGTTTTATTCGCTCTAGCCCATTGCATAATGTTTGTTGCAAGAAGGTTGTTCATGAGAGAACAAATTGTTCTTCGATGTTATGAATAACACAAGGGCCATACTCCCATTATGAATGGGATGTGTGTTATGAATATTGATAATAGTATAATACATCCATGACACTGATGCTAAATGTCGCAAGACTAAAAGAATACCACATATGTGTGGCACTGCATTTGGTCACATTGGAGAAACCCGCATGGAGAAATTCCATAATGATGGATTTTGAGGTCATTTGATTATGAATCATCTGACACTTACAACTTTCGTCTAAAAACTGAAGTGACTGAAATACCGTTCACAGGCCATAAGGAGCGAGCAACGAACTTATTGGTGATCATACATTTTGATGTGTGTAGTTCGATAAATGTTGTTGCTAGTAGTGGATTTGTCTATCTTTAGAAATGACTCAAGTAGATATATGGATATTTACTTGATGAGACGTAAGTCTGGATCTTTTGAAATCACTCAAAAGGTTTTCGAAATGAAGTAGAAATTATTGTAACACGAAAATTTTGTTTCTGCAATTAGATTGCGGAAAGGAATATTTGAGTTACAAGTTTAGCGAATGTCTGATGAGTTGTGGAAAGAGTTTCATAACTTACACCTCCCGGAACACCACTATGAGTGGAATGTCTGTGATGATGTAATCAAACCATTTATGACATGGTAGGATCAAAGATGACATAAATCAATTTGCCATTATCCCTTTTAAAGTAATGCTTTAGAGACTGCGACTTTTTACACTGAAAAAAGCGCCATCAGATCTGTTGAAAAGAAGCCATGGTATGGTACGCCCAACCATGTTATGTCTTTTCTTAACATTTGGAATATGGGGCTTGTGTAAAGTATTTTACAAACCTATTCCAAATCAGACAAGTGCTACTTTGTAGGTTATCCCAAGTTATTGGAAATTCCTCCATCACAATACCGAGGCAAAAGGTTTGCCACTAAGGACGGTATGATTTTGAAGAAAATATTTCTTGCAAAAATGTGAGTGGGAGGACAGTGCAACTCGACGAGATAGCAGTATCTTCGTCATCAGGTCAAGGGAAAGAAACCTTGGAACTAATTCTAGAGTTTCCTACTATGACTGATACGGAAGCCTCTACATGAGATGTATGGACTTCGGTCAAACTTGCAGCTGAACCACGTAGGCAAAACTCATGCAAACCTCTCAGGTGCGCAAATGAGATATTGTTGTTAGACAACAGTATACCTATGATACACAAGGAAGCATTGATGGGCCCTGACTCTGGAATTGGCTAAATGCCAATATAATCCGAGATAGTTTCCATATAAATGATTCAAGATTAGATCTTGATAAACCCTTTGGAAGACTTAAAGTCTAACGAATATTAATGGAAATATAAACTAATGCGGATAAAAATGTTTTATCCATAAAGCTCGACTTGTTACTTATAACAAATTCAAGGAATTAACTGCGGCGAGATTGTCTCTCCGTAGCGATGCTTAAAGTCAGTTCGGGTTAAACAAGCAATTAATAGATATTTCAATCATGAGATATGATACATGGATGCCAAAAGGATTTCCATGAGATGGAAATACAACCTAGGACTTACATGTGATACAGTCCAAGGTATTTTGTCAATCTAGAGGATGCTAGTGAATGTGCACACTTCAGAGTTCCAGCAATGGACAGAAGAGAGCAAAATGGAGTTGGAATCTTCGTTTTGATGAAATAGTCAAAAGAGTTTGATTTCATCAATGGATAACGAAGATGCTTGTGGTTACAAGAAAGTAAGTGGATCATAATAATATTTCTAAAAACTTGTGTGCTTGACACATTGTTGATTGGAAATAATATAAATTTCTTGACACAAATTAGGACTTCATTGAAAGATAGTTTTTTGATGAAGTGCTTGGGCTAGGTAGCCTCGATGTTGGGCATATTTATCTATGGAGATAAAATTGCCTAATAGGCTAAGCCAAGAATACATATTGACAAGATGCTAAAATAGTTTAGCATAAGAATGCCTAGTGGTGTTTCTTGCCGGAGTCACATGGAAAGAGTTTTGCAAGACTCGGTGTCCTAAAACACTGATGAAAAAAATACATGATGGAGATTCCACACACTTTTGTGCTTGGATTAATCATGTATTCCATGGTATGAAAAACAACCAGATATGTCCGGTACTCCCTAGCAGTTGCGAGTATGGATACCAAAGTGATCAAAGTTCTGATCATGGGACAACAGTGAAAAAATGTCATTGAGTACTAAAGTAGCACTGATGACATGTTTTCTTGCAAGCAGAGATTATGATGTGCTTGTTGTAAGTAATTACATCGATACAGTCTTCATCAATGCTCCATGTGATTTTCGATTTGAGTTAAGGGTTTTGTGTAACACACGATATGGTGGCACAGTAAGTTGGAATTTTTCCAAACAGGTTACTATGGTGAATTCTATAACAAAGGCTAAGTATGTTGATGCTTTAGAAGCGACAAAGAAGATGTTGAATCATATAGTTCATTCATGAACTTAGTATGGTTCCAAGATGGCTTTCGTCAATGGGACACTATTGTAGATAGTTGCTCCATAGCTCAGTCTGAGGAATCAAGGTTCGACCCATGATTCACATATATACAAACCCAAGTCCACACAAAATATGAAATTTGTGAAAGCGTGAAAATGCGAGGATATGCAAAGATACACATGGAACTGAAGTTGTCAGTCCCGTTGGAAAGGATTATACCACAAGCGAAGCATATTTTACACCGGTATGCCATAGGTGTAAAGTGCATTAGCATTGACTAGATTATTGACTCTAGTGCAAGTGGGAGTCTGTAAGAGATATGCCCTAGAGGCAATAATAAATGTTATTATTATCTCCATGTTCGTAATTGTATTTATATTCCGTGCTATAACTGCTATGGTTCTCGAGTCTACAATAACGCGAGGCTCGGAGGAAAACTCATATGCATGTACAGAATAATAAATGGTAAAATGTATTCCTAGTCAGGCCTCTAAGACTAGCTCAAGTATTGTATGATGATCACATTTTCCTGATCATGGGCATGTCTATGGCAGGCAAATTTTGAGGGCACAATGTTAGGCGAACACTTGTGTTGAATCGACCCGATTGATGTTATGCTATGAGATATATTCATCACAAGTTAATGGTTAATAACATAGAGAAAGTTAACGTTTGCATAATTCCTTAGACCATGAGAGTATCGAGTTCCTTCGCACTTGCTTCATGAACTTTGGGGTTTGTTTGATGTCATCTGTAACAGGGTGGCTATTACGGCGGCTTACGGGTTCATGGGAAAGTGTGACAACCTGATAGCTCAAGATTGGGATTTGCTCCTTCGACGATGTTGAGATATTCTTTGGGCCCTCTTGGTGTTACGGTATCCATCATCGTCTAGCCAGACACTGTGATTTGATCACAGGGATGCCGGAACGTAGAAACGAGAAGAGAGAACAAAACCGGTAACGAGGTAACTGGCATAGCGGACAAGTTGTTGATCCACGGGGATGCCGATAAGTCTCACCTTGGGTGTTAGTAACGTATCACGAAGCAACACGAATAGCACACGACAACTACAGGTTCACTCGAATATTCATTCGTGTGGGTATAGGGATCAATATGGGTGTCCACGGTTCCGCTATTGATCATTGATCGGAAAGTGTTCCGGTCATGTCTATACTTCACCGAACCTATAGGGTCACACGCTTAATGGTCATCTATCTGCTGAATACTAGACAGGGAGTCTGAGAGAAAGTCACCGGAAAAGTTTCGGAGATAACGGAAAAGTTCCGGAGAGAACACCGGAAAAGTTTTGGTAAAACTGAAAAGTTGTTTCGGAGTAAACCATTAAGCCAGAAAGGTTTTCGGCACGCCCCTGAAACTTTTTGGAGGTGCCAGAATTGTTCTGGGAACTTCTGGAATTTTTCCAGAGAGAAAACCGGAAATGTTCCGTAGCAGCCGGAAATGTCTTCGTTGCTTTTCGCTGAAGAAAATCATTGATCCGGAAATGTTTCGGAACACTTCCAGAATTATTTTAGTGCGTACTAGAAATGTTCTGGACCTATAGAAATATTTTTGCATTTAACGGACGTGGAAAAATGTTTCTGTAAATAGTGAAAAGCACTTTTTGGTTGCTTTTTGGAAAGCCACCTTTTAGGGCTTTTCCCAAAGTTCTAGAAGGGATGACTTGGGAGGGAAGGAACCCCTTTTTGGGGGGGGCCCATGGGGTGGCCGGCCAACGGTGGAGCTCCTCCATGGAGCTCCACTTGCCACCCTTGCCCCCCCCCAAAAGGGGTTCCCCCTTCCCCAAGTCTTCCCTTCTAGGAGCTTTGGGAAAACCCCTAAAAGGTGGCTTTCCAAAAAGCAACCATAAAGTGTTTTTCACTATTCATGAAAACATTTTTCCGCGTCTGTTAAAACCAAAAATATTTCTGTAGGTCTAGAACATTTCCAGTACCCACTAAAATAATGCTGGATGCATTCCGAAACATTTCCGGATCAATGATTTTCATCAGTGAAAAGCAACCAAGACATTTCCGGCTGCTCCGGAACATTTTCGGTTTTCTCTCCAGAAAAATTCCAGAAGTTCCCAGAACAATTCTGGCACCTCCAAATAGTTCCAAGCGCAAGCCGAAAACCTTTTTGGCTTAATGGTTTACTCCGAAACAACTTTTTGGTTTTACCAAAACTTTTCCGGTGTTCTCTCCGGAACTTTTCCATTGTCTCCGAAACTTTTCCGGTGATTTTCTCTCAGACTCCCTTTCTAGTATTCAGCAGATAGATGACCCTTAAGCGTGTGACAATGTAGGTTCGGTGAAGTATAGACATGACCAAAACACTTTCCGATCAATGATCAATCGCTGAACTGTGGACATCCATATTGATCCCTATACCCACACGAATGAATATTCGAGTGAACCTGTAATTTGCCATTTACAATTCCTGTTGCTTCACGATATGTTTACAAACACCTGAGGTGAGACTTATCGGCATCCCCATGGATCAACAACTTGTCCACTATGCCAATTACCTCATTACCGGTTTTGTTCTCTTTTCTCATTTCCGTGTTCCGCCATCCCTGTGATCAAATCACATTGTGTCTGGCCAGATGATGATGGATACCGTAACACTGAGAGGGCCCAAAGAATATCTCTCCATCGTCGGAGGAGCAAATCCCAATCTTGAGCTATCAAGTTACTTGTCATACTTTTCCGTGAACCCGTAAGCCGCCGTAATTGCCACCCTGTTACAGATGCCGTTTAACAAACCCCAAAGTTCACAAAGCAAGTACGAAGGAACTCGACACTCTCAAGGTCTAAGGAATTATGCAAATGTTAACTTTCTCTATGTTATTAACCATTAACTTGTGATGAATGTATCTCATAGCATAACATCAATCGGGTCGATTCAACACAAGTGTTCTACTAACACTATGCCCTCAAAATTGCCGGCATAGTCATGTCCATGATCAGGAAAACAGGATCATCATGCAATACTTGAGCTAGTCATAGAGCCATGACTAGGAATACATTTTACCATTTATTATTCCTCACATGCACATGAGTTTCCCTCCGAGCCTCGTGGATATTGCAGACTCGAGAATCATTGCAGTTATAGCAAGGAACGTAAACATAATTTTGAACATGGAGATAAATAATAACATTTATTATAGCCTCTAGGGAATATCTCCTACAGACTCCCACTTGCACTAGAGTTAATAATCTAGTCAATGCTAATGCACTTTACACCTATGGCATACCGGTGTAAAATATGCTTCACTTGTGGTATAGTCCCTTTCCAACGGATCTGACAACTTTAGGCCCGTGTGTATCTTTGCATATCCTCGCATTTTCACGCTTTCACAAAATTCATATTTTGTGTGGACTTGTATTTGTATATATGTGAATCACTGGTCGAACCTTGATTCCTCAGACTGAGCTATGGAGCAACTATCTACAATAGTGTCCCATTGACCAAAGCCATCTTGGAACCATACTAAGTTCATGAATGAACTATATGATTCAACATCTTCTTTGTCGCTTCTAAAGCGTCAACATACTTAGCCTTTGTTATAGAATTCGCCACAGTAACCTGTTTGGAACAATTCCAACTTACTGTGCCACCATATCATGTATAACACAAAACCCTTATCTTAAGTCGAAAATCTCTTGGAGCATTGATGAAGACTGTATAGATGTAACTACTTACACCGAGCACTTCATAATCTCTGCTTGCGAGAAAACATGTCATCAGCGCTACTTTAGTACTCAACGACATTTTTCATTGCTATCCTATGATCAATATATTGATCACTTTGGTATCTCTACTCGCAACTGCTCGGGAGTTCTGGACATATCTGGTTGTTTTACATACCATGGAATACATGATTAATCCAAACACAAAAGTGTGTGGAATCTCCATCATGTATTTTGCTCATCAGTGTTTTAGGACACCGAGTCTTGCCAAAACTCTTTCCACGTGACTTTGGCAACAATCACTTCTTGGTGTTCTCATGCTAAACCATTTTAGCATCTTGTCAATATGTATTCTTGGCTTAGCCTATTAGGCAATTTTATCTCCATAGATAATTATGCGTAATATCGAGGCAACCTAGCTCAAGCACTTCATCGAAAAACTATTTTCAATGAAGTCCTAATTCGTGTCAAGAAATTTATATTATTTCCAATCGACAATGTGTCAAGCACACAAGGTTTTAGAAATATTATTATGCTCCCACTTACTTTCTTGTAACCACAAGCATCTTCGTTATCCATTGATGAAATCAAACTCTTTGTGACTATTTCATCAAAACAAATATTCCAACTCCATTTTGCTCTCTTCTGTCCATCGCTGGAATTCTGAAGTTTGCATACTCACTAGCGTCCTTTAGATTGACAAAATACTTTGGACTGTATCACATGCCAGTCCTAGGTTGTATTTCCATCTCATGGAAATCCTTTTGGCATCCATGTATCATATCTCATGATTGAAATATGTATTAATTGCTAGTTTAACCCGAACCGACTTTAAGCATCGCTACGGTGAGACAATCAAATTGTAGTCAATTCCTTGAATTTGTTATAAGCAACAAGTCGAGCTTTATGGATAAAACACTTTTATCCATATCAGTTTATAGTTCCATTAATGTTCGTTTGACTCTTAAGTCTTCCGAAGGGTTTATCAAGATCTAATCTTGAATCATTTATGGATACTATCTCGGATTATATTGGCATTTAGCCAATTCCAGAGTCTGGTCCCATCAATGCTTCCTTGTGTATCGTAGGCATACTGTTGTCTAACAACAATATCTCGTTTGCGCACCTGAGAGGTTTGCATGAGTTTTGCCTACGTGGTTCAGCTGCAAGATCAACTGAAGTCCATACATCTCATGTAGAGGCTTCCGTATCAGTCGCAGTAGGAAACTCTGGAATTACTTCCAAGGTTTCTGTCCCTTGACCTGATGATGAATATACTGCTATCTCGTCGAGTTGCACTGTCCTCCCACTCACCTTTTTGTAAGAACCATTTTCTTGAAAATCATACCGCTCTTTGTGGCAAACCTTTTGCCTCGGTATAGTGATGGAGGAATACCCAATAATTTGGGATAACCTACAAAGTAGTACTTGTATGATTTGGAATAGTTTTGTAAAATACTTTACACAAGCCCCATATTCCAAATGTTAAGAAAAGACATAACATGGTTGGGCGTACCATACCATGGCTTCTTTTCAACAGATCTGATGGCGCTCTTTTCAGTGTAAAAGCCGCAGTCTCTAAAGCATTACTTTAAAAGGGATAATGCCAAATTGATTTATGTCATCTTTGATCTTACCATATCATAAATGGTTTGATTACATCTTCACAGACATTCCACTCACAGTGGTGTTACGGGAGATGTAAGTTATGAAACCTTTTTCATAACTCATCAGACATTCGCTAAACTTGTAACTGAAATATTCCTTTCCGCAATCTAATTACAGAAACACAATTTTCTTGTTACTCTAATTTCTTCTTCATTTTCAAAACCTTTTGAATGATTTCAAAAGATCCAGACTTACGTCCCATAAAGTAAATATCCATATATCTACTTGAGTCATTTATGAAGATAGACAAATCCACTGCTAGCAACAACATTTATCGGACTACACACATCAAAATGTATGATCACCAATAAGTTTGTTTGCTCGTTCCTTATGGCATGTGAATGGTATTTCAGTCACTTCACTTTTCGGACGAAAGTTGCAAGTGTCAGATGATTCGTAATCAAATGACTTAAAAAAATCCATCATTATGGAATTTCTCCATGCGGGTTTCTCCAATGTGACCAAATGCAGTGCCACACATATGTGGTATTCTTTTAGTCTTGCGACATTTGGCGTCAGTGTCACGGATGTATTATATTATTATCAGTATTCATAACACACATCTCATTCATAACGACAGTATGGCCCTTATGTTATTCATTACATCAAAGAACAATCGTTCTCTCATGAATAACCTTCTTGCAACAAACATTATGCAATGGGCTAGAGTGAATAAAACTCTAAAATGAATTATGAAAAATAAATACAGAGGTAATACACTGGTGGAAGGAGTAGTAACTTTTACTATGTTCCCAGCGCATATTTAAACCTCATTTTCGGCTAGTCTTTTAGGCCGTAGTAGTTCTTGTATCAAGTTGCAACAGAATGCAATCGAATGGGTATTTCTGTGATCAATCACAATACCAAAGAATCAGTGACTAACAGTTTAATCACAATTCCCAAGAACTATTTCTTTGACCAGTCTTCTTATACATCTATAACTTGTATGACTTTCATACATGAGCTGGACATTCCAGTCTTCTCTCTTTTTGCCTTTATACTTCTAACAATTTTACTTCCAATATTTCTCCTACTCTCAGAAGAAGCACCCAACATTAAGAGTGGCGTCAGCCCCAGACATCCTAGACGTGTAAGTCTTACTGACACCCTTTGGACATTTCCTTTCTCTTTAAGTTGTTGTTTTATTCACCTTCATCACATGACAGGCGTTTTTCTGGATCCCTCTCTTATCAGTCTAATGCATTGTAAACACTTTACTAATACTTTGCAAACAAACATTGCTTTGGATATCTCATATCTTTTAGCCGTTGTCTGTATTTGAAAATAATTTTCAATTCCATGAATATCACATAACTATCCCAAACTTTTGAAGTTCGGGTTTTATGGAAGCAAACATATTGCACTTGACCGTAACGGAATTCTAGCTTTTAGATCGAAGGACGAGAGTCACATCATCCATCGCAATAGCGGGAGAATACCGAAATCATGCGATAGGACAAAGTCCTTCTCGGCACTCTTGAGGACAATCCTCACATTACGTTGCCAATCGTAAAGTTTTAACCAGATATATAACAGCTATTCTATTTAATAGGGAAGGTGGAAACGCGAGACATTATTCTACAAGTATTATACAAATCACACTTAGCCAATGTTCATAATTAATTGCACTAGCGTTTAAACAATCCAATCCTAAAGTGCGCTCCCACTCAAATCAATATTTTTCATATTAGATTATGAGTGATTCAAGACCCATGTCTTGATTGTTCGCCACAATGGTAGCATCACAGATGACGAAAATCTCAACCGGTAGGCCATCTTGCCAATCACATCTCTATGTGACTCTTTCGATTTGCACTTAGTGATTAGAGAGTTTAATTTTAAAGCACACTCCCACTCAAATCAACATCTCTCATAATTGATTGTGAGTGATTCAAGACCCGTGTCTCGATTGTTCGCCACGATGGTAGCATCACAGATGACGAAAATCTCAACCGGTAGGTCAACTTGCCAATCACATCTCTGTGCCTCTTGTTCATCTTTCGATGCACGTGTTCCAAGCTCAGGACTTTCCTTCCTGAACGTCAGGACAACCAAGTGATCTCGCTGTGAGGTCTCAACTCACCCATCTTACACTTTCCAGTCGTTTGTACCCATGTTAGCATGTGGCACCCCGAAAGGAGACATGCTGTGACACTACTACACTTGGGTGAACACTAACAACTTGCTATTTTAAGTGAGAGATCACCCTAATAAAAGGGACTACCACGCAATCAAAAGGGTGCAAAACAAGGGATAAACATCTCAGGCAATTCATAATAGCATGATATGGTATAGATCTTTCTGACGAAGAAGTCTTTAATTTCTTTGTCTTCGGCATTTGCGTCGGTGTTCACCTTTGCGAAGATTGCCACCACCTTGTCGATGCAATAAATAATACGGCTATCTCCATAGCTAATAAAATAATGCATTACAACAAGGTTAACACGCAGGTCATTTAATGTGACAATCATATGGCTCCAGCCATCATGCCGAATCATGACATACAGGTCATGTTAATTAATTTACATCATATAGTCATCTCATACATAATCAAATTAAATATGACGAAGACTATACCACATCTTATGCACATCTCGTGTCATCCTGCAAAACCTAGTTAAACGCCTCTAATCGGTTTATTCAAAATTTTATTTTATTTGGCTTCTAAGGTTTCGAAACAAACCGAAGCTACCAATGTTCATCATCAAGTATGATTATTCAAGTTGCTAGATTAACTTTGCGGGGTGTATGAAAAACGAGATAATAAAATCTCATGCCCCATACTGAACTTCGTCATATGCAAGAACCCCGTGCAGATCATATCTGCATTGCCCTTTAGTCTGCGAAACATCCATCTTTCTTTAACTATGGTAGAACCCAAAGACACAGAAGCACTTCGTTGATCTATCAACCAGCATACTCAGGAGCAGCATGGAAGGATCGCGGATTGCCAGAACTTTGTCAGATTCCACCATGCCATCAAGATCAGGACTACGCAAATTCAAGGGAAGCAACAGGAACATCGGGTAATAGATTTCATCTGCTACCCGCACAAATAATTTTCAGCAATAGAACTCATCTACTACAAAATTATATTGTGCAACACCCACACATCTCATGTATTCTAGATCATAACCTGCATCTATGCATAGCACGGCTCATGATGCCGCTGTAGGGGAACGTAGCAGAAAACAAAAAAATTCCGCACTACGAACAAGCCTAGGATCACTATGGAGATGCATACAAGGTTTTTGATCTGATCATTACCGACTCGTAGCGTAGCGGAAGTAGAGTCGATGAAGATCGGCAGTGCAGATCTCCGCAGCTAGGATAGCCCTTTGGGAGGCAGGACAGTCCCTCGAACAGTCCCTCGGATAGCCCTTTGGGAGGCAGGACAGTCCCTCGGACGGTGTCACGGACAACCCTTTGGGAGGACCCTCGAACTCGGACGGTATCTCAGATAGCCCTTCGGGAGGACCCTCGAACAGCCCCTCAGGCAAAAGGTCGAACCTACAACCTCTCTATGGGGTTGCACACATACTGTGTCAGCTATCCGGCAGGGCTTCGCCGCCCAGAACTAGTTTCCACCGGAACCCAGACAGCCTTTCGGCTCTACGAAACTATTTCGTGGGAGGGAGAGAGAAAGCCAGATCATGCCTGGCATTTGTATGTGAGAGAAGGGTGAGTGTGGAGAGCCCCTCTCCACCTCTATTTATAGGAAAAACCCAAGGGGTAGAGCACACTTGGAAATACCAAAATGCCCTCACAATATGACCTTTACAAGGGCATAAAGGGGTGGCTAGTGGAGCTCCATGGAGGAGCTCCACATGGCTGCCACCCTTGCCCCCCCCCCCCCAAAAAAAAGAGGTTCCCCCTTCCCCAAGTCTTCCCTTCTAGAAGCTTTGGGAAAAGCCCTAAAAGGTGGCTTTCCAAAAAGCACCATAAAGTGCCTTCACTATTCACAAAAACATTTTTCCGCGTCCGTTAAAACCGAAAATATTTCTGTAGGTCCAAAACATTTCTAGTACCCACTAAAATAATTCTGGACACGTTCCGAAACATTTCCGGATCAATGATTTTTCATCAGCGAAAAGCAACCAAGACATTTCCGGCTGCTCCGGAACATTTCCGGTTTTCTCTCCAGAAAAATTCCAGAAGTTCCCATAACAATTCTGGCACCTCCAAAAAGTTCCAGGCGCATGCCAAAAACCTTTTTGGCTTAATGGTTTACTCCGAAACAACTTTTTGGTTTTACCGAAACTTTTCCGGTGTTCTCTCCGGAACTTTTCCGTTGTCTCCGAAACTTTTCCGGTGACTTTCTCTCAGACTCCCTGTATAGTATTCAGTAGATAGATGACCCTTAAGCATGTGACCCTGTAGGTTCGATGAAGTATAGACATGACCGGAACACTTTCCGATCAATGATCAATAGCGGAACCGTGGACACCCATATTGATCCCTATACCCACACGAATGAATATTCGAGTGAACCTGTAGTTCGCTGTTTACTATTCATATTGCTTTGCGATATGTTTACAAACACCCGAGGTGAGACTTATCGGTATCCCCGTGGATCAACAACTTGTCCACTATGCCAGTTACCTCGTTACCGGTTTTGTTCTCTTTTCTCGTTTCCGCGTTCCGGCATCCCTGTGATCAAATCACATTGTGTCTGGCCCTCATTAGTTATAGATGTAAGTACTATAATTGGCTATATCAGCTCTTGCTGTAAATTATTTGAAAACAGGTAGTTCTTCAGAACATGCAGCACATCCTTGAACAGGGAAGAAATACTACTTCAGAGAAAGACCGTCTATTATTTATGATTACTCTTGTGTTTTGTGTAACATGAAGGTGTTGGAAACTAGGGATCACCTCTTTTTCCATTGCCCTTTCGCATGGATACGCTGGTCTTATTTTTGCCCAAACTGGACACCCACGCATCAGGGAATACAAGCAGATACTAATCTTCTTAAGGCACAACTGGGTGTCCTTTTTCTCTCGAGTTAATCATCATGGTTTTTTTTTCTCTATATGTAAGTACTAAGTAGTGGCATCAACTCCAGCTACATATTATTTACAACAGAATTATTTCTTCAGAACATGCAACATATTGTTGAACAGGGAAGAAATAATAGTTCACTTCAGAGGTCTTTACACAGTGATTTCGATTTTTGGAACAACCAAGATGGAGTACATCTAAATGATATAGCAATTGCATTACATTATGGTACAATAAATTTTACCACTAGATCTAGAAAGGCCAGCACAAACTCTTCCTCTTCTGGCAACACTTGGTCCTATTTGCCAATTTTAATTCACAAATCTCACAGCTAGTTATGTAAGTGTAATGCGGCGGCAAGTGAGATTTCCATACTACAGCGTCAAATCTTCCTTGTGGTGTTGCACTTCCATAAAGGACATGATTCATGGTGATTTTGGGAATGTCTTCTTGAGCAAGTTGTACTCGAACATGACTAACCACACAATCCTGACTGAGTTTAGATATTCGTTGAATATAAAGATATTGGTTCTCCACCCTAGTACCGCTTGAAGTTGTAGTAAATTGAAGTGCATTTCTCTGCCAATCCCCCTAAGACATGTAAGAACCCTTCGCCAGTGTTGTATGTTAATATCGGCTCTTAGAAACCCAGCAATAAGTTTTGGATTTGTGAAAGGACCAGTGTAGTCATTAAATATTTCTAGACCAAAGTACCCCTCGAATATCTCCATTGCTATGGATACTAGCTTTCGAAGCTCTTCGGGATCTGCGCTTCCAAACGCAAGCACCTTGAAGAGGTACCAGCTCGCTTCTCGAGGCAAAAAATTTAACCACGGAGCTTGTGTATTTCCAAATCTTGTGATGTTCTTGTAGGGGAATGCAGCAGAAAACAAAAATTTCCGACCTACGCACCTGCCCAGGATCACTATGGAGACTGCATACAAGGTTTGATCTGTTTCGTTACCGACTCGTAGCGCAGCGGAAGTAGAGTCGATGGCGATCGGCGGTGCAGATCCCCGCAGCTAGGATTTACAACCTCCCAATCGCGAGGATGTACTCCCACATCTGCCCCTCAGACAGCCCTCCGGGAGGTGGTCGGACAGTCCCTCGGACGGTGTCGCGGACAGCCCTTCGGGAGGACCTTCGAAACTCGAACGATCACTCGGACAGCCCTTCGGGAGGACCCTCGAAACTAAGACGATCACTTGGACAGCCCTTCGGGAGGCACTCTCGAACTAAGACCGAAACTACGATCTCTCTACAGAGTTGCACACATACGGTGTCATCTATCCGGCAGGGCTTCGCCGTCCCGAACTAGTTCCCACCGGAACCCAGACAGCCTTTCGGCTCTACGAAACTATTTCGCTGGGAGGGAGAGAGAAGCCAGACAAGTCAATGGCATGTGTATGAGAGCAAGCATGAGCTGATTTTGGAGAGCTCTCTCCACCTCTATTTATAGGAGGAGCAAGGGGTAGAGGAAAGACCAAAAGGACCTTCCTAGGATCTTTCCACCACATGCCACATAAGGGTGTGTAGAAGATATCCACCATGAGGTGGAAGGACACCTCAAGGAGGGCCCCCCCATGCCATGGCCGAAATTTGCAGCCCCCTTGGGGAGCTCCACCTCCCTTTCACACACCAAAAGTGGTTTTCTTCTAGAAGAAAAACCCCATTTGCAAATCAGCCCAAAAAGTGCTTTTCACTATTCACGAAGACATTTTTCTGCGTCCGTTAAAACCCAAATTATTTCTGTGTGCCTAGAATAATTCTAGCACCCACCAAAACAATTTTGAACGCATTCCGAAACAATTTCGGAACAATGTTTCTTCAGCGAAAAGCAACCAAAACGGTTCCGGCTGCTCCGGAACATTTCCGGTTTTTGTCCCGGAAAATTCCCAGAAGTTTCCAGAACACTTCTGGCATCCTCCAAGAATTTCCAGGCGTGTGCCAGAACCAATTTGACTTAATGGAATACCCTGAAACAACTTTTCAGTTTCACCGGAACTATTCCGGTGTTCTCTCCGGAACGTTTCCGTTTCGTCCGAAACTTTTTCGGTGATTTTCTCTCAGACTCCCCGTCTAGTATTCAGCAGATAGATGACCCTTAAGCGTGTGACCCTATAGGTTCGGTGAAGTATAGACATGACCGGAACTCTTTCCGATCAATTATCAACATCGGAGCCGTGGACACCCATATTGACCCCTATACCCACACGAATGAATATTCGAGTGAACCTCCAGTTGCCGTGTGCTATTCCTGTTGCTTCACGATATGTTACAAATACCCGAGGTGAGAAACATCGGCATCCTCGTGGATCAACACTTATCCACAATGCCAGTTACCTCGTTGCCGGTTTTTGTTCTCTTTTCTCGTTTCTGTGTTCTGGTATCCCTGTGATCAAATCACACTTGTGTCTGGCCAGACGATGATGGATACCGTAACACCGAGAGGGCCCAGAGATATCTCTCCATCGTCGGAGGAGCAAATCCCAATCTTGAGCTATCAAGTTACTTAACATACTTTTCCATGAACCCGTAAGCCGCCGTAATAGCCACCCATTTACGGATGACGTTTAACAAACCCCAAAGTTCATGAAGCAAGCATGAAGAAACTCGACACTCTCATGGTCTAAGGAATTATGCAAACATTAACTTCTCGGTGTTATTAACCATTAACTTATGACGAATGAATCCCATAGCATAACATCAATCGGGTCGATTCAACACAAGTGTTCTACTAACATTGTGCCCTCAAAGTTGCCGGCATAGACATGCCCATGATCAGGAAAACAGAACCATCATGCAACACTTGGGCTAGTCTTAGAGGCCAGACTAGGAATACATTTTACCGTTTATTATTCCACACGTGCATATGAGTCTTCCTCCGAGCCTCGTGGTTATTGCAGACTCGAGAACCATAGCAGTTATAGCATGGAACATAAACCTAATTATGAACAGGGAGATAATCAATAACATTTATTATTGCCTCTAGGGCATATCTCCTACAGACTCCCACTTGCACTAGAGTCAATAATCTAGTCAATGCTAATGCACTTTACACCTATGGCATACTGGTGTAAAAAATGCTTCGCATGTGGTATAGCCTGATGTCTAACGGATCTGACGACTTCAGCTCCGTGTGTAACTTTGCATATCCTCGCGTTTTCACGCGTTCACAAAATTCATATTTTGTGTGGACTTGGCTTTGCATATGTGTGAATCATTGGAGCAACTATCTGCAATAGTGTCCCATAGACCAAAGCC
Source organism: Elymus sibiricus (assembly GCA_039707655.1). Lineage (NCBI taxonomy): Eukaryota > Viridiplantae > Streptophyta > Magnoliopsida > Poales > Poaceae > Elymus > Elymus sibiricus. The sequence continues at coordinate 390,312,819 of CM077674.1, forward strand.
ATCTTGGAACCATACTAAGTTCATGAATGAACTATATGATTCAACAACTTCTTTGTCGCTTCTTAAGCGTCAACATACTTAGCCTTTGTTATAGAATTCGCCACAGTATCTTGTTTGGAACAATTTCCAACTACCGTGCCATCATATTGTGTATTACACAAAACCCTTAACTTAAATCGAAAATCGCATGGAGCTTTGATGAAGACTGTATCGATGTAATTACTTACAACGAGCACTTCATAATCTCTGCTTGCGAGAAAACATGTCATCACTACTACTCTAGTACTCAATGACATCTTTCACTGTTGTCCTATGATCAGTACTTTGATCACTTTGGTATCCATACTCGCAACAACTTTTGGACTATCGGACATATCTGGTTGTTTTACATACCATGGAATACATGATTAATCCAAACACAAGAGTGTGTGGAATCTCCATCATGTATTTTACTCATCAGTGTTTTGGGACACCGAGTCTTGCAAAAACTCTTTCCATGTGACTTCGGCAAGAATCACTCCTTGGCGTTTTAAATGTTAAAAAGTTTTAGCATCTTGTCAATATGTATTCATTGCTTAGCCCCATTAGGTAAATCTATCTCCATAGATCATCATGCCTAATATTGAGGCTATTTAGCCCAAGCACTTCATCGGAAAAACTATTTTCAAATGAAGTCCTAATTCGTGTCAAGAAATTTATTTCCAATTAACAATGTGTCAAGTACACAAGGTTTTTAGAAATATTATTATGCTCCCACTTACTTTCTTGAATCACAAGCATCTTCGATACCCATTTGATGAAGTCAAAACCCTTTTGACCATTCCATCAAAAACGAAGATTCCAACTCCACTTTGCTCTCTTCTGTCCATCGCTGGAACTCTGAAGTTCGCATACTTACTAGCATCCTCTGGATCGACAAATTACTTTGGACTGTATCACATACAAGTCCTAGGTTTCATTTCCATCACATGGAAATCCTTTTGTCATCCATGTTTCATATCTCATGATTGAAATATGTATTAATTGCTAGTTCAACCCGAACCGACTTTAAGCATCGCTACGGTGAAACAATCTCATCGTAGTCAACTCCTTGAACTTGTTATTGCAACAAGTCGAGCTTTATGGATAAAACATTTTATCCGTATCAGTTTTTAGTTCCATAAATATTCGTTAGACTCTAAGTCTTCCGAAAGGTGTATCAAGATCTTAATCTTGAATCACTTATATGGAAACTATCTCGGATTGTATTGGCATTTAGCCAATTCCGGAGTCAGGGTCCATCAACGCTTCCTTGTGAATCATAGGTATACTGTTGTCTAACAACAATATCTCGTTTGCGCACCTGATAGGTTTGCACGAGCTTTGCCTACGTGATTCAGCTGCAAGTTCGACCGAAGTCCATACATTTTATTGTAGAGACTTCCGTATCAGTCGCAGTAAGAAACTCCGGAATTACTTCCAAGGTCTCTTTCCTTTGATCTGATGACGATGATACTGTTTATCTCGTCGAGTTGCACTATTCTCCCACTCAGCTTTTTGAAAGAACCATTTTTTTCAAAAAAGCATACCGTTCTTTGTGGCAAACCTATTTGCCTCGGTATTGTGGTGGGGAAATACCCAATGACTTGGGATAACCTACAAAGTAGCACTTGTCTGATTTGGAATAGGTTTGTAACCTTTTACACAAGCCCCATATTCCAAATGTTAAGAAAAGATATAATATGGTTGGGCGTACCATACCATGGCGTCATTTCAACAGACCCGATGGAGCTCTTTTCAGTGTAAAAGCCGCAGTCTCTAAAGCATCACTTTAAAAGGGATAATGGCAAATTTATTTATGTCATCTTTGATCTTACCATGTCATGAATGGTTCGATTACATCTACACGGACTCTCCACTTGCAGTGGTGCTCCGGGAGGTGCAAGTTATGAAACCCCTTTCACAACTCATCAGACATTCGCTAAACTTGTAACTCAAATATTCCTTTCTACAATCGAATTGTAGAAACATAATTTTCTTGTTACAACAACTTCTACTTCATTTTTGAAAATCTTATGAATGAATTCAAAAGATCCAGACTTAAGTCTCATCAAGTAAATATCAATATATCTACTTGAGTCATTTCTGAAGATAGATAAATCCACTACTTGCAACAACATTTATTGAACTACACACATCAAAATGTATGATCACCAATAAGTTTGTTGCTCGTTCCTTATGGCCTGTGAACAGTATTTCAGTCACTTCACTTTTCGGAGGAAAGTTGCAAGTGTTAGATGATTCAAAATCAAATGACTTTAAAATCCATCATAATGGAATTTTCCATGCGGGTTTCTCCAATGTGACCAAATGCAGTGCCACACATATGTGGTATTCTTTTAGTCTTGCGACATTTAGCGTCAGTGTTATGGATGTATCATATTACCATCAATATTCATAACATACATCCCATCCTGGATGGAAGCATGGCCCTTCATGTTATTCATAACACCGAACATCAAAAGTTCTCTTATGAATAACCTCCTTGCAAGATACCTTATTCAAAGGGCTAGAGTGTATGAAACTCTAAATGAATTATGAAAGTAAATACAGAGGTAATGTATTATTATCAATATTCATAACATACTTCTCATTCATAATGAAAGTATGGCCCTTTTGTTATTCATAACTCCGAACATTAAAAGTTCTCTTATGAACAACCTTCTTGCAAGATACTTTATGCAATGGGCTAGAGTGTGTAAAACTCTAAAATGATTTATGAAAGTAAATACATAGGGAATACACCTATCGAAGGCATAGTAACATTTACTATGTTCCCTGCGTGTATCTAAACCTCATTCCTGGCTAGTCTTTCAGGCCATAGTAGTTCTTACATCGAGTTGCAACAGAATGCAATCAAGCGGGTATCTTTGTGATTAACTCACAATACCCAAGAATTTGTGATTAACATGTTTAACCATAATTCCCAAAAACTATATCTTTGACCAGCCTTCTATACATCAAAAACCTGTATGACATTCATACATGAGCTGGATATTCCAGTCTTCTTTCCTTTTGCCTTTATACTTCTAACAGTTTAACTTTCAGTATTTCTCCTACTCTCAGAAGAAGCACCCAACTTAAGAGTGGCGATAGCCCCGGACTTCCTAGGCGTGAAAGTTTCACTAACACCCTTCAGACACTTCCTTTCTCTTTAAGTTGTCTGTTTTATTCACCATCATCATATGACAGGCGTTCTTCTGGATCCCTCTCTTATCAATCTAATGCATAGTAAACTCCTTTACTAATAGTTTGCAAACAAACATTGCTTTGGATATCTCATATCTTTTAGCCTTTGTCTGTCTCTGAAAATGATTTTCAGATTCCATGAATATCACATAACTATCCAAACTTTCAAAGTTCGGGTCTCATGGAAGCAAACATATTGCACTTGACTGAAACGGAATTCTAGCTTTTGGATCGATGGACGAGAGTCACATGATCCATAGCATTAGCAGGAGAATACCGAAAGCATGCGATAGGACAAGTCCTTCTCGGCACTCTAGAGGACAATCCTCTCATTACGTTACCAACCATAAAGTTTTAACCAGATATTTAACAGCTATTCAATTTTAATTGGGAAGGTGGAAACGCGAGCCATTATTCTACAACTATTATGCAAATAACACTTAGACAATGTTCATAATTAATTGCACTGAGAATTAAAAGAATTAATTCTACAATGCGCTCCCACTCAAATCAATATCTCTCATAATTGATTGTGAGTGATACAAGACCCCCATTTCAATTGTTCGCCATTGGTGTAACACCACTGATGACGAAAATCTTAACCGGTAGGCCAACTTGCCAATCACATCTCTATGTAATTCTTGTTCATCTTTCGATGCGCGTGTTCCGAGCTCATGACGATCATGTCTGAACGTCAAGACAACCAAGTGATCTTGCTGCGAGGTCTCAACTCACCCGCCTCACACTTCCCTAATCGTTTGTACCCGTGTGACACGGCGCACTCCGAGAAGTTAGGTGCCGTGACGGTGCTACACTTGGGAGAACACTAACCACTAGATATTTTTGTGAGAGATCACCCTAATAAAAAGAGACTACCGCGCAATCAAGAAGGGTGCATCATAAGGGATAAACATCTCAGGCAATTCATAATAGCATGATATGGTATAGCCCTTTCTGACGGAGAAGTCTTTCATATCTTCGTCTTCGGCATTCGCGTTGGTGTTCACCTTCGCGAAGATTGCCACCACCTTGTCGATGCACCAGATAATATTGCTATCTCTATAGCTAATAAAATAAGTGCATTACTGAAGGTTGACACGCAGGTCATTAAAGTGACAATCATATGGCTCCAGCCATCATGCCGAATCATGACACGCAGGTCATGTTAATCAATTTACATTATATAGTCATCTCATACATAATCAAATTATAATGAGCACTGCTATACCACATCACATGCACATGCAAACCATCCTGCAAAACCAAGTTAGACGCCTCTAATCGGTTCATGCAAAATTTTATTTTACGTGGCTTCTAAGGTTTCGAAACAAACCGAAGCTACCAACGTCCATCATCAAGCATGATAATCCAAGTCGCTAGATTAACATTGCAGGGTGTATGAAACACGAGATAATAAAATCTCGAGCCCCATACTAAACTTCGTCATACGCGTGACCCCCGTGCAGATCATATCTGCATTGCCCTTTCGTCTGCGAAATTTCATCTTTCTTTTTAACTACGGTGGAATTCAATGAACTGTTAGCACTTCGTTGATCAATCAGGATCGCAGATTGCCAGAACATTGAAACTCCACCATACTGTTATCAAGATCAGAAATATGCAAATTCCAGGGAAGCAACAAGAACATCGGGTAACAGATTTCATCTGCTACCCGCACAAATAATTTTCAGTAATAGAACTCATCTACTACCTAATTATATTGTGCAATACCCATACATCTCTATGTTTTCTAGATCGCAACCTGCATCTACGCATAGCACGGCTCTTGATGCCACTGTAGGGGAACGCAGCAGAAAACAAAAATTTCCAACCTACGCACCAGCCCAGGATCACTATGGAGACTGCATACAAGGTTTGATCTGTTTCATTACCGACTCGTAGCGCAGCGGAAGTAGAGTCGATGACGATCGGCGGTGCAGATCCCCGCAGCTAGGATTTACAACCTCCCAACCGCGAGGATGTACTCCCACATCTGCCCCTTGGACAGCCCTCCGGGAGGCGGTCGGACAGTCCCTCGGACGGTGTCGCGGACAGCCCTTCGGGAGGACCTTCGAAACTCGAACGATCACTCGGACAGCCCTTCGGGAGGACCCTCGAAACTAAGACGATCACTTGGACAGCCCTTCGGGAGGCACTCTCGAACTAAGACCGAAACTATGATATCTCTACAGAGTTGCACACATACGGTGTCATCTATCCGGCAGGGCTTCGCCATCCAGAACTAGTTCCCACCGGAACCCAGACAGCCTTTCGGCTCTACGAAACTATTTCGCTGGGAGGGAGAGAGAAGCCAGACAAGTCAATGGCATGTGTATGAGAGAAAGCATGAGCTGATTTTGGAGAGCTCTCTCCACCTCTATTTATAGGAGGAGCAAGGGGTAGAGGAAAGACCAAAAGGACCTTCCTAGGATCTTTCCACCACATGCCACATAAGGGTGTGTAGAAGATATCCACCATGAGGTGGAAGGACACCTCAAGGAGGGCCCCCCATGCCATGGCCAAAATTTGCAGCCCCCTTGGGGAGCTCCACCTCCCTTTCACACACCAAAAGTGGTTTTCTTCTAGAAGAAAAACCCCATTTGCAAATCAGCCCAAAAAGTGCTTTTCACTATTCATGAAGACATTTTTCTGCGTCCGTTAAAACCCAAATTATTTCTGTGTGCCTAGAATAATTCTAGCACCCACCAAAACAATTTTGAACGCATTCCGAAACAATTTCGGAACAATGTTTCTTCAGCGAAAAGCAACCAAAACGGTTCCGGCTACTCCGGAACATTTCCGGTTTTTTTCCCGGAAAATTCCCAGAAGTTTCCAGAACACTTCTGGCATCCTCCAAGAATTTACAGGCATGTGCCAGAACCAATTTGACTTAACGGAATACCCTGAAACAACTTTTCAGTTTCACCGGAACTATTCCGGTGTTCTCTCCGGAACGTTTCCGTTTCGTCCGAAACTTTTTCGGTGATTTTCTCTCAGACTCCCCGTCTAGTATTCAGCAGATAGATGACCCTTAAGCGTGTGACCCTATAGGTTCGGTGAAGTATAGACATGACCGGAACTCTTTCCGATCAATTATCAACATCGGAGCCGTGGACACCCATATTGACCCCTATACCCACACGAATGAATATTCGAGTGAACCTCCAGTTGCCGTGTGCTATTCCTGTTGCTTCGCGATATGTTACAAATACCCGAGGTGAGAAACATCGGCATCCTTGTGGATCAACACTTGTCCACAATGCCAGTTACCTCGTTGCCGGTTTTTGTTCTCTTTTCTCGTTTCTGTGTTCCGGTATCCCTGTGATCAAATCACACTTGTGTCTGGCCAGACGATGATGGATACCGTAACACCGAGAGGGCCCAGAGATATCTCTCCATCGTCGGAGGAGCAAATCCCAATCTTGAGCTATCAAGTTACTTAACATACTTTTCCATGAACCCGTAAGCCGCCGTAATAGCCACCCATTTACGGATGACGTTTAACAAACCCCAAAGTTCATGAAGCAAGCATGAAGAAACTCGACACTCTCATGGTCTAAGGAATTATGCAAACATTAACTTCTCTGTGTTATTAACCATTAACTTATGACGAATGAATCCCATAGCATAACATCAATCGGGTCAATTCAACACAAGTGTTCTACTAACATTGTGCCCTCAAAGTTGCCGGCATACACATGCCCATGATCAGGAAAACAGAACCATCATGCAACACTTGGGCTAGTCTTAGAGGCCAGACTAGGAATACATTTTACCGTTTATTATTCCACACGTGCATATGAGTCTTCCTCCGAGCCTCGTGGTTATTGCAGACTCGAGAACTATAGCAGTTATAGCATGGAACATAAACCTAATTATGAACAGGGAGATAATCAATAACATTTATTATTGCCTCTAGGGCATATCTCCTACAGTTCTCCCCTCGGCTCGTGATTATAATTTTACTGCCTCTTGCAATTAAGCTTGTAGAAGCCAAGTAAATTTTTCTCCAAGCCCCCTCATCAACATCCCCATTCAACTCAATCACAATAAGTATTTTTTATTCACTCGGAATACAACTTTGATTTTGATGCTTAATTATGCCTCCATCTCTCAGGGTGCAGAGCTCTCCTCGAATAAATTTGTTTCCATAGACGAGCACAAGTTGAGTGAAGTGATCACGCACCCTTATGTCGCAGCAAACAAGCTCAACAAGTGTGCTCTTTCTAACTTTTCCAGGGCCAACAATTGGCAGGACACCCACACCCAGACTGTGTTCACTAGGAGGCTCACGCTGCAACAAGAAATTGATGATTTGCTCCACTTCTACTTGGCGACCAAACATGCATGTTTCCATCACCAGGTGCATGTTGTATGGTTGACGATGAAAAATTGGAGGGTAGTTGTTCAGAAAAGCAACAAACTCATGCATACAAGTGATGACGTTTTCGATAGTCTCAAGCATCTTTCTTAACTCATTTTCGCCAGGTGCGCTACTAGCAGAAAGGGAAGCACGCTTGCTTGGATTGGATATAGACATGGCAAAGGAGTGGTGGCTGGCTGTTGACGTATAAATGTATTGCCTAGTCTCTTCCATCAGATCGGTCTTTTGGTTGCATTGGCTAGAGCATGCACTTCTACATGGTATCAGAGCCAAGAGGTCTTGAGTTCAAGACCCGGCTGGCGCAATTAAATTGCAGCCGGTTTTTGGTCCATATTTAGGCTCGAGGGAGCCACACGTGAGGGGGAGTGTTGACGTATATAAATGTATTGCCTAATCTCTTCCATCAGATCGGTCTTTTGGTTGCATTGGCTAGAGCATGCACTTCTACACCGGCTTCCAGATCTTTGGCCCTCCCTTCTTCATGTGCAAGGTACCTTTTGATTTCGATAAAGGGTAATATATTACAATCAAGAAGATACTAATAGCAGGGAACAACACGATACCAAGAGCTTGTCTAGATATAGAGGATGCAGACAACCAAATTATTACAAAACAAAGAGAAGATAAAAAGTGCAAGGTACCTAAATTTGTCAAGCAAGTAATAGCCTCTGCACATATCTTGTCTCAGCAAATTGAGTTGGCGAAGCATTGCCTGATTTGTGATGCTCCTCGCCTCGGCCTCTTCCATAGTGATAAGAACCCGGAGCAACATCTGGCCTACTCGCTGTAGAATCTCCCCCTTGGACAAGGATGTCGGTGTGGAGTATTTGTTGATCAGAAAGGATATGCATCTGCTAATAAGTTCGCCGAAAGTCACAGAAAATAGCCCCTCCATCTTGCAACCTCTGTGATAAGATGGATAAAGGAAGGTGTATTTTGTATGTGCTGGTCCAAAAACTGATGGTTAAGTAGCTACTCTAAGAGAAAGAAGGCGAGGACCTCCCGGGGTGTCTGTCCCTATTATTGGCACATGAGAAAGAGAAAAATGTAGGATTAATTTATGCTAATAATGTATCATAGTATCAGCCAAATAACCTTGGATTAGAAGATCCGTGCCACTTGATGACAAGGATAGAGTTACATCACAAAAAACGACTAATGTATCATAGTATAGTCAGCTAGTATTGGATTAGGACAGCCATGCCATGCTTGATGCGGTTGACAGGGATGGAGTTACATCAAAAAGGCACATTTGGCACTCAAGGTACATTTTTTCTCCAAAAATAAGGTTGCCTCTGCGTCATTGCGACACACATATGACCATTTTTCATTTAATTGTTAAGCAAAATACAAAGTAAAGGCAACTACGACCAAAGCATTACTACAAGATATGTAATTAACACCTACAACCAAGTGGATTTCCACAACGACGCCTTCAAGAAGGCGTAAATGTCCTCACGCCATCGTCGCCATGTCTTGCAATCAGTGCATATTTGTAAAATTCTAGTATTTTTTCTTATTCTTTTTATTTATTCCTTTAGAAAGAGGTTGTCGACGGATGAGTCACCACCAGGTTGATTTATCCAGGTTTGGGCAACCGACGATGATGCAACACCCTAGTCCTGCTATGTGTATATTTTCTTTGTATATTGAGAGACGAAGCGCTTGCTGCTTACAACTGATGCAACCAGCTCTATGTGTCTATCCCCCAACCTATTAACCCTCTTTCCACTCCTTTTATACCCTGGTATACCCTGGGGGTGGCCAGTTGACTTTCGTCCCGACCCTAAATCCTCAGATTAGTCGTGACACATGGAATTGAGATAGGCGGTAACCGTTGTTGATGTACCGGTGACGTCGCGCACATCGCTCATCGTCAGTAGGTGAGGCCTTGTACAACCGAGACATGCTTTGCGTATGGGCAAGGTCCAAAGGAAGCATGAGCATCCCATCAGAAAAGAAAGGAGGGAGTGGGGGGGGGGGGAGGGAAGAACCGGAAATACGCCCCGCAGACATGTCATCGCGCGTCGTCGAGGCTCCCAACTCCCCCAGCCCGAGCACTGCACCCTCTTGCCTACCGAGCTTCCAAGTCCTCGTGGGCGGATGGGACACCTTGGCAGCAATTCTCCATGGCCCGGGGGAGGGGGGGGGTGTTGTCCCCTGAGCCGCTGACAGACATAATAATTGGCTTGGCGAATCGAAAACAAATTTATTTTAGCATACAATGCAAGGCATGGAATCGTTGTATATTTATATAAACAAAAAACACTAAACCATTACCCCTTCTCACTCTCGGCATAGCTTGTCCTTGTGGCATTTATATAAACAGGAAAACGCGAAGAGAACCCGGGAAATAATTCAACATCAGACAATGCAAGAATCTCTAGCAATAGGTACGTACGGTGTGGATAGCTTGCTCAGGGTGGCAACTCTCCAAGTCTACTCTAGCCCTTCTCTATTGGAAAATGGTCCCTATCGGTCCGCCGTTCGCGTGTGTTCGTCGATCATGTTGTTACCCATCGGATCCGAGTGATGCGAGAGTGCTTTTTCTAGATCACCATTCCTTCGCATTTACTACTCCTACCTCTCACTCGTATGTGTCCTTTGGCACTCAAAGCACGTTTTTTCTCAAAATAGAAGGTTCCGTTGCGATGCACACAAACCATCTCTTTATTAACTATTACGCAAAATACAAAGTAAAGTAAAGTCAACTACAACCAAAGGATTAGAAGATATGAAATTAACACCTACGATAAGTGGACTTCCACAGCAATGCCTTCAAAAAGGCATAAACATGCTGACGTCATCGTCGGCACCTCATGTAATCGGTGTATATTTGTAAATTAAGAATTCCAGTATTTTTTCTTATACTTTTTATTTATTCCTTTAGAAAGAGATTGTCGATGGGTGATCGTTGAGATTAGAGCTACGTTATAGCTCCTAGGTTGTTCAGCCAGGGATTAAAACACCCAGGTCGCTCCACGAGTCATGGTGAGGCTGATTTATCTAGGTTTGGGCCACCGACGATGGTGTAACACCCTACTTCTGATGTGTGTATCTTTTATTTGTATATCGAGAGAGGAAGAGCTTGCTACTTACAACTGATGCAGCCAGCCCTCTGTGTCTATTTTTCTCCCTTCTATTTCATCCTCTCGCCACTCCTTTTATACCCTGGGGGTGGCTAGTTGACTTTTGTCCCAACCGAAAAGGTGAGGGGCCCCTCAGATCATTCGTGACACGAGGAATAGCGATTGTAGGTAACCACTGATGATGATGTCATGATGTATCGGTGATGTTGCGCACGTCGCTCATCATCATTAGGTGCAGCCTGGTATGACCAAAATGTGCTTCGCGTATAGGCAGGGTCCAAAGGGAGCGTGCGCATCCCATCGGAAAAGAAAGGAGGAGGGAGGGAAGAACCGGAAGGACACCCTGGAGACACGTCATCGAGCGTCATCGAGGCTCCCAACTCCCCCAACCCGAGCACCAGGGGAATCCTGCTTACTGCACCCTCTTGCCCACGGGGCTCCCAAGTCCTCATGGGCTGATGGGACACCGTGGCAACATTTCTCCATGGCCTGGGGGACGGGGGGGGGGGGGGGGGGGGGGGGGAGGGGACTGTCCCCTGAGCCGCTGACGGAGATAATAATTGGTTTGGCGAATCGGAAACAATTTTATTTTAGCATGCAAGGCATGGAATCGTTATACATTTACTAGCAAAAGGGCCCGTGCGTTGCAACGGGGAAAATAATCATAATCTCCAATGGCCATGACCACATTTTGCTGCATCACCGAGATACACTATCACTCAATTTCGTGAAATCATGAACATTTTTTTAAACTCGTGAACATATTTGAAATCATGAACATTTTTCAAATTCATGAACACTTTTACAAATTTTCAAATATTTTCTAAAATCAAGAACATTTTTTGAATTCATGAACATTTTATACTATTTGCAAACATATTTTTAAATTTTAAACTTTTTTAAACAATTTTCTTGAATTTCCGAACATTTCTAGAATCGACGAACATTTTTTTTGGAAATTGGTGGAACAGTTTTTGAAATTCACTGACATTTTTTGATTTAATGAACATTATTTGAAATGCATGATCATTTTTTGAATCAGCGAACATTTTATGAATGAATAAACTATTTTGTTAGTCACGAACAGTTTTTGAATTTTTAGGATATTTTTTCGTTCATGAACATTTTTTGAATTGGCGAAATTTGTTCAATTTCATTAACAATTTTTAATACATGAACTTTTTAAAAAATCATTAATTTTTTTTATTTCCTGAACATTTATTTTTGAAATTTTGAACATTTTTGAATAAGCAAATAATTGTTTTCAAAATCGCAAACATTTTTTGAATCCACAAGCATTTTATGATTTATTAAACATTTTATTTCAATTTTTTTTTTAAATTTTTGGAACCTTTTTGAAGTCCCAAATTATTTAAATTAGAGAAAACAAAAACGGAAAAGAAAAAGAAAAAAATGAAAAAGAAAATTTAAAAAACAGGCCGCCTGGACAAGGTCCGGCCCAAACGGGCACGCTGCGTCTTCTCCCAGCGCGCAGAGCGCAGTATAGGAGATCCCTATGAATGGGCCGGCCCAGGCGGGGGATTCGCTGTGTAAAACAGTTTTTTATCACTTATAGGTGGCATTGGTGAGTAATATTTTGAAACTTTGGGGGCAATTTCCGTGACGTACCGCCAGAAGCAATAGCCCCTTTATTATTAGGTATAGATAAACATAAAGAACTAAACCATTACCGCTTCTCGCTCTCGTCATAGCTTATCCTCGTGGCATTTTAATCTTGCAACCATTCATATTTGACTAGCATAATACTACCTCGGTCCCTCCGTACTAAAGTTGAGACACTTATTTTGGGACAAAGGGAGTAACTGTTTTCTTCGTGGTCCTCCAAAATCTTCTTTGATTGCTTCTGATTCATAACTTGTTCCTTGATTCCATCTGTCGTGTACTCGCTCAGTAATTAAATGCCAATTCGATTCAATGGCGTGCCGCTAATCGTCCATGTCAGCGTAGATTCGCCAATAGCTGGCTCGATGATACGATGCATATATCTTTCTGGAATGTCAAGACTAGTCTCTTTATTAGTGATCACACCTTCTTAATTGGTAAAAGGAAAACGTGAAGAGAAGCCAGAAAATAATTGGACATTAGACAATGCCATAACTTCTAGCAATATGTACGTAAGCTCCAATATATATAAATCGGATTGTGGGTTAGACAGTTAATGACGTTTCATGAAGGCGAAAGGTGAGTACACGTCAAGAATGCGAGTAGGTGTGACACCCTGGTCTTGACAACTTTTTCTTTTCGAAATCTTTTTGGTTTTATTCGCTTTTGTTCGGATTTCAAGTCAAATTTTGATTTGGACTTGAGAGGTTCCTTTCCAAAGTCTTTCCAAGTAACCCAAAACCTTGCCAAAAACCCTGGCATAAACTTTCTAGCCTCAACCCTAATTTTGTCCATATTTAATATTCCTTTTTCCTCAAAAGGAATATCCCTTTCTTCTCTAGGTTGTGAAGCAACCTATATTTTCCTGGCTCAGAAAATTCTCAAATAAATTCCTAAAATACTAGAAGCTATATCTCTCCACAATACCCAAAAATATCTCATTGTCAAGTTCAATTTTTCAGCACCATAATCTTTGTAAACTTCTAGGCAGATCTGTCCTTTGTGAAGCAGCTATATTTTCTAGTCATCAACAATTCCTGAGATTAATCCAGGCCATTCTTACTATCATATATTTCCTAGCTACAAAAATACAGATTTATTTGATCAACCATTTCCCCAGTTTTATTCATGCAAGCTTCTGGTCATTTCAAACTTCTGTGAAGGAAGTACCAGCTAAGAGCATCCATTTGCTCTGAAATTTTTACCACATCTTGACACCACCAAATAACAGTCAAATACCAAATTTCACTCCAAGGAGCTAACCCATGTGAGTGCATCATCCTAAACTTCTTTCTGGACCAGAACAGAGGTTTACACATGAGCTATGCTCATGACCTTGTGAAAATTTCTCAAACTTCTCCAGCAAGTACTCCTTCCAACCCTGAATCATCCAGACAACTCTTTTGGACCAATCCACAATTCATTTCTTCTCTGGAACCCTCCCAATTTCCTATCCAGAAGCTGTTCCAGATCATTTCCTCGCAGGCTGTCCAAACTAATCCAAAACAGAGGCCTAGGGCACCTATTTGAGCATAGGTCGGCACCCCGGCCAACATTTGCCAGGCATGCGTGCCCTCCACCTCTCCCCCTCTCAATCGACCTCCGGCGCCCAAGAGCGGAGCCCGGACCCTCTTCTTCCCCAGCTCCGGTAGAGAGCCCCACCGCCACTGCCACTTCCCCTCCTGCCCGCTCCAGTGTGCTCCAGCCCCAACCCAGACCATCCACGAGTTCCTGGTGATCTCCTGGTTCGGTCCAACTCCTCCGCCGCTCGGAATTTCGTCGGAGTCGCCGGATCCGTGCACACCCGAGGCTCACCGCCGCTGGAGAGGGAGGGCGCGTCATCGTCCGACCATCTCCGGAGGAGCTGCGAGTACAGGGAGAATCGTCGTCGCCTGTTGGGTCCATTCCCGCCACCACCCGGCCATGCCGCTGTCTCCATTGCCGGTGATCACCGCCGGTGAGCCGCCTGTCTCGATCCCTCTCTCCCTCTTTTAAACTTGCCCGAGGGCCCCACTGTCCAGCGCCTCAGGCCGCAGCCGAAGCGGTAAGTGGAGGCGCCCCTCCACTTTACGCTTTCGACGTGGTCAGCTGGGAGGTTTTCTGGTTTTTATTTAAATTTCAATTTTGACTAGAAACTTTGACTGGTCCTAACTTTTAAACCACAAGTCCAAATCAATTGAAACTTTTTGCAATGGTTTTCTCTTGAGCTCCTTTAATTGCTGGCAAAATTTGGTAATTTTCCATTATACCTAGAATTTTTGGTCAACAAAAATGCTTTATGTGACATTTTCTTTTGCAACTTTAAAATATTTTCAGAAGAAAATCCTTGTGGTACTGAAGACCAGGAGTTCTGTGACATCCCAATTGAGCAAGGCAAGCCACATCATCCATTGCATGAGGCATTGCAATAGTGTTCGTTCTATGTTAAATTATATTGGCATTTATTTGGTTCTATTTAAATATGAATATAACATAGCCCATGTTGCTTGATGTTTTGCATGAACCCTTGCCATGATAATGCTTTTACCTTGCATGACCAGTATGTAGAAGATTAACGCTGATCATACCTGAACTAGATACTGTTTTGCACATGCTAGTAGTAATATCATCATGGTTATGTTGGGTTTTTACGCTAGTTATAACCTGCGAAATATGGTTAGATCAACTTTACTTGATACCCATGATGTTAATCTACTAAAGTTAAGTTGGTCTGTTGATCAAGTGCCACCGACCCGGACTTACCCGTGCAGCCACATCTGCCGGTATGGGACAGCCTTGACTTGGTCTAACCGCGTGCTCTATTACCGATACCACCAAAGAGGGGAGGTTATGCGTGCGTGCTACCCTGATCAGGTAGACGGCGATAACTTTGTGGTCCCAAGTGAAGTTATATGGCCATGGGTCCCAATTTGGGACAGAGTAGCTACGGATGTGGCAGGTGTCAGGAGTGACACATGGGACACCCAGGGCATGACCCGGAGGGGTATGTCGGTGGTACGATAGAAGGGTCACATGTTAGACAAGTTTCGTTGGACGAATGTCCATGGTGTGGGTAAAGTGCGCAACCTCTGCAGAGTGTAGGAATCTATTCGAATAGCCGCGTCCATGGTATTGGACACAGTCCGCACTAGGTCACACTATGTGGTCAACAGTAATGATGGAAGAACTCATCTTGAATCTGGGTATGATTGATGACTCATAAATGTTCCGGGGATCATGGGATGATTCCGGAGGAGAGTAAGTTGGCTCATATATCCACCAGTAACTATTCTAAGTATAGTAAGTTGAGCATCATACTGCATGACTGTTTCATAAACACTTATTCTGGTCACTGCCATGCTTTTGTTTGCCGCATTGTTTTGGTTGTTGTGAGCTTGCGAGTACATTCCCAAATACTCACCTGGCGTATCATGCCAGATGCAGGAGAAGCCGAGGGTGGAGATCCCGATGGTCCATTCTACGCTAACTAGGTTGTGTCCCAGCAGTGTCCCTATGGGATGGAGTTGCATCACCCGACGTTCTGTTATGCTGCAGTATTTTCCACTAGTATTGAGGCCCCAGAGACATTCCATAAATAATGTAGAAACTGTCAAGCACGAGATGTGCTCATGGCCTCGTCATGATATGTAATATCGAAGCTTGTACTTGTACCGTATCAATAAAGATCTGTTCTGTTCTGTTGCAAGTTGTTGTGTGTTTCAGAAGACATGATCTCTGGGTTGGGAACATAGGGTAAACCGGTCCTCTGAGCCAGGGTGCCACAACGCTTGGTATCAGAGCCGTGCTGACTGTAGGACACCCTAGTTAACCCACACACTAGATTACCGATAGGTCTAGAGTCTTGGTGTGTACTTTGGTTGCTACATTTGCCTGTTGCATAGCATGCATCTAGATTCATTTGTTTCACTAACCGTTGGTCTTGTGAGTGTAGATGGCACCTGTTCCGTACCACTACAATCATGAGCTGGCACTGTACACTTTTCCGGTACTACTCCGCAGCGTCTGGCTTTGACTTTATCCCAGTGGATAGGATCCTGTGTATCAGGTGTTCCGAGAGTAGCTTGTAGACTTGGTGTACGAGTACCACGCTGAGGCTTTTCTTACCACGAGCTCAGAGATTGGCAGCTATTCCCATTCTTCTAAAGGCGGAACTGCTTCTACTCCCGATCTGGCGATCCAGTTTGCTGCTATGGAGGCTCTCACTGACTTGCGCTTCCACGAGGTCGATATGTAGACACACCCAGGTTTCTTCCATTACCCCACCCTGTCGCCTACGACAGGGCGAGTCCTTTTTGCGCCTGTTGATCCGGCGAGTGACCGAGCTACTGCTGTCTTATCTCATTACCTAAACGCCAGTTATTGTCTGATCACTCACCTAGCTGAGGAGCTGTTCCAGGCCAGAGAGGCACTTGCAGGTGCTGCAGCAGTACAATCTCCTCCTCCTCCTGTGTTTTCACCTATGTATACCCCGCCTATTCCGCCCCCACTCGAGCCCGAGGCTCCTTCTAGCTCGTTTGGACCACCAAGCACTCCGCCTGGTATCCGGCGTGAGTCCCCAGCTGAGTGGGCTTCACTCCTAGCTACTCCAGCTGCTCCGATGCTGAGGTGTCGTTCTTCTTCCTCCTTAGAGGGAGAGCCTTCTCGTCAGCGTCGCCGTGTCTCCTTTGTTCCGGAGGACGTGGTTCATATCATCAGCTCCGATTTTGAGACTGCGTCAGATGACGAGGGATCTTTAGTCTGCCAGTGTCCGTGCCACCCGCGCGACTAGAGTTGATGTTCCAGCGTCAGCATGTGTATGCATCGCATCCATCATAGCATCTTTGCTTATGTCAACTGCCGTATGAGCAATACTAGCCATGATACCCCCTACTAGTTTGTCATGTATGATGCTGGTTTGCCATGTATAATTATGTTGTTCGCTTTGTTTTTCTTCTATTTGGCTTTTTCTGGTGTCACTTTATTTTTTCTTCCCTTATGGATGTTGCTCATCGATTCGGTATTTTGCAATGGGAACGGATATAGGATGAAGAGGTGTAGTAACAATCATCAAGGCGGCGATGGTACTCCAGTCCGTCGATCCGCCAGACAGGCAGGACATCCACCAGAAGATCTGCCTCCTCCTCCACCGCAACAACCGACTACTGATCAGGTCATGAGAATGTTTGAGGAGAAAAGCAATTAGGATCTCATGGAATTTTTAAGGAGCATGCATACTATGGTGGGGCAGAATCAGAACAATGGTGCACACTCCAAGCTGTCTGATTTTCAGCGTACCAAGCCACCCAGTTTCAGTCAAGCCGTTGATCCGATGGAAGCCGACGACTGGCTGAGGTCCATGGAAAAGAAGCTGGAAATAGCCCGTTGTGATGAGTCAGACAAGGTTCCTTTTGCTACTCCCTACCTACAAGGGCCGGCAGCCATATGGTGGGATAATGCAAAGACTGTATGGCCTTCCGGAGAAAACATTACCTGGGAAAAATTCAAGGAGTTATTCTGCAAGTACCACATTCCCACCGGAATAATGAAGGTGAAGCAGAGGGAATTCCTTGCTCTCATTCAAGGAAACATGTCGGTAGGCGAGTATCTGAATAAGTTTAATAATCTTGCACGGTACTCTGCCCATGACGTGTCAACAGAAGAAAGGAAGATAGATCGATTTCTCGGAGGACTCAACCATGCCCTTCGTTGCCAACTCTGTATGCTGGACTTTCCTGACTTCCAGACTATGGTGAATAAAGCTTTTATAGCTGAACGAGAGCATAAGTCAGAATCTGATGACCGTAAGCGTAAGTTTGAACCCAAGAAGGACAACCGCGAGCAGTTCGTGCAGAAGCCACCTATTTGGCAACCAGTCCAGACTGAGTACAAGCCTACCTGGAACAACGGCAATAACAATAACAGGCCAGGCAACCAGGACAAGGTCTATGGCAAGCAGCCAGTGATGGAAGACTGCCGACGCAACAACACTTGCTTCACTTGTGGACAAGCCGGGCATTACTCCAAATAGTGCCCTACAAGAGTCGGGAAGCCACAGTTCGATTTCAAGCCACAAGTCAACAATATCGGACGCCGCCCCAACCAGGACTTCCGTCGTGGTCGAGTCCATCATATCTCCGCTGAGGAAGCCCACGAATCGCGAGACGTGGTCTTCGGTATGTTCTCTATTAACGACATACCTGCGGTAATTTTATTCGATTCCGGGGCTTCCCATTCGTTTATCTCGCGGAGTTTTGCCATCATGCACAATTTTTCCCTTTCTCTTTTGAGCAAAACCATGGTGGTAGAATCCCCTGGCTCCATACTCAGAACCAATGTGATTTATAAGGACCTAGAAATTTTGATAAATGGTATTAAATTTCCGGCCACCCTTATTTCACTTGAATCCCCTGGATTGGATGCAATACTGGGGATGGATTGGTTGACACACATCAGGTCTGCATCAACTGCGCAACCAAGATAGTAACATTGGTCGACCCGGCCGGCCAAAAAGCCCAGTTCATCGACGGCAAAATGCTACCAAGAAAAGGAATGGCATTCAAGACTACTGTCACAGATATGAACTTGATTCTGATAGTCAGTGAATTTCCGGATGTGTTCCCTGAGGAACTACCAGGGATGCCACCCGACCGGGAACTGGAATTTGCTATTGATGTTGTTCGGAACTGCCCCAATATACAAGAAGTACTACCGGATGCCAACCACAGAGTTAGTAGAGCTAAAGAGACAACTGGATGAATTGATGCGGAAGGGGTACATCCGCCCAAGTATTTCACCATGGGGATCACCCGTGCTGTTTGTCAAGAAGAAGGATGGCAGCCTACGGATATGTGTGGACTATCGTCCACTGAATGAGGTCACCATCAAAAATAAGTACCCACTTCCCTGGATTGATGATTTGTTTGACCAGTTAAATGGGGCTCAGGTATTCTCCAAGATTGACCTCCGGACGGGATATCACCAGTTAAAATCAAGAAGGAGGATATCCCCAAGACAGCCTTCACCACTCGATATGGTCTATATGAATTTACGGTCATGTCGTTCGGGCTGACTAATGCTCCAGCTTACTTCATGAGTATGATGAACAAAGTTTTCATGGACTTCTTGGATAAGTTTGTAGTGGTGTTCATCGATGATATCCTTATATACTCCAAGAATGAAGAGGAGCATAAACAACACCTCCGTGTGGTCCTGGAGAGACTAAGAACCCATCGCTTGTATGCTAAGTTCAACAAATGTGAATTTTGGCTAAAAGAGGTGGTATTTCTAGGACACATTCTGTCAGAACAAGGTGTGGCCGTCGACCCCAGTAAGGTGACTGCTGTATTAAACTGGAAGACACCAGCTATTGTAACAGAGGTCCGCAGTTTCCTGGGATTGGTAGGCTACTACCGTCATTTCCTAGTACTTTGCGGCCCAATTAACCCGGATACCCTGGAAATTGTTCCAACACTGATGAAGGAAATCAAGGAAGCTCAGAAAGCAGACATGGGTATACAAGAGATCAAGGGGAACCTACAACAAGGAAAGGTCAAATCCTTCCGGATTGATTATCAGGGAATGTTATGGTTCGACCATCGGATATGTGTACCTGATCAAGAGAACTTGAGACAGCAGATACTTCGAGAGGCACATGAATCCGCATACTCCATTCACCCAGGAGGAACAAAAATGTATCAGGACCTGAAGGATACTTTCTGGTGGCCAAGTATGCGAAAAGATATTGCCTACTATGTCGCATGTTGCGACGTATGCAACAAGGTTAAGGCCGAGCACCAGAAACCAGCCGGATTGCTACAACCCCTACAGGTTCCTCAGTGGAAATGGGACGACATATGTATGGACTTCATTGTTGGGCTACCCAAGTTAACAAGAGGCCATGATGCCATCTGGGTTATCGTGGACATGCTCACCAAAGTGGCCCACTTCATTCCAGTGAGGACCACTTATAGGGCTGACCAGCTTGCGCAGCTCTATATGTCCCGAATCGTCAGCCTTCACGGGGTACCCAAGTCCATCACGTCAGATAGAGGGTCCCTGTTCACTTCAGCATTCTGGCTATGTCTGCACCAAGCTCTGGGAACCATGTTAAATGACAGCACGGCATATCACCCACAGACGGACGGGCAAACGGAACGAGTGAACCAAATATTGGAAGACATGCTCAGGTCTTGTGCCCTCACCTATGGAGCTAAGTGGGAAGATAGCCTTCCATATGCGGAATTTTTCTACAACAACAGCTATCAGGCAAGTCTCAAAATGTCACCATTTGAGGCACTGTATGGGCGTAAATGCCGCACCCCCTTAAACTGGTCACAAACGGGGGACATCCATATCTTTGTCATGGACTTGATGCTCGAGGGTGAGAAGCAGGTTAAGGAGATTCGGGACCATTTGCGAGCAGCTAAATCCCGTCAAAAGTGTTACTATGATCCTAAGCATCGAGAAGTAAACTTTGAACCTGGAGAGTATGCCTATCTTCGAGTAACTCCCATGAAAGGAGTCAAAAGGTTTCATACCCAAGGAAAGCTTGCACCCAGATATATCGGACCCTTTCCAGTAATTGCTAGAAGAGGTAGGGTGGCCTATCAGTTGGAGTTACCACCGGAATTGTCCGAGGTTCACGATGTCTTTCGCATATCACAGTTGAGGAAGTGTATTGCACCTCCGATCAAGCAGGCAGACATGAGTGAACTAGATCTGACCAAGGACCTGACCTACGAGGAAAAGCCTATCAGAATCCTGGACGGGATGGAAAGAGTTACCCGGAGTAAGGTGATCAGGTTTTACAAGGTACTATGGGATCACCATACTGAGGAAGAAGCTACCTGGGAGAGAGAAGATTTCCTAAAGGCAGCATATCCGTATTTGTTCCCTGAGCAACCGAATCTCGAGGACGAGATTCATCCTAAGCGGGGTAGGTTTGTGACACCCTGGTTTTGGCAACTTTTTCTTTTCGAAATCTTTTTGGTTTTATTCGCTTTTGTTGGGATTTCAAGTCAAATTTTGATTTGGACTTGAGAGGTTCCTTTCCAAAGTCTTTCCAAGTAACCCAAAACCTTGCTAAAAACCTTGGCATAAACTTTCTAGCTCAACCCTAATTTTGTCCATATTTAATATTCCTTTTTCCTCAAAAGGAATATCCCTTTCTTCTCTAGGTTGTGAAGAAACCTATATTTTTCTGGCTCAGAAAATTCTCAAATAAATTCCTAAAATACTAGAAGCCATATCTCTCCACAATACCCAAAAATATCTCATAGTCCAGTTCAATTTTTCAGCACCATAATCTTTGCCAGCTTCTGGGCAGATCTATCCTTTGTGAAGCAGCTATATTTTCTAGTCATCAACAATTCCCGAGATTAATCCAGGCCATTCTTACAATCATATAACTCCTAGCTACAAAAATTCAGCTTTATTTGATCAATCATTTCTCCAGTTTTATTCCTGTAAGTTTCTGGTCATTTCAAACTTCTGTGAAGGAAGTACCAGCTAAGAGCATCCATTTGCTCTAAATTTTTTACCACATCTTGCCACCACCAAATAACACTCAAATACCAAATTTCACTCCAAGGAGCTAACCCATGTGAGTGCATCATCCTAAACTTCTTTCTGGACCAGAACAGAGGTTTACACATGAGCTATGCTCATAACGTTGTGAAAATTTCTCAAACTTCTCCAGCAAGTACTCCTTCCAACCCTAAATCATCCAGACAACTCTTTTGGCCCAATCCACAATTCCTTTCTTCTCTGGAACCCTCCCAATTTCCTATCCAGAAGTTGTTCTGGATCGTTTCCTCGCAGGCTGTCCAAACTAATCCAAAACAGAGGCCTAGGGCACCTATTTGAGCATAGGTTGGCACCCCAGACAACATTTGCCAAGCATGCGTGCCCTGAGAGCGCCAGTGCCCGTGGTGAGCACGAGGCTGGCTTGGTGAGGTCGCGCTCAGGCAGAAGCACCGCGTTGGATGCGACCTCTCCTTCTGTCCCGCCACGTCCTTTGGTGCTGACGCAATCCCAGCCGCACACGTGCCCTACTCTCGAAGCCTCTCCCCCTTTGGCGAAGCTCGCTGCCTCTTGCAGCCAAGTTCACACACGGGCAAAACAGTGCGCCTCGGCCGCCACCGTTGTCTGCACGCTCTTAATGGCTCCGGTCCTGTCCCGTCTCCCCTGCGAGCTCCCGTCCCCTTCTTGCGCGCTCCGCAGGCCAGCGCGATGGCTAGCTCACCCCCGAGCTCATCCGCATCTCCACGGCACCTTTCAGCCACGGCATCGTCGCCTGGCTATAAATACCGCAGCCCGGAGCCCCAGCTCCTCACCACTCCACCTCTTCCCCTTTCAATCGAGATCCGGCGCCCAAGAGCGGAGCCCGGACCCTCTTCTTCCCTAGCTCTGGCAGAGAGCCCCGCCGCCACTGCCACTTCCCCTCCTGCCCGTTCCAATGAGCTCCAGCCCCAACCTAACCCATCCATGAGTTCCTGGTGATCTCCTGGTTCGTTCCAACTCCTCCGCCGCTCGGAATTTCGCCGGAGTCGCCGGATCCATGCACACGCGAGGCTCGTTGCCACTGGAGAGGGAGGGCACGGCGTCGTCCGACCATATCCGGAGGAGCTGCGAGTATAGGGAGAATCACCGTCGCCTATTGGGTCCATTCCCGCCATCACCCAGCCACGCCGCCGTCTCCATCACCGGTGATCATCACCGGTGAGCCGCTTGTCTTGATCCCTTTGTCCCTCTTTTAAACTTGCCCGAGGGCCCCACTGGCCAGCGACCCCAGGCTGCGGCCGAAGCGGTAAGTGGAGGCGCCCCTCCACTTTACGCTTTCGACGTGGTCAGCTGGGAGGTTTTCTGATTTTTATTTAAATTTCAATTTTGACCAGAAACTTTGACTGGCCCTAACTTTTAAACCACAAGTCCAAAACAATTGAAACTTTTTGCAATGATTTTCTCTTGAGATCCTTTAATTGATGGAAAAATTTGGTAATTTTCCATTATGCCCAGATTTTTTGGTCAATAAAAATGCTTTATGTGACATTTTCTTTTGCAACTTTAAAATATTTTCAGAAGAAAATCCTTGTGGTACTGAAGACCAGGAGTTTTGTGACATCCCAATTGAGCAAGGCAAGCCACATCATCCATTGCATGAGGCATTGCAATAGTGTTGGTTCTATGTTAAATTATATTGGCATTTATTTGATTCTATTCAAATATGAATATAACATAGCCCATGTTGCTTGATGATTTGCATGAACCCCTGCCATGATAATGCTTTTACCTTGCATGACCAGTATGTAGAAGATTAACGCTGATCATACCTGAACTAGATACTGTTATGCACATGCTAGTAGTAATATCATCATGGTTATGTTGGGTTTTTACGCTAGTTAGAACCTGCGAAATATGGTTAGATCAACTTTACTTGATACCCATGATGTTAATCTACTAAAGTTAGGTTGGTCTGTTGATCAAGTGCCTCCGACCCGGCCTTACCCGTGCAGCCACATCTGTCGGTATGGGACGGCCTTGACATGGTCTAACCGTGTGCTCTTTTACCGATACCACCAAAGAGGGAAGGTTATGCGTGCGTGCTACCCTGATTAGGTAGACGGCGATAACCTTGTGGTCCCAATTTAAGTTATATGGCCATGGGTCCCCGTTTGGGACAGAGTAGCCACAGATGTGGCAGGTGTCAGGAGTGACACAGGGGACACCCCGGGCATGACCCGGAGGGGTATGTCAGTCATACGATAAAGGGCCATAGGTTAGACAAGTTTCGTTGGACGAATGTCCATGGTGTGGGTAAAGTGCGCAACCTCTTCAGAGTGTAAGAATCTATTCGAATAGCCGCGTCCACGGTATTGGACACAGTCCGCACGAGGTCACATGGTGTGGTCAACAGTAATGATGGAAGAACTCATCTTGAATCTGGGTATGATTGATGAATCATAAATGTTCCGGGGATCATGGGATGATTCCGGAGGAGAGTAAGTTGGTTCATATATCCACCAGTAACTATTCTAAGTACAGTAAGTTGAGCATCATACTGCATGACTGTTTCATAAACACTTATTCTGGTCACTGCCATGTTGTTGTTTGCCGCACTGTTTTGGTTGTTGTGAGCTTGCAAGTACATTCCAAGTACTCACCTGGCATATCATGCCAGATGCAGGAGAAGCCGAGGGTGGAGATCCCGATGGTCCATTCTACGCTAACTACGTTGTGTCCCAGCAGTGTCCCTATGAGATGGAGTTGCATCACCCGACGTTTCGCTAAGCTGTAGTATTTTCCACTAGTATTGAGGCCCCAGAGATGTTCCATAAATAATGTAGATACTGTCAAGCACGAGATGTGCTCATGGCCTTGTGATGATATGTAATATCGAAGCTTGTACTTGTACCATATCAATAAAGATCAGTTCAGTTCTGTTCCAAGTCGTTGTGTGTTTCCAGAAGACATGATCTCTGGGTTGGAACACAGGGTAAACCGGTCCTCTGAGCCAGGGTGCCACAGTAGGGACACTCGAACTCGGGCGGGTGGGTAGGTTTCAACTCATGCTGACCACCGGGCTAAGCCACAGCTCTCGTAAGCTCCACTATATATAGACACTGCTGTCAACTGATACTGACCCAGCGATTTTTTTAAATGGCAACATTGCTAGAGCTGACCCATAGGATATATTTTCCAGCTTCGTCACGTAAGGTGCCGATAGCTTGCTCAGGGTGGAAACTCTCCAAATTAGTCTAACAATTTTCTATTTGAAAATTATCCTGATCAGCCAGCCGATCCTGTGCGTGATGGCAACTTTAGTTGTCAAGCTTGGCAACTTTCTTTTCGGATGGCAAGTTTTTTTTGGGGTTTGTTTTTTCTTTTCGGATGGCAACTTTAGTTTAAAAAATGTCAGGTCCGGAGTGCTTCGTGCCACACGTGTGGCACTTATCATTTGGGTTAATTCAAACGGTGCCGCTACGCACGGGTCAAAAAGCCACCGTACAGTTATGCTTTGAGATTGGTGCGGAAGGCACCCTGTATTTCTCATTTTCTAAGATACAAAAGTGACATGAAACTAAAAATAGGAGTGGACTGTGGAACCATGCTCAAACAAAATATCATTCAGCAACAAGACGAAGAGAGCATGATGTTTCCCAGACCATGACGACCACGACCACGCCAGCTGGAGCGCATGGGTCTAGTGCCTCACTCCTCTTCTCTTGAGCTACGTCCCTACCCTGATGAGCCGCCCTAGGGAAAATAGGCTCTCCATGGTCTGGTGCCACGTCCGCCACCACCTTCACCAACCACGACGTGGCCAAACAGGTGCAAATCAGGCTTCCACGGGGATCACCACGTCCAAAGCTGGTCAGCGGGAGCACGGTCTTCACGGTCCTCGCATCCCACCACCCATGGCTGCCGCCCCTGCTCCTCACTCACTAGATCTAGCTGAAATTGATGGGATCCACCCCCTCGGCCATGGACTACATGAATAGAGGAGCATGCCATGGTCCACCTTTAGCCGGCGAGTCCAGCCTGCACTGCTCCCCTACACCGACCATGCGGGTGAGCTCACCCACAAGCATCAACCATCTTTCGATGCTACGAACCCCTCTGGTGAGCTAAAGCACACCTCCCCGACCTGGGGATGTTTTGGATGTATCTGGTGCACCGGTGCTTGTAGTGCTACCGGTGTACCGGATGCCTGTAGCGCATTTACGAAAGTTCGGAAAATTTTAAACTTTTTACCAGATTGACACAACATCGGTCTATGTTGCTGCAAAATTTTAAATCAAAATTCAAAACATTGCTCGAGGTACAAAAATAACAAATTTGACGTTGAATAGTACATAACATATATAAGTTGGGCTTTAAATTTGGCTGATTATCACATTGATGTCAAATTTTCCATTTTTGTATCTCGTGCAATGTTTTGAATTTTGATATAAAATCCCTTAACAAATTTTGTGTCAATGTGCTAGATGTTCTTTCATATTTTTTGAAACAGTTTAAAATGTGATACTACGTACGGTGCACTGGTGCACGAGATACATTCCCCCTACCCCCCTCTCTCTCTCGCTCTCTCTTCGCGCGCGCCTGTGTGTGTTATGAGTAATGGTACATCCAAGGAAGTTTACGGGGCTTTTACGAGGTGATTTTGACATGGCAAGTTGTGATTGGGTTAGGGGGAGGGAGGGGCCCCACCCAGCTGAAATTCAGGGGAGTGGAGAGAATTATGGGAAGGGCCCGTAAAAACACCTGTAACTAGCTCGTATGTTTAGCATTGTTGGTGTTTTATTCATGATTTTGGTCTCATATAGCATGATTTGAGCTTCACCTGCTTCTTCATGAGATGGACAACCTCCCTTGCTTATGAAAGTGAAATATTTCAGCTGTGGGATATAATAAAGACAATGGTAGCGAAGATCTGAAAATGAAAATGAAATGGAAGTGATGATTTGGAACTCACATATGTGATATTTTTTAATTTACTATTCTAAAATTGAAACGTAGTGTAGATATGTGAAATTGATATACATGATATTTGGCAATTTGTTGTATTGAAACTGGAATGAATGTTAATGTTTGAGATAATTGGTAATTTACATATCTGAAACAAAAATGGATGTGATTTCATGAATAAAACAAAAAAATTAAATATGTGAAACATTTTTTTAATATCTAAAAAATGAAATTGTTTTTAAGTGAAATGGATGATATGATCGAAATAGTTATTGAAAGAATTATTTTGAAATGATGGAAATTAGTTTTTTTAAGGGATGGAAATCAACTTTTTGTATGAATTGAACTCAAATTTATAAATGAGTAAAAATTTTAAATAATTGAAATATGATTTTTATAGAGTAGGAAAACAATTTATGAAATAGTTGAAATTAGTTTTTTGAAGAGTGAAATTAGTTTGTCTAATTGCAATCTATTTTTTTTAAAGAATTGAAATCAATTTTTTAAATGAGAGAAATTAGTTTTTTGAAATAATAGAAATCTATTTATATAAAGTTAGTTTCTGAAAAATAACTAAAACTACTTGAAATCATTTTCTTGAAACAATAAAATAGGTAAAATCATGATTTGTAGAATAATGAAATAATTTTAAAAAGTAAAAAAGTTGAATCTTCGCATTAATTTGGATTTTAATTGGAATATCCATTTAAATAATATATTTATTACTTTTTATATATGAATTAATATAGCAAACTAACATATATAGGCTATAAAGCCTAGAATAGAAAAGAGTTGTAGAAGAATACTTCTTTTAGGAGAGGTAGAGGAGTACTTTTTTCGATAAAGTGTGGAGTACTTATTTTGCCGCCGCAGACCAGATCCAGGCAGTGGAGGCTCCCATTCGACGCCCAGCCATAGGCTACCACCACACGGACCAGCACCGACGACGGAGTACATGCCTCAGCGGCACTGCTGCTGGCCGCACGGACCTGGACAGGAAAGGCCCAAGATTACTCCTCCAGCTGTCACTAACGCCGATAGAGGCCTCCCACCGAGCTCAGGCGCTCCAACCACCCCCTGTCGACTGCTGCCGGTGACAACATTGTTGCTCGAACCACCAACGACTCACGTGGCATGCTCCGGTGACGGCGAGGGGGAGAAAGGGGATATTGGTGTTATGAGATAGAGGAGTACTTAGGGCGTGTACAATGATGCTATCGCATGATTACCATGTAGAATAAATGCTATGGTGGGAAAAAAATGCTTGCCTTCTTTTAATTAAGAGATGATCCCTTAGCAATAATTTTTCTCACCGTATGTATTAAAAAATATCTATTTACTAAAGATAAGACTAAAACATAACCAATAGTACATCATACCTTTATTATTATCTCTAAATTACGTGTTAGGCTTAGAAGATAAAAATATGCAAACCAGCCCTATTTGACCCTGTTTGATTGTTTAAGTTTAAAATTTTGAATTTTTCAGATGGTACCAAATTCTCTCGGGTGCCACTGAAATTTTTGATATGTGGTCAGTTATTGAAAATTCTGACCAAAGAAAAACCTAGTTGGAGCGGCACCATTAGGAGCTAGAATGAATTTCGAAGGCACAATCACATTTCACCCCTACAATTCGTGTGGTGGGGAGGACATCACCTACAATGCTATGGAAGAGTCGTCTAATGCAAACGTGCGATGCCTGCCCATCGGGGCACCTTGAGGGGCCCTTTGATTCAAAGGATTCCTAAACAATTTTTATAGGATTTCAATCGTAATTTTTTTTCCTGTGTAGCTTCTTTGATTCGTAAGACTCCAATTCATAGGATTTTTTTTCATATTATTTATTTGTATTAGTTTTCGTAGAAAAATTTCATCCACTACAACCTCATGTGAAGAATCCTACGCTTTTTCTGCACACAATCAAACGACCATACTAATTCTATAGTACTGAAGATGTCATGCCACTTCATTTCTATGTTTTTCCATTCTGCGTTTTACAAATCCTGTGAATCAAAGAGACCTCCTGAGTCCTGACGCACATACAGTAATTTTTAGAGCCACGCAGTTGCATATGATCCCGGCCCACCACCGTACGTCCACTTGTTGCATGACACCACGCCGGATAAGGTTGTGGTACGCAACCAAGCCAGGCAGCCAGCCTCCCGACCGCTCGTTCGCTAGCCCCATCTCGTGTCCTTTCTCTACCTTCTGAGCCATGTATTGCAGCCCCGGCCTGCTCTTCTTTCTCCCCTACCAAACTCCCCGTGGTGCCATGGTTAATTAGGGTGCGTTTGGTAGCCCACAAAATCGCAACCAGGTCCATTGTATGCAACATCTTTTTGGTCTTGAGCCAGGGGCAGATCTAGTGGGGGTACCATGGGTGCCATGGCACCCCTCCAAAACTGTAAAATAAATTTTACTATATAGTTAACACTAAATATCCATCAAGTTTTTGCTATTTTATGAGTATTTGTTGAGATTATGATGATGTTTAGTGTAAACTTTGAACTGTGGCACCCCCAAGCCTGCGATTCTAGGTCCGCCACTATCTTGAGCTGTTTGGTTATATGCAAATACTATTGGGCCTGCATAGCATGATTCCTAAACCACCTCTGGGCCTGGCTTGCTGGGAACGGCCGAATCGGCAGTTTCTAGCCAGCCAGACCCGAGCGATGCTTTGGAGCGCACGTGGGTGGCTCGCTGGGAACGTGTTTGCACTTAATCACCTATTCATCTGCCCCTCGTCCCCTTCCTCCTTCCTCTCATGGCCGCACCGCCCAATCTCGCTCACCTTCCAGTCCATGAACCACTCCTCCTTCGCCTCGCCGGCCGCCGCACATGTCGCCGTCTAGGACTTGCCGCCGCAGGACCCGGCGCCTCCCTCCGACCCGGGCCAGAACCCCAAGATTTCCAGCACTGCGAGGTTCCTCTGGGTCAACCCCAACAGTCCACGCACCGCCAAACTCGCCCGCACGCGCGCCGGATCCGGCCGCCAGGCCCGCCTCGCCACCGTAGCTGCAGCGCTCGCCGCGTGCGAGCCCGCCGAGGTGCCCGTCGCCGCCGCGCTCGAGGCCACCTTCCTGCCACGCTCGAGGCCGCCGCGGATGCTACGGGACAGCATGCAACCGGAAAACACCACCTTCTCCACCGTCATCAGCTGCGCGTGTGCCTGCGGCCCGCCCGGCAAGGCTGTGGAGTGGTTCGAGAAGGTGCCAGAGTCGGGGTGCTCGCCGGACATGCTCACGTACTCTGTCATGATCGACGCCTACGGCCATGCTGGGGATGCCCAGATAGCACTCTGCTTGTACAACCGTGCTCGGTTCGAGAGATGCTAGCTCGACCCTGTTACATGCGCCACGGTGATCAAGGTGCACTCCACCAGCGGCAACTTCGATGGCGCGCTCAACGTGTTTGAGGAAATGAAGGCCGTCGGCGTCAAGCCAAACCTGGTCGTTTACAACACCGTGTTGGACGCCATGCGGCCGTGGGTAGTGGCCCGAGGAGCAGCGCCAGGAGAGGCTCATCTTTGAGCTCCGGGGAAACCGCCCGCTCTTAGGCCCTGACCTGCCGCAGTCCAACGAGGTCGCTGACAAGCTCGGCACTTTCCGCGTCATCGCCGAGTTTCCGACGACAGCTTCGGCTGCTGGTACACCGGCGCCGGCGCCAGCGCTGGCGCCAACCAGTAGTCATGCCCGTGGTTCCCTTTGCCGTAGTCGTCCTGTCTGCGGCTGAAGCACGTGTACTGCAGTCTCCCTGTTAAGTGTAGTTGTTAACTCCTAATCACCATGCATGTATGCAACTAAACACCGGGTGAAAATTGCTTTCACGATGACAAGACCCCATATCCAGGCAACCAAACTGCTTGACAACGTTGTTTTGCCTCGTTTTTTCTTAACCAGGCCCTGCTCAGCCTGGCTCGTTTTCCTCCTCTCAACCAGGCCCTGCTCAGAAAGTAACCAAACACGCCCTTAGTGTATAGCAATGGTTGTGGCCTCCATGGTTCATGCACCATCTCTCCTGGCAATCCAGACCTTCCGCGGGCAGAAGAATGCTGCTGCTAACCGCTCACCAAGAGCGGCGACTTTCAGAGTTCAGGCAGCGAAGCTTCCAGCCAGAGTAAGTTCCTGCATGGGTTCCTTCCTTCGTTTCATTAGATTGAGAGACGGTTCTGCGAGATCTTAAGATCTTTTGTGCTTGATTCATGTGTATAGAATTCATAAATAAGTTAGTAGTTTACTAAAACTTTGGTGTTTCTCTCTAACAGGTCCAGGTGCCAAGGGCGCAGCCCAAGCTGAGTGAGTCGTTCCTGGGGTTCACAAAGACCGCCGAGGTATGGAATTCCAGGGCTTGCATGATGGGCCTCTCATCAATATACCATCAAGGCCCTGCAGGAGGCGAATGCCTCACTGAAGGCGGAGACGGGTCAGCTGCTGAACGAGATGGATGATCTCTTCAGGAAGACTCTTAGGCTAAGGGACGAGAGAGATCACCTGATCGAGGAGCGGGATAAGCTGAAGAATGAGAGAAAACTCCTCAGGACCAAGAGGAATGAGCACAAGAAGAAGATAGCTCATTTCAAAAAAGATGGAGAGAACAATAGACACAAGATTCCTCCATCACAATTCCAGCGACCACACCTTTGATTTGAGGGTTCCATTCCCCAACAAGAGTTGGAGCATCAATGAGTTGAAGGCAGGAAGGACACACACCCCATGTGCTCACATCGGTTTGCTCAGGAAGTGGCCCACACACTGTCCATGTATGCCATAAAGAAATGTTGCATCCTGCAAGCAACACCACACACTGTCCGTTGAAATATAAGATGTTTTTTTTCTGATTTGAATGTATATAGACACACTTTAATGTGTTTGTTTACTCATTTTAGTCTGTATGCAGTTCATATTGAAATATCTAAGCATCATATATTTGTGAACGGAGGGAGTAGTAATTAAGAAACAAGACACAATCGACCACGGGGTGAAGAACAACACAAAAAATAGCTAAGATAATTATTAGTATGATACATATAGCTGGGCAAATATTCTCGCTCGACCTGAGAACTTTTCCAGTAAAGACAAATGCACGGACGTAAAAAAAGTGGCAACTACAAATTCATCACTACGGAAACACACATAATTAACACACGGACACATTGACAGGCAGTTGCATGGAGGGCTCACGGCGTCATCTTCTTCACACCCAGCTTCACCTAGGCCCGTGTAGGAGATATGCCCTAGAGGCAGTAATAAATGTTATTATTATCTCCATGTTCATAATTGTGTTTATATTTCATGCTATAACTGCTATGATTCTCGAGTCTACAATAACACGAGGCTCGGAGGAAAACTCATATGCACGTGTGGAATAATAAACGATAAAATGTATTCCTAGTCTGGCCTCTAAGACTAGCTCAAGTATTGCATGATGATCACGTTTTCCTGATCATGGGCATGTCTATGCCAGGCAAATTTTGAGGGCACAATGTTAGGAGAACACTTGTGTTGAATCGACCCTATTGATGTTATGCTATGAGATATATTCGTCACAAGTTAATGGTTAGTAACACAGAGAAAGTTAATGTTTGCATAATTCCTTAGACCATGAGAGTATCGAGTTCCTTCGCACTTGCTTCACGAACTTTGGGGTTTGTTAAATGTCATCTATAACAGGGTGGCTATTACGGTGGCTTACGGGTTCATGGGAAAGTGTGACAAGTAACTTGATAGCTCAAGATTGGGATTTGCTCCTCCGACGATGGAGAGATATTCTTTGGGCCCTCTCGGTGTTATGGTATCCATCATCGTCTAGCCAAACACAATGTGATTTGATCACAGGGATGCCAGAACGTAGAAACGAGAAGAGAGAACAAAACTGGTAATGAGGTAACTGGCATAGTGTTGATCCACAGGGATGTCAATAAGTCTCACCTTGGGTGTTTGTAACATATCGTGAAGCAACAGGAATAGCACACGGCAACTATTGGTTCACTCGAATATTCATTCGTGTGGGTATAGGGATCAATGTGGGTGTCTACGGTTCCACTATTGATCATTGATCGAAAAGTGTTCCGGTCATGTCTATACTTCACTGAACCTATGGGGTCACACGCTTAAGGGTCATCTATCTAGTGAATACTAGACAGGGAGTCTGAGAGAAAGTCACCAGAAAAGTTTCGGACACAACGGAAAAGTTCCGGAGAGAACACCGAAAAACTTTCGGTAAAATTGAAAAGTTGTTTCGGAATAAACCATTAAGCAAAAAAGTTTTTTGGCACGTACCTGGAACTTTTTGGAGGTGCCAGAATTGTTCTGGAAACTTCTGGAATTTTGCCGGAGAGAAAACCGGAAATGTTCCGGAGCAGCCGGAAACCTCTTGGTTGCTTTTCGCTGAATAAAATCATTGATCCAAAAATGTTTCGGAATGCGTCCAGAATTACGCTTAAGGGTCATCTATCTGGTGAATACTAGACAGGGAGTCTGAGAGAAAGTCACCAGAAAAGTTTTGGACACAACGGAAAAGTTCCGGAGAGAACACCGAAAAAAATTTGGTAAAATTGAAAAGTTGTTTTGGAGTAAACCATTAAGCAAAAAAGGTTTTCGGCACGCACCTGGAACTTTTTGGAGGTGCCAGAATTGTTCTGGAAACTTCTGGAATTTTGCCGGAGAGAAAACCGGAAATGTTCCGGAGCAGCCGGAAACGTCTTGGTTGCTTTTCGCTGAAGAAAATCATTGATCCAAAAATGTTTCGGAATGCGTCCATAATTATGTTAGTCGGTACTGGAAATGTTCTGGACCTATAGAAATATTTTCGGATTTAACGGATGCGGAAAAATGTTGTCATGAATAGTGAAAAGCACTTTTTGGTTGCTTTTTGGAAAGCCACCTTTTAGGGCTTTTCCCAAAGTTCTAGAAGGGATGACTTGGGAGGGAAGGAACCCCTTTTTGGGGGGGCCCCCATGGGGTGGCCGGCCAAGGGTGGGGCTCCTCCAGGGAGCTCCACTTGCATTCATTTTATGCCCTTTATGCCTTTTATGTGTGACATAAAGCTTGGGTGTTTTGGTATTTTCATGTGCCACCCTACCCCTTGGTTTTCCTATAAATAGAGGTGGAGAGGAGCTCTCCACACTCACTCCTTACTCTCATACAAATTCCATGCATGATCTGGCTTTCTCTCTTCCTCCCACGAAATAGTTTCGTAGAGCCGAAAGGCTATGTGGGTTCCGGTGGGAACTAGTTCTGGACGGCGAAGCCCTGCCGGATAGATGGCACCGTATGTGTGCAACCCTTAGAGAGGTCGTAGGTTTGACATTTTTGCCCGAGGGGCTGTTCGAGGGTCCTCCCGGAGGGCTGTCTAAGATACCATCTGAGTTTGAGGGTCCTCCCGAAGGGCTGTCCGTGACACCGTCCGAGGGACTGTCCGACTGCCTCCCGAAGGGCTGTCTGAGGGACTATCTGAGGGGCAGACGAGGGAGAACATCCTCATGGTTGGGAGGTTGTAAATCCTAGCTGCGGGGATCTGCACCAACGATCCACATCGACTCTACTTCCGCTGCGCTACGAGTCGGTAATGATCAGATCAAAACCTTGTATGCATCTCCATACTGATCCTGGGCGTGTTCGTAGTGCGGAATTTTTTTGTTTTCTGCTGCGTTACCCTACAGTGGCATCATGAGCTGTGCTATGTGTAGATGCAGGTTGCGATCTAGAATACATGAGATGTATGGGTGTTGCACAATATAATTTTGTAGTAGAAGAGTTCTATTACTAAAAATTATTTGTGTGGGTAGCAGATGAAATCTATTACCCGATGTTCTTGTTGCTTCCCTTGAATTTGCGTAGTCCTGATCTTGACGGCATGGTGGAATCTCACAAAGTTCTGGCAATCCGCGATCCTTCCATGCTGCTCCCGAGTATGCTGGTTGACGGATCAACGAAGTGCTCCAGTGTCTTTGGGTTCTACCATAGTTAAAGAAAGATGGATGTTTCGCAGACTAAAGGGCAATGCAGATATGATCTGCACGGGGTTCTTGCATATGACAAAGTTTAGTATGGGGCTTGAGATTTTATTATCTCATGTTTCATACGCCCCGCAATTTTAATCTAGCAACTTGAATAATCATAATTGATGATGAACGTTGGTTGCTGCGGTTTAAGTTGAAACCTTAGAAGCCACGTAAAATAAATTTTTGCATAAACTGATTAGAGGCGTCTAACTTGGTTTTGCAAGATGACATGAGACGTGCATGAGATGTGGTATAGCAGTTCTCATATTAATTTGATTATGTATGAGATGACTATATGATGTAAAATTAATTAACATGACCTGCGTGTCATGATTCGGCATGATGGCTGGAGCCATATGATTGTCACTTTAATGACCTACATGTCAACCTTATGTAATGCACTTATTTTATTAGCTATAGTGATGGCAATATTATCGGGTGCATCGACAAGGTGGTGGCAATCTTCGCGAAGGTGAACACCAACGCAAATGACGAAGACGAAGAAATTAAAGACTTCTCCGTCAGAAAGGGCTATACCATATCATGCTATTATGAATTGCCTGAGATGTTTATCCCTTATGATGCACCCTTTTTGATTGCACGGTAGTCGCTTTTATTAGGGTGAACTCTCACTTAAAATATCAAAGTAGTTAGTGTTCACCCAAGTGTAGCACCGTCTGTAATTCGTATCTTTTCGGGGTGCGCCATGTCCACATGGGTATGAACGAATCTAGAGGAATGAGGCGGGTGACGGTCACACCTCGCAGCAAGATCACTTGGTTGTCTTTGACGTTCAGGCAGGATCGTCCTGAGCTCGGAACATGTCCATCGAAAGATGAACAAGAGTCACATAGAGCTGTGATCGGCAAGTTGGCCTACCGATTGAAATTCTCATCAGCATTGATGTCCACATCAATGGCGTTGAATTTAAATGAGGGTCTTGTATCACTCACAATCAATTATAAGAGATATTGATTTGAGTGGGAGTGCACTATTGAATTAACTTGTTTAATTCTCAGTGCAATTAATCATGAACATAGTCTAAGTGTCTTTTGTATAAAAGTTATAGAATATTGGCTCGCGTTTCCACCTTCCCTATTAAAATTGAATAATCTATTATATATCTGGTTAAAACTTTGCGATTGGTAAACATAATGTGAGGATTGTCCTCAAGAGTGCCGAGAAGGACTTTGTCCTATCGCATGCTTTCGGTATTCTCCCGCTAATGCAGTGGATGATGTGACTCTCGTCCTTCGATCCAAAAGCTAGAATTCCGTTATGGTCAAGTGCAATATGTTTGCTTCCATAAGACCCGAACTTCAAAAGTTTGGGATAGTTATGTGATATTCATGGAACTGAAAATTATTTTTACATAAAGACAAAGGCTAAATGATATGAGATATCCAAAGCAATGTTTGTTTTGCAAAGTATTATTAAAGTGTTTACTACGCATTTGACTGACAAGAGAGGGATCCAGAAGAACGCATGTCATGTAATGAAGGTGAATAAAACAACAACTTAAAGAGAAAGGAAGTGTCCAAAGGGTGTCGGTAAAACTTACACGCCTAGGAAGTCCAGGGCTAACGCCACTCTTAAGTTGGGTGCTTCTTCTGAGAGTAGGAGAAATATTGGAAGTAAAACAGTTAGAAGTATAAAGGCAAAAAGAGTGAAGACTGTAATGTCCAACTCGTGTATGAATGTCATAGAAGTTATAGATGTATAGAAGGCTGGTCAAAGAAATAGTTCTTGGGAATTATGATTAAACTGTTAGTCACTAATTCTTGGGTATTGTGATTAAAAGTTGATCACAGAAATACCCGTTCGATTGCATTCTCTTGCAACTCGATGCAAGAACTACTACGGCCTAAAAGACTAGCCAGAAATGAGGTTAAGATACATGATGGAACTTAGTAAAAGTTACTACACCTTCCATCTGCGTATTACCTCTGTATTTGTTTTCACAATTCATTTTAGTGTTTTATTCACTCTAGCCCATTGCATAATGTTTGTTGCAAGAAGGTTGTTCATGAGAGAACAAATTGTTCTTCGATGTTATGAATAACACAAGGGCCATACTCCCATTATGAATGGGATGTGTGTTATGAATATTGATAATAGTATAATACATCCATGACACTGATGCTAAATGTCACAAGACTAAAACAATACCACATATGTGTGGCACTGCATTTGGTCACATTGGAGAAACCTGCATGGAGAAATTCCATAATGATGGATTTTGAGGTCATTTGATTATGAATCATCTGACACTTACAACTTTCGTCTAAAAACTGAAGTGACTGAAATACCATTCACAGGCCATAAGGAGTGAGCAATGAACTTATTGGTGATCATACATTTTGATGTGTGTAGTTCGATAAATGTTGTTGCTAGTAGTGGATTTGTCTATCTTTAGAAATGACTCAAGTAGATATATGGATATTTACTTGATGAGACATAAGTCTGGATCTTTTGAAATCACTCAAAAGGTTTTCGAAATGAAGTAGAAATTATTGTAACACAAAAATTATGTTTCTGCAATTAGATTGCGGAAAGGAATATTTGAGTTACAAGTTTAGCGAATGTCTGATGAGTTGTGAAAAGAGTTTCATAACTTACAGCTCCCAGAACACCACTATGAGTGGAATGTCCGTGATGATGTAATCAAACCATTTATGACATGGTAGGATCAAAGATGACATAAATCAATTTGCCATTATCCCTTTTAAAGTAATGCTTTAGAGACTGCGGCTTTTTACACTGAAAAAGCGCCATCAGATCTGTTGAAAAGAAGCCATGGTATGGTACGCCCAACCATGTTATGTCTTTTCTTAACATTTGGAATATGGGGCTTGTGTAAAGTATTTTACAAACCTATTCCAAATCAGACAAGTGCTAGTTTGTAGGTTATCCCAAGTTATTGGAAATTCCTCCATCACAATACCAAGTTATTGGACGGTATGATTTTGAAGAAAATATTTCTTGCAAAAATGTGAGTGGGAGGACAGTGCAACTCGACGAGATAGCAGTATCTTCGTCATTAGGTCAAGGGAAAGAAACCTTGGAACTAATTCCAGAGTTTCCTACTATGACTGATACGGAAGCCTCTACATGAGATGTATGGACTTTGGTCAAACTTGCAGCTAAACCACGTAGGCAAAACTCGTGCAAACCTCTCAGGTGCGCAAATGAGATATTGTTGTTAGACAACAGTATACCTACGATACACAAGGAAGCATTGATGGGCCCTGACTCTAGAATTGGCTAAATGCCAATATAATCTGAGATAGTTTCCATATAAATGATTCAAGATTAGATCTTGATAAACCCTTTGGAAGACATAAAGTCTAACAAATATTAATGGAACTATAAACTGATGCGGATAAAAATGTTTTATCCATAAAGCTCGACTTGTTACTTATAACAAATTCAAGGAATTAACTGCGGCGAGATTGTCTCTCCGTAGCGATGCTTAAAGTCAGTTCGGGTTAAACAAGCAATTAATACATATTTCAATCATGAGATATGATACATGGATGCCAAAAGGATTTCCATGAGATGGAAATACAACCTAGGACTTGCATGTGATACAGTCCAAGGTATTTTGTCAATCCAGAGGATGCTAGTGAATGTGCAAACTTCAGAGTTCCAGCAATGGACAGAAGAGAGCAAAATGGAGTTGGAATCTTCGTTTTGATGAAATAGTCAAAAGAGTTTGATTTCATCAATGGATAACGAAGATGCTTGTGGTTACAAGAAAGTAAGTGGATCATAATAATATTTCTAAAAACTTGTGTGCTTGACACCTTGTTGATTGGAAATAATATAAATTTCTTGACACGAATTAGGACTTCATTGAAAGATAGTTTTTTGTTGAAGTGCTTGGGCTAGGTAGCCTCGATGTTGGGCATATTTATCTATGGAGATAAAATTGCCTAATAGGCTAAGCCAAGAATACATATTGACAAGATGCTAAAATAGTTTAGCATAAGAACGCCTAGTGGTGTTTCTTGTTGAAGTCACATGGAAAGAGTTTTGCAAGACTCGGTGTCCTAAAACACTGATGAGCAAAATACATGATGGAGATTCCACACACTTTTGTGTTTGGATTAATCATGTATTCCATGGTATGTAAAACAACCATATATGTCCGGTACTCCCAAGCAGTTGTGAGTATGGATACCAAAGTGATCAAAGTTCTGATCATGGGACAACAGTGAAAAATGTCATTGAGTACTAAAGTAGCACTGATGACATGTTTTCTTGCAAGCAGAGATTATGAAGTGCTTGTTGTAAGTAATTACATCGATACAGTCTTCATCAATGCTCCATGTGATTTTCGATTTGAGTTAAGGGTTTTGTGTAACACACGATATGGTGGCACAGTAAGTTGGAATTTTTCCAAACAGGTTACTATGGTGAATTCTATAACAAAGGCTAATTATGTTGATGCTTTGGAAGCGACAAAGAAGATGTTGGATCATATAGTTCATTCATGAACTTAGTATGGTTCCAAGATGGCTTTGGTCAATGGGACACTATTGTAGATAGTTGCTCCATAGCTCAGTCTGAGGAATCAAGGTTCGACCCATGATTCACATATATACAAACCCAAGTCCACACAAAATATGAATTTTGTGAAAGCGTGAAAACGCGAGGATATGCAAAGATACACATGGAACTGAAGTTGTCAGTCCCGTTGGAAAGGATTATACCACAAGCGAAGCATATTTTACACCGGTATGCCATAGGTGTAAAGTGCATTAGCATTGACTAGATTATTGACTCTAGTGCAAGTGGGAGTCTGTAAGAGATATGCCCTAGAGGCAATAATAAATGTTATTATTATCTCCATGTTCGTAATTGTGTTTATATTCCATGCTATAACTGCTATGGTTCTCGAGTCTACAATAACACGAGGCTCGGAGGAAAACTCATATGCATGTGTGGAATAATAAACGGTAAAATGTATTCCTAGTCAGGCCTCTAAGACTAGCTCAAGTATTGCATGATGATCATGTTTTCCTGATCATGGGCATGTCTATGCCAGGCAAATTTTGAGGGCACAATGTTAGGAGAACACTTGTGTTGAATCGACCCGATTGATGTTATGCTATGAGATATATTCATCACAAGTTAATGGTTAATAACATAGAGAAAGTTAACGTTTGCATAATTCCTTAGACCATGAGAGTATCGAGTTCCTTCGCACTTGCTTCATGAACTTTGGGGTTTGTTTGACGTCATCTGTAACAGGGTGGCTATTATGGTGGCTTACGGGTTCATGGGAAAGTGTGACAACTTGATAGCTCAAGATTGGGATTTGCTCCTCCGATGATGGAGAGATATTCTTTGGGCCCTCTCGGTGTTACGGTATCCATCATCGTCTAGCCAGACACAATGTGATTTGATCACAGGGATGCCGGAACGCAGAAACGAGAAGAGAGAACAAAACCGGTAACGAGGTAACTGGCATAGTGGACAAGTTGTTGATCCACGGGGATGCCGATAAGTCTCACCTCGGGTGTTAGTAACATATCACGAAGCAACAGGAATAGCACACGGCAACTATAGGTTCACTCGAATATTCATTCGTGTGGGTATAGGGATCAATATGGGTGTCCACGGTTCCGCTATTGATCATTGATCGGAAAGTGTTCCGGTCATGTCTATAATTCACCGAATCTATAGGGTCACATGCTTAATGGTCATCTATCTGCTGAATACTAGACAGGGAGTCTGAGAGAAAGTCACCGGAAAAGTTTTGGAGATAACGGAAAAGTTCCGGAGAGAACACCGGAAAAGTTTCGGTAAAACTAAAAAGTTGTTTCGGAGTAAACCATTAAGCCAAAAAGGTTTTCGGCACGCACCTGGAACTTTTTGGAGGTGCCAGAATTGTTTTGGGAACTTCTAGAATTTTTCCAGAGAGAAAACCGGAAATGTTCTGGAGTAGCCGGAAATGTCTTCGTTGCTTTTCGCTGAAGAAAATCATTGATCCGAAAATGTTTCGGAACACGTCTAGAATTATTTTAGTGGGTACTAGAAATGTTATGGACCTATAGAAATATTTTTGGATTTAACGGACGCGGAAAAATGTTTCTGTGAATAGTGAAAAGCACTTTTTGGTTGCTTTTTGGAAAGCCACCTTTTAGGGCTTTTCCCAAAGTTCTAGATGGGATGACTTGGGAGGGAAGGAACCCCTTTTTGGGGGGGGCCCATGGGGTGGCCGGCCAATGGTGGAGCTCCTCCATGGAGCTCCACTTGCCACCCTTGCCCCCCCCAAAAGGGGTTCCCCCTTCCCCAAGTATTCCCTTCTAGGAGCTTTGGGAAAAGCCCTAAAAGGTGGCTTTCGAAAAAGCAACCATAAAGTGTTTTTCACTATACATGAAAACATTTTTCCGCGTCCGTTAAAACCAAAAATATTTATGTAGGTCCAGAACATTTCCAGTACCCACTAAAATAATGCTGGACGCATTCCGAAACATTTCCGGATTAATGATTTTCATCAGCGAAAAGCAACCAAGACATTTTCGGCTGCTTCGGAACATTTCCGGTTTTCTCTCCAGAAAAATTCCAGAAGTTCCCAGAACAATTCTGCACCTCCAAACAGTTCCAGGCGCAAGCCGAAATCCTTTTTGGCTTAATGGTTTACTTCGAAACAACTTTTTGGTTTTACCAAAACTTTTCCGGTGTTCTCTCCGGAACTTTTCCATTGTCTCCGAAACTTTTCTGGGGATTTTCTCTCAGACTCCCTGTCTAGTATTCAGCAGATAGATGACCCTTAAGCGTGTGACAATGTAGGTTCGGTGAAGTATAGACATGACCAGAACACTTTCCGATCAATGATCAATCGCTGAACCGTGGACATCCATATTGATCCCTATACCCACACGAATGAATATTCGAGTGAACCTATAATTTGCCATTTACTATTCCTGTTGCTTCGCGATATGTTTACAAACACCTGAGGTGAGACTTATCGGCATCCCCGTGGATCAACAACTTGTCCACTATGCCAGTTACCTCGTTACCGGTTTTGTTCTCTTTTCTCATTTCCGCGTTCCGGCATCCCTGTGATCAAATCACATTGTGTCTGGCCAGATGATGATGGATACCGTAACACAGAGAGGGCCCAAAGAATATCTCTCCATTATCGGATGAGTAAATCCCAATCTTGAGCTATCAAGTTAGTTGTCATACTTTTCCGTGAACCCGTAAGCCGCCGTAATAGCCACCCTGTTACAGATGTCGTTTAACAAACCCCAAAGTTCACGAAGCAAGTACGAAGGAACTCGACACTCTCAAGGTCTAAGGAATTATGCAAATGTTAACTTTCTCTTTGTTATTAACCATTAACTTGTGATGAATGTATCTCATAGCATAACATCAATCGGGTCGATTCAACACAAGTGTTCCACTAACACTATGCCCTCAAAATTGCCTGCATAGTCATGTCCATGATCAGGAAAACAGGATCATCATGCAATACTTGAGCTAGTCATAGAGCCATGACTAGGAATACATTTTACAATTTATTATTCCTCACGCGCACATGAGTTACCCTCTGAGCCTCGTGGATATTGCAGACTCGAGAATCATTGCAGTTATAGCATGGAACGTAAACATAATTTTGAACATGGATATAAATAATAACATTTATTATTGCCTCTAGGGAATATCTCCTACAAACTCCCACTTGCACTAGATTTAATAATCTAGTCAATGCTATTGCACTTTACACCTATGGCTTACCGGTGTAAAATATGCTTCACTTGTGGTATAGTCTCTTTCCAATGGATCTGACAACTTTAGGCCCGTGTGTATCTTTGCATATCCTCGCGTTTTCACGCTTTCACAAAATTCATATTTTGTGTGGACTTGGCTTTGTATATATGTGAATCACTGGTCGAACCTTGATTCCTCAGACTGAGCTATGGAGCAACTATCTACAATAGTGTCCCATTGACCAAAGCCATCTTGGAACCATACTAAGTTCATGAATGAACTATATGATTCAACATCTTCTTTGTCGCTTCTAAAGTGTCAACATACTTAGCCTTTGTTATAGAATTCGCCACAGTAACCTGTTTGGAACAATTCCAACTTACTGTGCCACCATATCGTGTATAACACAAAACCCTTATCTTAAATTGAAAATCTCTTGGAGCATTGATGAAGACTGTATAGATGTAACTACTTACACTGAGCACTTCATAATCTCTGCTTTCGAGAAAACATGTCATCAGTGCTACTTTAGTACTCAACGACATTTTTCACTGCTATCCTATGATCAATATTTTGATCACTTTGGTATCTTTACTCGCAACTGCTTGGGAGTTCTGGACATATCTGGTTGTTTTACATACCATGGAATACATGATTAATCCAAACACAAAAGTGTGTGGAATCTCCATCATGTATTTTGCTCATCAGTGTTTTAGGACACCGAGTCTTGCCAAAACTCTTTCCACGTGACTTTGGCAAGAATCACAAATTGGTGTTCTCATGCTAAACTATTTCAGCATCTTGTCAATATGTATTATTGGCTTAGCCTATTAGGCAATTTTTTCTTCATAGATAATTATGCCTATATCGAGGCTACCTAGCCCAAGCACTTCGTCGAAAAACTATTTTTCAATGAAGTCCTAATTCGTGTCAAGAAATTTATATTATTTCCAATCAACAATGTGTCAAGCACACAAGGTTTTAGAAATATTATTATGCTCCCACTTACTTTCTCGTAACCACAAGCATCTTCGTTATCCATTGATGAAATCAAACTCTTTGTGACTATTTCATCAAAACAAATATTCCAACTCCATTTTGCTCTCTTCAGTCCATCGCTGGAATTCTAAAGTTTGCATACTCTCTAGCATCCTTTAGATTGACAAAATACTTTGGACTATATCACATGCCAGTCCTAGGTTGTATTTCCATCTCATGGAAATCCTTTTGGCACCCATGTATCATATCTCATGATTGAAATATGTATTAATTGCTAGATTAACCCGAACTTGATATAAGAACTACTACGGCCTAAAAGACTAGCCGAAAATGAGGTTTAAATATGCGCTGGGAACATAGTAAAAGTTACTACTCCTTCCACTAGCGTATTACCTCTGTATTTATTTTTCATAATTCATTTTAGAGTTTTATTCACTCTAGCCCATTGCATAATGTTTGTTGCAAGAAGGTTATTCATGAGAGAACGATTGTTCTTCGATGTTATGAATAACATAAGGGCCATAATTTCGTTATGAATGAGATGTATGTTATGAATATTGATAATAGTATAATACATCCGTGACACTGACGCCAAATGTCGCAAGACTAAAAGAATACCACATATGTGTGGCACTGCATTTGGTCACATTGGAGAAACCCGCATGGAGAAATTCCATAATGATGGATTTTTTAAGTCATTTGATTACGAATCATTTGACACTTGCAACTTTCGTCCAAAAAGTGAAGTGACTGAAATACCATTCACAGGCCATAAGGAACGAGCAAACAAACTTATTGCTGATCATACATTTTGATGTGTGTAGTCCGATAAATGTTGTTGCTAGCAGTGGATTTTTCTATCTTAAGAAATGA
The DNA here is from genome assembly GCA_039707655.1 of Elymus sibiricus. Lineage (NCBI taxonomy): Eukaryota > Viridiplantae > Streptophyta > Magnoliopsida > Poales > Poaceae > Elymus > Elymus sibiricus. The sequence continues at coordinate 390,357,189 of CM077674.1, forward strand.
CTCAAGTAGATATATGGATATTTACTTTATGAGACGTAAGTCTGGATCTTTTGAAATCATTCAAAAGGTTTTCAAAATGAAGAAGAAATTAGAGTAACAAGAAAATTGTGTTTCTATAATTAGATTGCGGAAAGGAATATTTGAGTTACAAGTTTAGCGAATGTCTGATGAGTTGTGAAAAAGGTTTCATAACTTACATCTCCCGTAACACGACTGTGAGTGGAATGTCTGTGAAGATGTAATCAAACCATTTATGACATGGTAAGATCAAAGATGACATAAATCAATTTGGCATTATCCCTTTTAAACTAATGCTTTATAGACTGTGGCTTTTACACTGAAAAGAGCGCCATCAGATCTGTTGAAAAGAAGCCATGGTATGATACGCCCAACCATGTTATGTCTTTTCTTAACATTTGGAATATGGGGCTTGTGTAAAGTATTTTACAAACCTATTCCAAATCAGACAAGTACTACTTTGTAGGTTATCCCAAATTATTGGGTATTCCTCCATCACTATACAGAGGCAAAGAGCGGTATGATTTTGAAGAAAATGGTTCTTACAAAAGGGTGAGTGGGAGGACAGTGCAACTAGACGAGATAACAGTATATTCATCATCTGGTCAAGGGACAGAAACCTTGGAATTAATTCCAGAGTTTCCTACTGCGACTGATACGTTAGCCTCTACATGAGATGTATGGACTTCAGTCGATCTTGCAGCTGAACCACGTAGGCAAAACTCGTGCAAACCTCTCAGGTGCGCAAACGAGATATTGTTGTTAGACAACAGTATGCCTACGATACACAAGGAAGCATTGATGGGCCCTGACTCCGGAATTGGCCAAATGCCAATATAATCCGAGATAGTATCCATAAATGATTCAAGATTAGATCTTGATAAACCCTTCGGAAGACTTAGAGTCTAACGAATATTAATGGAACTATAAACTGATATGGATAAAAGTGTTTTATCCATAAAGCTCGACTTGTTGCTTATAACAAATTCAAGGAATTGACTACAATTTGATTGTCTCACCGTAGCGATGCTTAAAGGATTTCAATCATGAGATATGATACATGGGTGCCAAAAGGATTTCCATGAGATACATGGGCCGGCTCAACACCCCCAACCCGCGGGCGTCACCTAGACTATTTGCCGCCTGCAGGCGGCTGTGGGGCTAGACCTTATTGGCGTCAAACAAAATTTGAGGAAACGTAGAAGCCCTGCGCATGTGGGTTGGCAACATTCGGTAGTGAGAGTGAGTCTGGATTTGTGCAAAAAAATTCCTTGGAACTCTTCTCTTCACTCTGATTTAATTCGGTTTTCCCGTTTACCCTAAAACGGTGAACATTTTCCTAAAAATAGAAGTGACAATTTTTCACTTACTTGTTTTTTTTAAAGTGTGTCAAAATTCGTAAAGGTTGGAATAGGTTTCGAAGCATGTGAACATTTTTCTAAAATACGATGAACATTTTTTTAAGTGGGTCATCATCTATCAAAATACATGATTTAAAAAAAATGCACGAACACTATTTTTAAAGTGCATGATCATTTCCACACATTTATAAGCACTTTCAAGAAATATTCATCACATGTTTGAAAAATAATGCCCGCGTATTGAAAAATTTTCATTAGGGTCCGAAAAATATTTATCATGTACTTTCAAAAGCTATTTATGTGCAGACAATTATATTTATGAAATTAATGTAAAAAAAACTGAACTAAAGGATATAGGAAAAACATAAGGGTAATATTAAATGGAAAGTAAAATCAGAAATGAAAAGGGAGAAAAATGTGCCGGCCCAGTCGATACGGCCATGTGCTTTATGAAAACATATATTCATATGCCTAATATACGCATGGGGCGTCAAATAGGAAAAACCAGGTGTGGCATCCACGGAAACGGCAACAAAGGCCCATCCATCTCACCTACCTTCTGTCGAAATCACTAATTAAAGAGTACTCCTTGTAAAGATCAGTCCCACCTTGTCAGGTTGTGACAAATGGCGCACTGCATGTGCGCCACTTGTCGCAACCTGGGAGTTTTCCTTTTTTCGTAGATTCGTTTATTCAAAAAGTTTTATCTCTTCAACCGTGCGTCCAAATCTCGAATCGTTTTCACCATTGGATTCCTCGTGTTGAGATCTTCAAAACTAGATCCCATGTTGATAGGTTTCGATGAACTTTTTTTATGAAAAAAACCAGGCAAAAAGAACAAACCGGGAGCACGTTTTTTCCCCTTTCCGAAGAGACACACGTTTTTTCCCTTTACCAAGAGGCATGACAGTGCCTCTCGCAGAAGCAAATCCGTACCTCCACGAGAAGTAAATATGTGCCTCTTGCGAAAGAAAAAAAAGAAAATGTGTTTTTTTTCCTTTCCGAGAGGCACGACCGTGCCTTTCGTGGAAGCAAATCCGTGCCTCCATGAGAAGTAAATATGTGCCTCTCGCGGAAGAAAAAAAAAAAGAAAACACGTTTTTTCCCTTTCCGAGAGGCATGACCGTGCCTCTCGTGGAAGCAATCCGTGCCTCCATGAGAAGTAAATCTGTGCCTCTCGCGGAAGAAAAAAAACGCGTTTTTCCCTTTCCGAGAGGCACGACTGTACCTCTCGCCGAAGCAAACCCGTGCCTCCACGAGAAGTAAATCTATGTCTCTCGCGGAAGGAAAAAACATGTTTTTCCCTTTCCGAGAGGCACGACCATGCCTCTCGCGTAAGCAAATCTGTGCCTCCACGAGAAGTAAATTTGTGCCTCTTGCGGAAGGAAAAAAAAAGAAAATGCTTTTTTTCCCTTTCCGAGAGGCACGACCGTGCCTCTCGTGGAAGCAAATCCATGCCTCCATGAGAAGTAAATCTGTGCCTCTCGCGGAAGAAAAAGAACACGTTTTTTTTCCTTTCCGAGTGGCACGACCGTGCCTCTCGTGGAAAAAAAAGAACACGTTTTTTTCCTTTCCGACCGTGCCTCTCGCGAAAGCAAATCCGTGCCTCCACGAGAAGTGAATCTGTGCCTCTCGCGGAAGGTTAAAAACATGTTTTTTTTCCTTTTCCGAGAGGCATGACCGAGCCTCTCGCGGAAGCAAATCCGTGCCTCCACGAGAAGTAAATCTGTGCCTCTCGCGGAAGGTAAAAAAACGTGTTTTTTTGCGCAATTTTTTTTCCGATTTTCTTTGTCCAAAACCTAAGAAAAACCGGTGGAAAACAGAAAAGCTGAAAAAAAGAAAAAATCATCTAAAAGCCGAAAACGCGTATAGAAAAAAAATAAAAAAATTCCGGAGGGAGCGCCCGGAGCGTGACATGTGGCGGTGGCTGAGAGCGCGCCAAGTGGTGCGCTCCCAGCCCACACCAATTGACCCTGGCGGGGGCTCCCGAAGGAGTACTTCTCAATTAGTTGCTCTCACCTTCTGTTCCTCATGTTGTTCTGTTCTTCTTCTTCTCGCCTCTTGTTCAATCCTTCTCTGGACTTGCTAATTGTATCAGAAACTCTTTGATTCAGTTCGTCAGTAAAGAGTAAAGAGTAGGGATGTGTGTTGGGGAACGCAGCAGAAAACAAAAAAAATCGGTACTGCGAGCACGCCCAGGATCACTATGCAGATGCATACAAGGTTTTTGATCTGATCATACCGACTCGTAGCGCAGCGGAAGTAGAGTCGATGTAGATCATCGATGCAGATCCCCGCAGCTAGAATTTACAACCTCCCAACCGTGAGGATGTTCTCCCTCGTCTGCTTCTCGGACAGTCCCTCAGACAGCCCTTCGGGAGGCGGTCAGATAGTCCCTCGGACGGTGTCACGGACAGCCCTTCGGGAGGCACTCACAGAATCTCGGACGGTCACTCGGACAGCCCTTCGGGAGGCACTCTCAAACTAAGACCAAAACTATGATCTCTCTACGGGGTTGCACACATACGGTGTCAGCTATCCGGCAGGGCTTCGCCGTCTAGAACTAGTTCCCACCGGAACCCAGACAGCCTTTCGGCTCTACGAAACTATTTCGCTGGGAGGGAGAGAGAGAGAGCCAGATAAATCATGGCATCTGTATGAGAGCTTGGAGTGAGTGTGGAGAGCTCCTCTCCACCTCTATTTATAGGAAAAGCCAAGGGGTAGGGTGGCACATGATAATACCAAAACACCCATGACATGTGACCTTCACAAGGGCATAAAAGGAAAGGAAAGAGGAGCTCCATGGAGGAGCTCCTCCCATGGCCGGCCACACCTAGTGGGGCCCCCCAAAAGGGGTTCCTTCCCTCCCAAGTCACCCCTTAGATCTTTTTAGCAAAGCCCAAAAAAGTGGCTTTCCATAAAGTAACCAAAAAGCACTTTCACTATTCACGAAAATATTTTTCCGCGACCGTTAATTTTGAGCTATCAAGTTACTTGTCATACTTTTCCGTGAACCCGCAAGCCACCGTAATAGCCACCCTGTTACAAATGACGTTTAACAAACCCCAAAGTTCACGAAGCAAGTACGAAGGAACTCGATACTCTCATGGTCTAAGGAATTATGCAAATGTTAACTTTCTCTGTGTTATTAACCATTTACTTGTGACGAATGTATCTCATAGCATAACATCAATCCGGGTCGATTCAACACAAATGTTCTTCTAACATTGTGTCCTCAAAAGTTGCCTAGCATAGACATGCCCATGATCAGGTAAACGTGATCATCATGCAATACTTGAGCTAGTCTTTAGAGGCATGACTAGGAATACATTTTACCGTTTATTATTCCACACGTGCATATGAGTTTTCCTCCGAGCCTCGTGGTTATTGCAGACTCGAGAACCATAGCAGTTATAGCACGGAATATAAACATAATTATGAACATGGAGATAATAATAACATTTATTATTGCCTCTAGGGCATATCTCCTACAATGTGAACCAGTGAGCACCAGGATACCCTCCAACCCCTTGTTGCTTCATTCAACTGAACAATTTTCTAAAAGTGAGGTGAATTTAGAAATATACTACTCCCTCTGATCCAAATTAAATGACGCAGCTTTAGTACAAATTTGTACTAAAGCTGCATCTCTTAATTTGTATTGGAGGGAGTACTGAGTTCATTTGATTGAGTTAAAGAGGATCGAAGGGTTTAGGTTACCCGTTTGCACACCTAGTGGGTCGGCTGTCCGGAGGGGGTCAGAGTCTGTGCCATTTCCCACAGAGAGTGTACGTGCTCTCCAGACAAGGTAATTTCAGATACGGCCACCCCGAGAGACGGATGTGAGAGAACGGGAGATTATTCACAAAGACCTGTCGGCAAGGCTGCAGTCTCTTGACTTGCCCGAAGTAACACTGCAAGTGGTAAGTAAAATCGTAGTATGTGCATCGATCACAACTTCACAAGCCGGTCTGGCAAGACCACCAAAGCTTGGACTTCGAACAGCCAGGACGAGTACTGATGTTTCTTCGAGGCAATTATTACATTCGGTCAGAAGCATAAATCAGAAGATGCATTGGCCGGAACACATGTGTATTCTGTTCGATTCCACTTGAGTCTTGTTTATCTCTAACCCTTGTGCATGATTACCAGTGATTAGCAAGTTAGTTGCCTCCTTCCTGTATGCCTCTATCAGTTTGGTCTGTGGTGCTACAGTTCTGAACCCTAAACTCTGAACTAAATAGCTAATGCATGGATTTATATTGTACTCAAAGTACCGGTGTTATGTATTCAATTTCTAGGTGACTACCTAGTTCACTCCTACAGGTACGTCCTTGTTTGCTTTGTTGTTGGTTTGACCCACCAGATGTTCTTTTTGTTCCTGGATTGATTGGGAAAATTTGTTTACTTTTTGACATCAAGGACTCAAAAGTTCTTCCCATGCTTTAACACAACTTTTTACGTCGGCCCCCAAAGCTTTTTATGCCCGAGAAGAAGGCCCTCATTAGTTATAGATGTAAGTACTATAAGTGGCTGTATCAGCTCTTGCTGTAAATTATTTGAAAATAGGTAGTTCTTCAAAACATGCAACACATCCTTGAACAGGGAAGAAATACTACTTCAGAGAAAGACCTTCTATTATTTATGATTACTCTTGTGTTTTGTGTAACATGAAGGTGTTGGAAACTAGGGATCACCTCTTTTTCCATTGCCCTTTCGCATGGATACGCTGGTCTTATTTTTGCCCAAACTGGACACCCACGCATCAGGGAATACAAGCAGATACTAATCTTCTTAAGGCACAACTGGGTGTCCTTTTTCTCTAGAGTTAATCATCATGGTTTCTTTTTCTCTAGATGTAAGTACTAAGTAGTGGCATCAACTCCTGCTACATATTATTTACAACAGAATTATTTCTTCAGAACATGCAACACATTGTTGAACAGAGAAGAAATAATAGTTCACTTCAGAGGTCTTTACACAGTGATTCCGATTTCTGGAACAACCAAGATGGAGTACATCTAAATGATATAGCAATTGCATTACATTATGTTACAATACATTTTCCCACTAGATCTAGAAAGGTCAGCAGAAACTCTTCCTCTTCTGGCAACACTTGGTCCTGTTTGCCAATTTTGATTCGCAAATCTCACAGCTAGTTATGTAAGTGTAATGCGGCGGCAAGTGAGATTTCCATACTACAGCGTCAAATCTTCCTTGTGGTGTTGCACTTCCATAAAGGACTTGATTCATGGTGATTTTGGGAATGTCTTCTTGAGCAAGTTGTACTCGAACACGACTAACCACACAATCCTGACTGGGTTTAGATATTCGTTGAATATAAAGATATTGGTTCTCCACCCTAGTACCGCTTGAAGTTGTAGTAAATTGAAGTCCATTTCTCTACCAATCCCCCTAACACATGTAAGAACCCTTCGCCAGTGTTTTATGTTAATATCGGCTCTTAGAAACCCAGCAATAAGTTTTGGATTTGTGAAAGGACTAGTGTAGTCATTAAATATTTCTAGACCAAAGTACCCCTCGAATATCTCCATTGCTATGGATGCTAGCTTTTGAAGCTCTTCGGGATCTACGCTTCCAAACGCAAGCACCTTGAAGAGGTACCAGCTCGCTTCTCGAGGCAAAAAATTTAACCACGGAGCTTGTGTATTTCCAAATCTTGTGATGTTCTCCCCTCGGCTCGTGATTATAATTTTACTGCCTCTTGGAATTAAGCTTGTAGAAGCCGAGTAAAGTTTTCTCCAAGCCCCCTCATCAACATCCCCATTCAACTCAATCACAATAAGTATTTTTTCTTCACTCGGAATACAACTTTGATTTTGATGCTAAATTATGCCTCCATCTCTCAGGGTGCAGAGTTCTCCTCGAATAAATTTGTTTCTAGACGAGCACAATTTGAGTGAAGTGATCACGCACCCTTATGTCGCAGCAAACAAGCTCAACAAGTGTGCTCTTTCTAACTGTTCCAGGGCCAACAATTGGCAGGACACCCACACCCAGACTGTGTTCACTAGGAGGCTCACGCTGCAACAAGAAATTGATGATTTGCTCCACTTCTACTTGGCGACCAAACATGCATGTTTCCATCACCAGGTGCATGTTGTATGGTTGACGATGACAAATTGGAGGGTAGTTGTTCAGAAAAGCAACAAACTCATGCATACAAGTGATGACGTTTTCGATAGTCTCAGGCATCTTTCTTAACTCCTTTTTGCCATGTGCGCTACTAGCAGAAAGGGAAGCACGCTTGCTTGGATTGGATATAGACATGGCAAAGGAGTGGTGGCTGGCTGTTGACGTATAAATGTATTGCCTAGTCTCTTCCATCAGATCGGTCTTTTGGTTGCATTGGCTAGAGCATGCACTTCTACATGGTATCAGAGCGAAGAGGTCTTGAGTTCAAGACCCGGCTGGCGGAATTAAATTGCAGCCCGTTTTTGGTCCACGTTTAGGCCCGAGGGAGCCACACGTGAGGGGGAGTGTTGACGTATAAATGTATTGCCTAGTCTCTTCGATCAGATCGGTCTTTTGGTTGCATTGGCTAGAGCATGCACTTCTACACTGGCTTCCAGATCTTTGGCCCTCCCTTCTTCATGTGCAAGGTACCTTTTTATTTCGATAAAGGGTAATATATTACTATCAAGAAGATACTAATAGCAGGAAACAACACGATACCAAGAGCTCGTCTAGATATAGAGGATGCAGACAACCAAATTATTACAAAACAAAGAGAAGATAAAAAGTGCAAGGTACCTAAATTTGTCAAGCAAGTAATAGCCTCTGCACATATCTTGTCTCAGCATGTTGAGTTGGCGAAGCATTGCCTGATTTGTGATGCTCCTCGCCTCGGCCTCTTCCATAGTGATAAGAACCCGGAGCAACATCTGGTCTACTCGCTGTAGAATCTGCCCCTTGGACAAGGATGTCGGTGTGGAGTATTTGTTGATCAGAAAGGATATGCATCTGCTAATAAGTTCGCCGAAAGTCACAGAAAATAGCCCCTCCATCTTGCAACCTCCGTGATAAGATGGATAAAGGAAGGTGTATTTTGTATGTGCTGGTCCAAACACTGATGGTTAAGTAGCTACTCTAAGAGAAAGAAGGCGAGGACCTCCCGGGGTGTCTGTCCCTATTATTGGCACATGAGAAAGAAAAAAATGTAGGATTAATTTATGCTGATAATGTATCATAGTATCAGCCAAATAACCTTGGATTAGAAGATCCGTGCCACTTGATGACAAGGATAGAGTTACATCACAGAAAAAAACTAATGTATCATAGTATAGTCAGCTAGTATTGGATTAGGACAGCCATGCCATGCTTGATGCGGTTGACAGGGATGGAGTTACATCAAAAAGGCACATTTGGCACTCAAGGTACATTTTTTCTCCAAAAATAAGGTTGCCTCTGCGTCATTGCGACACACATATGACCATTTTTCATTTAATTGTTAAGCAAAATACAAAGTAAAGGCAACTACGACCAAAGCATTACTACAAGATACGAAATTAACACCTACAACCAAGTGGATTTCCACAACGACGCCTTCAAGAAGGCGTAAATGTCCTCACGCCATCGTCGCCATGTCTTGCAATCAGTGCATATTTGTAAATTAAGAATTCTAGTATTTTTTCTTATTCTTTTTATTTATTCCTTTAGAAAGGGATTGTCGACGGAAGAGTCACCACCAGGTTGATTTATCCAGGTTTGGGCAACCGACGATGATGCAACACCCTAGTCCTGCTATGTGTATCTTTTCTTTGTATATTGAGAGACGAAGCGCTTGCTGCTTACAACTGATGCAACCAGCTCTATGTGTCTATCCCCCAACCTATTCACCCTCTTACCACTCCTTTTATACCCTGGTATACCCTGGGGGTGGCCAGTTGACTTTCGTCCCGACCCTAAATCCTCAGATTAGTCGTGACACATGGAATAGAGATAGGCGGTAACCGCTGTTGATGTACCGGTGACGTCGCGCACATCGCTCATCGTCAGTAGGTGAGGCCTTGTACAACCGAGACGTGCTTCGCGTATGGGCAAGGTCCAAAGGAAGCGTGAGCATCCCATCGGAAAAGAAAGGAGGGAGGGGGGAGAGAAGAACCGGAAATACGCCCCGCAGACATGTCATCGCGCGTCGTCGAGGCTCCCAACTCCCCCGGCCCGAGCACCACGGGAATCACGCGCACTGCACCCTCTTGCCAACCGGGCTTCCAAGTCCTCATGGGCGGATGGGACACCTTGGCAGCACTTCTCCATGGCCCGGGGGAGGGGGGGTGTTGTCCCCTGAGCCGCTGACAGACATAATAATTGGCTTGGCGAATCGAAAACAAATTTATTTTAGCATACAAGGCAAGGCATGGAATTGTTGTATATTTATATAAACAAAAAACACTAAACCATTACCCCTTCTCACTCTCGGCATAGCTTGTCCTTGTGGCATTTTAATTTTGCAACGATTCATACTTGATGGACATAATAAATGTTTCTTCACGGTCCTCCAAAATCTTCTTTGATTGCTTCTGATCCATAATTATTCGCTGCTTCTATCTGTCGTATACTCTCTCAGTAATTAAATGCCAAGTCAATTCAATTCAATGGCGTGTCCGCTCATCGTCCATGTCGGCGTAGATTCACCGGTTGCTGGCTTGATGATACGATACATATATCTATGTGGAGTGTGTCGACTAGTCTCCTTGTTAGTGACCACTCCTTTATTTGTAAAAGGAAAACGCGAAGAGAACCCGGGAAATAATTCAACATCAGACAATGCAAGAATCTCTAGCAATAGGTACGTACGGTGTGGATAGCTTGCTCAGGGTGGCAACTCTCCAAGTCTACTCTAGCCCTTCTCTATTGGAAAATGGTCCCTATCGGTCCGCCGTTCGCGTGTGTTCGTCGATCATGTTGTTACCCATTGGATCCGAGTTATGCGAGAGTGCTTTTTCTAGATCACCATTCCTTCGCATTTACTACTCCTACCTCTCACTCGTATGTGTCCTTTGGCACTCAAAGCACGTTTTTTCTCAAAAAAGAAGGTTCCGTTGCGATGCACACAAACCATCTCTTTATTAACTGTTACGCAAAATACAAAGTAAAGTAAAGTCAACTACAACCAAAGGATTACAAGATATGAAATTAACACCTACGATAAGTGGACTTCCACAGCAATGCCTTCAAAAAGGCATAAACATGCTCACGTCATCGTTTGCACGTCATGTAATCGGTGTATATTTGTAAATTAAGAATTCCAGTATTTTTTCTTATAATTTTTATTTATTCCTTCAGAAAGAGATTGTCGATGGGTGATCGTTGAGATTAGAGCTACGTTATAGCTCCTAGGTTGTTCAGCCAGGGATTAAAACACCCCGGTCGCTCCATGAGTCATGGTGAGGCTGATTTGTCTAGGTTTGGGCCACCGACGATGGAGTAACACCCTACTTCTGATGCGTGTATCTGTTATTTGTATATCGATAGAGGAAGAGCTTGCTACTTACAACTGATGCAGCCAGCCCTCTGTGTCTATTTTTCTCCCTTCTATTTCATCCTCTTGCCACTCCTTTTATACCCTGGGGGTGGCTAGTTGACTTCTGTCCCAACCGAAAAAGTGAGGGGCCCCTTAGATCATTCGTGACACGAGGAATAGCGATTGTAGGTAACCACTGATGATGATGTCGTGATGTATCAGTGACGTTGCACACGTTGCTCATCATCATTAGGTGCTGCCTGGTATGACCAAAATGTGCTTCGCGTATAGGTAGGGTCCAAAGGGAGCGTGCGCATCCCATCGGAAAAGAAAGGAGGGGGGAGGGAAGAACCGGAAAGACACCCTGGAGACACGTCATCGAGCGTCGTCGAGGCTCCCAACTCCCCCAACCCGAGCACTAGGGGAATCCCGCTTACTGCACCCTCTTGCCCACCGGGCTCCCAAGTCCTCATGGGATGATGGGACACCGTGGCAACATTTCTTCATGCCCTGGGGGATTGGGGGGGGGGGGGGGGGGGGTAGTCCCCTGAGCCGCTGACAGAGATAATAATTGGTTTTGCGAATCGGAAACAATTTTATTTTAGCACGCAAGGCGTGGAATCGTTATACATTTACTAGCAAAAGGGCCCGTGCGTTGCAACGGGGAAAATAATCATAATCTCCAATGGCCATGACCACATTTTGCTGCATCACCAACATACACTATCACTCTCAATTTCATGAAATCATGGACAATTTTTGAAATCATGAACATTTTTTTAAACTTGTCAACATATTTGAAATCATGAATATTTTTCGAATTCATGAACACTTTTACAAATTTTCGAACATTTTCTAAAATCAAGAACATTTTTTAATTCATGAATATTTGATACAATTTGCAAAGATTTTTTTAAATTATGAACATTTTTTTAAACAATTTTCTTGAATTGGCAAACATTTCTAGAATCGACGAACATTTTTTTGGAAATTGATGGAACAGTTCTTGAAATTCGCTAACATTTTTTTGATTTAGCGAACATTTTATGAATGAATAAACTATTTTGTAAGTCATGAACAATTTTTGAATTTTTAGGATATTTTTTCATTCATGAACATTTTTTGAATTTTCGAAATTTTGTTCAATTTCATTAACATTTTTTTAATACACAAACTTTTTAAAAAATCATTAAATTTTTTTGATTTCCCGAACATTTATTTTAGAAATTTCAAACATTTTTGATTAAGCAAACATTTTTTTTTACAAAATCGCAAACATTTTTTGTATCCACAAACATTTTATGATTTATTAAACATTTTATTTCAATTTTTTTTTTAATTTTCGGAACCTTTTGTGAAGTCCCAAATTATTTAAATTAGAAAAAACAAAATCGGAAAGAAAAAGAAAAAATGAAAAACAAAATTTAAAAAACAGGGCATCTGGACATGGGCCGGCCCAAACGGGCACCCTGCGTCTTCTCCCAGCGCAGAGCGCAGTATAGGAGGTCCCTAGTGCATGGGCCGACCCAGGCGGAGGATTCCCTGTGTAAAATGGTTTTTAGCACTTATCGGTGGCATTGATGAGTAATATTTTGAAACTTTGGGGGCAATTTCCGTGACGTACCGCCAGAAGCGATAGCCCCTTTATTATTAGATATAGATAAACATAAAAAACTAAACCATTACCGCTTCTCGCTCTCATCATAGCTTATCCTCGTGGCATTTTAATCTTGCAACGATTCATATTTGACTAGCATAATACTACCTCGGTCCCTCCATCCCAAAATAAGTGTCTCAACTTCCGTACATACTAAAGTTGAGACACTTATTTTAGGACAAAGGGAGTAACTGTCTTCTTCGTGGTCCTCCAAAATCTTCTTTGATTGCTTTTGATCCATAACTTGTTCGTTGATTCCATCTGTCGTGTACTCGCCCAGTAATTAAATGCCAATTCGATTCAATGGCATGTCCGCTAATCGTCCATGTCAGCGTAGATTCGCCAATAGCTGGCTCGATGATATGATGCATATATCTTTCTAGAATGTCAAGAGTAGTCTCTTTGTTAGTGACCACACCTTCTTAATTGGTAAAAGGAAAACGTGAAGAGAAGCCAGAAAATAATTGGACATTAGACAATGCCATAACTTCTAGCAATATGTACGTAAGCTCCAATATATATAAATCGGATTGTGGGTTAGACAGTCCATGACGTTTCATTAAGGCGAAAGGTGAGTACACGTCAAGAATGCGAGTAGGGACACTCAAACTCGGGGGGTGGGTAGGTTTCAGCACATGCTGACCACCGGGCTAAGCCACGGTTCTCGTAAGCTCGACTATATATAGACACTGTTGTCAACTGATACTGACACCAGCGATTTTTTTAAAATGGCAACATTGCTCTAGAGCTGAGCCATAGGATATATTTTCCAGCTTCGTCACGTAAGGTGCCGATAGCTTGCTCAGGGTGGCAACTCTCCAAATTAGTCTAACGATTTTCTATTTGAAAATGATCCCTATCAGCCGGCCGATCGCGTGCGTGATGGCAACTTTCTTTTCAGATGGCAAGTTTTTTTTTTGGGTTTGTTTTTTCTTTTTGGATGGCAACTTTAGTTGTAAAAAACGTCAGGTCCGGAGTGCTTCGTGCCACACGTGTGGCACTTATCATTTGGGTTAATTCAAACGGTGCCGCTACGCATGGGTCAAAAATCCACCGTACAGTTATGCTTTGAGATTGGTGCGGAAGGCACCCCGTATTTCACATTTTCAAAGATACAAAAGTGACACGAAACTAAAAATAGGAGTGGACTGTGGACCCATGCTCAAACAAAATATCATTCAGCAACAAGACGAAGAGAGCATGATGTTTCCCCGACCATGACGACCACGACCAAGCCAGCTGGAGCGCATGGGTCTAGTGCCTCCCTCCTCCTCTCTCGAGCTACATCCCTACCCTGATGAGCCGCCCTAGGGAAAATTGGCTCTCCATGATCTGGTGCCACGTCCGCCACCATCTTCACCAACCACGACGTGGCCAAACAGGTGCAAATCAGGCTTCCACGGGGATCACCATGTCCAAAGCTGGTCAGCGGGAGCACGGTCTTCACGGTCCTTGCATCCCACCACCCATGGCCGCCGCCCCTGTTCCTCACTCACGAGATCTAGCTGAAATTGATGGGATCCACCCCCTCGGCCATGGACTACATGAACAGAGGAGCATGCCATTGTCCACCTTTAGCCGGCGAGTCCAGCCTGCACTGCTCCCCTACACCCACCATGCGGGTGAGCTCACCCACAAGCATCAACCATCTCTTGATGCTGCGAACCCCTCTGGTGAGCTAAAGCACACCTCCCTGACCTGGGGATGTTTTGGATGTATCTGGTGCACCAGTGCTTGTAGTGCTACCGGTGCACCGGATGCCTGTAGCGCATTTACGAATGTTCGGAAAATTTTGAACTTTTTAGCATATTGACACAACATCAGTCTATGTTGCTGCAAAATTTTAAATCAAAATTCAAAACATTGTTCGAGGTACAAAAATAACAAATTTGACGTTGAATAGTACATAACATATATAAGTTGGGCTTTAAATTTCGCTCATTATCACATTGATGTCAAATTTTCCATTTTTGTATCTCGTGCAATGTTTTGAATTTTGATATAAAATTCTTTAACAAATGTTGTGTCAATGTGATAGATTTTCTTTCATATTTTTTGAAACACTTTAAAATGTGATACGACGTACGGTGCACCGGTGCACGAGATACAGTCCCCCTACCCCCCCCCCCCCCCTCCCCCCTCTCTCTCTCTTCGCGCGCGCCTGTGTGTGTTATGAGTAATGGTACATCCAAGGAAGTTTACGGGGCTTTTATGAGGTGATTTTGACATGGATGTTGTGATTCGGTTTGGGGGGGGGGGCACCCAGCTGAAATTCAGGGGGAGTGGAGAGAATTATGGGAAGGGCCCGTAAAAACACCTGTAACTAGCTTGTATGTTTAGCATTGTTGGTGTTTTATTCATGATTTTGGTCTCATATAGCATGATTTGAGCTTCACCTACTTCTTCACGAGATGGACAACCTCCCTTGCTTATGAAAGTGAAATATTTCAGCTGTGGGATATAATAAAGACAATGGAAGTGAAGATCTGAAAAAGAAAATGAAATGGAATTGATGATTTAAAACTCACATATGTGATATTTTTTAATTTACTATTCTGAAATTGAAATGTAGTGTAGATATGTGAAATTGATATACATGATATTTGGCAATTTGTTGTTTTGAAACTGGAATGAATGTTAATGTTTGAGATAATTGGTAATTTACATATCTAAAACAGAAATGGATGTGATTTCATGAATAAAACAAAATAAATAATTATGTGAAACATTTTTTTAATATCTAAAAAATTAAATTGTTTTTAAGTGAAATGGATGATACGATCGAAATAGTTATTGAAATAATTATTTTGAAATGATGGAAATTAGTTTTTTGAAAGGATGGAAATCAACTCTTTGTATGAATTGAAATCAAATTTATAGATGAGTAATTTTTTTAAATAATTGAAATATGATTTTTATAGAGTAGGAAAACCATTTATGAAATAGTTGAAATTAGTTTTTTGAAGAGTGATATTAGTTTGTCTAATTCAAATCTATTTTTTTGAAAGAATTGAAATCAATTTTTTAAATGAGTGAAATTAGTTTTTGAAATAATAGAAATCTATTTTTATAAAGTCAGTTTCTCGAAAATAACTAAAACTACTTGAAATCATTTTCTTGAAACAATTAAATAGGTAAAATCATGATTTGTAGAATATTGAAATAATTTTAAAATGTAAAAAAGTTGAATCTTCGCATTAATTTGGATTTTTTTGGAATATCCATTTAAATAATATATTTATTACTTTTTATATATGAATAAATATAGCAAACTAACATATATAGGCTATAAAGCCTAGAATACAAAAGAGTTGTAGAAGAATACTTCTTTTACGAGAGGTAGATGAGTACTTTTTTCGATAAAGTGTGGAGTACTTATTTCGCCGCCGCAGACCAGATCCAGGCAGTGGAGGCTCCCATTCGACGCCCAGCCACAGTCTACCACCACACGGACCAGCACCGACGACGGAGTACAAGCCCCAGCGGCACTGCTGCTGGCCGCACGGACCTGGACGGGAAAGGCCCAAGATTACTCCTCCAGCTATCATTAACGCCGATAGAGGCCTCCCACCGAGCTCAGGCGCTCCAACCACCCCCTGTCGACTATTGCCCGTGACAACGTCGCTGCTCGAACCAGCAACAACTCATGTGCCCACGAGCGCCCCTTACCCCACTGCCGCTATTGGCTGCACAGGCTTGCCCGTGGCATCCTCCGGTGACGGCGAGGGGGAGAAAGGGGAGATTGGCGTTATGAGATAGAGGAGTACTTAGGGCGTGTACAATGATGCTATCGCAGGATTACCATGTAGAATAAATGCTATGGTGAGGAAAAAATGCTTGCCTTCCTTTAATTAAGAGATGATCCCTTAGCAATAATTTCTCTCACCGTATGTATTAAAAAATGTCTAGTTACTAAAGATAAGACTAACACATAACCAATAGTACATCGTACCTTTATTATCATCTCTAAATTACGTGTTAGGCTTAGAAGATAAAAACACGCAAACCAGCCCTATTTGACCCTGTTTGATTGTTTAAGTTTAAAAATTCAAATTTTTCAGACGGTACCAAATTCTCTCGGGTGTCACTGCAATTTTCGATAAGTGGTCGGTTATTGAAAATTCTGACCAAAGAAAAACCTAGTTGGAGTGGCACCGTTAGGAGCTAGAATGTATTTGGAAGGCACAATCACATTTCACCCCTACAACTCGTGTGGTGGGGACGACATCACCTACAACGCTATGGAAGAGTCGTCTAATCCAAAAGTGCGATGCCTGCCCGCCGGGGCACCTTGAGGGCCCCTTTGATTCAAAGGATTCCTAAACAAATTTTGTAGGATTTCAATCCTAAGATTTTTTTTTCCTGTGTAGCTTCTTTGATTCGTAAGACTCCAAGTCATAGGATTTTTTTTCATATGATTCATTTGTATTAGTTTTCGTAGAAAAATTTCATCCACTACAACCTCATGTGAAGAATCCTACGCTTTTTCTGCGCACAATCAAACGACCATACTAATTCTATGGTAATGAAGATATCATGCCACTTCATTTCTATATTTTTCTATTCTGCATTTTACAAATCCTGCGAATCAAAGAGGCCTCCTGAGTCCTGACGCACGTACTGTAATTTTTAGAGCCACGCAGCTGCATATGATCCCGGCCCACCACCGTACGTCCACTTGTTGCACGACACCACGCCGGATAAGGTTGTGGTACGCAACCAAGCCAGGCAGCCAGCCTCCCGACCGCTCGTTCGCTAGCCCCATCTCGTGTCCTTTCTCTACCTTCCGAGCTGTGTATTGTAGCCCCGGCCTGCTCTTCCACTACTAGGGAAAAGCTTAGCAGTAGCGCAGGTCTAAGGTGTATTAGTAGCGCGGGGCGCTACAGCTAACTAGTAGCAGTAGTGCGTGTTGAACCGCGCTACTGCTATATATGGGTAGCAGTAGCGGGCTTCGCCGAAATGCGCTACTGATAATATCTGTAGCGCATAAGCAGCGCTACTGCTAAGTGCACGCTGCTGCTAACTTCATTCCCCTCGCTACTGCTAGTTTTATTAGTTTCTGATTTTTTTTCCTGCATATTTCTTTTGTATTTGTACAGGCTTTATACAATAATCTCTAGCATATCATGCACATACAAATGTAGTCATAGCATACACATACAAATAATCTCATCAAATCATGTCATCATCATAATCATCATCCAACACAAAGTGGTCTCTCGTCATCATCTCGAAATAGCGATACAAGTCCAACTACATCGTCATCCATCTAAACAATGATATACACGAGAAGAGCTAGCACTATGAGTGAGAGCGGAACTATGCAGTACATGAGGCGGCGGTTATGAGTCCTCTCTCGCGCTAGCGTGAACCTCAAGTAACTAGCTTCTGCTTCTTGTCTGCTTTTGAACCCTTTATGGCTGGCGCCCGACAACCGCTCCACCTGCGCCTGACACTCAGGCCACTCGTCGTACACTCCCGGAACCTTCCCTGTGTACACGACATAGCACTGCTTCTTCGCCATCAAGGATCTAAGTACCTGTTAGAGATGCATCTTCATCAAGAGAATGTACAATCATATGCAACAAAATATACTTGCGCAACACGAAAAAGAAAGGGTTAGCAAATAGATGCAACATATAGTAAACATAAATAATCAACACAGTTTCATCGTACGCAAACTAATTAACTAGAGGTACGCAGGTCATCGCACCCAAACTAACAAAGTAGCGTTACGCAAGTTCGGCGGGGACCGTGAACATCACAAAGTTTCATCGCTACAGAAAGTATACAAGTTCAACCGACACATATCATCATCATCGGCATCGTAAATCACTAGAAGTTCCATCCTTCCATATCATCGAGGATGCACCCTAGCTTCTTGAATGGCGTGAGGTCCTGACGTTGCATGCCTATGCGAGTCCGGACGTCAGCTCGCGATATAGGGCCGTGGTGAAACATCCCCTTCTCTTCGACGACTTCTTTCATGATGATCGTCGCAATGTCCCTCTGGATGCGAAAGAAGTCATCTCTAAGTTTATAATCCTCTTCTCCTTGAGATTCTACCCACTTGCGGATATGATCATCGCTTCTGGTTGTCATGCGAAGCTTCTGGTGATCCCTTCTGAACTCCATCATGAGATGGAGGAGGTAGAATCCATCGTTCCTGCTTTGTTTCGGGACATGGATGCAGCAGAAGTTAGTTTTATGCGAGAAACATGTCTTGTGGTTCCTTTGTTTCCTGATCTGCAGGTGGCCACCCCTCAAGCTGAAGCCTTGGAGAGCATCATCTAGAATATTCATTACGTGGGTGTATTCCTTCTTCTCGTAGTTTCTGGTAGAGTCGAAATACACGGCGTGGGAGACTCGCGGGTAAAGAACGATAAGGATGGCGCGCCCGTTGCTGCGGGGAAAAAAACACCTCAAATTATTCTCCATATGAGCGAGAAGGAATGATTGAAATGTATGAAAGGGTTGTCCGGCACTGACTTACATTGGATGATAAGGCAGGAGGACAATTTGCTGGTCCTTATTCCTTATCATGAAGTTTTTGAGGTACTCCCTAGCAGTTTTACGCTCAAAGTCGCCGAGACTCAAGAAGGACTCGTGCATGTAGTATGGATCCGCCACACAGATTTGCGAGACTTGTTCTCTCTTCATGACGGAGCTCATATGTAGCGCAAAAAGGCGGACGATTGTAAAATCGAGCCGCCTTGTCAGAAACATCTCAAAGATATGCTCAAACCGCAGGAAGAACACCTCCGCGGGCCGTGTGTCTACGTAGCACTTCCCCTCAGGCACACGAGCCGCGTATGTCGGATATCCTGGATCCTTCGAGGCTAGTAGGCTTATCTCAGTCGACAGCACATGGTCATGCAGTCTCCTGAGATCCCCTGATATGGCCTCCAGCGGTTTTGGCGGTAGCATCGGCTCGCCCGTGACATGGAATATGGCTGCACCTTTGACGGGTACACGCTCTTCAAAATCCGCCGTCTGGCTGCTATGTGCTCTGGCTTGTTTGTAGGCAGCAGAGCCTTTCCTCGCCGGTCTCTTCCTCTCCTTTTTCTTGGGCTGACCTTCCAGACCCTTCATTACCCCCTGCCCCAGTGTTGTCGGGCTAAGCACTGTACGACCCTCCGCTAGTTGAGCCTGCATTGAGGCGGCATCTTCAAGCGTGTCCTGTGAGGATTGCATGAAGAGAGACTTCTTGCAATCAACCCTGCTAGGACGTTCCTGCCTGGCAGGCACATGATCCATCTCCTCATGAGCATGCTGATAGCCCGAGTCGTCATATGGATGACTCATCATTTCTAAGTCGTCGTCATTGAGGAACTGAAGAGGGTCATCCTCGTCCATCTCATCATCCATTCTTTGTTCTACGGGGGCGATTACATCAGCCACTATTGGACCCCCTTCCTCGCGTCGTCCGCCGCTCTCACCCGGCACTACAGGCGCTGGTAATTGCGTAGGCGGGGTGGTGGTGTTCATACCTGCTTGCTGATGTGTGGTTATTGGTGTGCTCTCGGCCGCCTCCAGACGAAGAAGATTCTTCGTCCATAGCGGCATCCAACCCTTGCAGTTTCCAAGTCGCGGTGGGGTCTCGTCGTCCTCTCCCCTGAGCCGTACTGGAGGAGGCAAATCCTCGTGCCCCGATTCACACTCGACAAGGTAACCCTGAAGTGGCCACCGGGGATCGGCTGGCCGTGGAACGTGAGTTCCAAGGGCTTCGTTATCACCACCTTTCCCACGTCCACCTTCTGGCCTTTGATCAAGTAGAGTATGGTGCACGGGGTTTCGTCGGCCTGCAAAGACATGTCTGCGGCATAAAACTTTCGAAAGGCAACGAAAATGGAATATTCTAGATATATGTTGGTGCGACGTGTAATTACCTTGAGGGCGTCGAGCTCAGCCAAAGACGAAGGCCCGCCTAGCGCGCCAGAGACTGAGGACGGCCTGCTATGAGCGGGTGCGGGTGCGGGTGCGGGCGCGGTTGCGTGAGCAGGTGATATCGATGGTGCGGTTGTGATGTTCACCGAGTTGCTCCCGACGAAGCTGGGCATGGGGAAATCATCTACCGTCTTGTCTGGATTTTCCTTCGTCCAGTTGATGATAGCCGGGATCAAGTTAGTAGCGAAATCATTTCTGCAGGCATCTACAGCTGCAGCGACTGCTTGTTGGACCAACTCATTTTTCTCCTGAGCTGTTTTTTTCGCGTCCTCAACTTCTTTTTTCTCGAACGCGAGCTTCACCTTCTCGTCGATGTCTGCCTGACTGAACTTCTTTTTCTGCTTCTTGGCCTCCGGGCCCTCGTTGTAAAAGACCTTCCATGTGGCGCCGTCTCCGGTGCCGTGCACACGTCCATATTGCGGCTGCTGGTCCAAAGGGAGTCCCTTAAGTTCGTTCAAGGCCCGGTTGAGAGGGGTGTCCCACTTGGGCCTCATCGACGAAGACTCGCTTTCGGCTGCAAGCTTGTGTTGCTTCTCCTGCAGAAGGAACGTGAACCGTTTACGAATGTGTAGTCGACTTGATCATAAGCTAAATGTAAGGTGGTAAAAGAATAATTACCAGTATTCTAACCAATTTCCTCGTGATCGGGTCCGTGTAAAAAACCTTTTTTTCCTTGTCCCACTTGTAGCGGGCCCTGATGAAGTCACGCTCCAAGGGGGCGGTGAACCTCGCGAAGGGGTCTGGGAGACCCGGGGCTTCACGTTCCGCGTCCTCCTTATCCCATATGGGCCTTTTGCCAAGGTAGCCACGGCTTCCGAGGCGTTGGTTCCCCGTGTTCCTTTGCTGAAGCGCCTTGAATTTCTGAGCCTTAGCCTTGGCGTCCTCGGTAGCGCAAGTGTCCTTGAACTTTTGGAACTCCTCTTCCGTAAGTGTCGGATTTTCCTCCAGAATCTTTGAGAGGGGTTCATCAGCCTCAATAGCTCGTTTCACCCTCCCTTTCTAGGAGGCCAAATCATTGCTGAACATGCCCATAGCGTGATTGTTAATCTTTTTCATCTTCGGATCATCCCACGGGAATTCTATGCTGTCATCCCGGTCGGGGAACTGGAATCTCTTGTGCAGCTTCGTTAGGAGCAACTGCTTCAAATGTTCTTTACCCCTTAAGTCATCGTCGTTGATGCTCGCAGTTTCCCTTAGGATGCATCCGAGTTGGTTCCCGTAGCACTTGTGAGGTTCATCCGGCTCTAATGGCTCAAACTTGCCAAGGGCCATCTTTGTGATGAGCAGTCGTCCGATGCCGAGTTTGTTAGGTTTTCGTATCCTCTGCTTCTTCTGCTTCTTCTGCTTCTTCTTGTCGTTGGCGGCTTCGGCGCCGGTACCTTCCCCGCCGGTCTCGGTGCCGCCATCGGTGCCGGTACTATCGATGTCGATGTCGGCGTCAGTACCATCACCGAGGCCACCCTGCAAACCTTGACTGTGCTTAGCAGCCAAATAGTCGAGGTAGTTATGTTCACTCTCATAATCCATCTCATTTGCACCGTGGTCAGAAGGCCCGGTTTCTCCGTTGTTCGACATGTTTCCTACGATTAAGTCTCCTCGTTTAATTCTTAAACTATAATAAAATGAGAAATGACATAAAAAAGGGTCTATGGTTTGCTGGAATGCCGTTTCATTCCCGTCGCAGCAAATCCCGGCACTCGATATGCCTACTTTCTAGCACAAGTCATGCCAAAATTCACAGAAAATTTCGGCATGACCTTTGCTAAAAAGTGGACATATCGAGCGCCTGAAATTCACCGGAACGGAAATGAATCAACATTCCGGCGAAACATAGGCCACTCGAATCATTTACCCTGCACATAACCATCATTTTCCAAACATCACATGTCCAAAATATCACATGTCCAAATTCCAAATATCACATGTCCACATACATGTCCACTTCAAATTTGCATATAACAGCAAGAAAAATATAGAACTTGAAGAAAATGCAAGAAGTCCTTTTTCTTCACAATATTTGAAACTAAATTCAGCCTACCTAAATTTCTGTCCTAATTTGAAACCTAGCTAAATTTCTGTCCTAATTTGAAACCTAGCTAAATTTCTGTCCTAATTTGAAAACCTAGGGTTCATACTAATTAACTAGGTTCATACTACCTAATCTGTCCTAGGGTTCATACTAATTCACCTAGGGTTAATCAATTCTGTTTTATATTTAAATAGCAACAATTGCTTTAACTAAAATAAATAAATACCTAGAATTCATTTAACCCATACTAATTCTGTTTTTTTTAACTAGGGTTCATACCACCTAATTAACTATAGGGTTCATACCACCTAATTAACCCTAGGGTTCATACTAACTACCACTAAAAAATAGCCACTAATCTGTCCTAGGGTTTTTTTTAACTAGGGTTCATACTACCTAATTAACTAGGGTTCATACTAATTCTAATTAACTAACTACCAATAAAAAATAGCCTAGGGTTCATACTAGCTAGCACTAAATAGGTAGGGTTCATACTAACCGAGAGAGAGAGAGCAGAGAGCAGAGAAGAGGGGAGGGGAGAGGGCTTACAGAGGGCAAAGAGAGAGATGGGGTCGGGGGAGACGGCGGCACCGAGGCGTGTCGGAGGTGAAGCGGGGTCGGGGAAGACGGCGACTCCGGCGAGGGCGAGGGCGAGGGCGAGGGCAGGGCTCCGGCGAGGTCGAGGAGGAGGAGGCAGAGACTCCGGCGAGGGCGAGGGCAGGGCTCCGGCGGCGCTCGAGGTAGGGGCGCGGCGAGGGTAGGGGCACGGCGAGGGCACGGGCTCCG
The DNA here is from genome assembly GCA_039707655.1 of Elymus sibiricus. Taxonomy (NCBI): domain Eukaryota; kingdom Viridiplantae; phylum Streptophyta; class Magnoliopsida; order Poales; family Poaceae; genus Elymus; species Elymus sibiricus. Next base: position 390,380,474 of record CM077674.1, read on the forward strand.
GCGGCGATGAGGGGGGAGAAGAGAGTGGGGATTTGGGGGAGGAAGCAGAGGAGGGAAGCCCGAGGGGGGGGTTATGTCAACGTATCAGTAGCGCGGTTCTAGAACACGAGCTATAGCTAAGATAGCTATAGCGCGTTTCATTAAACAGCACTACTGATATACGGAGTAGCTATAGCGCGTGTTACGTAAACGCGCTACTGCTATCGCGTGTAGCTATAGCGCGCTTCCTGAAACAGCGCTACTGCTATACGTATTAGCTATAGCGCGTGTTCCGTAAACGCGCTACTGCTATCGCCTGTAGCTATAGCGCTTTTCTTCAACAGGCGCTTCTGCTATTGTTTTCATTTTTTCTTTTTCTTTTCCTGTTTGTTTCTTCTATTTTCTTTTCCTTTTCTTTTCTTCTTTTTCTTTTCTTTTCCTTTTTTATTCCGAGAGCCGGAACGAAGGGAAGGTGATACAATGTATATAACTAAGGCGATATATATTGCATCATTTGACCCATAACGGTTAAGTGTGTATACAAAATAGGAACATATATATTACATCATTTGACCCATGCATAACGGTTAAGTGTGTACACAAAATAGGAACATATATATTACATCATTTGACCGATAACGGTTTCTCAGCGTCCACGTTTTCGTTTTTGAGTGAGCTTCTTTCCCTTCTTGTTCGTTGACGAATAATTGAGCCCCTCATTGTGACTTTTCCTTTTCCATGGAGTACGATCTTTCTTAGGTAATGTAGTATTGATTCTTCTTTTGACGTATACTTCATCGTCATCGTCATCTTCCCTCATCGGGTTGCCGTACTGGTCGTAGTCTTCCTCGTTGGCGACTCCATCCATTCCAATGATGTTCCTTTTGCCTCTCCTCACGATAACACGGCTGGGATTGCTCGGGTCGGTGATGAAGAAGCATTGTGTCACATGCTTAGCGTGTACTCATGGCTCATTTTTTGCGATGGCGTTCACGGTAGTGCTCTTGGCGTCGGGTATAGACATGGTAGTGAAATACTGGTTTTCTCTTTCGACATTCTTAGCCCATCAGACACGGAACATCGTCGTGCTGTGCAGTCCAGAGTAGTCAAGCTCCCAGATCTCCTCGACCCTTCCGTAGAATCTCTCAGTTGCGCCGTTGTCGCCGGTCATGCATTCCATCGTCACCCCTGAGTTCTGAAAATCACTGTTCATATCATTGGCCTCCATGTATAACGTGTATCCGTTGATATCGTATGCCTGATAGGTCGCGAGGTTGGCCGCGGGGCCATGTGCTAAGGCGTATATGAGCAATCCGTCCTTAGAGCCCTCTTCCGGGGGATTAGCAAGAATATGCTCTTTGAACCAATGCAGGAAAGTGGAGTTGTGCTCTCTAGTAACTTCGGCGTCCGTCCTGCATAGCCCATGGTCACGATACTTCTTTGCGATGGTTTCTTTGTGCAGTGTCACGAAAGGATCTACCTCGTCTAGGTGATGTAGCACTACTAAGTTTGCTATGTCAAAGTCGTTGCATCGATCCGAGTAACCCACATGCAGTTCCCTACGACTGTTGGAGTGACCTTCTTGTTTGAGTCTCCCAAGGTGCTTCTTAACGGGCAAACCAACACCAGGCCGGTCTCCGCCATATAGATAATTCTCGCAGAAAGAGATGCACTCTTGTGTCAGATAGCCCTGGACGATGCTTCCATCCGGACGGGACATGTTACGAATGAATCCTTTGATGACCCCATTCATCCTCTCGAACGGCATCATGTTGTGCAGGAATGACGGCCCCAGGTCTATTATGTCGTCCACAATATGGACACACAGATGCACCATGACGTCAAAGAACGCGGGCGGGAAGTACATCTCAAGCTCATTTAGTATCACAACGATCTCTTCCTGTAGCCTTCGGAGCTGCTTCACTCTGATCGACTTTCGAGAGATGACGTCGAAAAAGTTGCAGAGACCAATAAGCGTGTCACGGACATGCTTGTCCATTATCCCTCTAAGGGCAACAGGTAGTATCTGCATCATCATCACATGACAGTCATGGGACTTCATCCCGCTGAACCTTTTCTTCTTCGTGTCTAGAAATCTGCTTATCTTCCCACAGTAACTGGAACTAACTTTGATTCCGGTAAGGCACTTGAAGAATTGATCGATCTCAGCCGGACTTAAGGTAAAGCAAGAAGGGGGCAATAATCCTCTTCCTTCACTTTTTTGCCCTTCTTCTCCCGCGCCTCCGTCTCCGTCTCTGTCTCCTCTGACTTTTTATGGGGTGGCATGTGCAGATCTGCCCTGATATTCAAATCTTGCAAGTCTCTTCTTGCCTTCGGCCCATCCTTGGTCTTATCCGGCATGTTCATCAGTATCGCAAGCAAGCTCTCAAGGACATTCTTACAGATATGCATTTGATCAAGGCAATGAGGCATGTCGAGTTTGTGCCAGTACTCCAAGTCCCAGAAAACAGACCTCGTCTTCCATACCTTCAGCAGCGGCTCTGGCGCCTTTTTCATCGTCTTTCCCGGCGCGGGGCACTGTTCCCAGTTTTTCAACAGCTCATCGATTTCGGCGCCGCTCCGCTTACGTGGAGGTCCTCGATGCTCAGCCTCACCATTGAATATATCTCCATGGTTTCTCCACGGGTCGTCCTTCTCGAGCCATCTTCGATGCCCCATGTACACGATTTTCCCAGACCTGCCTTCTTTCATTGACATTAGCTGCTGAGGCGTCGTATCATCCATGCACCGCGTGCATCTGCAATATCCGTGGCACACCTGGCCTGCGACATATCCGTAACCGAGATAGTCGTGCACTGTCGTGATCAGCACGGCTCTCATATTGAAATACTCGCCTTTACTGGCGTCCGATGTCTTGGCCGGTGTTTTCCATAACGTGTCTAACTCCTCTTGAAGTAGCCCCAGATACAGATTAATATTATTTCCCGATTGTTTCGGCCCTTGAATCAGCATGCTCATGTGTATGTACTTCGACTTCATGCACACCCAGGGGAGGATGTTGTACATCCATACAAACACGGGCCATGTGCTATGGTTGGTGTTCTAGTTGCCAAACGGATTCATGCCATCGGTACATGCGCCAAGCACGATGTTCCTTGCATCACATGCGAAATATCGATATTCGCCGTTGAACGCTCTCCACTGGCTTGCATCCGCGAGGTGTCTCAGCTTCGGATCATCTCCATCGTCGGGCTTTTTCCTCTCCGCGTGCCAACGCATGAGCTTTGCTTCCTTGGGATCTACAAAATAACGTTGCAGACGGGGAGTGATCGGTAAGTACCATACAACTTTCTGGGGAGATTTCTTTCCGGCCTTCTTGTATCGAGAAGCATTGCACACCGGACACCTGGTTTTTTCCGCATGCTCCTTCCGATAAATGATGCAATCGTTGATGCATGCATGGTATCTAACGTGCGGCAGATCAAGAGGCACACGATCTTCTTGGCCTCATCCACACTAGTAGGACATAGATTCCCCGCGGGAAGAACATCCTTTAGGTACTTGAGAAGCTCATCGAGGCTAGTGTCGGTCCATTTGTTTTTAGCCTTCGTCTTCAGAAGTTCGAGCGTGAAACTCAAGCGGGTCACCTTGGGATCGCAACCATCATACAATGGAGTGTTCGAGTCTACCACCAGTTGCTCCAGCTTGGCCTCCTCTCTAGAAGCAGCTCTGTCAGTACTCGTCTCCTTGCGAAGCAGTTCTCGAACATGAGGGTCCCGCACGATTGAACTTAGTAGCGACGAAGTCTGCGGCGTGTCCACGTTTTCTCCGCCGCCATGTCCGGCCTCTTCTCCGCCACCATGTCCGCCGGCCTCTTCTCCGCCGCCATGTCCGGCCCCTTCTCCGCCGCCATTATCGGTCATCTCTTCATCTTGCCCCGTGTCATCATTGCCTGCCCCGTCGGCATCCTCATCATCATCATCTTCAATTATCCACCGAGTATAGCCATCCATGAAACCAGTCATGAGCAGGTGCGCCATCAAACAACCATCCTCATAGGGGTCGAGCCAAACTCCTCATTTGCATCTTCGACACGGACATAAAATCTCTGTCCGGTTATTTTCATTCATGTCCTGCACCGCCGACCGCAACCACCTTTCCACCATCGTTCCACTGACCATCATGAACGCCTGCGCGGTAATAATAAACAAATTGATTATAAAAATGCATGCATGCATCCCAGTCATACAAAAACTCGGCATGACCTTCCCTAAAAATAGGACATATAGAGTTTGCCCGGAATTCGCCGAAACGGAAATAAATCGACATTTCGGCAAAACATAGACAACTCAAGCACAATTCGGCGGCAACTCATTCCACACACACAATTTCCATCATATCGCCCGATTATGTCATATCGCACACATACACATATTTCCATTCTTGCAAAAGCACAAATTTTTAATCACCTATCTCAAGATATATAGCTAGCACGGTGATGATGATGTCGATCGGTGTCGCCACACACCTAGGGAATGATCAAAAGTGGACAAAGCTTACTTCTTGACATGGCTAGATCTAGTTAGGGAGGTACATAGGTCACTTCACTAAATGGGTAGATCTACCTAGCTGGTTGGGGAAGGAGATGACTTTAACTAGTGGAGGAGAGGAAAAAAGAGAAAGGAGTTGCATTAATGGAGGTGGTGTAGTTAGCTAGGAGCAATAAAGAGAGAGAAATAGAGGTAGAAGAAGAGAGTAATGGGGGGGAGAAGTAGTGAGGAAGAAGCAAAGTGAGGGAGACAGGAGGTGGGAGCTATGGGAAAGTGAAAGGAAGAGAGGGTTTGGGAGGGGGGAGGGTGGAGGAAAAGGTGGTGGTTGCGCTTTAGCAGTAGCGCGCTTATGGAAAACGCGCTGCGGCTAAATATGTAGCAGTAGCGCCCTTCTGGTAGACGCGCTACTGCTAAGTGGGTCCCGCCATGTGGCCAAGTTCAAACTTAGCCGTAGCGCCCTAACCTAAAAACGCGCTACTACTATTTGGTTATCAGTAGCGCGGTTTCTGTACATGCACTACTACTATACCTAGTCTGGCGGCAACGGCATGGCAATTATAGTAGAAGCGCTCTTTCTTCTTCACGCGCTACTGCTATGATGGTAGCAGTAGCGCTCTTTGATGGAACGCGCTACTGATAATTAGCAGTAGCGCCTTATTTTAATACGCGCTGCTGGTAAGATTCTGTGTATAAGGTTTCCCCTAGTAGTGTTCTTTCTCCACTACCAAACTCCTCGTGCTGCCATGGTTAATTAGGGCGCGTTTGGTAGCCCACAAAATCGCAACCAGGTCCATTGTATGCAACATCTTTTTGGTCTTGAGGCTTGAGCTGTTTGGTTATATGCAAATACTGTTGGGCCTGCATAGCACGATTCTTAAAGCACCTCTGGGCCTGGCTCATTAGGAACGGCCGAATCGGCAAGTTCCAGCGAGCCAGACCCGAGCGACGCTTTGGAGCGCATGTGGGTGACTCGCTGGGAACGTGTTTGCACTTAATCACCTATTCGTCTGCCCCTCGTCCCCTTCCTCCTTCCTCTCATGGCCACACCGCCCAATCTCGCTCACCTTCCAGCCCATGAACCACTCCTCCTCCGCCTCATCGGCCGCCGCACATGTCGCCATCCAGGACTTTCCGCCGCAGGACCCGGCGCCTCCCTCCGACCCGGGCCAAAACCCCAAGGTTTCCAGCACTGCGAGGTTCCTCTGGGTCAACCCCAACAGTCCGCGCGCCGCCAAACTCGCCCGCTTACGCCGGATCCGGCCGCCAGGCCCGCCTCGCCACCGCGGCTACAGCGCTCGTCGCGTGTGAGCCCGCCGAGGCGCCCATCGCCACCGCGCTCGAGGCCGCCTTCCCGCAGCGCTCGAGGCCGCCGAGGATGCTGCGGGATGGCGTGTAGCTGGACAACACCACCTTCTCCACCGTCATCAGCTACGCACGCGCCTGTGGCCCGCCCGACAAGGCTATGGAGTGGTTCGAGAAGATGCCGGAGTCGGGGTGCTCGCCAGACATGCTCACATACTCGGTCATGATTGACCCCTACGGCCACGCTGGGGATGCCCAGATAGCACTCCGCTTGGACAACCGTGCTCGGTTCGAGAGATGCCAGCTCGACCCTATCAGATGCGCCACGGTGATCAAGGTGCACTCCACCAACGGCAACTTCGATGGTGCACTCAACGTGTTTGAGGAAATGAAGGCCGTCGGCGTCAAGCCAAACCAGGTCATGTACAACACCGTGTTGGACGCCATGCGGCCATGGGTAGTGGCCGGAGGAGCAGCGCCAGGAGTGGCCGGAGGAGCAGCTCCGGGGAAACCGCCCGCTCTTCGGCCCCAACCTGCCGCAGTCCGACGAGGTCGCTGACGTGCTCGGCACATTCCGCATTGTTGCCGAGCTTCCGAACGACAGCTTCCGCTGCTGGTACACCGGCGCCGGCGCTGGCGCCGACCAGTAGTCGTGCCCGTGGTTCCCTCTGCCATGGTCGTCCCGTCTGCGGCCAAAGCACGTGTACTGCAATCTCCCAGTTAAGTTAGTTGTTAACTCCTAATTACCATGCATATATGCAACCAAACACTGGGTGAAAATTTCTTTCGTGATGACAAGACCCCATATGCAGGCAACCAAACTACTTGACAACGTCGTTTTGCCTCGTTTTTTCTTAACCAGACCCTGCTCAGCCTGGCTCGTTTTCCTCCTCTCAACTAGGCCCTGCTCAGAAAGTAACCAAACACTCCCTTAGTGTATAGCAATGGCTGTAGCCTCCATGGATCATGCACCATCTCTCCAGGCAGTCCAGACCTTCCGCGGGCAGAAGAATGCTGCTGCTAACCGCTCACCTAGAGCGGCGACTTTCAGAGTTCGGGCAGCGAAGCTTCCAGCCAGAGTAAGTTCCTGCATGGCTTCCTTCCTTCGTTTCATTAGATTGAGAGATGGTTCTGCGAGATCGTAAGATTTTGTGCTTGATTCTTGTGTATAGAATTCAGAAATAAGTTAGTAGTTTACTAAAACTTTGGTGTTTCTCGCCGACAGGTCCAGTTGCCAAGGGCGCAGCCCAAGCTGAGTGAGTCACTCCTGGGGTTCACCAAGACCGCCGAGGTATGGAACTCCAGGGCCTGCATGATGGGCCTCTCATCAATATACCATCAAGGCCCTGCAGGTGGCGAATGCCTCACTGAAGGCAGAGATGGGTCAGCTACTGAACGAGAAGGTTGATCTCTTCAGCAAGACTCTTAGGCTGAGGGACGAGAGAGATCACCTGATCGAGGAGAAGTATAAGCTGAAGAATGAGATAAAACTCCTAAGGGCCGAGAGGAATGAGATCAAGAAGGAGACAGCTCATTTCAAAAAAGATGGAGAGAACAATAGACACAAGATTCATTAGTTGAAATTAATACTTGATCAAGAACTATGATCGACCACCTAGCAGGCTCGCTATGGACCGAACATGTAGTTTGTGAAGTTGAATTATTTAGTTCTTTAACTAGTAACTTTTGTGAAGTTGAACTAGTTAAGTTGATGAGTACCTATGCAGTTTTGTGAAGTTGAACTAGTTGATGCAGTATTACATCTTAAATTAGTTGATGGTTTAAATGCATATACATTTTTTTATTAGAGAAAAATCAATTTGCTGGCATTGGCCAACACTGCTGGCGTTGGCCACGTGGCACGCCATCAGCATGTGAAATACTGTTGACGTAGGCTCCAACGCCACCACTATTTTTTAACAATGGCGCCATTTTGGTGACGTTGAGTGTCCACGCCAGCAAGGCCCTTTTTGCCACGCCATAGCTAGGCTATTCTATACTAGTGTATGGCACGGTGGTCCTGATCCTGCGTGATTTGTGCCAAGGTGTTGGCTTTTCGGTGGTTCGATGTTCTGGTGGTGGTGGCCCTAGATGGGGAGGTTGTGCGGCTGACTCTATGGCGAACAACGCTTCTGTGGTGGTGGTTGTTGGAAATATGCCGTAGAGGCAATAATATTGTATTATTATATTTCCGTGTTTATAATTAAGAGTTTATATTCCATGCTATAACTGCTATGATCCTGGAACATGCGATTCAGTGGAAAACTCATATGCACGTGTGGAATGATAAACAGTAAAATATGATTTCTAGTCTCGCCTCTAAGACTAGCTCAAGTGTTGTTGGTGATCACGTTTTTCGGATCTTAGGATATCGTTAAGTGTAACAACAGTCCTAAAACAACATTGAGAATATTACGTTGGAAGAGCGATCATATTGAATCGACCCAAAACTTGTTTGTTATACTTTGAGATGCAATCGTCACAAGTCAATTGTTATAACACTGAGAGTTAATGTGTGATTTAATTCCTTAGACCATGAGAGTATCGTAGTCACTTCTTACTGTACGATGAACTTTGGGATTGCTCAAACATCATCTGTAACACGGTGATCATAACGACAACTTACGAGTTCATTGGAAAGTTTGACAAGGGACTAGATAGCTCAAGAGTGTGATTTGCTCCTCCGACGATGGAGAGATATTCTTAGGGCCCTCTCGGTGTGACGGCATCCATCATCATCTAGCCAGACACAGGTGACTAAGTCACGGGATGCCGGAACACGTCAACGAGAAAGAAGAGTGGAGGTGGTGCCCTCCTTTCCACTGGGGATAGGGGGGGAGGCCGAATTGGAGGGGGACTCCCCCTCCTCTTGGCCGGCCAAGCAGGGGAGTCCTTTTCCTCCTTGTGGCGCCCCTCCCCCTCCCTCCAACCTATATATACTAGAGGTTTTGCACCTTTTCTAGATACAAGTTTTGGAGCCTCTTCTATTTCTCTAGTTCTAGTTGGTCCTAGTTGATCATTTAGAACTAGATCTAGATCCTCTAATCCACATAATTAGAAGCCCAGTGTGGTTCTAATCTCTTCCCTCTAATTCTCCGGTGACGATTAGCTCTGGACGGCGAAGCGCTGCCGGATCGTGAAGACCATACGCTTGCAACTCGTAGAGAGGCCATGCTTTCGGTCTTCCGTTCGAGGGACTGTTCATGGGCAGTTCGCGGGATCCTTCATCTACAGTTTGAGGGACTCCAAGTACGATCTACACCAACTCGTCTACTTCCGCTGCAACTTGGAGTCGGTAACAATCTGATCCAAACCGTTCATCGCATCTTCATAGTGTTCCTGGTTGCTCGTAGGGTGAAAAAATTGTTTTCTACTACGTTCCCCAATAGTGGCATCATGAGCGGTTCTATGACTAGATGCAGGTTTCGATCTAGATCACTTGTGGATGTGAGGGCTTGATGTTCTTGCTATGCTTCCCTCGAGTGTTGCTTTGGTTCAGTTCATTGATGGCATGATGTAGCTTTGTACAAAGTTCTGACAATCGATCGGCTCTGGCTGTCGACGACCTGCTAACAGTTCTTTGGGCATCATCATAGTCAAGAATAGTGAACTTTCTTCAACATGAGAGGGCGATGAAGATGAACGATCTTCTAGGGGATCACGCGTATTGACGAAGTTTAGTGTGGGGCTAGAGATTTTTAATTAAGTCTCTTCCCTCACATACCCCGAATGTTAATCTAGCAACAAGAATTATCACCTTAATTGTGGACGTAGGGAGCTAGTGTTATCAGGAAACCTTAGAAGCCACGTAATTAAAATTTGCCAAACCGATTAGAGGACGTCTAACTTGGTTTTGCAGGATTGCATGTGATGTGGTATAGCCTTCATCATGATAATGAATTTATGTATGAGATGGTTATATGTTGTAACGTTAAGTGGCCTGCGCGTCACAGTACGTCATGATGGCTGGAGCCAAGGGATTGTCACTTTTATGACTTGCGTGTCAGAATTGTTTATTTTATCATAACGATGAACATGACGGATGAGCTACGGAGGACCTGGAGCAAGGTGGCTTCACCAGGCGCAGGAGAACAAAAGTGTTGCCATGGCGGCAGTTTTCAAAATTGTCGCCACGACAGTGTTTTCGGAGAATTTTTCATGAAGACCTCGGAGGACCATGGAGACATTCCCGGCGCCCAGGGCTATACCATATCTTGCTATTATGAAGTTCCTGAGATGTTTATCCCTTTGTTGTTTACACCCTTTGATTGCACAGTAGACAATTATTAGGGTAATCTCTCACAGAAAATATCAAGTTAAAAGGTGCTCTTCCTAGTGTAGCAACCATTTATAACATGTGGCTTTTTGGAGTACTACATGCTGCCATGAGTACAAACAAAAGGTGAAGTGTAAGGCGGGTGAAGGTAGGACCTCACAGTAGGAACACTTAGTTATCTTGAAGTTCTGGCAGAAACGTTCTGAGCTCGGAGCACGATGCATTGAAAGATGAACAAGAGTCATATGGAGATATGATCGGCTGTGATGCTGCCACCCATGACTGTGAATAAGATCAGGATCTTGAATCACTCACTTTCAATTATGAGAGATATTGATTTGAATGGGAGAGCACTTTATATTAAAGTTGTTTAAGCACTAGTGCACCTTAATTATGAACAATGTCTAGAGTGTAGTTTGCATTATAGTTGTAGAATAATGGCTCACGGTTCCACCTTTTTCTGTTGAAATTGATTGATCTGTTTTATCTGGTTAAATCTTTATGATTGGTAAATGTAATGAGAGAATCGTCCTCTAGAGTGCCGAGAAAGATTGTTTCTATTGCATGCTTACAATACTCTCCTGCTGATGCTATGGATGACGAGACTCATGTCCTTCGATCCAAAAAGGCTAGAATTACAATACGGTCTGCTTGCTTCTGATAAACCCGAACTTCAAAATGTTTGGGTTAGTTATATGATATTCTTGGAACTAAAAAATTGTTTTCAGAAACAAACAAAGGCTAAAAGATATGTGATATCTGAAGAAGTATTTTGTTTGCAAAATCTAGTGAAGCGTTCAAATATGTTAAAGACTGAAAATGTATATGATTCGGAAGAACATCAGTCATGTGTTGATGGTGAGAACTTAAAGAGAAAGAACAAAACCATATAATGAGACTTATATGCCTAGGGAAGTTCGGGGCTCACGCCACTCTTAAAGTTGGATGTTTCCTCCGTGAGTAGGAAAAATATTGAAGTAAAACTATAAGAAGTAAAAGGCAGAAAGAAAAGAAGACTGGAATTTCTAGCTCAGGTATGAATGTCATACAAGTTATAAGATGTAGAGAAAGTTGGTCAAGTAAAGTGTAGTTCTTGGGAATTATGATCAAATTGTTGATCATTAATTTTTCGGTATTGTTGTTAAAAGTTGATCACAAGGATATCGACTCGATTGCATATTGTTACAAATCGTTGCAAAAAACAACAATGGCCTAAATGACCAAAAAACAATAAGGTTAAAATATGTGTTGAAAACTTTATAAAAGTTATGATACTTTTCATCAGCATATTACCTCTGTATTGATTATCATAATTCATTTTAGAGTTTTGTACACTCTAGCCCATTGCATAAAAGTTGCAAGGCGGTTGTTCATGAGAGAACAATAGTTATTATGAACAAAAGGCCATACTTCTATTATGAATAAGATGTATGTTATGAATATTGATGATAAAATTGAACATCCATAACACTGACGCAAAATGTCGAAAGACTAAAAGAATACCACATATGTGTGGCACTACATTTAGTCACGTTGGAGAAACCAACATTTAGAAATTCCATAGTGATGGATTTTGAAGTCATCTGATTATGAATCATCTGACAATTGCAGTTTTCATCCAATTAGTGAAATAAACTAAAATACTGTTCACATTCCATAAAAGAACGAACAACAAAATAATTGGAAATATGCATATTGATGTGTGTAGTCCAATAAGTGTTGTTGCAAGCAGTGTATTTATCTATCTTCAAGGATGACTCAAGTAGATATTTATATTTACTTATCGAGACATAAATTTGGATCCTTTGAAATGTTTCAAAAAGGTTTTCAGAATGAAGTAGAACTTATTGTGACAAAAATTGTGTTTCTACAATTGGATTGCAGAAGGACATATTTGAGTTACAAGTTTAGCGAATGTCTGATGAGCTGTGAAAAGGAATTTTATAGCTTGCACTTCACAGAACATTACTAAGAGTAGAATGTTTTGAGTAGATGTAATCAAACTATGTATGATATGGTGAAATCAAAGATGACATTAATCAATTTGCCAAATACTTTTTAATGTAATGATTTAGGGACTATGGCTTTTACACTGAAAAAAGAGCGCCATCAAATCAGATAAGTGCTACTTTGTTTGTTATCCCAAATAATTGGGTATTCCTCTGTCACTACGCCGAGAAAGTGTTTTGCCAGAGAGTGCGGTAAATTTTGAAGAAAATGTTTTTTGCAAAAGAGTGAGTGGGAGGACAGTGCAACTCGACGAGATTATAGATTCTTCGTCATCAGGTTAAAGAAAAGAAACACTGGAAGTAGTTCCAGGATTTCCTGCTACGACTGATACGGAAGCCTCTACATGAGATATAGAGACTTCGGTCGAACTTGCAACTAAACTATATAGGTTGGGCAAACTCGTGCAAACCTTCATGGTGTGCAGACGAGATATTGTTGAACAAACAATAAACCTATAATACACAAAGAAGCATTGATGGGCACTGACTCCGGAAATTGGCTATATGCCAACATAATCCGAGATAGTATCCATACACATAATTCCAGTTTAGAACCTGATGAACCCTCCGAAAGACTTAGAGTCTAAAGGATAGTAATTGATCTATAAACTGACAAAGATAAAAATGTTTTATATTTGACTTGTTACAAATAGTTTATGACAAGATCAAGAAGTTGACTATGACAAGATAGTCTCATCATAGCAAAACTTAAAGTCAGTTTAGTTTATACTAAGCAATTACTAAATATTTCAATTATGAGATATAATAGATGGATTTCAAAATAATTTCCATGATATGGAAATAGAACCAAGGATGTATATGTGATACGATCCAAAATAATTTTTGTCAATCCAAAGGATTCTAGTAAGTGTGCAAACTTCAAGAGATCCTATAATGGATTGAAGTAAGCATAATGGAGTTGAAAGTACATATTGTCGATCCAGAGGATGCTAGTAAGGATGCTAGAAAGTAAGTGGGAGCATGATAATATTTCTAAACATTGTGTGTGCATGACACATTGTTAATTGAAAATTATAGAAATTTCTTGACATGAATTAAGACTTTATTAAAACTAGTTTTTCAGTAAAGTGCTTAGGCAATATAGCCTTGGTATTAGGCATAATAATCTATGGAGATAGTAGTGTCAAATTAGGCTTAGCTAAAATACATATTGACAAGATACTAAAGCAGTTTAGTATGAAAAATACACAAGAAGAGTTTCTTGTCGAAGTCATATGGAAGTTGTTTTAAGCAATATTCGGTATCCTAAAATACTGAAGAGCGAAATACATGATTTCAATCAAACTTGTATTAAATATATTCCATTGTATGTAAACAACCAGATATGTCCAGTACTCCAAGTAAGTTGTGAGTAAAGTTACCAGGATAGTCAATCTGTTGATGATAGGACAACAGTGAAAATATCATTAAGTACTAACGACATGTTTTTCGCATACGGAGAAAATGAAGAGATTGTTGTAAGGAGTTACATCAATACATGCTCGTTTTAAGTAGTACACCGACAAAAATCTTTATCGGTGAAATCTTTATCGGTGCTCCAAGCGATTTTCGATTTCAATTAAAATATTTATGGTGGCACAGTAAGTTGGAATTGGTCCAAGAAAATTATTGTGGTGAATTCTATAACAAAAAGGCTGAGTATATTGTCGCTTTAGAAGCAACAATAAAGGGTGAAGAATCAAAAGTTGATTTATGAGCTTGGTATGGTTTCTAGTTGATTATGCCAATGGAACACCATTCTCAATAGTGGTTCCATAGCTCAGTCAAAAGAATCAAAAGTTCTACCAGTGATTCAATACATACAAAGTCAGTTTCACACAAATTATGAATTCTTGTGAAAGCATGATAGATGCATAGAAATGCAAATGATACACGCGGATCTAAAGTTGTCAAGATCTGATAGGATGAAGCCTATACCACAAGCAAAGCATGGACAAACACCAGATTGCCATTGGTGTTAAAGAAAATATGCTAACTAGATTATTGACTCTAGTGCAAGTGGGAGTCTGTTGGAAATATGCCCTAGAGGCAATAATATTGTATTATTATATTTCCATGTTTATAATTAAAAGTTTATATTCCATGCTATAACTGCTATGATCCGGGAATATGCGATTCACTAGAAAACTCATATGCACGTGTGGAATGATAAACGGTAAAATATGATTCATAGTCTCGCCTCTAAGACTAGCTCAAGTGTTGTTGGTGATCACGTTTTTCGGATCTTAGGATATCGTTAAGTGTAACGATAGTACTAAAACAACATTGAGAATATGATGTTGAAAGAACGTTCATATTGAATTGACCCAAAACTTGTTTGTTATACTTTGAGATGCAATCGTTACAAGTCAATTGTTATAACACGAAGAGTTAACGTGTGATTAAATTCCTTAGACCATGAGATTATCGTAGTCACTTCTTACCGTACGATGAACTTTGGGGTTGCTCAAACGTCATCTGTAACACGGTGATCATAACGACAACTTATAGGTTCATTGGAAAGTTTGACAAGGGACTAGATAGTTCAAGAGTGGGACTTGCTCCTCTGACAATGGAGAGATATTCTTAGGGCCCTCTCGGCGTGACAGCATCCATCATCATCTGGTCAGACACAGGTGACTATGTCATGGGATGCCGGAATACGTCAACGAGAAAGAAGAAGAAAACCGACAACGAGGAGACTGGTATAGTGAGCATGTGTATGACTCAAGAGGATACCGATACATCTCACCTTGGGTTTTGTAAAATATCGCGAAGCAAAGGGAATAGTACATGATAACCAAAGATTCACTCGAATGTCATTCGTGTACTCATAGGGATTGATATGGACGTCCATGGTTCCGCTATCGGCCATTGAACGAAAGGGGTTTTGTTCATGTCTATGTTTTACTGAACCTACAAAGTCACAAGCTTAAGATAATCATGATCTACTGAGTGTTAGTAGGACGAGAATAATGAGAATATATTTGTGAAATAGTTTCACTTATATTCGAAATAGTTTCGAGAGGAACCGGAAGCGTTTCGGGGTCACCAGAAGGGTTTCAGAGTTTTTCAGGTAATACCGGGTATTTTTGATAAATAATATATAGGTGGAAAATGTTTCCGGAGATATTAAATTAATAATAAAAGGCTCTAATAATAGTTAGGAGGCTTTTATATTTAATTAAATATCAACGGGCCTTAAAAGACCAAGTAGTGGAACGCTACTTGGGCCACTTGGGCCCAAGTGAAAGTGGCGCCCTCCTTTCCACTTGGGGAAGGGAGGGGAGGCCGAATTGGAGGGGGACTCCCCCTCCTCTTGGCCAGCCAAGGAGGGGAGTCCTTTCCCTCCTTGTGGCGCCCCTCCCTCTCCCCTCCAACCTATATATACTAGAGGTTTTGAACCTTTTCTAGATACAAGTTTTGGAGTCTCTTCTAGTTTTCTAGTTCTAGTTCTAGTTGGTCCTAGTTGATCAATTAGAACTAGATCTAGATCCTCTAATACTCATAATTAGAAACTCAATGTGGTTCTAATCTCCTCCCTCTAATTCTCCGGCGACGATTAGCTCTAAACGGCGAAGCGCTGCCGGATCGTGAAGACCGTACGCTTGCAACTCATAGAGAGGCCGTGCTTTCAGTCTTCCGTTCGAGGGACTGTTCATGGGCGGTTCGCGGGATCGTTCATATACGGTTCGAGGGACTCCAAGTACGATCTACCGACTCATCTACTTCTGCTACAACTCGGAGTCGGTAAAGATCTGATCCAAACCGTTCATCGCATCTTCATAGTGTTCCTGGTTGCTCGTAGGGCGAATTTCTTTTGTTTTCTACTACATTTCTCAACAGTGGTGCCTCCTCTTGGCTATGAGTGTAGCGAGGGAAGGTACGAAGGTCGATTCTGGTGTTATTGTGCCTTCGGCTGTGGCGGCTCCCTAGTCAGGATCAGGAGGCCTCATGCTGGCAAGGCGCCCCTCCCTCGGATTGGGTCAGTCCCCTTGGTACCACGGGTGGCACGGGTGGGGCTCAGAGTGAATCCTCCACGCTTTGGCGCTGGCAACGGTAATGCCTGCGTGTGTCACATACCTCTTAGGGCATTGTTATGGCTTTCCTCTCCATGTTAGGTTTGCATATAAAAACCCTAGCCCTTCTTTTCGGGTGGGGTGGCGGCGTGTTGCGCCGATACACTCTTGGGGCCGTCATGGAGGAGTCCTGGTACCATTCGGTTGCAGTGCATCGGCATCTTCAGACTTGTTTTGATCCTAGAGTGAAGCTTCTTCGGCTCAGAAGTGGAGTGTTTTTGTTGGTTCTGATTCTGGCGTGAAGCCTCTTCGGCCCTAATGTAGAGTGTTTTCGTTGGCGTTTTATCTTTTACACGTGTACTCGTAGTCGCCGGCCTCGGTCCTCCCTATCCGTTGGAAGGATCAGAGCTCCATAGGTCGGAACAAGAGGGCAGACAATTGCCCTGTCTGACGACAACTTAGTGTGTTTTGTGCATCAGGGGCCGGTGGTTTTGCAAGGTGGTACGGTCCACTTCATGTTCGATAGTCTAGGTCGCTTCTTTAGGTGTGACAACCCATGTTTTCATACTCTGCTTCGGGTTGGTGGCGTTCTCGCCGTCCATTCAGATGTCGTTTTTATCTTTCGATATGTTTTCTCGGGGGATTTCCCGGTCGGTTTGTATCAGTTCGGCCGTTTGGGATTTATATATAAAGTTGGGCGAAAGCCCGTTTCGAGAAGAGCAGTGAACAAACGGTCTCCCACCTTCCCCCGCTTCGCCGACAAGGTTGACCAGAAGTCGAAGAAAAGTTATTCCGGCACCCCCATCGCCACCACATCACCATTGTCGAGGAACCACATTCTAATCCTAAGAGACCCAACTACTTTGCCTTAACGCCCTCACGTCGTCGAACTGCCGGGCAGAGGGTCATTGCCTAGTCAGCAGGAGCAGGAGGAGCGACGACTGTCTAGGATTGTTTGTAGAGAGAAAGCGGATGGGTTATTCTAGTATACATGGTTTTCTTGTAATTAGTTTTACATGGTAGGATTAGGGCATCTCCAACGCCGACCCTCAAACCGCCCACAACTGTCCGGACCATGCGGTCCGGACGTGTTTTGCCATCCAACGCGAGCCTGTATCGGTCCGACGACCGGTCCGGACGTACTTTTTACCGCAAACCGGAAACAAACTGGGGGACTTTGCGGGTGTCCGGACCGCTGGCACGTCCGTTTAAGCACACAATCTCCCTAGCCGCAAGAGAGAGGCCTATGTTTAAGCAAGAGAGAGGCCGATGTTTAAGCACACACTGTTAATTAAATCAGTTGCGCAAGCCATACCCACCTATGTGATGAGTGTGTTCCGGCTACCGGTATCTGTGTTGGATGATCTTACACGATTAATGCGGCAATACTGGTGGGGCGTGGAGAATGGAAAACGAAAGATGGCATGGTTGAGTTGGGATAAAATGAGACTACCTAAGTCTAAGGGTGGTATGGGTTTCCGTGACATGCGTGCCTTTAACCAAGCATTGCTTGCAAAGCAGGCTTGGCGACTTCTTGATACTCCGGACAGTTTGTGTGCTCGTCTGTTACGAGCGAAGTACTACCCCAACGGAAATCTGTTGGATACAGTGTTTACAGGAAATTCTTCAGCGGTGTGGAAGGGGATTGAACATGGTCTAGAGCTAATTAAAAAAGGGATTATTTGGCGGGTTGGAGACGGTTCACTGATACGTACTTGGAGGGATCCATGGATCCCCCGAGGCCATAATTTACGGAAGATCACACCTAAAGGGAACTGTCGCTTTAACCGGGTTTCTGATTTCCTTGATGTTAATGGTGCTTGGATGGTGCAACGCTTGAATGACCACTTCTGGGCAATGGACGTCCGTGATATTCTGAAAATCCGTACTTCGCCGAGACAACGTCAAGACTTCTTTGCTTGGCACCCGGAGAAGAATGGTCGGTTCTCTGTGAAGAGTGCGTACCACCTGGCGACGGCTGTGCATGATGAATTATTTGCTGGCGGGGCATCGAGTGCTAATCCTGAAGGAAATCTTTCTGTTTGGAATCTTATTTGGTGTTCCTCTGTTCCTTTGCGTATGAAGCATACGGCTTGGCGAGCGGCGACCGGTGCATTGGCTACTGTGTCTTGCATGCAGTACAGACATTTGGTGTCGCGTGGGACGTGTCCCATATGTGGCACTATAGACGAAGATAGCTACCATGCTTTGGTTGCATGCAGCCATGCACGTAGCATTTGGGAGGCCACGAGGAGAGTCTGGTCTTTACCACAGGACCAATTACTTGTTAATAACGGTGAAGAGTGGTTGCTAAACTTGCTGCTTAACTGTGACGTACTTCAGCGCGATCGTGTTATTATGCTTATTTGGCGTATTTGGCAATTAAGGAATGATCTCACTCATGATAAATAGGTTCCCCCGGTGGAGGCTACGGTGGACTTTTTGGATAGCTATATGAAGTCTGTTGGAGATACTAGGATGTTGAGTATAGAGGAAATAATTAAGGGAAAAATGTCGATTGCAGATTGGGCTTTGCCTCAAGTGCGAGCTACTTCACGGTCTAGGCCTTGGCCACCTCCAACGCCTGATTTTGTTGCTCTGTCAGTAGATGGATCCTTTTCAGTGGAGTCTGGTGAGGCAGCAGTGGGAAAGGTTTTGAGACGAAGCAACGGATCTGTTATTTTTGCTGCTTATCGGTTTATTTTCAATTGCAATGATGCACTGGAGACGGAGATACATGCAATCATGCAAGGAATGGCACTCGCTATTCAACACACTAACCTTCTAGTCATTGTCCAATCTGACTCAAGTGAGGCGTTGTCCAGTTTAACAGAGGATGGGTTAGATCGTTCGGCATATGGTCATCTCGTGGCTGAAATTAAGGAGTTGATGAAGGTCAGGGAATTTATTCCACAAAAATTAACTAGGTATCAAAATAGAGTTGCCGATTGTCTGGCAAAGTATAGTCGTACTGAGTGTACCACGGCTGTGTGGATGCACCAAGGACCACCATGTATTGAGGATCTTTTGCCTTTCGACTGTAACTCTTTAAATATGGAATAAAACTCCTTTGATTCGCAAAAAAAAATAAAAAAAAATCTGTTTTTATAGAAAGGCTAGTGGCATACAATGAACACCATGGTGTTTGGGTGTAATTAAGTAGACACGGCCTCTCAGGATTTGTTTAACCAATTTAGTCTGCGGCCTATCAGTAGAATTTGTGATGTATGAGACTCATTTTTCTATGATTTTTTTATTTTGAATTTGTTCAACATGTACGCTCGGCACAATGAGACGCTGGCTCGCCGCCTCGCTGGCCACGATACATAGGCGGAACATATGTCGTCTACCCTGCACTACCGTACCACGCACGCAGGTTTTGGTGTCACGCAGCTGCACACATGCTCCAACCACCGTACGTCCACTTATTGCCACATATCCCGCCGGATAAGGTTGGTGGTATGGTACGCAACCCGACCACCTCCTGGACCGCTCGTTTGCTAGCCGATCGGCCTCCTCCTCCCGTGTCCTCTCTCTACCGTCTGAGCTGTGGCATCGCAGCCCCGCCCTCTCTTCTTCCTCTCCCCTACCAAACTCTCCGTAGTGCCGTCGTTAATTAATGTACAGCAATGGCTGTGGCCTCCATGGTTCATGCACCATCTCTCCTTGCAGTCCAGACCTTCCGCGGACAGAGGAATGCTGCCGCTAACTGCTCACCAAGAGCGGTGGCTTTCAGAGTTCGGGCAGCGAAGCTTCCTGCAGGAGTAAGTTCCTGCATCCATGGCTCCCTTCCTCGCTTCCTTCAATTTCGTTTTTATCAGATAAAATCTTTTGTGCTTGCTTCATGTCTAGCGTTCAGAAGTAAGTGCGTGCTTTAACTTTTAAAGTTTTTACTGAAAACTTTGGTGTTACTTTCTGTCAGGTCCAGGTGCCAAAGGCGCAGCCCAAGCTGAGTGAGCCGTTCCTGGGGTTCACCAGGACCGCGGAGGTCTGGAACTCCAGGGCCTGCATGATGGGCCTCATCGGAACCTTCATCGTGGAGATGGTAAGAAAATCTCATAATTCGATTTGCTTCGTTGTATATATGCATGTGTGATGATAGATGCGTTTTGGGGGCTCTGATTTTTTCAGATATTGAACAAAGGTGTTCTTGAGATAATCGGTTTCGAAGTGGGAAAAGGCCTCGATATTCCGTTGTAGTCTGCTCTCCCCTCCCTCTCTATGAGATGTTGCTGCTCCGGAGATAAGAGCCACAGGAAAAGATTGTAGCCACCAATGGCTATGCTATGCATCATAGTAAATATATAAACGAGCTTTGAGCATTCCATTGTGCTTGCTATTTTTCATTTTACACTCGTCTTACCGAAGTGATTGACAGAGTGATCTTCAACACTCGACAATATTCTGCTGAACTGGGTGATAGTTCGTAGTGTTAATATGAAAACTTGTTTGTTGTTTTGAAAAGAAAAACTGAAGTTGTCCATGTTTTGAAAAGTATGCTTGACTTATAAATCATAATGAAGTGGCACAACGCGAGCCTATCACCCTCTCTTTTCGGCTCGAGCTTTTGGTTGAACTGGTGCTTTTAAATTTTGGATGGCGAAGTCGGTTGCTAAGGGTAGGGGTGGATTAATGTGCTTCTCGGCACATTAAGGTTGGCTCCTTAAGATCGTGCTCATTAAGACTCGATTCGTTAAACTTAATTAGCAAAAGACACTGCTTGTGAGTGCTTGTTAACATATTACGATCATTTAGTGCCTACGAGATGAGAGTGTGGGTGTGATTTTGCTGAACAAAGATGGTGACTACAGGAGGAGATGCGCTAGATTGTTGTTTACTATGAGTTAAGTTTGGTCGATTAGATTGAATAGATGGGTTGAGATGCCACGAAAATGTTTGTCACGTAAGATAAAAATATGTGTTGTCCTTTGCTATTGAGCTGCTCGTCCAAACTCTTTAGCTCGTCCGTTAAGCTCATTAAGTTTAACAAGCGATATCAGTGATTGACTTCGTTCATTAAGAAGCAAATTAGAAACTTAACGAGCCGAGTTATATCAAGCACTCATTAGGCTCAAAAGCTATGAGCTTTTGATCCATCCCTAGCTAAGGGCACTCACAATATATGAAAAGCCTTGTCCATAAACCAAGAAATGCTATTTATTAGTTATCAAGACAGTCATATTTTCCTACTCTGGTCATTCAAAAATGGTAGATATTTTTTATTCTTCGCGTGTTGATGGTGGTGTGGGTGGGTGGGTGGGGTTGGGGCAGAGGGATGGCCCGACCCAATCGGGATCTCAAGACTCCAACGCCAACGCAGAATAGTAGCGATTTACCCGTTTTTCTTTGGGTTTGCTCAGAGGTTTCTTGTGTTTTTTCTTCTATGTTTTTTCTTTAGTTTTTAATCCTTTTTTTTGTATGTTTTTCTGTTCATTTTGTTTTTATCCTCTTTCCTTTTTTTAAATCCGTGTGTAAATTTTTAAAATTTCATCAACACTTTTTAAAAATTCATTAACATTTTTCAACTCATGAAAATTTTTAGAATTCATGCTCGAATTTATAAAATGTGAACATTTTAAAATTCATGAATAATTTTGAGAATTCGGATAAAAAATGATTGCATTGTGTAGATAGCTTGTAAGAATATTTTTCAAATAAACGATATCATTTCACAATAAAATTTTCAGTGCTCGGAACCAGTGAAAGTCGGATAAAAATCATGAAAAGCCGGAAAAAGGTCAAGAAATCAAACTACCGATGGTAGTGCCCATAATGAGCACATGACGCACCGCCCGTCTCCAGACAGTCAACCCGTTGTCATGCTGCATATGCCGGGGATACTAACATGTCCGGGCGGCCCTATTCCTCCAATGCAATACATCACTTACTGTGAGACATAACTCGTTCTCACCTACAGAGTTCGTTGAAAGTGGGTTGGCCCAATAACTGGTACCAAGCGGTTTTGGGAAGATTGTGAGGATCGCTCGCGGAACCTTCCTCCCAATTTTGGTCGATTTTAGGAAGGTCCTATGAGGGTTTTTTTGTTTTTTGTTTTTTCATATCTGTGTTTTTCTCTAACGATTTTCATATGTCTTTCTTTTGGTTTTTCACATTTTTCATTCTTTATGTTCATTGTTTTGGTAATTTTTTTAAAATACATGTCGACCTTTTCTGAATACACATTGAACATTTTTTGTATTCAAATCAATCAATTTTTAGAAACACACTGAACTTTTTCGAAATACATCCTGAACATTTGTAAAATGCACATTGAACATTCTTTTAGTTTAGTATTTTTCAAAAAATTCATGAATTTTATTTAAAATATGCAAAGTGTTAGAACCTTTTCTAGATGGCACCAACAATTTTCTATACCTTATAAGAATTATTCTTAAATTGCATAAACAATTTTTGATACCTGATGAGCATTTTTCGAAAATGTCATGAAACATATTTTTAAAATGTTTAAACATTTTTTGAGTGGTACGGACATTTTCTAAAAATTATGTGAACAAAAATTTTCATTGCCCTGATTGTTTTTTAATGTCAAGAATAAAATTTAAAGCACGTGAATATTTTCTAAATGTGACAAACATTTTTGTAAATGGTACGAACATATTTTAAAATTGCACAACCAATATTTTTCACTGCTTTAAAAATTTAAAGCACGGTGAACATTTCAAAATTTACGCAACATATTGTTTCAAATATGTATATTAGGATCTTGGGAAATATAAACAAAAAGAAACAAAAAGTAAAAAAAAGCAGAACAAACTATTGAACAAAGGAAGGATGGAGTGTTATATTGGACCGACCCACTAGCACGTCGCTTGAGGCGAGGCTACGGCTGATTTCACGTGGAGCGAGATATAGAGATGCCCGCCCTCTTCGGTCTTATGCCCGGGTGCTTTTACGAAGAAAAAAATTAGGCTAGGCTTAATTGCTCAGAGGGTATGTTTACAGGGATAAAAATGAGACCCAACCGTATATGACGACCTGATCTAATGACAAAGAATGCCTTTATGGTTGGTTATGGTTGCAGCTGACACCTATGGGCTATGGTTGAAGAAACCCCTATAAAATTCGATGGGTGTAAGGGATTTGGTGCAGCAGACACCTATGGGCTATGGGTGAAGAAGCCCATATAAAATTCGTGCTTAAACTGAGCCTAAAAATCTGTCTGAGCCCATCATAGGCGGGAGCGCGAGACTGGGCGGGCCAACCCAGCTCGAGGGAGCCCACAGACTGGTTTTTTATTCTTTTTTTCACGTTTTTTATTTTCCTTTTTGGCATTTTTTACTTTAGTTTGTACTTCCAAATATTCTAAATAGAAATGTTAGAAAAAACACTGTTCATAAAATAATTAAAAATGTTAATCTAGCATTTGTAAAGATGTTAAATGTGTATAAAACATGTTTCTCATATATACGAAAAATGTATACAAGAAAATACAATGTGTATGAAAAAGTTGATCATGTATTTAAAAAATGCTAATCAAGCATTTGAAAAACTTATCTATTTAAAAATGTTAAACGTGTATAAAAATGTTCCTGATGTATACCAAAAATGTTGAACGTGTATTAAAAAAATTGAATGCTCCACGTTTTGGCGCCGGCAACGGTGATTCCTGCGGGTGTCACATACCTCTTGGGGTGTTGATGTTGGTTTCCTCTCAATGTTAGGGTTTCATATGAAAACCCTAGCCCGTCTTTTTGGGCGCGATAGCGGGGCGTTGCGCCGATACACTCTTGGTGGCATCATTGAGGACTCTAGGTACCATTCGGTTGCAGCGCATCGATGTCTTCGGACTTGTTATGATCCCGGAGTGAAGCTTCTTCGGCTCTGACGTGGAGTGCTTTCGTTGGTTTTGATCCTGGCATGAAGCTTCTTCGGCTCTGACGTGGAGTATTTTTGTTTGTTCTGATCCTGGCGTGAAGCTTCTTCGTTTCTGACGTGGAGTGTTTTCATTGGCCTCCTGTCTTTTACACGTGTCCTCGTAGTCATCGACCTCGGTCCTCGCTATCCGTTGGAAGGATCGGAGCTCCACGACTCAGAGCGAGAGGGTAGACGGCTGGTCTCTCTGGCAATAACTTGGTGTGTTTGGTGCATCAGGGGCAGGTGGTTTTTCAAGGTGGCACGGCCCAGTTCATATTCGATAATCTAGGTCCCTTCTTGTTAGGTGTGGCAACTCATGTCTTTATACTCTGCTCTGGGTTGGTGGCGTTCTCGCTGTCCATTCATATGTCATTTTTATCTTCCAATATGTTTTTTGGGGGATTTTCCCATCAGATGGTTTTTGTGCCTCCACACGAAGCAAATCTGTGTCTCCCATGGAGGAAAAACACGTGTTGTTTTCCTTTTTCGAGAGGCACAACTGTGCGCTCATGGAAGCAAATCTGTGCCTTCCGTGGAAGCAAAAAAAACGGGTTGTTTGAGAATTTTTTTCTTCAAATTTTTCTCTCCAAAACCTAGGGAAAACCAGACGAGAACCGAAAAAGCCAAAAAACCCATCTAAAACCCGAAAAGGCGTACAGAGAAAAAAAAACAAAGTCCCAAGAGAGCGCCTGTGGCGCCCCCGACTCGACCGTGCACTAATCATACACGCAAACGTGCACAATCAAGATCAGAGACTCACGGGATGATATCACAACACAACTCTAGACACAAATTTAAAGAGAAAACTTTATATTACAGAACGGGGTCACGAGGACCCGAATACATAAGTCAGCGGAAACAAGTATATCTGAGTACAGACATAATTAAACAAGGTTGCCTTAAGAAGGCTAGCAAAACATCGACAACTAGATCGAAAGGCGTAGGCCTCCTGCCTAGGGCCTCCGAACTTACTCCTGGTCGTCGGGCTCCTGGTAGTAGTAACCTCCGAGGATCTCCGGATCCTGGTAGTAGTCTCCTGCGGTGAACTCTGGATCCTGGGCTCCGTCGTCTGATCGCAGCAACCGGGTATGGGGAAGAAGGTAGCAAAGCAACCGTGAGTACTCATCCAAAGTACTCACAAGACTTACATCAGATCTATGCTAATTATGCATCAGGTATCAAGGAAAAGGTATGTCGGTGGGCAAGACTGCAGAATGCCAGAGGAGAGGGGAAAGGCTAGCCTATCGAAGACTAGCATCTTACAGCAATCTTGCAACATTTAGAAGAGAGTAGAACATAGTAACATGTATTATCAGATGTATATTAGCAATGCCCAGAGATCCTTTCTCGAGTACCCTCCGAGAAAGCGACCTCGGAGCCAATATCACATTTTATATCATCTTAGTATCCGGTTCTAGTTATAGTAGATCGGGATACAACTCCGAGCGTCCTGTTACCGTGGACACGGCTATTCGAATAGATTAACTTCCCTACAGGGGTGCACTACTGCTACCCAATACGCTCGATTACCTTTGGCCGGACACACTTGTCTGGGTAATGCCCGGCCTCGGATAATCGACACGCCGTAGTCCTAACTAGGCTCTCCAGAGAGGTCAGCACGCCGGTCTAAATCCTAAGTGCGAAGGGGTCATGGGCCCATCACCCTAAGCACTCTTGCACGTTGCGTGGGCGGCCGGGACCAAGCCTAGCCTCTGTATACACAAGCAAGCGTAATCAGCTCACCCGGGCGCATGCCGCTCAATCGTGACGTCTGACAGAGCTTTCGGTAGGAACGTACGACGCCGAGGGCCCCATAACCATTATCCCGCGTAGTGGTTAGTGCGTATAGGCACGTAGCTAACTCAGATCAAATACCCAATCCATTATCGCATTATGAATAACTCGCGGAGACGAACAGGATCACCCGTCGCCCCGACTTGGTAACACGCGGACCACGACCAGGGACCAGGCCCACCTCTCTCCTAGGTAGTCTCCGCCTACCCTGTTAGCGGCCCTTGTGAAGCAAGTCAGTTAGCGGCTTCGCAATCTTGGAGAAATTCTCCACAAAATGGCAGCAATAACTAGCAAGTCCGAGAAAACTTCTGACTTGCTTGACATTCTTCGGAGGAGTCCAGTCAAGAATAGCCTGAACTCGTTCAGGGTTACCAGCTATACCATCTTTGGAAATCACATGACCAAGATAGGTCACCTCAGATAACCAGAATTCACACTTGGAATATTTGGAATATAGCTGATGTTCTCGAAGCTTCTCCAGTACAAGCCGAAGATGTTCAGCGTGTTCTTCTTCATTCTTAGAGTATACAAGGATATCATCCAAATAAACCATGACAAACTTGTCGAGGTAGTCCATGAAGATGTAATTCATTAACCGAGAGAAAGTTGCTGGAGCATTGGTTAAACCGAAAGACATAATGGTGTACTCGTATGAGCCATAAAGAGTAATGAAGGCTGTTTTCGGAATATCCTCTTTACGAACTCTAATCTTGTGGTAACCCAACCTCAGATCAAGTTTAGAGAACACAGAGGATCCAGTGAGTTGATCATATAGATCATTGATTCTGGGAAGTGGATATTTGTTCTGGATTGTGGCTTGGTTGATGGGCCGATAGTCCTGGACCAATCGGTTAGTTCCATCCTTCTTCTTAACGAAGAGAGAAGGTGCTCCCCAAGCAAAGGAACTTGGGCGAATGAAACCCTTGCGAAGTGATTTGTCGATTTCCTCCTTAAGCTCAAGGAGTTCATGCGGCGGCATCTTGTAGGGATGCTTCGCAATAGGAGTGGTGCCCGGTTTCAAGTCAATGACGAACTCGACGGCTCTAACAGGGGGTAGTCCGGGGAGTTCTTCTGGAAAGACATCTTGGAATTCTCTAACGACTGGAACGTTCTCGATTCCCTCGAGATGTGAAGCATTCAAAGCATATATTTCGGCTTTGACATTTCGGATAACTCGAGCAGTATAGTTTACTATCTCATCGGAAGGGTGAAGGAGTTGGACTATTTTAGTAGCACAGTCGATTGAAGCAACATGAGCCTTCAACCAATGCATTCCCAGAATGAGGTCTATGTTGGAAGACTTCAAGACGATGGGAGAGACAAGGAATCCCAATCTTTCAATTTCAACGGTGACATTATGTGCCACCATATTAGTGCGGCATTGTCCCACAGGGGTGCTTACAACTAGGGGAGGGTTCATCTTTTCAAACGTGATGTCATGCGCTAATGCAAATGCTTCCGACATGAATGAATGAGATGCTCCTGAATCAAATAAAACAGAAGCTGGTACTGAGTTAACGAGAAGAGTACCCATCATAGAAGCAAGTTGATTCTGAGCTTCTTCAAGATCGACGTGGTTAGCATGCCCACGACCATAAGCAGAGGCCCCAGTATTATAGTTGCGGGGCTGGTTGTTACCACGGCCATTGCCACGGCCAGTTGAGGGAAGTGCCAGCTGATTTTGATTCTGACGACAGTCTCTGGCACGGTGACCTGGGCGGGCACACCTGAAGCAGCCGTCATCAGGACGAAGAGCAGTAGTATTGGGTGGAGTAGCTTGAACTCTCGGGTGTCTCAGTGGTGGAGGAGGCAGACGAGGTGCAGCATAAGAAGGCCTCTGTGCAGGGGCAGCTGGACGGTCACTAGTAGAAAACAGACCATTCGTCCGCCCCTTTAGTCCCGGTTTGATTACGGCCCGGGACTAATGTGACCATTAGTCCTGGTTCAAATGGCTAGGAGCGGTCGGGGGCACAGGCATCATTAGTCCCGGTTCATTTTGCACCTATTGTCCCTGTTTGTGATACAAACCGGGACTAAAGGTGTGGTGGCAGGCTGGTGTCAGGCTGGGGCCCCACGTGCCCCTTTAGTCCCGGTTTGTATCACAAACCAGGACTAAAGGTTCTACCTATAGTCCCGGTTTGTGATACAAACTGGGACTAAAGGGGTGGTGGCAGGGTGGTGTCAGACTGGGGCCCCCACGAGCCCCTTTAGTCCCGGTTTGTATCACAAACCGGGACTAGAGGTGGACCTTTAGTCCAAGTTTGTATAACCAACCGGGACTAAAAACATCCCTATATAAACCCTTCGTCCAGCCCGAGCCCATTCTCTCTGTTTTCCCCTTTCTCTCCTCTGTTCTTCCCCTTGCTCGAGCTCATCCTCCATTTTTGCCAAAGATTTGTCAAGATTTGAAGGCACCCCATCTATCCAAGTGTTCACAAAGGTTAGCAACTTTGTCCTTTCATCTCTCATTGCTAGATTAGCTCGTGCAATGCTCTATAAGTATAGTGATTTGTGGGTTTTAGTTTGGGAGTAATTATGTGGGAGTTTATTTGATTTATATGCAACTTGAGCTCAAATTAACTTCTTAGTTTGCATATGTGTAGGTGTGGTTTACTTAGTGCCTTCCCGTCCCCGTCCTAACCACCGTCGATCGCCCGCACCGTCCCGTCGCCGGCACCACCTTGGTGAGCCTCTTGTTCTTATCCTTTTTATAAATAAAAAATCTTATTTGTATGATTTAGATAGTTAATTGTATAATTTTCTTACATGTATGATTGTTTGTTATACATAGTGCCATGACTTTGATATCCGTCCCCGTCGGCCCTCGTCCGGTTTATGATTCGGATGTGGTATATATATTCTCTTTTATAACTATTTGTTGCATTTCGCGTTTATGACAATTATGCCCATCAAGTTGACATAGATATTTTTTTCTAGGAGGTATGTGAACCGGAAATTGCAACCGACCCTCTTGTCGAGAAGTTAAATTTAGTTGAAAAAGAAAACGAGTATTTGAAAGAAAAATTGAAAAGAATTGAAGAAGAGAAGATGAAATTGGAGTTGTATGTTGCCGATGTCGTCGATGATCACAAGATCAAGATGGATGCAATGCGCTTGAAGATTAGAAAGATTAGAAACTATGCCGTTAATAAAGAGGCTTGGTATCATTATGCTGTTGGATCAATTATTACCTTAGTTGCGATTTTGATCGCATTTGTTGTTGCATTTAAATGCTTTAGCTAGATAGTTTTATGTTGTTTTATGAGAATAAGTGTGTATGAACTTTATGTATGAACTTGTATTAATTTGGTCTTTTCGGTGTTGTGTAATGAAGATGAGTCGGCAAGGGATGTACGATGACCGACGCTCTCCCCAGTTCATTAATGGCGTGCATAGTTTTTTGTGTGCGGCTGAGGCAAACAAGCGGAATGGTTTTATGTGTTGTCCATGTGGTGTCTGTAAGAATGATAGTAATTACTCTAGCTCAAAAGTCATTCACGTCCACCTGTTTACGTCCGGTTTCATGTCCGGATATAACTGTTGGACCAAGCACGGAGAAAGAGGGGTTCTAATGGAAGAGAATGAAGAAGAAGAGGATGATGACAACTATGCTGGGTTCCCTGAATACGATGGTACTACAATGGAGGAAGAGAATGAAGAAGAAGAAGCTGAAGAAGAGGCATCAGATGAGCCCGCTGATGATCTTGGTCGGGCCATTGCTGATGCAAAGAGAAAATGCAAAAGTGAAAAGGAGAAGTTGAAGTTGCAGCGCATGTTAGAGGATCACAAAAAATTATTGTACCCAAATTGCGAAGATGACAAGAAAAAGCTGGGTACCACACTGGAATTGCTGCAATGGAAGGCAGAGAATGGTGTAGCTAACAAGGGATTTGAAAAGTTGCTGAAAATGTTAAAGAAGATGCTTCCAAAGGACAACGAATTGCCCGACAGTACGTACGAAGCAAAGAAGGCTGTCTGCCCTCTATGATTAGAGGTGCAGAAGATACATGCATGCCCTAATGACTGCATCCTCTACCGCGGTGAGGAGTACGAGAATCTGAATGCATGCCCGGTATGTGGTGCATTGCGCTATAAGATCAGCCGCGATGACCCTGGTGATGATGTTGAGGGCGAGCACCCCAGGAAGAGGATTCCTGCCAAGGTGATGTGGTATGCTCCTATAATACCACGGTTGAAACGTTTGTTCCAAAACAAAGAGCATGCCAAGTTGATGCGATGGCACAAAGAAGACCGTAAGAAAGACGGGAAGTTGAGAGTACCCGCTGATGGGTCGCAGTGGAGAAAAATCGAGAGAAAGTGGCAGGACTTTGCAGATGACGCAAGGAACGTATGGTTTGGTTTAAGTGCAGATGGCATTAATCCTTTTGGGGAGCAGAGCAACAATCATAGCACCTGGCCTGTGACTCTATGTATCTATAACCTTCCTCCTTGGTTGTGCATGAAGCGGAAGTTCATTATGATGCCAGTGCTCATCCAAGGCCTCAAGCAACCCAGCAATGACATTGATGTGTACCTAAGGACATTAGTTGAAGAACTTTTTACAGCTGTGGGACATAAAAGGTGTACGTGTGTGGGATGAGCACAAACAGCAGGAATTTGATCTACGAGCGTTGCTGTTTGTAACCATCAATGATTGGCCTGCTCTTAGTAACCTTTCAAGATAGACAAACAAGGGATACCACGCATGCACGCACTGTTTAGATGAGACCAAAAGTATATATTTGGATAAATGTAAGAAGAATGTGTACCTGGGACATCGTCGATTTCTTCCGATCAAGCATCTCTTAAGAAAGAAAGGCAAGCATTTCAAAGGTGAGGCAGATCACCGGAAGAAGCCTCGCCACCGTACTGGTGATGATATACTTGATATGGTCAAGGATTTAAAAGTAATCTTTGGAAAGGGTCCTGGCGGACAATCTGTTCCGAATGACGCTAATGGACACGCACCCATGTGGAAGAAGAAATCTATATTTTGGGACCTACCCTATTGGAAAGACCTAGAGGTCCGCTCTGCAATCGACGTGATGCACGTGACGAAGAATCTTTGCGTGAACCTGCTAGGCTGCTTGGGCGTGTATGGGAAGACAAAAGATACACCGGAGGCACGGGAGGACCAGCAACGTATGCATGGAAAAGACGGCATGCATCCAAAGCAGTATCAAGGTCCTGCCAGCTACGCTCTTACCAAAGAAGAGAAGGAAATCTTCTTTGAATGCCTGCTCGGTATGAAGGTCCCGTCTGGCTTCTCGTCGAATATAAAGGGAATAATAAATATGGCAGAGAAAAAGTTCCAGAACCTAAAGTCTCATGACTGCCACGTGATTATGACGCAATTGCTTCCGGTTGCATTGAGGGGGCTTCTACCGGACAACGTTCGATTAGCCATTGTGAATCTATGTGCATTCCTCAATGCAATCTCTCAGAAGGTAATCGATCCAGAAATCCTACCAAGGTTACAGAATGATTTGGCGCAATGTCTTGTCAGTTTCGAGTTGGTGTTCCCACCATCCTTCTTCAATATCATGACGCACGTCCTAGTTCACCTAGTCGACGAGATTGCCATTCTGGGTCTTGTATTTCTACATAATATGTTCCCCTTTGAGAGGTTCATGGGAGTCTTAAAGAAATATGTTCATAACCGTGCTAGGCCAGAAGGAAGCATCTCCAAGGGCCATGAAACAGAGGAGGTCATTGAGTTTTGTGTTGACTTTATTCCTGACCTTAAGCCGATTGGTGTTCCCGAATCGCGACATGAGGGCAGACTGGGTGGAAAAGGCATGCTAGGAAAGGATTCAGTAATATGTATGGACGGGCATTCTTGGGCGCAAGCACACTACACAGTTCTACACAATTCCAGCTTGGTGGCTCCGTATATCGAGTAACACCTGGATAGTGTACGCTCCAAGAACCCGGAGCAGTCTGAGCCCTGGATCAAACATACACACATGGCGTCATTTGGCGGTTGGTTGCAAACACGTCTCATGCATGACGACACTATTGGAGATGAGCTGTACTTGCTGGCCAAGTCACCATCTTCGACTATATCGACTTTCAAAGGGTACGAGATAAATGGGAATACATTTTACACGATCGCCCAAGATAAAAAGAGCACCAACCAAAACAGTGGTGTCCGCTTTGATGCAGCAAACACCAATAGGCCAAAGGACACATATTATGGTTACATAGAGGAGATATGGGAACTCGACTATGGGCGTGATTTGAAGGTCCCTTTGTTTCGGTGCAAATGGGTCAATCTGACTGTAGGCGGGGTAAAGGAAGATCCGCGGTACGGAATGACAACAGTGGATCTCAACAATCTTGGGTACACAGACGAACCATTCGTCCTAGCCAATGATGTGGCGCAGGTTTTCTATGTGAAGGACATGCCTACCAAGCCGAGAAAAAGAAAAGATAAGGAAGCGAATACATCATACGATGAGCCAAAGCGCCACATAGTTCTTTCAGGGAAAAGAAACATCGTGGGAGTGGAGGACAAGACAGACATGTCAGAAGATTATGAAAAGTTTCATGAAATTGCTCCCTTCATAGTGAAGACTGACCCAAGCATCCTGTTAAATGATGAAGATTGTCCATGGTTACGGCGCAAAGGGACACACGCGAAGAAAAAGTTTTATACCCCAATATCCCACTCTGGGATGTGACCGGCTTCACCGTCATCACTTTCTTCTCTAGTGAGTTTCTGGACTTATCTGGAAAGTCCCATTTCGGACAAACCAGAGGGAATCTTTGTAATAGTTAGGGTATATATGTGTTTTGGCATTTGAAACGCGAAGGAACGCTATTTTTCATGCATTTATTGATTTTTTTTGAGCTAAATGACCCTGAAATTGAAAAGCACTACAAATGAACTCTGAAAATGTTGAAACTTGGCATGGTATCATCATTTCACCCACATAGCATGTGCTAAAAAGTTGAGAGGGTTACGGCAAAAACTGGATGCACTTTGTGTACAAACTGGACAATCTCTTTCGAAGTATCTGGGTTTCGGACGAAAACTCATCTGTTACAAAGGCATTTTATTTTTTTAAACATATTTTAACTCTAGACTTTTTGTGCGTTCAATATGCACCATTCAAAACCACGTCATCAATTTTCAACCCTTTCTGACTTCATTTGCTATTTTTCATGCATTTATAGATTTTTTTGAGCTAAATGACCCTGAAATTGAAAAGCACTACAAATGAACTATGAAAAGGTTGAAACTTGGCATGGTATCATCATATCACCCACATAGCATGTGCTAAAAAGTTGAGAGGGTTACGGCAAAAACTGGATGCACTTCGTGTACAAACTGGACAATCTCTTTCGAAGTATCAGGGTTTCGGACGAAAACTCATCTGTTACAAAGGCATTTCATTTTTTTTAAACTTATTTTAACTCCAGACTTTTTGTGCATTCAACATGCACCATTCAAAGCCACATCATAAATTTTCAACCCTTTCTGACTTCATTCGCTATTTTTCATGCATTTAATGCTTTTTTTGAGCTATAAAACTAAAAGAGCCATACAGAATCTGTTTTTGATTAAAACACCTATTTAAATAACCTAAAAATTACCAAATTGAACATACTGATAAAACACACTAATATTAAACAGCAGGAAAAAGAATCACTCAAAAATCTATTTTTAAAGTAAAGT
Organism: Elymus sibiricus; assembly: GCA_039707655.1. Lineage (NCBI taxonomy): Eukaryota > Viridiplantae > Streptophyta > Magnoliopsida > Poales > Poaceae > Elymus > Elymus sibiricus. Next base: position 390,413,920 of record CM077674.1, read on the forward strand.
TATTCACACAAATTTCAAAGAATTCAAATTTAAACTATTCAAATTTGAAAACTACTGGCACTAACAGAAAGTTTATAATTTTTGTGACCTAAACCAAAAAGATTCACTCAAAAACTCTAAATATTTGGCTGTAAGTAGAAACAAAAGAAAAAAAATAAAGCAAAAAAAACTGGAAAAGACCTTTAGTCTCGGTTGGATCCACCAACCGGGACTAAAAAATTGATATGCAAAAAATAAAAAAATGCCCGCCTAGGCCACCACGGCCTGCATACGACTAGAAACCCAACTATATATGGGCCAGGATGCAGGCCCGCAGGGCAAGTAGGCCCCACAGGGCAGAGAGGAACGGTTCGGCATGTACTGCCTGCTTTAGAGAGGAACTCGAGACGGAATGCGCAGTGGGGCTTATAAACAGGTGCGAGTGCCCCTCGCTTGGCGAGGTGGGACTAAACTTCTACCACGCTAGGACCAACCCTTTAGTCCCGGTTGGTGGCTCCAACTGGGACTAAAGGCCCCCCTTTAGTCCCGGTTCGAGCCACCAGCCGGGACTAAAGGCCTGGGCTTCCCGCCGCTCGGCCTGGTGAAATTCACCTTTAGTCCCGGTTGGTGGCTCGCACCGGGACTAAAGGGGGGCCTTTAGTCCCGGTTGGAGCCACCAACCGGGACTAAAGGTGTCTGTATATAAGTAGCCCTTTGCCAAAATTCCAAACTCATCTGCAGTTTCCCCCGACGGCGCCGAAGACCACGACGCCGCCAGGCTGCCGGACTTCGACGTCGCTGTCCGGCCGCTCTGCTCCCAAGCGCCGCCCGAGCCCGCGCCGGCGCCGCCACGCTAACCGTCGCCGCCGCTCCTCCGCGCGCGCCCGCCTCGCGATCGACCGCTCCTCCACAAGCCGCCGCGGCCCGAGCCCGCGCCGTCTCCGCGCTCCTCCCCACCTCTGGCGTTCTCCTCCGTCTCCGGCGCCGCTCCTCCGTCTCCGGCGTCCTCCCCGCCTCCCTCCACCCCGACGATCCCGGCCGGTGAGCTAATATATATATGTATGTATGTATGTATACAATGTATTAGATGTTGTAGATGCTTAGTATTTGCTTAGTATATGTATGTATGTATACAATGTATGTATGTATGTAGATGAACGGTGGAATTTGCATAGATTTTTTTTTTCACTAGCTAGTTTTTTTCTTTCTGTTTTTTAGTTTTTTATACTTTTGCATAGATTTGCTAGAATGTTGTATCATGTATAGTATAGAAAAAATTTGCATAGAAAAAAGTTGCATAGAAAAAAGTTGACCACATGTATTAAAAATATTTTAATGTTGTATCTTAAAAATATTGATCAAAAACATGTTAATATCTTATTTGTAAAATGTTAATATCTTAATGTTGTATTTGCAAAAGTTTGTCATGTATTTGCAAAATCAAGTGAACAAGAATTACAAAAATCATAATCAAGCATTTAAAAAATGTTAAATTTGCATAGAAACATTTTTGGCGTCGATGATGCCCGGCCAGCATCCTCGGCGTCGACTCGGAGGCGACAACCTGCTTGAGAGGCGCCATGTCCGGGACTGGGCTCCGCCGGGCTGGCACTGGGAGGTGCTACCTTCCGGGGCGCGCAACTTGGTGAGGAACCGGGCTCCCATCGTCGACCCGGAGCTTCTTTGGTGGCGGTCGCGTGGGACGCTATCGGTGCAGAGGGAGCCGGCCCCCGAGAGGGTGGTACGTCACCGTGTCAGGGAGGAGGACGAGCACGTCCGTCGCTACATGGTTGCGTTGGACGACAACTTCTCCAATACCTGGCAGTTTCTTCAGGGATCTCACCCGAGCTATGATCCTGTGATGGTTCCTTCTCTTTGGGTGTTCACCGCCCGCGGCTCAGGAACCGGGAGTCGACGTCCAGTTTGATTGGGCGAGCCAACTGGATTATTCGATAGTATTCGATCTGTATTAGCTAGTGATGTTATATGATAATATTCGAGATGTATTAGTGATAATACTCGAGATGTATTCGAGATTATATTCGATGAAGCATTAACTGGATTATTCGAGATGTATTAGTGATATTATTCGAGATGCATTCTAATTTGAATACTAAATTGTTTTATCTTTCTTCTGGATTAGTTAAGCTATGGACGCTAGCGGCAGAGACGACCATGATCAAGAGCATATCATGTTCGACATGATCCGAAACCCAGAAGGTGAACCTGGAGATGACGGCTCACAATATCTGAACGAGGCCAGTGAGGGAATATTTGAGGAAGAACCAACAGACGAAGGGCACACAAACAATGATGGCGAAGGAAATGATCTTCAATTAACAAAGACCGGCGAGGTATATATAAGGCCTCTGGTGATCATTACATGTATTAATTGATTTGTATATATATATATTAATGAATGCACGTAGCGGTGAAACCTGTCTCGCGTAAGCGTACGCGTAATGTCGGTCCGGGCCGCTTCATCTCACAATACCGCCGAATCAAGTATCAACTAGTAACGGCAAGCAATATGTATACACCCACGCCCACAACTCGTTTGTGTTCTACTCGAGATCTCATCTACGCATAGACCTAGCTCAGATGCCACTGTTGGGGAACGTCGCATGGGAAACAAAAAATTTCCTACGCACACGCAAGATCTATCCATGGTGATGAGCATCTACGAGATGGAGAGTGAATCTACATACCCTTGTAGATCGCTAAGCGGAAGCGTTAAGAAACGCGGTTGATGTAGTCAAATGTCTCCGCGATCCAAATCGCAAGTCGTCCCTCGATCCAAACACGATCTAGCGCCGAACGGACGGCACCTCCGCGTTCAACACACGTATGGCTTGATGACGGCTTCACCTCCTCGATCCAGCGAGCGATGGTGAAGTAGTGGATGAGTTCCGGCAGCACGACGGCGTGGTGATGGTGGTGAGGAACAATCTCTGCAGGGCTTCGCCAAGCACTACGGAGATTATGACGGGAGGAACTAGAGGGTTAGGGTTGCCGACACATGGCTTGGGAAATCATGGTGTGTCCCGTGTGTTAGCCCTGCCCCTCCATTTATATGTTGAGCCCTGGGGTCTAAACTTGGAGAGAAAGCCTCCACAAGGTCGGTTTTGCCCGCACAAGGTCGGTTTGGCCCGCACGGAAAGAGTCCAACTCGGATTCCAGCAGTACCGCATACAAGCGGTAGTACCGCTCACGAGCGGTAGTACCGCTTGAGCGGTAGTACCGTTTCACACAAGCGGTAGTACCGCTTATGCGGTAGTACCGCTTCACACAAGCGGTAGTACCGCTTACGCGGTAGTACTGCCTTACCAGCGGTAGTACCGCTTAAGGCAGCAGCAAAACTTCCTTTTGCACTTTCCAATACCTCGTGGGCTTTACCCCTTTGGCCCATATAAAGTGTTGCTGCACCCGAACACTTCGGTAAACACCCGGAACCCCTTCCGGTGAATTCCGGAACCCTTCCGGAGATCAAAACACTATTATCACATATATCAATCTTTACCTCCGGACTCTTCCGGAGATCCTTGTCATGTCCGGGATCTTATCCGGGACTCCGAACAACCTTCGGTCACCAACACAATAACTCAACTATACTAATCGTCACCAAACGTTAAGTGTGTAGACCCTGCGGGTTCGAGAACTATGTAGACATGACCGAGACACCTCTACGATCAATAACCAATAGCGGGACCTGGATGCCCATATTGGCTCCTACATATTCTACGAAGATCTTTATCGGTCGAACCTCTATGTCAAGGATTCAGTTAATCCCGTATGCTGTTCCCTTTGTTCTTCGGTATGTTACTTGCCCGAGATTCGATCGTCGGTATCTCTATACCTAGTTCAATCTCGTTACCGGCAAGTCTCTTTACTCGTTCCGTAATACAAGATCTCGTGGCTAACACTTTAGTCACATTGCTTGCAAGGCTCATTGTGATGTTGTATTACCGAGTGGGCCCTGAGATACCTCTCCGTCACACGGAGTAACAAATCCCAGTCTTGATCCATGCCAACCCAACAGACACCCTCGGAGATACCTGTAGAGCATCTTTATAGTCACCCAGTTACGTTGCGACGTTTGATACACACAAGGTACTCCTCCGATGTCAGGCAGTTGCATGATCTCATGGTCATAGGAACAGATACTTGACATGCAGAGAACAATAGCAATAAACTGACACGATCATATACTATGTTTATAGTTTGGGTCTTGTCCATCACATCATTCTCCTAATGATGTGATCCCGTTATCAAATGACATCTTATGTCCATGGCTAGGAAACCTTCATCATCTTTTGATCAACGAGCTAGTCAACTAGAGGCTTACTAGGGACACAGTGTTGTCTATGTACCCACACATGTATTTGAGTTTCCAATCAATACAATTATAGCATGGATAATAAACGATTATCATGAACAAGGAAATATAATAATAACTAATTTATTATTGCCTCTAGGGCATATTTCCAACAGTCTCCCACTTGCACTAGAGTCAATAATCTAGTTCACATCACTATGTGATTTACATTGTAATGAATCGAACACCCATGCAGTTCTGGTGTTGTTCATGTTTAGCCCTTGGAAGAGGTTTAGTCATCGGATCTGCAACATTTAGATCCGTGTGTACTTTGCAAATATTTATGTCGTCCTCCTTGATGTAATTGCGGATGGAATTGAAACGTCGCTTTATGTGTCTGGTCCTCTTGTGAAATCTTGGTTCCTTGGCTAGAGAAATGGCAACAGTATTATCACAAAACAGAGTCATTGGGTTAAGCGCACTAGGCACTACTCCAAGATCTGTCATGAACTCCTTCATCCAGACACCTTCCTTCGCTGCCTCCGAGGCAGCGATGTACTCCGCCTCGCATGTAGAATCAGCTACCACGCTTTGCTTGGAACTGCACCAGCTAACCGCACCCCCATTAAGAATAAATACGTATCCGGTTTGTGACTTAGAGTCATTCGGATCAGTGTCAAAGCTTGCATCGACGTAACCCTTTACGACGAGCTCTTGATCACCTCCATAAACGAGAAACATGTCCTTAGTCCTTTTCAGGTACTTCAGGATATTCTTGACCGCCGTCCAGTGTTCCACTCCTGGATCACTTTGAAACCTTCCGGCCATACTTATGGCAAGGCTGACATCGGGTCTTGTGCACAGCATTGCATACATGATAGAGCCTATGGCTAAAGCATAGGGGATGACACTCATCTTTTCTCTATCTTCTGCAGTCACTGGGCATTGAGTCTTACTCAACTTCACACCTTGCAAAACAGGCAAGAACCCCTTCTTGGACTGATCCATTTTGAACTTCTTCAAAACTTTGTCAAGGTATGTGCTTTGTGAAAGTCCTATTCAGCGTCTCGATCTATCTCTATATATAGATCTTGATGCCTAATATGAAAGCAGCTTCTCCTAGGTCCTTCATTGAAAAACTCTTGTTCAAATATTCCTTCACGCTTTCCAACATTTCTATATTGTTTCCAATCAGTAATATGTCATCCACATATAATATTAGAAACGCTATAGAGCTCCCACTCACTTTCTTGTAAATACAAGCTTCTCCGTAAACTTGTATAAACTCGAACGCTTTGATCACCTCATCAAAGCGAAGATTCCAACTCCGAGATGCTTGCACCAGTCCATAAATGGATCGCTGGAGTTTGCAAACTTTGTCAGCATTCTCTGGATCGACAAAACCTTCTGGTTGCATCATATACAACTCTTCCTTAAGGAAACCGTTAAGGAACGCTGTTTTGACATTCATCTGCCAAATTTCATAATCGAAAAAGGCAGCTACTGCTAACATGATTCTGACGGACTTAAGCATCGCTACGGGTGAGAAGGTCTCATCGTAGTCAACTCCTTGAACTTGTGAAAAACCTTTTGCCACAAGTCGAGCTTTATAGACGGTGACATTACCGTCCGCGTCCGTCTTCCTCTTAAAGATCCATTTGCTCTGAATGGCCTTACGCCCTTCAGGTAATACTTCCAAAGTCCATACTTTGTTTTCATACATGGATCCCATCTCGGATTTCATGGCCTCTAACCACTTCTCGGAATCCGGGCCCATCATCGCTTCTCCATAGCTCGTAGGTTCATCGTTGTCCAACAACATGACCTCTAAGACAGGGTTGCCGTACCACTCAGGAGCAGTACGCGTCCTTGTCGACCTACGAGGTTCGATAGCAACTTGATCCAAAGCTTCATGATGATCATCATTAACTTCCTCTTCAGCTGATGTAGGCTCTACAGAAACATCTTTCTGCGCTGCGCTACTTTCAGGTTGAAGTAAAGGTTCAACAACCTCATCAAGTTCTATCTTCCTCCCACTCAATTCTTTCGAGAGAAACTCTTTCTCAAGAAACGTTCCGTTTTTAGCGACAAACATTTTGCCTTCGGATCTGAGGTAGAAGGAATACCCAACTGTCTCTTTTGGGTATCCTATGAAGACGCATTTCTCCGCTTTGGGTTCCAGCTTTTCAGGCTGAAGCTTTTTGACATAAGCATCACATCCCCAAACTTTAAGAACGACAGCTTTGGCTTGTTGCCAAACCAAAGTTCATATGGCGTTGTCTCAACGGATTTCGATGGTGCCCTATTTAAAGTGAATGCAGCTGTCTCTAATGCATAACCCCAAAACGATAGTGGCAAATCGGCAAGAGACATCATAGATCGCACCATATCCAATAAGGTTCGATTACGACGTTCGGACACACCATTACGCTGTGGTGTTCCAGGCGGTGTTAGTTGTGAAACAATTCCACATTGTCTTAAGTGACTGCCAAACTCATAACTCAGATATTCTCCTCCTCGATCAGATCGTAGGAATTTAATCTTCTTGTTACGATGATTCTCAACTTCACTCCGAAATTGTTTGAACTTTTCAAATGTTTCAGACTTGTGTTTCATTAAGTAAATATACCCATATCTACTTAAGTCATCAGTGAAGGTGAGAAAGTAATGATAACCACCGCGCGCCTCAATGCTCATCGGACCGCACACATCAGTATGTATGATTTCCAATAAGTCACTTGCCCGTTCCATTGTTCCAGAGAACGGCGTTTTAGTCATCTTGCCCATGAGGCATGGCTCGCATGTGTCAAGTGATTCAAAATCAAGTGACTCCAAAAGTCCATCAGCATGGAGCTTCCTCATGCGTTTTACGCCAATATGACCTAAACGGCAGTGCCACAAGAAAGTGGTATTATCATTATCAATTCTACATCTTTTGGCATCAATGTTATGAACATGTGTATCATTACTATCGAGATTCAATAAGAATAAACCCCTCACATCGGGTGCATGACCATAAAAGATATTACTCATATAAATAGAACAACCATTATTCTCTGATGTAAATGAGTAACTGTCTCGCAATAAACAAGATCCAGATATAATGTTCATGCTTAACGCAGGCACTAAATAACAATTATTCAGGTTCATCACTAATCCCGATGGTAATCGAAGAGCGAGCGTGCCGACGGCGATCACATCAACCTTGGAACCATTTCCCACGCGCATCGTCACTTCATCCTTTGCCAGCCTCCGTCTATTCCGCAGTTCCTGTTTAGAGTTGCAAATGTGAGCAACCGCACCGGTATCAAATACCCAGGCACTACAACGAGAGTTGGTAAGGTACACATCAATAACATGTATATCATATATACCTTGTTTGTTGTAGGCCGCCTTCTTGTCAGCCAAATACTTGGGGCAGTTCCGCTTCCAGTGTCCAGTTCCCTTGCAATGAAAGCACACAGTTTCTGGTTTGGGTCCAGCCTTGGGTTTCTTCACGGGAGGAGCAACTGCTTTGCCACTCTTCTTGGAGTTACCCTTCTTACCCTTGCCATTTTTCTTGAAACTAGTGGTTTTATTGACCATCAACACTTGATGCTCCTTCTGAATTTCAGACTAAGCGGCTTTCAGCATCGCAAACAGCTCGGCGACTGACTTGTTCATCCCGTGCATGTTATAGTTCAACACGAAGCTCATGTAGCTAGGTGGCAATGATTGTAGAACTCTGTCAGTGATAGCCTCTGGCGGAAGGGGCATCCCCAATTCAGCCAGACGGGTGGAGTACCCAGACATTCTGAGTATGTGATCACTGATAGACCCGTTCTCCTCCATCTTGCAAGCATAGAACTTATCGGAGATCTCATACCTCTCGATCCGGGCATTCTTCTGAAAGATAAACTTCAACTCCTGGAACATCTCATATGCTCCATGACGTTCAAAACGTCTTTGAAGTCCCGGTTCTAAGCCATACAATATTGCACATTGAACTATTGAGTAATCTTCAGAACGAGCCTGCCAGGCGTTCACAACGTCTAGAGACTCAACTGGAGCGGGTGGATCACCAAACGGTGCATCAAGGACATAAGCCTTCTGGGAAGCCGTAAGGATAATCCTTAGATTACGGGCCCAGTCCACAAAGTTACTTCCATCATCTTTCAACTTAGCTTTCTCTAGTAACGCATTAAAATTCAGGGGTGCTACGGCGCGAGCCATGATCTACAACATAAATATAGCAAAGACAACTTAGACTATTGTTCAAGATAATGAGTTTAGTTAATCATATTACTTAAAAAACTCCCACTCAAATTGACATCCCTCCGGTCATTCGAGTGTAACATGATCCAAATCCAATACTCAAGTCCGATCATCACGTGAGTTGAGGTGGTTTCAATGGTGAACATCTTCATGTTGATCATATCTACTATATGCCTCATGTTCGACCTTTTGGTCTCTTGTGTTCTGAGGCCATGTCTATACATGCTAGGCTCGTCAAGTTTAACCCGAGTGTTCCGCATGTGCAACACTGGCTTGCACCCGTTGTATGTGATCATAGAGTCTATCACACCCGATCATCACGTGGTGTCTCGAAACGACGAACTTTCGCAACGGTGCACACTCGGGGAGAACACAATTTTTCTTGAAATTTAAGTGAGGGATAACCTTATAATGCTACCGTCGTCCTAAGCAAAACAAGACGCATAAAAGGATTAACATCACATGCAAATCATAAGTGACATGATATGGCCATGAACTTGTGCTTTTGATCTCCATCTCCAAAGCACCGGCATGATCTCCATCGTCACCCGCATGACACCATGATCTCCATCATCTTGATCTCCATCAACGTGTCGCCATGAGGTTGTCGCGCCGACTGTTGCTTCCACGACTATTGCTAACTCATAGCGATAAAGTAAAGAAAAACGGCAAAAATAATTAAAGACAACTCTATGGCTCCTGCTAGTTGCCGTACTCATCGACATGCAAGTCGTGATATTCTATACAACACATGATCATCTCATACATCACATATATCTCATCATGTAATTGGCCATATCACATCACAACATACCCTGCAAAAACAAGTTAGACGTCCTCTAATTGTTGTTGCAAGTTTTACGTGGCTGCTACGGGTTTGCAAGAACCGTTCTTACCTACGCAAAAGCACAACGTGGTGTAGTGATTACTTTTTTTTCTTCTAAAAGAACCCTCTTCATTGAAATCGATTCAACTAAAGTGAGAGAGACAGACACCCGCCAGTCACCTTTATGCAACGAGTGCATGTAGCGGTGAAACCTGTCTCGCTCAAGCGTACGCGTAATGCCGGTCCGGGCCGCTTCATCTCACAATACCGCCGAATCAAGTATCAACTAGTAACGGCAAGCAATATGTATACACCCACGCCCACAACTCGTTTGTGTTCTACTCGAGATCTCATCTACGCATAGACCTAGCTCAGATGCCACTGTTGGGGAACGTCGCATGGGAAACAAAAATTTTCCTACGCACACGCAAGATCTATCCATGGTGATGAGCATCTACGAGAGGGAGAGTGAATCTACATACCCTTGTAGAACGCTAAGCGGAAGCGTTAAGAAACGCGGTTGATGTAGTCGAACGTCTCCGCGATCCAAATTGCAAGTCGTCCCTCGATCCAAACACAATCTAGCGCCAAACGGACGGCACCTCCGCGTTCAACACACGTACGGCTTGATGACGCCTTCACCTCCTCGATCCAGCGAGCGATGGTGAAGTAGTGGATGAGTTCCGGCAGCACGACGGCGTGGTGATGGTGGTGAGGAACAATCTCTGCAGGGCTTCGCCAAGCACTACGGAGATTATGACGGGAGGAACTAGAGGGTTAGGGTTGCCGACACACGGCTTGGGAAATCTTGGTGTGTCCCGTGTGTTAGCCCTGCCCCTCTATTTATATGTTGAGCCCTGGGGTCTAAACTTGGAGAGAAAGCCTCCACAAGGTCGGTTTTGCCCGCACAAGGTCGGTTTGGCCCGCACAGAAAGAGTCCAACTCGGATTCCAGCAGTACCGCGTACAAGCGGTAGTACTGCTTGAGCGGTAGTACCGTTTCACACAAGCGGTAGTACCGCTTATCCGGTAGTACCGCTTCACACAAGCGGTAGTACCGCTTACGCGGTAGTACTGCCTTACCAGCGGTAGTACCGCTTAAGGCAGCAGCAAAACTTCCTTTTGCACTTTCCAATACCTCGTGGGCTTTACCCCTTTGGCCCATATAAAGTGTTGCTGCACCCGAACACTTCGGTAAACACCCGGAACCCCTTCCGGTGAATTCCGGAACCCTTCCGGAGATCAAAACACTATTATCACATATATCAATCTTTACCTCCGGACTCTTCCGGAGATCCTTGTCATGTCCGGGATCTTATCCGGGACTCCGAACAACCTTCGGTCACCAACACAATAACTCAACTATACTAATCGTCACCAAACGTTAAGTGTGTAGACCCTGCGGGTTCGAGAACTATGTAGACATGACCGAGACACCTCTACGATCAATAACCAATAGCGGGACCTGGATGCCCATATTGGCTCCTACATATTCTATGAAGATCTTTATCGGTCGAACCTCTATGTCAAGGATTCAGTTAATCCCGTATGCTGTTCCCTTTGTTCTTCGGTATGTTACTTGCCCGAGATTCGATCGTCGGTATCTCTATACCTAGTTCAATCTCGTTACCGGCAAGTCTCTTTACTCGTTCCGTAATACAAGATCTCGTGGCTAACACTTTAGTCACATTGCTTGCAAGGCTCATTGTGATGTTGTATTACCGAGTGGGCCCTGAGATACCTCTCCGTCACACGGAGTAACAAATCCCGGTCTTGATCAATGCCAACCCAATAGACACCCTCGGAGATACCTGTAGAGCATCTTTATAGTCACCCAGTTACGTTGCGACGTTTGATACACACAAGGTACTCCTCCGATGTCAGGGAGTTGCATGATCTCATGGTCATAGGAACAGATACTTGACATGCAGAAAACAATAGCAATAAACTGACACGATCATATGCTATGTTTATAGTTTGGGTCTTGTCCATCACATCATTCTCCTAATGATGTGATCCCGTTATCAAATGACATCTTATGTCCATGGCTAGGAAACCTTCATCATCTTTTGATCAACGAGCTAGTCAACTAGAGGCTTACTAGGGACACAGTGTTGTCTATGTACCCACACATGTATTTGAGTTTCCAATCAATACAATTATAGCATGGATAATAAACGATTATCATGAACAAGGAAATATAATAATAACTAATTTATTATTGCCTCTAGGGCATATTTCCAACAGGACACACAATTCCGCAACCACAAGAAAAGATTATGAGCCTGGTACGTCGAAGCAGGAAAGCAGACTCCAGAATTCACTGGAGCACTAGAGAAGGCAAAAGATCACTAGGACTTATTTGTGGACTTCAAGGAATCGGAAGCAGCTAAGGAACGGTCGAGGATAAACAAGATCAATGCTGAGAAGAAACTGTTTCACCATGTTATGGGGCCAGGTGGCTACAAGACTGGCCGGCCTAAGTGGGATGAATCTGAGGAAAAGATGATTGCTGCAGGGGTCACTCCAGACACAATGGGTTGGCCTGACAGGTGCAGGACTTGGTTTTATGCGCATGGGGGAAAGTTGGACCCAAAGACAGGGGAGATTATGGTGCAGGCAAATCTTAAAGAAGCCTCAGACGCTTTACTTGTTGCAGTAGATGAGGCTCAAACGGGGGTGTTCCAACCCGAGAGAGAGAACGATGATCTTACAAGCACCCTCGGGAATCTTGAACACCCGGGACGAACACGAGGCAAAGGCGTTGTTCCGTGGGTTGAGGGGTTTGCGGACTGGAATGTCAGTTACAGAAGCCGTGCGAGAAAGAAGAAGCAGGAGGAAGACAAGAAGAAGCAGGATGCAGACCGGCTTCAACTGGTAGAATCAAAGCACGCGGAGTTGGAACGCGCTTTCATGCGGCAGCAGGAGCAGATCGACACACTTAGCCTGGAAAGGGCGTCTCAGCGGCAGCAGCAAGCAGATCCAGCATTGGATAGCACCGTCCCATCTATGCCGAAAAGCAGCGTGGGTTCCACGGGGGTCCCGGCCGATGATGCACTGCTGGCTCGGTACCCCGTGGATGATATCCAAGAGATGACAAGTTATGAGCTACACCTTCCACTGAAGAACATATCCATGAAGGTGGCGGACGGCTATGCTTTACCAAATCCCCCTGAAGCAACCTTCCACGGAAATCCGATTCCACCTGGCTATGCTCGTGTCGGGGTGGATGAAGTTCTGTCAGCATATGACTCACTATAGCTTGACTTTCCTGGAGGTCAAGGGGAGCAGACACTGGGAGAAGCCAAACATGGTATCATTGTATGGAGAAAGGATTGCATCGTCTTTCCAAACTCGACGCCAAGGGCACCGACTCCTCCTCCAAGTCTGCCGCGTCAGCCGACTCCTCCTCCAAGTCCGCCCCGTTAGCCGACTCCTCCTCCAAATCCGCCGCGTCAGCCGACTCCAGCCCACCCCGAGACGGATCCCAGCGCGAGTTCGCAATATCGAACTCTGCAGCGTCAGCGGACTCCCAAGCGGAAGAAAGGACCAAAGAAGAAACCCGAGCCTCCTGCCAAAAAGAAGTTGGCTTATGAGATGACTGAGGACGAAACCAAAGCCGAAGTGGCTGCCCAAGTGAAGGCCCATTTTGCACCAAAACCGCCCTCGCCGCCAAAGGAGAAAATACCTGAGAAAGTCATACAACACTTTCTGGATCTTGCCAAACCGGCTGTGGAGAAAAGTGATTCAGACTATGAGCGCTCTATTAAGAAGTCATATCGTGCACAAAAAGATAAGGAGTCGAGCCTTATAACAGGTAGTAATAAAAGTGGGAAAACTGTTCCCCAGCTGGGAGAACAGGCAGTGCAATCGATCCCCCCGCTCAAGGTGAGTACCACCGATAAGCCGGTAATAACCGACGCTGCTAGACAGATGGCTAGAGAGGCCGGTGTCAATGTGGAACAACTCCTAGGCATCGAGGATCTTCCCACAAATATTGATGACAAGGATCTAGCATGGAAATACATCCCCGGGAACCCTCTGGTCAGGCCTGAGGAGGTCGAGCTTCTACCAACGCAAATGCGCAGATTGCATGACTGGTACCTGAGAGAAGTAGAGGCCGGGCGAGAGAGCCTCATGGTGAAAGTCAAGCCAGAGCATTACTACCATGGAAAAGATGTGTGGATTGAGTTGCCAGAACTTTTTCAGTTATACAATCAAGACGCACTGGACAAATCTCTCGTCAGTTGCTATTGTCTGTAAGTGATTTCTTTCTGTAATTTAAGTCTCTAGCTCGGATCGTTCATTGCCTGTAATTATCCTCACTATATTCTTTTGTGTGGTATTATGCAGAATGAAGATTTCTGAAATGAAAAGAGATGGAGTCTACGGCATTGGGTTCATTGACCCAAATACCATTTATGAAAAAGTGTTAAAAGAAGAACCCGAAGACACAGAGGCCAACTTGCTAATGTTTTTGAAGGAACTAAATGCCAGACCAGAGATAGTATTTCCTTACAACTTCAAGTGAGTGTTACTGTCTTGTACTACAAATTCTATTTTGCTTACTCGATGTTAAGTGTAGTTGATGAGTTATGCATGCCCGCTTATACAAACGTGTGCGCTGTTTCCACTGGATCCTGCTAATCATTAGAGTTGACGAGGGAAAAGTTGAAGTACTGGACTCACTAACTAGAGAACCTAAAGAATACTACGACCTGAAGTTGATGCTCGACAGGTAATTTCAATCATTATCGCACTATGTCGGCCTATTTAGTTCATTTCCTGATATCAAGTAATTAATAACTCCTTTATTCATTTTCTTTGCCTGGCAGGGTTTGGAAAAAGTTCATCAAAGAGGTTGTCGGTCCATGGAAACCAAGCCTGAAATGGTGGCGACCAAGGGTAATTAAGTAGTACTAGCTAGCTAGCTACGTCCGCGCATCTCTTTAATTATAGTTTCAATACCATTATCATGCTTGATTATTATCTGATTGAATTCTATTCTCGTAAAGTGCTTGAGGAAGGCACCGGGGAATAATTTATGTGTATACTACGTTTGCGAGAACATTCACATTATTGTCAACGAAAGGAACAGAGATGCAAGAAATCTTTTGGTATGTAAACACTATTCACAATTCTTTTTACCATTATCTAATATATATACAGACAACTAATATATTCATATTGCTCTCCTTCTTTAAAGATGCAAGAGATGCGGGATTAGCTCCTACCAACGGACCGCATACGAGCACTTCAAGAGGAAATGGCGGGATTTTTGCTTCAGAAGGTCATATCTCCCGACGGAGAATACCATTTCACCTAATGCCTGCATGTAATGATCAACAAGTTGTAGGAGAAACTGTATATACCAAATTGTAAATACCAAATTGTATATATATATGTGTGTATGCATGGTCATACGAGAAATTCTATGATATATGATTGGTTATACGAGAAATTCTAGTATATATGCATAACGTGTACAGTATGTAGTAGCGTAAAATATGTTTGAAATGAAAAAGAATTAAATGGAAAACACAAAATGTAAAAGGAAAATAAACAATAAACCCTAAACCCCTAAACCTTTAGTCCCGGTTGGTGTTACCAACCGGGATTAAAGGTTAAGGGGTTTAGTCCCGGTTCGTGTCACCAACCGGGACTAAAGGTCCCAAGCCCCCGGCGCGCAGTGCCGGCCACGTGGCAGGGATTTAGTCCCGATTTGTGGCCAACCGGGACTAAAGGGAGGCGGCCTTTAGTCCCGATTTGTTAGTCCCAGTTGGTGAACCGGGACTAAAGGTCGTTTCTCCACTAGTGGGTACACGCTGTTGGGAATCCATATGCGACGCTTTTGTGCGGACGAACCTGATGATGATCCAACATCACGGTGGCACTTCTGCGACTCCTATGTTCCATCAGAGCGGTCTCTTCCTGTATAGCCTTGTTCACCAGGGTGGCGAAATCGGGGAAGTCATGAACGGCGAGCGCAATTTTGATGTCGGAGTGCAGCCCAACACGGAATTTCTCCTGTCTGCACGCATCAGTGGCAATGTCTTCTTCAGCATAGTGGGACAGGTTAATGAATTCCCGCTGGTAAACCTCTACAGTCTTATTGCCCTGGGTAAGGTTGCGGAATTCCTTCTTCTTCTTGTCCATTATCCCCTGAGGAATGTAACGGGCACGGAAAGCAGTCTGGAACTCTTGCCAGGTAATGACTATTCCAACAGGTAGTGAATGCCTATGGGTGTCCCACCATTGAGGAGCGGGACCTTTGAGAAAGTATGTCGTGAATGTGACAAAGTTGACAGGGGAACATTCGCAGACTCCATTTCATAAGTGATGTCACGGAGCCAGTCATCAGCATCTAGAGGCTGAGCTGAGTTGCGAAAGGTGACAGGGTTGAGGCGCACAAAGTCCTGCAAAGTTATTGGGCCTGGCTGATTCTGTTGAGCGTTCTGGTTCGGCTGTGGGAACTGAGCCATGATTGCTGTCATGAATTGACGATTCAGCTCGAACTGTTGCATCATGCCGGCCATATAGTCTGGCGGTGGTGGGTGTTCGGCAGCACGGCCACGACCACGACCACGGCCACCTGGTCTAACCATCCTGCTAAAATTTGACAGGGGTAGTTTAGTAAAGGCGAATGCAAGTGCAAGGAGTCATTCATGATGTAACATGACAATGAACAAGAGTGCAATAGATACATAACAGTAGTCATTTAAGACATACAGATCCATACACAGAGTCGGTTACGATCGGATAGTATGAGTTCGGAAAAGAAAATAACCTAGACATACTAGGCGGCACGCAGGCACGCGGTGGAGGGATACAACACTGGGACATAGCAAAGGCTACATCAATGTCGGGGGAAATCAACTGAAGCCTGGGATATGCAAGTGAGGACGCAGGGTGCCCTCAATATGAGGATCCTGCGCTCCGTGAACACTCTGATGCAGGACCTGATCCCTGACTGGAAGAGGACACTATAGATAATTCGATCGCCGGGTGGATGTGATCATGAGAACTTGGAGTCAGAGTTAGTAAAATTTTACCCGAAAAGATGAGAGATGAGAATCCCAGAGTGAAGGAGCGGAATAAAAGATCCTAATCCCATCCATTTGCGATGTGGGCCCGTAAGCCACACAACATTGTTAGTAAAATAGTTTTCAAAGACTAGACTCAACTTCGACCCAGGAGTTGGAAAGGAGCTTCCTACAGGCAGTCGGCTCTGATACCAGCTTGTGGCGCCCCCGACTCGACCGTGCACTACTCATACACGCAAACATGCATGATCAAGATCAGAGACTCACGGGATGATATCACAACACAACTCTAGACACAAATTTAAACAGAAAGCTTTATATTACAGAATGGGGTCACGAGGACCGAATACATGTTTGCGGAAACATGTATATCTGAGTACGGACATAATTAAACAAGGTTGCCTTAAGAAGGCTAGCAAAACTGCGACAACTAGATCGAAAGGCGTAGGCCTCCTGCCTAGGGCCTCCGAACCTACTCCTGGTCGTCGGGCTCCTGGTAGTAGTAACCTCCGGGGATCTCCCGATCCTGGTAGTAGTCTCCTGCGGTGAACTCTGGATCCTGGGCTCCGCCGTCTCATCGCAGCAACCGGGTATTTGGATAAAGGTAGCAAAGCAACCATGAGTACTCATCCAAAGTACTCGCAAGACTTACATCAGATCTATGCTAATTATGCATCAGGTATCAAGGGAAAGGTATGTCGGTGGACTAGACTGCAGAATGCCAGAGGAGAGGGGAAAGCCTAGCTTATCGAAGACTAGCATCTTGCAGCAATCTTGCAGCATTTAGAAGAGAGTATAACATAGTAACATGTAATATCAGTTGTATATTAGCAACGCCCAGAGGTCCTTTCTCGACTACCCTACGAGAAAGCGACCTCGGAGCCAATATCACAGTTTATATCATCTTAGTATCCGGTTCTAGTTGTAGTAGATCGGGATACAACTCCGAGCATCTTGTTACCGTGGACACGGCTATTCGAATAGATTAACTTCCGGCAGGGGTGCATTACTGTTACCCATTACGCTCGATTACCTTTGGCCGGACACACTTGTCTGGGTAATGCTCGGCCTTGGATAATCGACACGCCGTAGTCCTAACTAGGCTCTGTTGGGGAACGCAGCAGAAAACAAAAAATTTCCGACCTACGCACCAGCCCAGGACCACTATGGAGACTGCATACAAGGTTTGATCATTATCGTTACCGACTCGTAGCGCAGCGGAAGTAGAGTCGATGATGATCGGCGGTGCAGATCCCCGCAGCTAGGATTTTACAACCTCCCAACCGCGAGGATGTATATCCTCATCTACCCCGCGGACAGCCCTCCGGGAGGCGGTCACACAGTCCTCCGGACGGTGTCGCGGACAGCCCTTCGGGAGGACCTCCGAAACTCGGACTGTCACTCGGACAGCCCTTTGGGAGGACCTCCAAAACTCGGACGGTCACACGGACAGCCCTTCGGGAGGCACTCTCAAACTAAGACCGAAACTACGATCTCTCTACAGATTTGCACACATACGGTGTCATCTATCCGGCAGGGCTTCGCCGTCCAGAACTAGTTCCTGCCGGAACCCAGACAGCCTTTCGGCTCTACGAAACTATTTCGCTGGGAGGGAGAGAAGAATGCCAGATCATGCATGGCTTTGTGTATGAGATCAAGAGTGTGTCTTATGGCAGCCCACACACCTCCTATTTATAGGAAACCCAAGGGGTAGGGTGGTTTTACAAGAAGACCCAAAACCCACATGGAAAGGAGTCCTTCCCAAGGACCTAAAAGGTGAAACCAAGGAACAAGGGGGACTCCATGAAGGAGTCCACCATGTGGCCGGCCACACCCTCATGTGGGGCCCCAAAATTGGCCCCTATCCATCCATGTCATCCCCAAGATCTTTTGGAGCAAAGCCCCAAAAGGTGGCTTTCCAAAAATATCCCAAAAAGCACTTTCACTATTCACGACGACATTTTTCAGCGTCTGATCGAACTGAAAATATTCATGTGGGCTTAGAACAATTCTAGTACCCACCAAAATAATTTTCAACGCGACCCGGAACAATTCCGGTTTAGTGATTTCATCTGCGAAAAGCATCTGAAGCGGTTTCGGCAGCTCCGGAACATTTCCGGTTTTCATCCCGCAAAATTCCAGAAAGTTTCCAGAATGATTCTGGCACCCTCCAAGAATTATCAGGCATGTGCCAAAACCAATTTGACTTTATGGTATCCTCTGAAACAACTTTTCAGTTTCACCGGAACTCATCCGGTGACCTCTCTGCGGAACTTTTCCGCTGTCCGAAACTTTTTCGGTGATTTTCTCTCAGACTCCCTGTCTAGTATTCAGCAGATAGATGACCCTTAAGTGTGTGACCCTATAGGTTCGGTGAAGCATAGACATGACCCGGAACCCCTTCCGATCAATGATCAACATCGGAGCCGTGGACACCCATATCGATCCCTATACCCACACGAATAAATATTCGAGTGAACCTCCAGTTGCCGTGAGCTATTCCTGTTGCTTCGCGATATGTTACAATTACCCGAGGTGAGAAACATCGGCATCCTCGTGGATCAACACTTGTCCACAATGCCAGTTACCTCGTTGCCGGTATTGTTCTCTTTTCTCGTTACCGTGTTCCGGCATCCCTGTGATCAAATCACCCTGTGTCTGGCCAGACGATGATGGATACCGTAACACCGAGAGGGCCCAGAGATATCTCTCCATCGTCGGAGGAGCAAATCCCAATCTTGAGCTATCAAGTCCCTTGACATACTTTTCCATGAACCCGTAAGCCGCCGTAATAGCCACCCATTTACGGATGACGTTTAACAAACCCCAAAGTTCATGAAGCAAGCATGAAGAAACTCGACACTCTCATGGTCTAAGGAATTATGCAAACATTAACTTCTCTGTGTTATTAACCATAAACTTATGACGAATGTATCTCATAGCATAACATCAATCGGGTTGATTCAACACAAGTGTTCTACCAACAATTGTGCCCTCAAAATTGCCGGCATAGCCATGCCCATGATCAGGAAAACAGGATCATCATGCAATACTTGAGCCAGTCATAGAGGCTTGACTAGGAATACATTTTACCGTTTATTATCCCACACGTGCATATGAGTCTTCCTCCGAGCCTCGTGGTTATTGTAGACTCGAGAACCATAGCAGTTATAGCATGGAACATAAACCTAATTATGAACAGGGAGATAATCAATAACATTTATTATTGCCTCTAGGGCATATCTCCTACAGGCTCCCCAGAGAGGTCAGCACGCCGGTCTAAATCCTAAGTGCGAAGGGGTCATGGGCCCATCACCCTAAGCACTTATGCATGTTGCGTGGGCGGCCGAGACCAAGCCTAGCCTCTGTATAAACAAGTAGGCATAACCAGCTCACCCGGACGCGCGCCGCTCAGTCGTGACGTCTGACAGAGCTTTCGGTAGGAACGTACGACGCCGAGGGCCCCATAACCATTATCCCGCGTAGTGGTTAGTACGTATAGGCATGTAGCGAACTCAGATCAAATACCCAATCCATTATCACATTATTAATAACTCGCAGAGATGAACAGGATCACCTGTCGCCCCGACTTGGTAAAACGTGGACCACGACCAGGGACCAGGCCCACCTCTCTCCTAGGTAGTCTCCGCCTGCCCTGTCACTCTGCCACAATAATCTCTCGCGAGTACCCTTGGGGCCGACTTGACTTGTATCATTATCTCACGGGTACCCTTGGGGCCAACCCAACTTGTAAAGGGGAATGTCGTAACTTAGGGCCATACCATCAAGGTGAGATCCGAGGAATCACCCTCGGTGGATCCACACTTGATACACTGCACGACAGAGACATCATCGAGAATGAATTATAACGCATCACCCTCGGAAAGGTCACCCTTGAGGTGCTACGCTACAGAGTCGTCATCGAGAGTGATATACGAGGAATCACCCTCGGGAAGTATCACACTAGTTGTGGCTCTGCAGAGTCATACAATTGTATGGCACTAAGGGGGGTCTCGGGTCTCAGTATACCAACCCAATGGATCAGACAATCCGGACAACAAGCATGGCAACATGGACAAGGGTGTAGGGCCACTGGTGGAACTCTGACCAACCTATACTAAGCATTTCGGACAACAGGAAAGGTATCAACAACAGTTACAAAATAAGGCTATGCATCAAAATGAGAGTACCGAAATAACAACAGTAGCATTTCTAATGCAAGCATGAGAGAGAAAGAATGGACGATATAGGCATGATCAAGGGGGTTTTGCTTGCCTGGAAGCTCTGCGGGGGAAGAGGGGTCGTCGCGGGTGTAGTCGTCCTCAGGGACCAAGTCAGTGCTGGGGTCTAACGGAGAAGAAGAGGGGGAAGAAACAAATAAATACAAGCACACAAATGCAATCACAATGCATGGCATGACTAAATGATATGCGGAGGTGATCTAGTGCATCTCTAATTATTTTAGATGATATAAAAATTTATTTGGAATTATTTCTCCAAAGTTGTGCACTATTCATCAATCGGAAACATGCCAAAAGTTCCATGTTCATCCACTTAGAGTGGTCAAACATGAAAACAAATGGCATATATGGATTCGTTAGATTTTACTGATCATTTTTCATATATAAAACTTTTTCATCTGAGCTACAGTTATTTTTCTATTGAATTTCAAAGTTTTAACAATTTTCTGAATTTTCTGATTTATTAATAATTCGAAAATCATCACAGTGCAATAATAGGTGCACCCGGTGCAGTGCACCAGAGGTGCACCAATGAGACTGACTAGTGGGTCCAGTCAACTGCTGACTCAGCAGTTGACTGGTCCACGGTTGAACAGTCAGCGGGTCCGGTGGGGGCCGCGTGTCAGCGGCTCAGCTAACTAACCGTTTTAGTTTAGCTCCTAACTAACATAGTTAGAAGTTAGGGGCCCACTGTCAGTGGGGGTTAGTGGGGTAGGGTTAGCGGCTAATTACGCCACGTCGCCAGGGTCACGCCGGCGATGACCCGACGCGGCGGCGCTGCCCGTCCGGCCGTTTCTTGCCACGGGAGCTAGCGTGGTTGGGCCCGTTCGATCGCCCGTAGCGCGGCGAGGCGAATGGTGGTCAAGGGGTGGCCGGAGGTGGCCCACCGGAGCGACGGCGGCGAACGGAGCGGCGGTGGCGCTCGGGCCACATTCGGTATCGAGGCGGGAGCGTGCTAAGAGCTGGCTACGGGCGGCGTTCGACTCCAGCGGCGCTCTGGAGCACGCCCGTTGCACGTGCTGGTGCCGGAGAGCTCACGGAGCGCGTGCGCGGTGGCAATGGCGGAGCCGAGCTTCGGCTCAAGCGGGCAGAGGAGCTAGAGGGCATGGAAACGCAGGGGAGGAGGGGGACTGAGGCGAAGGCTCACCGGGCGGCTCACGGTGGCCGGCGACAGGTTAGTAGCTGCAGAGATGAGGCGGATCGATGCGTTGCAGTGGTGACGGCCGGAGGTAGACGACGGGTCGATTGCGACGTTGTCGAGCTCCTCTGCTTGCGTGCGCGGTCGGAGAAGAAGTAGCAGACGGCTGCGCGTCTCACAGACACGGTGGCGAGGCGATTGGACGGCGGTGGCTACAGGTTCGATGGCGGCGCGGTGACGGCAGCATCAGGAGGTCCTCCCGATCGAGGCAGAGAGCGGAGGAGGAGAAGGTAGTGGGCGAGGGAGAGCCAGGGGAGTGAACGGGTCGATCCTTATCTCTTCCCTCTACCTACTACGTGGCTGTGGCGGGCTGTGGGCGACGGAGCGCGCGCCGGACGCGGCGGTGCCGACACGGAGGTGGGAGTAGGTAGGGGAGACGATGACTATAGCTTGGGCTGGGCCGTCTTCGGTAGCTATGGGCCTCAGCGCTCGGTAGGTTTTCCTTTTTTTATTATTTTTCATTTACTGTTTTTTTTTCTTTTGCAATCTGTTTGCATTTTCTCTTGGCACCTAACGTTTTTTTTGTAAAATGTGGAGTTAATTAAATCAAATACTAGGCAATACTTAGTGCTGCCACAAAAAGTTTGAACCATGTTTGAATTCATTTCAATTTTGAGCATCTGGAAAATGCATTTAATGAATCGTTTTGCTACTGTTTTTGGGAGCTAACTTTTAATTAAGCAAACAAGTGACATGGTTTTTCTCCACAATAATTATCTATGGATTATGCTCTAAATGATGAACTATTTCTCAAGGGAGTTTGTGAATTTTAAAATTTCACTTAAAGTTTGAATCTTGGATTGGAGTGGAATTTCAAATGAGATATAAAAGGAGAGATGATCAAGCACTGCAAAATGTGATGACTTGGCATGATTAACAAGGTGATCACTGTGCTTAATACATGGGGGTGTTACAATTCTCCTCCTCTAAAAGAAATTCTCGTCCCGAGAATTAAGAGGTAGAAGTAAAAAGATCGGGGTATTCCTCATGAAGACGGTCCTCGCGTTCCCAAGTGGCTTCACCTTCAGAATGGTTCGACCACTGAACTTTAAGGAACTTGATTGCCTTCTGACGGGTTCGACGTTCAGCTTGATCAAGAATTCGGATTGGACACTCTTGATAAGACAGATCATCTTGCAAATCAAGCACTTCATGATCCACTGCTCTGATAGGATCCTTAAAGCAACGACGGAGTTGCGACACATGAAAGACGTCGTGAACTTGAGATAGTTCCGGTGGCAGTTCCAATTGATATGCCACTTGTCCACGTCTTGCCAAAATACGGAACGGGACTATGTATCGAGGAGCTAGCTTGCCCTTAATCCCGAAACGATGAGTGCCCTTCATCGGCATGACACGGAGGTAAGCTTGTTCGCCAGGTTGATAGACCATAACCTAGTGTTTACGGTCATAGTTGCTCTTCTGACGAGACTGAGCTGTCTTGAGATGCTCACGCCCAATACAGACTTGTTCTTCAGCTTGTTGGATAATATCCGGACCGAAGAGTGGCCGTTCCCCAGTTTCGGACCAATTCAGAGGGGTTCGACACTTACGTCCATATAACACTTCGAAAGGTGCCATCTTCAAGCTAGCCTGATAGCTATTGTTGTATGACAATTCAGCATACGGGAGAGATTCCTCCCATTTCTTGCCAAATGAGATGACACAAGCTCGAAGCATATCTTCCAGAATTTGATTAACTCGTTCCACTTGACATTGGGACTGGGGGTGAAAAGCCGTGCTAAAGGATAGATGAGTTCCCATAGCTTCTTGGAAACTTTCCCAGAACCTTGAAGTAAAGAGGCTGCCACGGTCTGAGCTGATCTCCAACGGAACACTGTGGAGTGACACAATTCTGGAAATATATAAGTCTGCTAACTGACTAGCAGTGATTGTCTCCTTGATAGGCAGAAAATAAGCCACCTTGGAGAATCGGTCGATGACGACAAGTATAGCATCATGACCCTTCTGTGACCTGGGAAAACCAGTAATAAAGTCCATCTCGACTTTGTCCCATTTCCATTCAGGAATAGCAAGCGGTTGCAGAGTTCTGGCAGGCCTTTGGTGTTCTGCTTTGATGCGACGGCAAACGTCTCATTCAGAAACATATCGAGCAATGTCTTGCTTCATGTTAGACCACCAGAACCTTTGACGAATGTCTTGGTACATCTTTGTGCTACCTGGATGAATCGAAAGAGGTGTATCATGAGCTTCTTTCGTAATGTCCTCTCGCATATCCTTGAACTTAGGCACGACAAGGCGATCTTGGAAGAACAAAGCTCCATCATCATGAAGAGAGAAGGCTGAGGGCTTGCCAGTTGCAAGATAGCGCTTAATCTTTTCGACTTCAGTGTCATACTTCTGCATGTTTCTGATGGTACGCTCGAGGTTTGGTTCAACAGCCAGGGTATTGAGAGAACCCTGGGGAACAATATGGAGGTTCAACTTGCGAAGTTCTTCATAAAGACGGGGTTGAGCTTGCTGAACCATGAGGTTGTTGCAATAAGACTTGCGACTCAAGGCATCGGCCATTACATTAGCCTTGCCAGGGGTATAGGAAATATCCATGTCGTAGTCGGCTATTGTCTCGAGCCATCTTTGCTGACGGAGATTCAAGTCTGGTTGAGTATACAGATACTTTAGACTTTGATGGTCAGTGTATATCTCGCAACGATTACCGAGAAGGTAATGTTGCCACAGCTTCAAAGCATAGATAACTGCTGCAAGTTCGAGATCATGTGTTGGATACTTATCTTTGTGAGGTCGCAACTAACGAGAGCCATAAGCAATCACTTTCTGCTCTTGCATTAGGACACAGCCTAATCCTTGACGAGATGCATCACAATATATCACGAAGTCCTTGCGAGAATCAGGGGGAGCAAGAACTGGTGCAGAAGTAAGCTTGTCTTTCAGTGTTTGGAAGCTTTCCTGACATTTATCTGTCCATTCAAACTTCTGGCCCTTGTGAAGCAAATCAGTTAGTGGCTTCGCAATCTTGGAGAAATTCTCCACAAAATGGCGGCAATAACTAGCAAGTCCGAGAAAACTTCTGACTTGCTTGACATTCTTCGGAGGAGTCCAGTCAAGAATAGCCTGAACTCGTTCAGGGTTAACTGCTATACCATCTTTGGAAATCACATGACCAAGATAGGTCACCTCAGATAACCAGAATTCACACTTGGAATATTTGGCATATAGCTGATGTTCTCAAAGCTTCTCCAGTACAAGCCGAAGATGTTCGGCGTGTTCTTCTTCATTCTTGGAGTATACAAGGATATCATCCAAATAAACCACGACAAACTTGTCAAGGTAGTCCATGAAGATGTAATTCATTAACCGAGAGAAAGTTGCTGGAGCATTGGTTAAACCGAAAGACATAACGGTATACTCGTATGAGCCATAACGAGTAATGAAGGCTGTTTTCGGAATATCCTCTTTACGAACTCTAATCTGGTGGTAACCCAACCTCATATCGAGTTTAGAGAACACAGAGGATCCAACGAGTTGATCATACAGATCATTGATTCTGGGAAGTGGATATTTGTTCTGGATTGTGGCTTGGTTGATGGGCATATAGTCCTGGACGAATCGGTTAGTTCCATCCTTCTTAACAAAGAGAGAAGGTGCTCCCCAAGCAGAGGAACTTGGGCGAATGAAACCCTTGCGAAGTGATATGTTGATTTCCTCCTTAAGCTCAAGGAGTTCATGCGGTGGCATCTTGTGGGACGCTTCGCAATAGGAGTGGTGCCCGGTTTCTAGTCGATGACGAACTCGACAGCTCTAACAGGGGGTAGTCCGGGGAGTTCTTCTGGAAAGACATCTTGGAATTCTCGAACGACTGGAACGTTCTCGATTCCCTCGAGAGGTGAAGCATTCAAAGCATATATTTCGGCTTCGGCATTTCAGATAACTCGAGCAGTATAGTTTACTATCTCATCGGAAGGGTGAAGGAGTTGGACTGTTTTAGTAGCACAGTCGATTGAAGCAACATGAGCCTTCAACCAATGCATTCCCAGAATGAGGTCTATGTTGGAAGACTTCAAGACGATGGGAGAGACAAGGAATCCTAATCCTTCAATTTCAACGGTGACATTATGTGCCACCATATTAGTGCGGCATTGTCCCGCAGGGGTGCTTACAACTAGGGGAGGGTTCATCTTTTCAAACGTGATGTCATGCGCTAATGCAAATGCTTCCGACATGAATGAATGAGATGCTCCTGAATCAAATAAAACAGAAGTTGGTACTGAGTTAACGAGAAGAGTACCCATCACAGTAGCAAGCTGATTCTGAACTTCTTCAAGATCGACGTGGTTAGCATGCCCACGACCATAAGCAGAGGCCCCAGTATTATAGTTGCGGGGCTGGTTGTTACCACGGCCACTGCCACGGCCAGTTGAGGTAAGTGCCAGCTGATTTTGATTCTGACGATAGTCTCTGGCATGGTGACCTGGGCGGCCACACCTGAAGCAGCCGTCATCGGGACGAGGAGGAGTAGTATTGGGTGGAGTAGCTTGAACTCTCGGCTGTCTCGATGGTGGAGGAGGCAGACGAGGTGCAGCATAAGAAGGCCTCTGTGCAGGGGCTGTTGGGGAACGTTGCATGGGAAACAAAAATTTTCCTACGCACACACAAGATCTATCCATGGTGATGAGCATCTACGAGAGGGAGAGTGAATCTACATACCCTTGTAGATCGCTAAGCGGAAGCGTTGAGAAACGCGGTTGATGTAGTCGAACGTCTCCGCGATCCAAATCGCAAGTCGTCCCTCGATCCGATCACGAACTAGCGCCGAACGGACGGCACCTCCGCGTTCAACACACGTACGGCTTGATGACGCCTTCACCTCCTCGATCCAGCGAGCGATGGTGAAGTAGTGGTTGAGTTTCAGCAGCACGACGGCGTGGTGATGGTGGTGAGGAACAATCTCTGCAGGGCTACGCCAAGCGCTACGGAGATTATGACGGAGGAACTAGAGGGTTAGGGTTGCCGCACACGGCTTGGGGAAATCTTGATGTGTCCCGTGTGCTAGCCCTGCCCCTCTATTTATATGTTGAGCCTTGAGGTCTAAACTTGGAGTAAAAGCCTCCTCCAGGTCGGTTTTGCCCGCACAAGGTCGGTTTGGCCCGCAGGTAAAGAGTCCAACTCGGATCCCTGCAGTACCGCGCACAAGCGGTAGTACCGCTTTACACAAGCGGTAGTACCGCTTCACACAAGCGGTAGTACCGCTTGGGCGGTAGTACCGCTTCACACAAGCGGTAGTACCGCTTGGGCGGTAGTACTGCTTCACAAAACGGTAGTACCGCTTACGCGGCAGCAAAACTACTTTTTGCACTTTCCAATACCTCGTGGGCTTTATCCCTTTGGCCCATGTAAAGTGTTGCTACACCCGAACACTTCGGTAAACATCCGGAACCCATTCCGGTGAACTCCGGAACTCTTCCGGAGATCAAAACACTATTATCACATATATCAATCTTTACCTCCGGACTATTCCGGAGATCCTCGTCATGTCCGGGATCTTATCCGGGATTCCGAACAACCTTCGGTAACCAACATAATAACTCAATTATACTAATCGTCACCAAACGTTAAGTGTGTAGACCCTGCGGGTTCGAGAACTATGTAGACATGACCGAGACACTTCTACGATCAATAACCAATAGCGGGACCTGGATGCCCATATTGGCTCCTACATATTCTACGAAGATCTTTATCGGTCGAACCTCTATGTCAAGGATTCAGTTAATCCCGTATGCTGTTCCCTTTGTTCTTCGGTATGTTACTTGCCCGAGATTCGATCGTCGGTATCTCTATACCTAGTTCAATCTCGTTACCGGCAAGTCTCTTTACTCGTTCCGTAATACAAGATCTCGTGGCTAACACTTTAGTCACATTGCTTGCAAGACTCATTGTGATGTTGTATTACCGAGTGGGCCCTGAGATACCTCTCCGTCACACGGAGTAACAAATCCTAGTCTTGATCCATGCCAACCCAACAGACACCCTCGGAGATACCTGTAGAGCACCTTTATAGTCGCCCAGTTACGTTGCGACGTTTGATACACACAAGGTACTCCTCCGATGTCAGGGAGTTGCATGATCTCATGGTCAAAGGAACAGATACTTGACATGCAGAAAACAATAGCAATAAACTGACACGATCATATGCTACGTTTACAGTTTGGGTCTTGTCCATCACATCATTCTCCTAATGATGTGATCCCGTTATCAAATGACATCTCATGTCCATGGCTAGGAAACCTTAACCATCTTTTGATCAACGAGCTAGTTAACTAGAGGCTTACTAGGGACACAGTGTTGTCTATGTACCCACACATGTATTTGAGTTTCCAATCAATACAATTATAGCATGGATAATAAACGATTATCATGAACAAGGAAATATAATAATAACCAATTTATTATTGCCTCTAGGGCATATTTCCAACAGTCTCCCACTTGCACTAGAGTCAATAATCTAGTTCACATCACTATGTGATTTACATTGTAATGAATCGAACACCCATGCAGTTCTGGTGTTGTTCATGTTTAGCCCTTGGAAGAGGTTTAGTCATCGGATCTGCAACATTCAGATCCGTGTGCACTTTGCAAATATTTATGTCGTCCTCCTTGATGTAATCGCGGATGGAATTGAAGCGTCGCTTTATGTGTCTGGTCCTCTTGTGAAATCTTGGTTCCTTGGCTAGAGCAATGGCACCAGTGTTATCACAAAACAGAGTCATTGGGTTAAGCGCACTCGGCACTACTCCAAGATCTGTCATGAACTCCTTCATCCAGACACCTTCCTTCGCCGCCTCTGAGGCTGCGATGTACTCCGCTTCGCATGTAGAATCAGCTACCACGCTTTGCTTGGAACTGCACCAGCTAACCGCACCCCCATTAAGAATAAATACGTATCCGGTTTGAGACTTAGAGTCATCCGGATCAGTGTCAAAGCTTGCATCGACGTAACCCTTTACGACGAGCTCTTGATCACCTCCATAAACGAGAAACATGTCCTTAGTCCTTTTCAGGTACTTCAGGATATTCTTGACCGCCGTCCAGTGTTCCATTCCTGGATCACTTTGAAACCTTCCTACCATACTTATGGCAAGGCTGACATCGGGTCTTGTGCACAGCATTGCATACATGATAGAGCCTATGGCCGAAGCATAGGGGATGACACTCATCTTTTCTCTATCTTCTGCAGTCACTGGGCATTGAGTCTTACTCAACTTCACACCTTGCAAAACAGGCAAGAACCCCTTCTTGGACTGATCCATTTTGAACTTCTTCAAAATCTTATCAAGGTATGTGCTTTGTGAAAGTCCTATTAAGCGTCTTGATCTATCTCTATAGATCTTGATGCCTAATATGAAAGCAGCTTCTCCTAGGTCCTTCATTGAAAAACTCTTGTTCAAATATTCCTTCACGCTTTCCAACATTTCTATATTGTTTCCAATCAGCAATATGTCATCCACATATAATATTAGAAACGCTATAGAGCTCCCACTCACTTTCTTGTAAATACAAGCTTCTCCGTAAACTTGTATAAACTCGAACGCTTTGATCACCTCATCAAAACAAAGATTCCAACTCCGAGATGCTTGCACCAGTCCATAAATGGATCGCTGGAGTTTGCAAACTTTGTCAGCATTCTCTGGATCGACAAAACCTTCTGGTTGCATCATATAAAACTCTTCCTTAAGGTAACCGTTAAGGAACGCTGTTTTGACATCCATCTGCCAAATTTCATAATTGAAAAAGGCAGCTATTGCTAACATGATTCTGACGGACTTAAGCATCGCTACGGGTGAGAAGGTCTCATCGTAGTCAACTCCTTGAACTTGTGAAAAACCCTTTGCCACAAGTCGAGCTTTATAGACGGTGACATTACCGTCCGCGTCTGTCTTCCTCTTAAAGATCCATTTGTTCTGAATGGCCTTACGCCCTTCAGGTAATACTTCCAAAGTCCATACTTTGTTTTCATACATGGATCCCATCTCGGATTTCATGGCCTCTAACCACTTCTCGGAATCCGGGCCCATCATCGCTTCTCCATAGCTCGTAGGTTCATCGTTGTCTAACAACATGACCTCTAAGACAGGGTTGCCGTACCACTCGGGAGCAGTACGCGTCCTTGTCGACCTACGAGATTCGATAGCAACTTGATCCAAAGCTTCATGATCATCATCATTTACTTCCTCTTCAGCTAATGTAGGCTCCACAGAAACAACTTTCTGCACTGCGCTACTCTCAGGTTGAAGTAAAGGTTCAACAACCTCATCAAGTTCTATCTTCCTCCCACTCAATTCTTTTGAGAGAAACTCTTTCTCAAGAAATGTTCCGTTTTTAGCGACAAACACTTTGCCTTCGGATCTGAGATAGAAGGTATACCCAACTGTCTCTTTTGGGTATCCTATGAAGACGCATTTCTCCGCTTTGGGTTCCAGCTTTTCAGGCTGAAGCTTTTTGACATAAGCATCACATCCCCAAACTTTAAGAAACGACAGCTTTGGCTTCTTGCCAAACCAAAGTTCATATGGCGTCGTCTCAACGGATTTCGATGGTGCCCTATTTAAAGTGAATGCAGCTGTCTCTAATGCATAACCCCAAAACGATAGTGGCAAATCGGAAGGAGACATCATAGATCGCACCATATCCAATAAGGTTCGATTACGACGTTCGGACACACCATTACGCTGTGGTGTTCCAGGCGGTGTCAATTGTGAAACAATTCCACATTGTCTTAAGTGACTGCCAAACTCATAACTCAGATATTCTCCTCCTCGATCAGATCGTAGGAATTTAATCTTCTTGTTACGATGATTCTCAACTTCACTCTGAAATTGTTTGAACTTTTCAAATGTTTCAGACTTGTGTTTCATTAAGTAAATATACCCATATCTACTTAAGTCATCAGTGAAGGTGAGAAAGTAACGATAACCACCGCGCGCCTCAATACTCATCGGACCGCACACATCAGTATGTATGATTTCCAATAAGTCACTTGCCCGTTCCATTGTACCAGAGAACGGAGTTTTAGTCATCTTGCCCATGAGGCATGGCTCACATGTGTCAAGTGATTCAAAATCAAGTGACTCCAAAAGTCCATCAGCATGGAGCTTCCTCATGCGTTTTACGCCAATATGACCTAAATGGCAGTGCCACAAGAAAGTGGTATTATCATTATCAATTCTACATCTTTTGGCATCAATGTTATGAACATGTGTATCATTACTATCGAGATTCAATAAGAATAAACCCCTCACATTGGGTGCATGACCATAAAAGATATTACTCATATAAATAGAACAACCATTATTCTCTGATTTAAATGAGTAACCGTCTTGCAATAAACAAGATCCAGATATAATGTTCATGCTTAACGCAGGCACCAAATAACACTTATTTAGGTTCATCACTAATCCCGACGGTAATCGAAGAGCGAGCGTGCCGACGGCGATCACATCAACCTTGGAACCATTTCCCACGCGCATCGTCACTTCGTCCTTTGCCAGTCTCCGTCTATTCCGCAGTTCCTGTTTAGAGTTGCAAATATGAGCAACCGCACCGGTATCAAATACCCAGGCACTACAACGAGGGTTGGTAAGGAACATATCAATAACATGTATATCATATATACCTTGTTTGTTGTTGGCCGCCTTCTTGTCAGCCAAATACTTGGGGCAGTTCCGCTTCCAGTGTCCAGTTCCCTTGCAATGAAAGCACTCAGTTTCTGGTTCGGGTCCAGCCTTGGGTTTCTTCACAGGAGCAGCAACTGCTTTGCCACCCTTCTTAGATTTACCCTTCTTACCCTTGCCATTTTTCTTGAAACTAGTGGTTTTATTGACCATCAACACTTGATGCTCCTTCTGAATTTCAGACTCAGCGGCTTTCAGCATCGCAAACAGCTCGGCTGCTGACTTGTTCATCCCGTGCATGTTATAGTTCAACACGAAGCTCTTGTAGCTAGGTGGCAATGATTGAAGAACTCTGTCAGTGATAGCCTCTGGCGGAAGGGGCATCCCCAATTCAGCTAGACGGGTGGAGTACCCAGACATTCTGAGCACGTGATCACTGATAGACCCGTTCTCCTCCATCTTGCAAGTATAGAACTTATCGGAGATCTCATATCTCTCGATCCGGGCATTCTTCTGAAAGATAAACTTCAACTCCTGGAACATCTCATATGCTCCATGACGTTCAAAACGTCTTTGAAGTCCCGGTTCTAAGCCATACAACATTGCACATTGAACTATTGAGTAATCATCAGAACGAGCCTGCCAGGCGTTCACAACGTCTAGAGACTCAACTGGAGCGGGTGGATCACCAAGCGGTGCATCAAGGACATAAGCCTTCTGGGAAGCCGTAAGGATAATCCTTAGATTACGGGCCCAGTCCACAAAGTTACTTCCATCATCTTTCAACTTAGCTTTCTCTAGGAACGCATTAAATTTCAGGGGTGCTACTGCGCGAGCCATGATCTACAACATAAATATAGCAAAGACAACTTAGACTATTGTTCATGATAATGAGTTTAATTAATCATATTACTTAAAAACTCCCACTCAAATTGACATCCCTCCGGTCATTCGAGTGTAACATGATCCAAATCCACCAACTCAAGTCCGATCATCACGTGAGTCGAGGTGGTTTCAATGGTGAACATCTTCATGTTGATCATATCTACTATATGACTCATGTTCGACCTTTCGGTCTCTTGTGTTCCGAGGCCATGTCTGTACATGCTAGGCTCGTCAAGTTTAACCCGAGTGTTCCGCGTGTGCAACATGGCTTGCACCCGTTGTATGTGAACGTGGAGTCTATCACACCCGATCATCACGGCGTGTCTCGAAACGACGAACTTTCGCAACGGTGCACACTCGGGGAGAACACAATTTATCTTGAAATTTAAGTGAGGGATCACCTTATAATGCTACCGTCGTCCTAAGCAAAATAAGATGCATAAAAGGATTAACATCACATGCAAATCATAAGTGACATGATATGGCCATGAACTTGTGCTTTTGATCTCCATCTGCAAAGCACCGGCATGATCTCCATCGTCACCGGCATGACACCATGATCTCCATCATCTTGATCTCCATCAACGTGTCGCCATAAGGTTGTCGCGCCGACTATTGCTTCCACGACTATTGCTAACGTTTAGCGATAAAGTAAAGCATTACATAGCGCTTAATGATTGACACGCAGGTCATACAATAATTAAAGACAACTCTATGGCTCCTGCCAGTTGCCGTACTCATCGACATGCAAGTCGTGATATTCTATACAACACATGATCATCTCATACATCACATATATCTCATCATGTAATTGGCCATATCACATCACAACATACCCTGCAAAAACAAGTTAGACGTCCTCTAATTGTTGTTGCAAATTTTACGTGGCTGCTACGGGTTTGCAAGAACCGTTCTTACCTACGCAAAACCACAACGTGGTGTAGTGATTGCTTTTTGATCTTCTAAAAGAACCCACTTCATTGAAATCGATTCAACTAAAGTGAGAGAGACAGACACCCGCTAGCCATCTTTATGCAACGAAGTTACATGTTAGTTGAAGGAACCTGTCTCGCGTAAGCGTACGCGTAATGTCGGTCCGGGCCGCTTCATCTCACAGTACCACCGAATCAAATATCAACTAGTAACGGCAAGCAATATGTATACACCCACGCCCACAACTCGTTTGTGTTCTACTCGAGATCTCATCTACGCATAGACCTAGCTCATGATGCCACTGTTGGGGAACGTTGCATGGGAAACAAAAATTTTCCTACGCACACACAAGATCTATCCATGGTGATGAGCATCTACGAGAGGGAGAGTGAATCTACATACCCTTGTAGATCGCTAAGCGGAAGCGTTGAGAAACGCGGTTGATGTAGTCGAACGTCTCCGCGATCCAAATCGCAAGTCGTCCCTCGATCCGATCACGAACTAGCGCCGAACGGACGGCACCTCCGCGTTCAACACACGTACGGCTTGATGACACCTTCACCTCCTCGATCCAGCGAGCGATGGTGAAGTAGTGGTTGAGTTCCAGCAGCACGACGGCGTGGTGATGGTGGTGAGGAACAATCTCTGCAGGGCTACGCCAAGCGCTACGGAGATTATGACGGAGGAACTAGAGGGTTAGGGTTGCCGCACACGGCTTGGGGAAATCTTGATGTGTCCCGTGTGCTAGCCCTGCCCCTGTATTTATATGTTGAGCCTTGGGGTCTAAACTTGGAGTAAAAGCCTCCTCCAGGTCGGTTTTCCCCGCACAAGGTCGGTTTGGCCCGCAGGTAAAGAGTCCAACTCGGATCCCTGCAGTACCGCGCACAAGCGGTAGTACCGCTTTACACAAGCGGTAGTACCGCTTGGGCGGTAGTACCGCTTCACACAAGCGGTAGTACCGCTTGGGCGGTAGTACTGCTTCACAAAACGGTAGTACCGCTTACGCGGCAGCAAAACTACTTTTTGCACTTTCCAATACCTCGTGGGCTTTATCCCTTTGGCCCATATAAAGTGTTGCTACACCCGATCACTTCGGTAAACATCCGGAACCCATTCCGGTGAACTCCGGAACTCTTCCGGAGATCAAAACACTATTATCACATATATCAATCTTTAGCTCCGGACTATTCCGGAGATCCTCGTCATGTCCGGGATCTTATCCGGGATTCCGAACAACCTTCGGTCACCAACATAATAACTCAATTATACTAATCGTCACCAAACGTTAAGTGTGTAGACCCTGCGGGTTCGAGAACTATGTAGACATGACCGAGACACTTCTACGATCAATAACCAATAGCGGGACCTGGATGCCCATATTGGCTCCTACATATTCTACGAAGATCTTTATCGGTCGAACCTCTATGTCAAGGATTCAGTTAATCCCGTATGCTGTTCCCTTTGTTCTTCGGTATGTTACTTGCCCGAGATTCGATCGTCGGTATCTCTATACCTAGTTCAATCTCGTTACCGGCAAGTCTCTTTACTCGTTCCGTAATACAAGATCTCGTGGCTAACACTTTAGTCACATTGCTTGCAAGACTCATTGTGATGTTGTATTACCGAGTGGGCCCTGAGATACCTCTCCGTCACACGGAGTAACAAATCCTAGTCTTGATCCATGCCAACCCAACAGACACCCTCGGAGATACCTGTAGAGCACCTTTATAGTCGCCCAGTTACGTTGCGACGTTTGATACACACAAGGTACTCCTCCGATGTCAGGGAGTTGCATGATCTCATGGTCAAAGGAACAGATACTTGACATGCAGAAAACAATAGCAATAAACTGACACGATCATATGCTACGTTTACAGTTTGGGTCTTGTCCATCACATCATTCTCCTAATGATGTGATCCCGTTATCAAATGACATCTCATGTCCATGGCTAGGAAACCTTAACCATCTTTTGATCAACGAGCTAGTTAACTAGAGGCTTACTAGGGACACAGTGTTGTCTATGTACCCACACATGTATTTGAGTTTCCAATCAATACAATTATAGCATGGATAATAAACGATTATCATGAACAAGGAAATATAATAATAACCAATTTATTATTGCCTCTAGGGCATATTTCCAACAGGGGCAGCTGGACGGTACATGCTGTTGGGAATCTATATGCGACGCTTTTGTGCGGACGAACCCGATGATGATCCAACATCACGGTGGCGCTTCTATGACTCCTTATGTTCCATCAGAGTGGTCTCTTGCTGTATAGCCTTGTTCACCAGGGTGGCGAAATCGGGGAAGTCATGAACGGCGAGCGCAAGTTTGATGTCGGAGTGCAGCCCATCACAGAATTTCTCCTGTCTGCGGGCATCAATGGCAATGTCTTCTTCAGCAAAGTGGGACAGGTCAATGAATTCCCGCTGGTAAACCTTTACAGTCTTATTGCCCTGGGTAAGGTTGCGGAATTCCTTCTTCTTCCTGTCCATTATCGCCTGAGGAATGTAACGGGCACGGAAAGCAGTCTAGAACTCTTGCCAGGTAATGACTGTTCCAACAGGTAGTGAATGCTTATGGGTGTCCCACCATTGAGCAGCGGGACCCTTGAGAAAGTATGTCGCGAATGTGACAAAGTTGACTGGGGGAACATTCGCAGACTCCATTTCATAAGTGATGTCATGGAGCCAATCACCAACATCTAGAGGCTGAGCTGAGTTGCGAAAGGTGACAGGGTTGAGGCGCACAAAGTCCTGCAAAGTTATTGGGGCTGGCTGATTCTGTTGAGCGTTCTGGTTCGGCTGTGGGAACTGAGCCATGATTACTGTCATGAACTGACGATTCAGCTCGAACTGTTGCATCATGCCGGCCATATAGTCTGGCGGTGGTGGGTGTTCAGCAGCACGGCCACGACCACGACCACGGCCACCTAGTCTAACCATCCTGCTAACATTCGACAGGGGTAGTTTAGTAAAGGTGAATGCAAGTGCAAGGAGTCATTCATGATGTAACACGACAATGAACAAGAGTGCAATAGATACATAACAGTAGTCATTTAAGACATACAGATCCATACACAGTGTCGGTTACGATCGGATAGTATGAGTTCGGAAAAGAAAATAACCTAGACATACTAGGCGGCATGCAGGCATGCGGTGGGGGGATACAACAACGGGACATAGCAAAGGCTACATCAACATCGGGGGAAAACAACTGAAGCCTGGGATCTGCAAGTGAGGACGCAGGGTGCACTCAATATGAGGATCCTGCACTCCGTGAACATTCTGATGCAGGACCTGATCCCTGACTGGAAGAGGACACTATAGATAATTCGATCGCCGGGTGGATGTGATCACGAGAACTTAGAGTCAGAGTTAGTAAAATTTTACCCAAAAAGACGAGAGATGAGAATCCCAGAGTAAAGGAGCGGAATAAAAGATCCTAATCCCATCCATTTGTGATGTGGGCCCGTAAGCCACACAACATTATTAGTAAAATAGTTTTTCAAAGACTAGACTCAACTTCGACCCAGGAGTTGGAAAGGAGCTTCCTACAGGTAGTCGGCTCTGATACTAGCTTGTGGCGCCCCAGACTCGACCGTGCACTAATCATACACGCAAACATGCACGATCAAGATTAGAGACTCACGGGATGATATCACAACACAACTCTAGACACAAATTTAAACAGAAAGTTTTATATTACAGAACGGGGTCACGAGGACCCGAATACATAAGTCAGCGAAAACAAGTATATCTGAGTACAGACATAATTAATCAAGGTTGCCTTAAGAAGGCTAGCAAAACAGCGACAACTAGATCGAAAGGCGTAGGCCTCCTGCCTAGGTCCTCCGAACCTACTCCTGGTCGTCGGGCTCCTGGTAGTAGTAACCTCCGGCGATCTCCCGATCCTGGTAGTAGTCTCCTGCGGTGAACTCTGGATCATGGGCTCCGTCGTCTGATCGCAGCAACCGGGTATTTGGAAAAAGGTAGCAAAGCAACCGTGAGTACTCATCCAAAGTACTCGCAAGACTTACATCAGATCTATGCTAATTATGCATCAGGTATCAAGGGAAAGGTATGTCAGAGGACTAGACTGCAGAATGCCAGAGGAGAGGGGAAAGCCTAGCCTATCGAAGACTAGCATCTTGCAGCAATCTTGCAGCATTTAGAAGAGAGTAGAACATAGTAACATGTAATATCAGTTGTATATTAGCAACGCCCAGAGATCCTTTCTCGACTACCCTGCGAGAAAGCGGCCTCGGAGCCAATATCACAGTTTATATCATCTTAGTATCCGGTTCTAGTTGTAGTAGATCGGGATACAACTCCGAGCGTCCTGTTACCGTGGACACGGCTATTCGAATAGATTAACTTCCCTGCAAGGGTGCACTACTGTTACCCAATACGCTCGATTACCTTTGGCCGGACACACTTGTCTGGGTAATGCCCGGCCTCGGATAATCGACACGTCGTAGTCCTAACTAGGCTCTCCAGAGAGGTCAGCACGCCGGTCTAAATCCTAAGTGCAAAGGGGTCATGGGCCCATCACCCTAAGCACTCCTGCACGTTGCGTGGGCGGCCGGGACCAAGCCTAGCCTCTATATACACAAGCAGGCATAACCAGCTCACCCGGACGTGCGTCGCTCAATCGTGACGTCTGACAGAGCTTTCGGTAGGAACATACAACGCGGAGGGCCCCATAACCATTATCCCACGTAGTGGTTAGTGCGTATAGGCACGTAGCCAACTCAGATCAAATACACAATCCATTATCGCATTATTAATAACTCGCGGAGAGAACAGGATCACCTGTCGCCCCGACTTGGTAACACACGGACCACGACCAGGGACCAGGCCCACCTCTCTCCTAGGTAGTCTCTGCCTGCCCTGTCGCTCTGCCACAATAATCTCTCGCGAGTACCCTTGGGGCCGACTCGACTTGTATCATTACCTCGCGGGTACCGTTGGGGCCGACCCGACTTGTAAAGGGGAATGTCGTAACTTAGGGCCATACCATCAAGGTGAGATCCGAGGAATCACCCTCGGTGGATCCACACTTGATACACTTCACGACAGAGACATTCACGAGAATGAACTATAAGGCATCACCCTCGGAAAGGCCACCCTTGAGGTGCTACGCTACAGAGTCGTCATCGAGAGTGATATACGAGGAATCACCCTCGGGAAGTATCACACTAGTTGCGGCTCTGTAGAGTCGTACAGTTGTATGGGACTAAGGGGGGTCTCAGGTCTCGGTATACCAACCCAATGGATCAGACAATCCAGACAACAAGCATGGCAACACGGACAAGGGTGTAGGGCCACTGGTGGATCTCTGACCAACCTATACTAAGCATTTAGGACAACAGGAAAGGTATCAACAGCAGTTACAAAATAAGGCTATGCATCAGAATGGGAGTACTGGAATAACAATAGTAGCATTTCTAATGCATGCATGAGAGAGAAAGAATGGACGATATAGGCATGATCAAGGGGATTTTGCTTGCCTGGAAGCTCTGCGGTGGAA
Source organism: Elymus sibiricus (assembly GCA_039707655.1). NCBI lineage: Eukaryota > Viridiplantae > Streptophyta > Magnoliopsida > Poales > Poaceae > Elymus > Elymus sibiricus. Next base: position 390,452,777 of record CM077674.1, read on the forward strand.
GACGGGTCATCGGGGGTGTAGTCGTCCTCGGGGACCACGTCAGTGTTGGGGTCTACCGGAGAAGAAAAGGGGGAAGAAACAAATAAATACAAGCACACAAATGCAATCACAATGCATGGCATGACTAAATGATATGCGGAGGTGATCTAGTGCATCTCTAATTATTTTAGATGATATAGAAATTTATTTGGAATTATTTCTCCAAAGTTGTGCACTATTCATCTATCAGAAATAGGCCAAAAGTTCCATGTTCATCCACTTAGAGTGATCGAACATGAAAACAAATGGCATATTCGGATTTGTTAGATTTTTCTGATCATTTTTCATATATAAAACTTTTTCAGCTGAGCTACGGTTATTTTTCTATTGAATTTCAAAGTTTTAACAATTTTCTGAATTTTCTGATTTATTAATAATTCGAAAATCATCACAGTGAAATAATAGGTGCACCCGGTGCGGTGCACCATAGGTGCACCAGTGAGACTGACCAGTGGGTCCAGTCAACTACTGACTCAGCAGTTGTAACACCCCGATTTTTGGCCCTTTCTTTTTCTTTTGGATTTCTTCGAATTTTTATTTGGAGTTCTTTTTCCGTGGCTATGTGGTTTTGAAACTTGGGAAGATCTTCTCCCCTGCCACTTCCTAGTGGCTTGTCATTATCAAATCTATCCCAAGGCCATGTCATTTCCATCTTAGCCCAACCCTAATATTTATTTCTTGGGAATATTCCTTTTTCTATTAAAGGAATAACCCTGTCTGCCCTAGGTTGTCAAGCAACCTCTATTTCTGTGTTCCAAAAAATTCCCACAAAATTCTCATAAATTCTTGGGATCATATCTTCCACAAATATGCCGAAATCCATCCTTGCCTAGTTCAAAAATAATTTAGGAATATTCATTTCCTATTCTGTCCAGTAGGGCACTTTGTGAAGGAAGTGCTATTTATCTTTTCTTGATTGACCCCAAAATTTTTGGGCACTCTCTCATATCCAAATTATTGACACATGCCAAAATTCAGCTTCATTTGCTTAGTAAATCTTCCTCAGCAAATTTTCAAAATTTCTGACCAGAGAGAAGCTTTGTGAAGGAGGCACTAGCTAGGCTTATCCAAATGAGTTGAAATTTTGGTAGATCATTTATATGATCAAATAATTACTCTCCACCAAATTTCAGCTCCACCCAACAAACTTTGTGAGCACACCTTCAAATCTTGGTTTCTGGTGATAATTTCAGTTTGTGAAGCAACTATATTTTATATTGCTTCAAAAATTCTGAAATTAATGTGAGCATGCAAAAACTCACATTATTTTGCCAATCCATTTTCTCCACAAAATTCCCCCAAGTTTCTATCCAGTGTGGATCATTATGAAGGAAGTACCATTTATACTTATCCAAATGGGATGAAATTTGTATGGTACCTTCATAGGCCCAAATGATCATGCTCCACCAATTTTCAGCTCAATCCAATCATCCATGTGAGTGCTACTTCCTGATCTTCTTTCTGGACCAGAATATGTGGTTGTGAAGCAACTGTATTAACTACTGGTCCAAATCATTTCATTTTTCACAGGATCATAGTCCTTCCTATACTAAACCCCTGAGACATCCTGGTTATCCCTTATCTCTTCCCATTTGATCACAACATCATGCCTAAGTTTGCAACAGCAAACTTCAGTCAATCGTTCCCATCAACCCACAGTGGCTTTCTTTGAGCTATCACCTCAGGTAGGACCCACTTAGGAAGGACAACACGCTAGACATCATTTGGTTGGCCAGAGTGCACCGCGTACGCCTGTGCACACGGTGACCACGCGGTCTGGCACACCGAAAGCGTGCTCTGGATTTCGGGGCCCTCTGCCGCCGCCCAAACGCCGAGCTCCCGCCACTGCATCATGTCCTCTGAGTTGTTCCCACTCTCCTGCGTCTGCGTATCCTCTCTAGAGCCCTCCCCCTCTCCTCTTTCCTCTCCGGTGAGCACGCCGTCGCGGGATGCCCACGGCCGTCGTCGCTTTGCCGTTGTCTTCTTCCTCCCCGCGGCACCTTTGCACGGAATGCACCTCCCATAGCCCTCTCTCCCCCTCCGCGCGTGCGCTCATGCATGCGGTCGTGCCAGATGAATCGTCCGCGCGTCCGCGGCGGCTTCCGGGGACGGCATCAATGCCGTGGCTATATAAGCCACCCCCGAGGCCTCCCGAGCTCATCCACCTCCTCACCTCTCTCCTCTAGCCTCCCCATCCTCTCCTCCGAGCTCGAGAAGCTCTCCACGGTCGCCAATGCCGCCATGGCCACCGCCGAGCTCCTCCTAAATTGGCTCAATGCCGAGCCTCTAACCGCCACCCGAGACCCTCACTGCCACCTCTGAGCTCGCCCCGCAGCCTCTCCTTTCCTCCCGTGCCCCATGGAGCCTTCCCCAAAAACTGCCCAAGCAGCCGTCTGCCTCGGTTGTTGCCCATCTCGTCTCGGTCCTCCTCGGCATCCGTGCTATGCGGGGATGGGCGTGGCTCGGTCCCACGAGCTCGCCGGTGGTCGGAGCACGGCAAATGACGGCGACCCCCCCTCCAGCTTGCCAGCGTGGACCCCAACGACCCCACTCGTCATACACCGAACCCCGGGCCAACGCGGTTAAGTGGAAGCGTATTCCACTGGAATACGTTTTCTGTTTCTGAAATCATATTTTTCCTCTGTTCTGGAGCAAAGTGCGCTTTCACTTTTTGAAAACGTATTCGGTGAAGTACGCCTTTTGTTTTTCCAGCCGCCGGCCGAAACCCTTAAGTTGCGGGCGTTTGTCAGTTTAGGGCAGAAACGGACACTTTTCTGTTTGTTTTCTGACTAACGAACAAACGTCCGTATCTCGGCAACCGTAACTCCGAATCAGGTGATTCCAAAGCCCTCGATCTCCGTTCATCGAGCCCGTTCCGATGGTATCATTTTCATGAGGTTGCCACACTGTGAAAATGACCATTTTTCCCCTGCCCTTATTCAGCCCACTCCGAGAGGGAATCTTTTCCGGCGATTTTTCCGTGACTGCTCCGCACTTCTCCCCGGTGGATCCTTCACCCCCAGGCAAGCCACAATAGCCACTTGCATGATGACATTGCAGTAGCCATGGTTTTCCAATTGAATATTTAATAATTTTTTGCGCATTTAATTACTTTGAATGCTTCAAATAAGTTTGTGGATCCATGCTCATTGCTTATGCCATGTTCATTTCCATCTAGTAAGTGATATGATTAATTGCTAAGGATATTCTCTTCATGTTTTATTCGTGTAATTATTTTCGATGCTAGTGATAATGCTATGCTCACTTGAGTAGTTACGGTTTGATATGAAAATACTTGTGATAGTTATGATCATCGCTATGCCATGCTCTTTTGCATCCCGTAGCATATATGATTTATCATTATGATGTTAAATGGTTATGTTGCCCATCCATGGTTACACTGATGTCATGCTCATCTGTATTGTTATTTCATTATGTATTTTACTGTGACTCAGCTCATCACTATTCAAGTTGAACCTGACATTAATCAAACTTGAACAAATCTGTTGGCTAAGTCATGGTGCCACCGAATCGAGCTCACCAGTGCAGCCACACTTGCCTGGATGGGGAGGCCCTAATGTGGTCTATTATCATGCCTCTCGCCGGTGCCTCATACTAGGGAAGGTTATGTGCGCGCGCTACCCTGATCAGGTAGGCGGCCATAAGCCTTGAGTACCCAGTTTTGGTATTGAGCTCAGGTCCCCGTTTGGGACAGTTTTGGTTTGGCCACGATGGTGGCAGCCACAGAGGTGGCGGATGTCACATGTTGGCATCAGGGTAACCCAGGACATAGCCCAAAGGGGAGTTTGTCGGAGTGGCCGGGAGAGTGTCATGCAATAGATCGGTTTTGTCGGAATGTCGTTGGTCCACCCGAATGGGAGCACGAGGCCATGAGTTCCGTAGTGTGGGTACAGTGTACTAAGATGGTGGTTACGAGATAACCTCCGAGCAGAGTAAGTTGGTCCATGAGACCTTAAACGTCGACCCCCTTACATGCTAGTGCTAGAATCATCCTGTTCATATCATGAATTATATGTACATGCCATGCTCATGTTGTTGCCATGCTCATGTTGTTCTAGTAGTATCGTGTTCATCTTTGATGATTAACCTGTAAATGCCATGTTGTTGTATGTCTTGACTGCTTTGGTTGCTGTGAGCTTGCGAGTACATTCAAAGTACTCACCTGGCGTGTCATGCCAGATTGCAGGTGATGCTGTGATTGATTGTCTGTCGAGGATCCCGAGGTTGCGCTCTAGGATACGTCCCAGCCAGAGTCCCTGCGGAGTGGAGTTCACCACCGTCGTCGTTGTTCCGCTGTTAGGATTTATTCCGCTTCGAGATGTCTCGCTGGTAGCATAGAGCTATCGGAGCCGGCGAAGTGTCGCCGTGCCCCTGTAACCTTCCTGCCTTCAGAACCTTTGTACCCGTGTTAATTGTAATAAAGAGCTGATTTGTTCTATGCCAAGCAGTGCCGTATTCTAAAAAGACTTGATCTCTGGGCTAGAATATGGGGTGTTCCGGTCTCTCTGAGCCGGGGTGCCACAGCGATTGGTATTAGAGCAGGTCTGGCTATAGGACGCCCTAGTCAGCGCGAGCGTTAGAAACCGGTAGTTCAGAGTCTAGCTTGCTTGCTGCATGTGGTTGTTGCATTTGTTTGCTGCATAGCATGCATATAGACTTATTATTTTGTCGCTAACGATCTTATCTTGTGAGTGTAGGTGCCATCGGTTTCGATCCACTACCTACGCCCTCCAGCTTTGCATACTTGCTCTTTGGTGTTTGGTGTCATCTCTGTCCCAGCGGAGTGATGCCGAGGTACCTAGTGGCGTCGATCACTTGCAGGATTGATCCACAGGTATCGCACCGATATATATCTTTCCGCCAGCCACACCTATTGGTGGTAGACATGTTTCTACCCCGGATCTTGCCATCCAACCCGCCGCGTGGGCAACCCTTACTGGTCTTTGTTATCAGAAAAGGGCAATGTCAGGAGACCCTGCTTTCTACCACTATCCTACCCTATCACCCATTCTCTGGACGAGTACGGTTCCCTTCCGTACGCTTGATGATGATGTGGCCGTGACATCCGTGTCTCGCTACATGATCCCCGAGTCCGTCCTCACCCCTGAGCCGGTCCAGATGCAACCGGTGCTAAGCCAGCGTTTGGTGTAGCTTTGTTTACACCAACCTCTCCACATGTTGATCCACTTTCGTGCACACCGTCACAGCATACTAGATCGTAGTACCGGAGTTTCCTCGATAATTGTGTGCTTAAGTAGGCATGCATAGTGAGGTGAATAGCTGTGAAATGTGATGTTGCTTGTATGTAATCTTAATGATGTGTGTGCTTTTGTTTTAGTCGTTTCTTTTGACTTCTTTCTTTGGGCCTTCGGTGTTACCTTATTTCCCCTTATGAAAGTTGCTCATCAACCAACACCGGACTCAGAGAATCAGTGAGGATTTCAAATATTTTGAAGCTCATCTAAACAATATGGAATTATCAGTGGACTGTATTATATTGAGAATATCTGGTTTGAAGACAAATGATATTCTGGAATAATTATCAGCATCAAGACTACCTCAGTATGCAACCATCACAATCGTAATGAACCAGCTGGAAGACAATTTGTGTGCAAGACAACAGTACATTTCCAGTCAAAAGAATATCAAGGATATATATATATATGGCATTCAGTCCGCATGCCGTAGTGAGAAGCCTCTGGAGTAAGCAACCCAGTCTTCCTCCGCACGCTACCCGAGAAGCTTATGACGCAAGACTCCTCAGCCTTCTTCAGTACGATATGTGGATGACTTACAGTAGAAGATACTCCGTCTTCTTCGGTAAGCCACCACAGAAAGCTTCCGGCATAAGGCACCAAATCTTCCTCAGTAAGCAACCAAGAGGAGAAGCTTCTGAAGTACGATACCCTGTCTTCTTCAGCAAGCTATCCCGGTAAAAGCTTCGGACATAAGCTATTCAGTCTTCCTCAGCACGCTACTCTCATATGGCTTCCAACACAAGCTATCCAGCATTTGTTAGTACGGTACTACAAACAGTTATCGCCAGTAGTACAAGATACCACACAGTGAGTTGGCAGCATATGGCAGAATCAGATCCGCAACAGTTGGGTCAGAAACAAGAGCTACTCAAGACCCAAGTGTCTGCCTCGGGAATCAAATGCTCAGCTACCCATGCTTCCATATATATATTGTGAGCATGCTACCAAAGTCATGCAAGTCACTCGTACAATGATGCAAGCACGGTGAGAATTCGACAACCACAGGAAGAGGAAGAAAACCAGTATACATCTCAGTGTGTCGCAAGGACTGACAAGCTATGAAGTAAGACAATTTGGAACAACAATCTTGACAGTGGATATCAAGGCCAGCTTCCTCCCAACTGACAAAGTGATATCATTAACCTCTGTCATTGTCATGTATGATTAACCACAACAGTGAGCTCTATACAATTAACTGTGAACCTGGTATATGATCATGATGAACCCTTGCTTACCTTTTCCTGGTAACGGCACCACACCTCTGTTCTGAGCTGCTTTCGGCCATCCAGGGTGGATGTCGACTTTATATTTCTCTTGTCAACAGCTGGCCCGTGTTCTGAGCTGCTTTTCGGCCATCTCGGGCAGCTGTTGAGTTTCTTTTTGTTGCAGTGACCCTATGTTACCCGGTCATAGGATAAGGATAAAGTATGACTGCCGGAATATTGCACCTGATAGCACCTATGGTCACACGAAGAATTGAGGATATCGATGGCCAAGCTCTTTCAGCATAATATTCAGAAAAAGAGAACAATAATGAAGGAGCAAGACCGGCAATACATGTATGATAATCAGTGCAGGAACAACATGGTACGGATACCCAAGACAGTCTGATTCCGTATTGATCACCATGAACACACACCCAAGGGGCCTACTCTGTTTGTAAAGACCTCATATCAAGGTGACAGTCAAATCATCGATACGGATTCGAGACAGTGGAGCCAGCCAAGGTAATTCAGAACTACCTTCAAGCAGTCAGACTCTGCCAAAAAGAACGACTATGATTCTCAACATTGTTTTGAACCCGAAGGATATGCACCTACTTGAGTAACCTGAGGAAATGATTAAATGTTCCATGTCCACCGAGGAAATATGTGCACAACTCCATTGATTACTATCGGTGCTGGATAGAAGAATGTCACGTCGAATGGAAGCCACTCCCGGACTTATGGAAATCCCGGTCATGATAATATCAGACAAGCCAGTAGACATAGAAGAATTGAAGTCAGAGCAAAGATGAACATATGAAGGAAGACCTGTGAGAATGTGGGATACAGTGAAACAGACCACCCCAAAGCAAGGCAGTTAGTCATATGAAATTCAGAGGGGACATTAAAGGATACCCGAGTTGGAAACGGTTTCCTTAAGTCAGAATATTCATACCTGTTCCCTGAGCAATCAAATCTCGAGGACGAGATTTGTCGTAAGGGGGGTAGGTTTGTAACACCCCGATTTTTGGCCCTTTCTTTTTCTTTTGTATTTCTTCGAATTTTTATTTGGAGTTCTTTTTCCGTGGCTATGTGGTCTTGAAACCTGGGAAGATCTTCTCCCCTGCCACTTCCTAGTGGCTTGTCATTATCAAATCTATCCCAAGGCCATGTCATTTCCATCTTAGCCCAACCCTAATATTTATTTCTTGGGAATATTCCTTTTTCTATTAAAGGAATAACCCTGTCTGCCCTAGGTTGTGAAGCTACCTCTATTTCTGTCTTCCACAAAATTCCCACAAAATTCTCATAAATTCTTGGGATCATATCTTCCACAAATATGCCAAAATCCATCCTTGCCTAGTTCAAAAATAATTTCGGAATATTCATTTCCTATTCTGTCCAGCAGGGCACTTTGTGAAGGAAGTGCTATTTATCTTTTCTTAATTGACCCCAAAATTTTTGGGCACTCTCTCATATCCAAATTATTGCCACATGCCAAAATTAATCTTCATTTGCCTAGTAAATCTTCCTCAGCAAATTTCCAAAGTTTCTGACCAGAGAGAAGCTTTGTGAAGGAGGTACTAGCTAGGCTTATCCAAATGAGTTGAAATTTTGGTAGATCATTTATATGATCAAATCATTATTCTCCACAAAATTTCAGCTCTATCCAACAAACTATGTGAGCACACCTTCAAATCTTGATTTCTGGTGATAATTTAAGTTTGTGAAGCAACTATATTTTAGATTGCTTCAAAAATTCTGAAATTAATACAGGACCTAAATATCCCTACATAATGTGAGCATGCCAAAACTCACATTATTTTGCCAATCCATTTTCTCCACAAAATTCCACCAAGTTTCTATCTAGTGTGGATCATTATGAAGGAAGTACCATTTATACTTATCCAAATGGGATGAAATTTTTATGGTGCCTTCATAGGCCCAAATGATCATGCTCCACAAATTTTCAGCTCAATCCAATCATCCATGTGAGTGCTACTTCCTAATCTTCTTTCTGGACCAGAATATGTGGTTGTGAAGCAACTATATTAAATACTAGTCCAAATCATTTCATTTATCACAGGATCATAGTCCTTCCTACACTAAACCACTGAGACGTCCTGGTTATCCCTTATCTCATCCCATTTGATCACACCATCATGCCTAAGTTTGCAACATCAAACTTCAGTTGATCATTCCCATCAACCCACAGTGGCTTTCTTTGAGCTATCAGCTCAGGTAGGACCCACTTAGGAAGGACACCACGCTAGACATCGTTTGGTTGGCCAGAGTGCACCGCGTGCGCCTATGCACGCGGTGACCACACGGTCTGGCACGCCGAAAGCGTGCTCTGGACTTCGGGGCCCTCTGCCGCCGCCCAAACGCCGAGCTCCCGCCACCGCACCATGTCCTCTGAGTTGTTCCCACTCTCCTGCGTCCGCGTATCCTCTCTGGACCCCTCCACCTATCCTCTTTCCTCTCCGGTGAGCACGCCGTCACGGGATGCCCGCGGCCGTCGTCGCTTTGCCGTTGTCTTCTTCCTCCCCGCGGCACCTTTGCACCGAATGCACCTCCCCTAGCCCTCTCTCTCCCTCCGCGCGTGCGCTCATGCACGCGGTCGTGCCAGAGGAATCGTCCGTGCGTCCGCGGCGGCTTTCGGGGACGGCATCAACGCCGTGGCTATATAAGCCACCCCAGAGGCCTCCCGAGCTCATCCACCTCCTCACCGCTCTCCTCTAGCCTCCCCATCCTCTCCTCCGAGATCGAGCAGCTCTCCCTGGTCGCCAATGCTGCCATGGCCACCGCCGAGCTCCTCCTAAATTGGCTCAATGTCGAGCCTCCCTCCTCCTCTAACTGCCACCCGAGACCCTCACTGCCACCTCTGAGCTCGCCCCGCGGCCTCTCCTTTCCTCCCGTGCCCCATGGAGCCTTCCCCCAAAACTACCCGAGCTGCCATCCGCCTCGATCGTTGCCCTGCTCGTCTCGGTCCTCCTCGGCATCCGTGCTATGCGGGGATGGGTGCAGCTCGGTCCCACGAGCTCGCCGGTGGTCGGAGCACGGCAAATGGTGGCCGGAGCCGCCGGCTGTCGTCGCCGGAGTTCGCCTCTGCTCCGGCCAGGCACGGGCGTGAGGAAGACGGCGACCCCCCCTCCAGCTGGCCAGCGTGGACCCCAGCGGCCCCACTTGTCATACACCGAACCCCAGGCCCACGCGGTTAAGTGGAAGCGTATTCCACTGGAATACGTTTTCTCTTTCTGAAAGCGTATGTTTCCTCTGTTCTGGAGCACAGTCCGCTTTCACTTTTTGAAAACGTATTCGGCGAAGTACGCCTTCTGTTTTTCCAGCCGCCGGCCGAAACCCTTAAGTTGCGGGCGTTTGTCAGTTTAGGGCAGAAACGGACACTTTTCTGTTTGTTTTCTGACTAACGAACAAACGTCCGTATCTCGGCAACCGTAACTCCGAATCAGGTGATTCCAAAGCCCTCGATCTCAGTTCATCGATCCCGTTCCGATGGTATCATTTTCATGAGGTTGTCACACTGTGAAAATGACCATTTTGCCCCTGCCCTTATTCAACGGGTCCGGTGGGGCCCGCGTGTCAGCGGCTCAACTAACTAACCATTTTAGTTTAGCTCCTAACTAACGTAGTTAGCAGTTAGGGGCCCACTGTCAGTGGGGGTTAGTGGGGTAGGGTTAGTGACTAATTACGCCACGTCGACAGGGTCACGCCGACGATGACCCAACGCGGCGGCGCTGCCCGTCCGGCCGTTTCCGGCCACGGGAGCTAGCGTGGCTGGGCCCGTTCGATCGCCCATAGCGTGGCGAGGCGAACGGTGGTCAAGGGGCGGCCGGAGGTGGCCCACCGGGGCGACGGCGGCGAACGGAGCGGCGGTGGCACTCGGGCCACATTCGGAATCGAGGCGGGAGCGTGCTAAGGAGCTGGCTACGGGCGGCGTTCGACTCCAGGGGCGCTCTGGAGCGCGCCCGTTGCACGTGCTGGTGCCGGAGAGCTCACGGAGTGCGTGTGAGGGTGTCCCGGACTAAGGGGTACTTGGGCCGCCGGCCTATCTCCTGTAGGCCGGACTGGTGGGCCGCTCTTTACTCGTCAGTGGAAGGCTGGATTGTGGGCAAGCCCGTGCATCATAAGGAAACCTCCGAAGGCTTGGCGTCTCCTCCAAGGAATACTTGGCGTGTCCGGCGTGTTTATCCCCTAATGATGACCGACCTAATGTAACCCTAGGACCTTCTGGTGTCTATATAAACCAGACGGCCTAGTCTGTAGAGGGCATCATATCAACTGCCTAGGGTTTAGACCATCTGATCTCGAGGTAGATCAACTCTGTAACCTTCATACAATCATCAATACAATCAAGCAGGACATAGGGTTTTACCTCTTTGAGAGGGTCCGAACCAAGGTAAATCGCTGTCTCTACTTTCCTGTTATCCATTGATCCCTAGATCCATAGTTCGGACCCCCTACCCGAGATCTGCCGATTTCAGTACCGACATTGGTGCTTTCATTGAGAATTCCATTGTGGGTCGCCAAGGGTCAATAGCTCGCCATCCCCGGACGGCTCTGCAGCGATGGAATCTGCAGCAGGGATATCACCATCCCTGGATGGCCCTTCTCTTCAGCGATGGAATCCGCAGCGGGGACATCTTCGTCCCCGGACAGCTCTTTGCGTTTGGCAGCATTGTGCTATACGCCGATCCGAATGGTCACCTCGACCAGGTCGACAGCTTCGCCCCCGAGCAGGAAATCAGGTTCAGTGGCCTTGAGTACGTCACCAATGCTCGAGGCGATCTGGTCTTCACTGGGTTTTCGGCTTTATCCGAGGAACCCACCAATCCTGAGGCTTTGACCTCGGACTCCTCCCCCATCCCCGTCCCCGGGCCGAGCCTCTATTCGGATCCAGTTTTGGTTTCAGATCCAACCTCGGCGCTGGAAAACCAAGGGTCACCCTTGGCCGAACACACTCCCGTTATCGGTGCGCCGGAGCTCAACTCCGATGGCTGCCCGAACATAGATCCGTTGGACCCCTCGATTTTAAGCGAGATGCTAGACCGGATCCAGAAGATAAATATCACGGATGGTCCATCCTCGGACCAGGAGCAGGTCGGACCGGATGCGAACCGCGGGGAATTTTACGCCCCACCCACCACCCACTTGGTAGCCACTGTCGAAGATTTAACCGACATGTTGGACTACGCCTCCAAGGAGGCTGACGACATGGACGAGGATCTCGATGTCCCGCCTTATACGGCTCCCTCCCTTGCCCCCTCCAACACCGGAAAGTGGACCGCCACCTCCTCCTATGACGTTTACATGGTCGATACCCCCATGAAGGATGCCAAAGTGACCAAGAAGGACGGCGACGATCCCGCCGAAGAACCACCCAAACGCCGACGACGGCGAGCCAGAGGGCGAGGAAAGGGCAAGGAAAATCACACAGACACTAACGGCACCGGAGATAACGAGACTCCGGACGACTTGGGGGAGCACGGCAACGACATCCCCGAGCAGCGCCATGACGCCCCCGAAGAGCAAGAGGACCAGGGTGACCCCGAGGACCCCGAGGATTCCGAGGACAGTAATTACCTCCCTCCGTCCGAAGAGGAGGACAGCCTCGGACCCGAAGACTTCATTGTCCCAGAGGATCCCCTGGAGCAAGAGCAATTCAAGCGGCAGCTCATAGCCACTGCCAGAAGCTTGAAGAGGAAGCAACAACAGTTGAAAGCGGAACAAGATACGCTCAACGACAGATGGACGATGGTCTTAGTTGCCGAAGAGGGCCTTGACGATCAACGTCAGGGTCAATACAAGAGTTACCCACAGCGGCGCCTACTCCCAGAATTCGAGGATGAGGCCCTTGAGCCAATACCTCCCAGACGAACTTACGCAAGTCAGCCCGACCGCCCCCCTCGAGGATGAGATAGGCCGGCTGTGGAAACTGAACTCCCACCTGCGCCCCCTCGAGGACGTGATAGGGCAGCCGGGGTGTTGGAAATATGCCCTAGAGGCAATTAATAAAGTGTTTATTATCATATTTCTCCGTTCATGATAACGGTTTATTATTCATGCTAGAATTGTATTGACCGGAAACTTAATACATGTGTGGATAATAGACAAATACTGAGTCCCTAGTAAGCCTCTACTAGACTAGCTCATTGATCAAAAGATGGTCAAGATTTCCTGACCATGGACATGAGTTGTCATTTGATAACAGGATCACATCATTAGGAGAATGATGTGATGGACTTGACCCAACCATTAGCATAGCAAATGATCGTTCAGTTTATTGCTATTGCTTTCACTATGTCAAATACACGTTCCTCTAACCATGAGATCATGCAACTCCCGGATACCGTAGGAATACTTTGGGTGTATCAAATGTCACAACGTAACTGGGTGATTATAAAGGTGCACTACAGGTATCTCCGAAAGTGTTTGTTGAGTTGGCATGGATCGAGATTGGGATCTGTCACTCCGACTATCGGAGAGGTATCTCTGGGCCCTCTCGGTAATACAGCATCACAAAAGCCTTGCAAGCACCGTGACTAAAGAGTTAGTTGCAAGATGATGTATTACGGAACGAGTAAAGAGACTTGCCGGTAACGAGATTGCACTAGGTATTGGATACCGACGATCGAATCTCGGGCAAGTAACATACCGCCGGACAAAGGGAACAACGTATGTTGTCATATGAGGTTCGACCGATAAAGATCTTCGTGGAATATGTAGGAACCAATATGAGCATCCAGGTTCCGCTATTGGTTATTGACCGGAGAGCCGTCTCGGTCATGTCTACATCATTCCCGAACCCGTAGGGTCCGCACGCTTAAGGTTCGATGACGATTTAGTATTATATGAGTTATGTGATTGGTGACCGAAGTTTGTTCGGAGTCCCAGATGAGATCATGGACATGACGAGGAGTCTCAAAATGGTCGAGAGGTAAAGATTCATATATTGGAAGGCTATATTCGGACGTCGGAAAGGTTCCGAGTGATTCGGGTATTTTTCGGAGTACCGGGGAGTTACGGGAATTCACCGGGAGAAGTAATGGGCCTTATTAGGCCATACGGGAAAAGGAGAGGCAGGCCACGTGAGGAGGCGCGCGCCCCCCCTTGCCCAAACCGAATTGGACTAGGGGAGGGGGCGCAGCCCCCTTTTTCCTTTCCCTCTCCCTTCCCACTTTCCTACTCCGTATGGGAGGTGGAATCCTACTAGGACTAAGGAGTCCTAGTAGGACTCCCCACACTTGGCGCACCCCTAGGGGGCCGGCCTCCTCCCTCTCATCCTTTATATACGGGGGCAAGGGGGCACCCCAAAGAACACGATTCATTGTTAGCCGTGTGCGGCGCCCCCCCTCCACCGTTTACACCCTCGGTCATATTTTCGGAGAGCTTAGGCGAAGCCCTGCCGAGATTACTTCACCGTCACCATCGCCATGCCGTCGTGCTGACGGAACTCATCTACTTCCTCGACGTCTTGCTGGATCAAGAAGGCGAGGAACGTCACCGAGCTGCACGTGTGTAGAACTCGGAGGTGCCGTACGTTCGGTACTCGATCGGTGGAGCTCGAAGGATTGTTCGACTACATCAACCGCGTTGTGAGACACTTCCACTAAACGGTCTACGAGGGTACGTAGACACACTCTCCCCTCTCGTAGCGATGCATCTCCATGGATAGATCTTGCGTGAGCGTAGGAATTTTTTTGAAATTTATGCTCCATTCCCCAACAGTGGCATCCGAGCCAGGTCTATGCGTAGATGTGTTTTGCACGAGTAGAACACAAGTGAGTTGTGGGCGTGGGTGTATACATATTGCTTGCCGTTACTAGTTCTTACTTGATTCGGCGGTATTGTGAGATGAAGCGGCCCGGACCGACATTACGCGTACGCTTACGCGAGACAGGTTTCACCGCTAAGTGCACTCGTTGCATAAAGGTGACTGGCGGGTGTCTGTCTCTCTCACTTTAGTTGAATCGGTTTCAATGAAGAGGGTTCTTTTAGAAGATCAAAAAGCAATCACTACACCACGTTGTGGTTTTGCGTAGGTAAGAACGGTTCTTGCTAACCCGTAGCAGCCACGTAAAACTTGCAACAACAAAGTAGAGGACGTCTAACTTGTTTTTGCAGGGTATGCTGGTGATGTGATATGGTCAAGACATGATGTGATATAAGTTGTTGTATGAGATGATCATGTTTTGTAAGTTATCAGGCAACCGGCAGGAGCCTTATGGTTGTCTCTTTATTGTATGCAATGCCAACGCTATGTAATTGCTTTTCTTTACCGCTATGAGTTAGCAGTAGTAGTAGTAGCAATAGCCGGCGAGACGACCACGACGCTGCGATGGAGATCAAGGTGTCACGACGCTACGATGGAGATCAAGGTGTCAACCCGGTGACGATGGAGATCATAACGGTGCTTTGCTGATGGAGATCAAAAGCACAAGACGATGATGGCCATATCATGTCACATATATTGAATTGCATGTGATGTTAATCCTTTTATGCATCTTATCTTGCTTAGGACGACGGTAGCATTATAAGATGATCCCTTCACTAAATTTCAAGATAAGTGTTCTCCCCTAGTATGCACCGTTGCGAAGGTTCGACGCTTCTAAGCACCACGTGATGATCGGGTGTGATGGATTCTTTCGTTCGCATACAACGGGTGTAAGCCAGTTTTACACACGCAGAATACTTGGGTTAAACTTGACGAGCCTAGCATGTACAGACATGGCCTCGGAACACAAGAGACCGAAAGGTCGAACATGAGTCATATAGTAGATATGATCAACATGAAAGATGTTCACCATTGATAACTAATCCACCTCACGTGATGATCGGACGTGGTTTAGTTGATGTGGATCATGTTACACTTAGACAACTTGAGGGATGTTAATCTAAGTGGGAGTTCTTAAGTAATTTGATTAATTGAACTTCAATTGTCATGAACATAGTCTTACTTGTCTTAGCAAATTTATGTTGTAGATCAATAGACCGCGCTGTAGTTCCCCTGTTTTTATTATGTTCCTAGAGAAAACGAAGTTGAAAGTTGATGGAAGCAACTATGCGGACTAGGTCCGTGATCTGAGGATTGTCCTCACTGCTGCACAGAAGGCTTATGTCCTTAATGCACCGCTCAGTGAAATACCCCTACGGCTTCGTCTGAGGACATTATGAACGTCTGGCAGACAAGAAAAGATGACTACTCGATAGTTCAGTGCGCCATACTTTACGGCTTAGAACCGGAGCTCCAAATATGTTTTGAGCAACACGGAGCATATGAGATGTTCCAAGAGCTGAAAATTTGTTTTTCAAGCTCACACCCGGGTCGAGAGGTATGACACCTTCGACAAGTTCTATAGCTACAAGATGGAGGAGAACAGCTCCGTTAGTGAGCATGTACTCAGAATGTCTGAGTACTTCAATCACTTGAATTAAGTGGGAGTTAGACTTCCAAATAAAGTGGTGATTGATAGAGTTCTCTAGTCACTATCACTAAGCTACTGGATCTTCGTGATGAACTATAAACATGCAAGGGATAGAAGATCCTTAAGCTATTCGCGATGCTACAATCTGCGGATGTAGAAATCAAAAAAAAGGGGAGTATCAAGTGTTGATGGTTAATAAGACCACTAGTTTCAAGAAGGGCAAGGGAAAGAAAAGGGAACTTCAAGAAGAACGGTAAAACAGTTGCCGCTCACGCGAAGAAACCCAAGGCTGAACCAAACCCAAGACTTAGTGCTCCTATTGCAAAGGGAAATGTCACAGGGAGCGGAACTTCCCCAAAGTAACTGGCAGATAATAAGACTGGCAATGTCAACAAAGATATTTGATATACATGTTATTTATATGTACCTTACTAGTACTCGTAGGAGCACCTGGGTATTTGATACTTGTTCAGTTGCTTACAACTTGAAACATGGAGCTTCGGAATAAACGAGGGCTAGCTAAGAACGAGGTGAAGATGTGCATTGGAAGTGTCTCCAAGGTTGATATGATCACCATCGCCACGCTCTTTCTACCTTCAGGATTAGTGATGAACCTAAATAATTGTTATTTGGTGCTTGCGTTAAGCATGAACATTTTATCTGATAGTGTTTATTGCAAGACGATTATTCAATTTCAGAGAATAATTGTTATTCTATTTATTTGGTTAATATCATTGATGATCATGCACTTAAAATGAAAGGTTTATTGAATCTTGATCGTAGTAATACATATGTTCATAACACGAATGCCAAAAGATAATGATAGTACCACATATTTGTGGCACAGCCGCTTAGGTCATATCAGTGTTAAACGCATGAAGAAACTCCATGCAGATGGACTTTTGGAATCAATTGATTATGAATCATTTGAGACATGCGAACCATGCCTCATGGGCAAGATGACTAAGACTCCGTTCTCCGGAACAATGGAGCGAGCAACAGACTTATTGGAAATAATACATACCGATGTATGCGGTCCGATGAGTGTTGAGGCGCGCGGTGGATATCGTTATGTTCTCACGTTCACAGATGATTTGAGTAGATATGGCTATGTCTACTTGATGAAGCGTAAGTCTGAAACATTTGAAAAGTTCAAAGAATTTCAGAGTGAAGTAGAGAATCATTGTAACAAGAAAATAAAGTTCTTACGATTTGATCGAAGAAGAGAATATTTGAGTTACAAGTTTGGCATATACTTAAGACAATGTGAAACTATTTCACAATTCACGCCACCAGGAACACCACAGCGTAATGGTGTGTCCGAACGTCGTAACCGTACTCTATTGGATATGGTGCGTTCTATGATGTCTCTTACCGATTTGCCACTTTGGGGTTATGCATTAGAGACAGCTGCATTCACTTTAAACAAGGCACCGTCTAAATCCGTTGAGACGACACCGTATGAACTGTGGTTTGGCAAGAAACCTAAGCTGTCGTTTCTGAAAGTTTGGGGCTGCGATGCTTATGTCAAAAAGGCTTCAGCCTGATAAGCTCGAACCCAAAGCGGATAAGTGCGTCTTCATAGGATACCCAAAAGAGACTGTTGGGTACACCTTCTACCACAGATCTGAAGGCAAAGCTTTCATTGCTAAGAATGGATCCTTTCTAGAGAAGGAGTTTTCTCTCAAAAGAAGTGAGTGGGAGGAAAGTAGAAACTTGATGAGGTAATTGTACCTCCTCTGGATAGTAGTACGCCACAGAAAGAAATTTTTGTGACACCGACACAGACCAGAGAAGAAGTTAATGATGATGATCATGAAACTTCGGATCAAGTTGTTACTGAACTTCGAAGGTCAACCAGGACACGTTCCGCACCGGAGTGGTACGGAAATCCAGTCTTGGAGGTCATGTTGCTAGACAACGATGAACCTTCGAACTATGAAGAAGCGATGGCAAGCCCGGATTCCGAGAAATGGCTTGAAGCCATGAAATCCGAGATAGGATCCATGTATGAGAACAAAGTATGGACTTTGGTAGACTTGCCCGATGAACGGCGAGCTATTGAAAATAAATGGATCTTTAAGAAGAAGACGGACGCTGATGGTAATGTCACCGTCTATAAAGCTCGACTTGTTGCTAAAGGTTATCACCAAGTTCAAGGAGTTGACTACGATGAGACTTTCTCACCCGTAGCGATGCTAAAGTCTGTCAAAATTATGTTAGCAATTGCCGCATTTTATGATTATGAAATCTGGCAAATGGACATCAAAACGGCATTCCTTAATGGTTTCCTTAAGGAAGAATTGTATATGATGCAACCGGAAGGTTTTGTCGATCCTAAAGGTGCTAACAAAGTATGCAAGCTCCGGCGATCCATCTATGGACTGGTGCAAGCATCTCGGAGCTGGAATACTCCCTTTGATGAAGTGATCAAAGCGTTTGGGTTTATGCAAGTTTATGGAGAAACTTGTATTTACAACAAAGTGAGTGGGAGCTCTATAACATTTCTAATAAGTATATGTGATTGGAAATGATGTAGAATTTCTGGAAAGCATAAAGAATTAATTGAAAGGAGTTTTTCAATAAAAACCTGTTTTTGAGTTATCCACAGTTTGGGCATCGAGATCTATAGAGATAGATCAAGACACCTAATAAAAGATTTTCACACACCTTGATGAGATTTTGAAGAAGTTCAAAATGGATCAAGTCAAAAGAAATAAGTTCTTGGCTGGTGTGAAGTGGAGTAAGACTTGAAGATCTAGGTAAAGGTTGTTTACATGTTAGGCATCAAAATCTATAGAGATAGATTGAGACGCCTCATATGACTTTCACAAAACATATACCTTGACAAGATTTTGAAGAAGTTCAAAATGGATCAGTCAAAGAAGGAGTTCTTGACTGTGGTGAAAGGTGTGAAGTTGAGTAAGACTCAAATCTCGACCACGGCAAAATAAATAGAATGGATGAAGGTTATCCCCTATGCCTCGGCCATAGGTTCTATAAAGTATGCCAAGCTGTGTGCCTTGCCATGTGTCTGGCAAAAGAGGTACCAAAGTGATCCACGAGTAGATCACTGGACAGCGGTCAAATTATCCTTAAGATGACTAAGGAAGAATTTCTCGGGAATAGAGATGATAAAGAGTTCGTCGTAAGGGGTTACGTCGATGCAAGCTTTAAACACTGATCCGAAAGACTATGAGTCTCAGACCGGATAAGTATAGTGGGGAAATTTTTTGGAGTAGCTCCAAACAGAGTGTGGTAGCAGCATCTACATATAACATAGAGATTTGCCAAGAACACACGGATCTGAATATTGCAGACCCGTTGACTAAAACCTCTCTCACAAGCAAAACATGATCAGCCCTAGAACTGATTGGATGTTAATTACATGGAGATGTAAACTAGATTATTGACTCTAGTGCAAGTGGGAGACTGTTGGAAATATGCCCTAGAGGCAATTAATAAAGTGTTTATTATCATATTTCTCCGTTCATGATAATGGTTTATTATTCATGCTAGAATTGTATTAACCGGAAACTTAATACATGTGTGGATAATAGACAAATACTGAGTCCCTAGTAAGCCTCTACTAGACTAGCTCGTTGATCAAAAGATGGTCAAGATTTCCTGACCATGGACATGAGTTGTCATTTGATAACAGGATCACATCATTAGGAGAATGATGTGATGGACTTGACCCAACCGTTAGCATAGCAAATGATCGTTCAGTTTATTGCTATTGCTTTCACTATGTCAAATACACATTCCTCTGACCATGAGATCATGCAACTCCCGGATACCGTAGGAATACTTTGGGTGTATCAAACGTCACAACGTAACTGAGTGATTATAAAGGTGCACTACAGGTATCTCCGAAAGTGTTTGTTGAGTTGGCATGGATCGAGATTGGGATTTGTCACTCCGACTATCGGAGAGGTATCTCTGGGCCCTCTCGGTAATACAGCATCACAGAAGCCTTGCAAGCACCGTGACTAAAGAGTTAGTTGCAAGATGATTTATTACGGAACGAGTAAAGAGACTTGCCGGTAACGAGATTGAACTAGGTATTGGATACCGACGATCGAATCTCGGGCAAGTAACATACCGCCGGACAAAGGGAACAACGTATGTTGTCATATGAGGTTCGACCGAGAAAGATCTTCGTGGAATATGTAGGAACCAATATGAGCATCCAGGTTCCGCTGTTGGTTATTGACCGGAGAGCCGTCTCGGTCATGTCTACATCATTCCCGAACCCGTAGGGTCCGCACGCTTAAGGTTCGATGACGATTTAGTATTATATGAGTTATGTGATTGGTGACCGAAGTTTGTTCGGAGTCCCGGATGAGATCACGGACATGACGAGGAGTCTCGAAATGGTCGAGAGGTAAAGATTCATATATTGGAAGGCTATATTCGGACGTCGGAAAGGTTCCGAGTGATTCGGGTATTTTTCGAAGTACCGGGGAGTTACGGGAATTCACCGGGAGAAGTAATGGGCCTTATTGGGCCATACGGGAAAAGGAGAGGCAGGCCACGTGAGGAGGCGCGCGCCCCCCCTTGCCCAAACCGAATTGGACTAGGGGAGGGGGCGCAGCCCCCTTTTTCCTTTCCCTCTCCCTTCCCCCTTTCCTACTCCGTATGGGAGGTGGAATCCTACTAGGACTAAGGAGTCCGAGTAGGACTCCCCACACTTGGCGCACTCCTAGGGGGGCGGCCTCCTCCCTCTCATCCTTTATATACGGGGGCAAGGGGGCACCCCAAAGAACACGATTCATTGTTAGCCGTGTGCGGCGCCCCTCCTCCACCGTTTACACCCTCGGTCATATTTTCGGAGAGCTTAGGCGAAGCCCTGCCGAGATTACTTCACCATCACCGTCGCCACGCCGTCGTGCTAACGGAACTCATCTACTTCCTCGACGTCTTGCTGGATCAAGAAGGCGAGGAACGTCACCGAGCTGCACGTGTGTAAAACTCGGAGGTGCCGTACGTTCGGTACTCGATCGGTGGAGCTCGAAGGATTGTTCGACTACATCAACCGCATTGTGAGACGCTTCCGCTAAACGGTCTATGAGGGTATGTAGACACACTCTCCCCTCTCGTAGCGATGCATCTCCATGGATAGATCTTGTGTGAGCGTAGGAAATTTTTTGAAATCCATGCTCCATTCCCCAACACGGGGAAGCCGAACACCCACCCGCACCTCCTCGCCGAGCAGGCAAAGACCCGGTTCAACCGGACGACCGACACGATCTACGCCATGACCTGAACGCTAGAGGGATCCAGTCAAGATCCATCTATGGATCCACAAGACACGCGCCGCTGAACGGGACGGATACCAAGCCTGGCGTGATAGGAATGACAGAGCTCGGGAGCTGCTCCGCGCCCGGCTGACAACCGATCTCCGGCACGATGTAGCCTGGGCCAGGGGGCCGCACACCCGATGTGTTTCACTGACGAGGTGATGCAACATCAGTTCCCCAAGGGGTTTAAACCTGTCAATATAGAATCCTATGATGGGACAACTGATCCAGCTGTGTGGATTGAGGATTTTCTTCTCCACATTCATATGGCCCGAGGACATGATCTCCACGCCATCAAGTACTTACCATTGAAACTCAAGGGACCAGCAAGGCATTGGTTGAACAGCCTACCCGAAAACTCCATCGGGAGCTGGGAGGAGCTCGAGGATGCATTCCGAGCTAACTTTCAAGGCACTTATGTTTGGCCACCGGACGCCGATGACCTGATCCATGTCATTCAACAGCCCGGGGAGTCAGCCCGGCAATTCTAGAACCGGTTCTTGACCAAGAAGAACCAGATCGTCGACTGTCCGGATGCCGAAGCGATTGCGGCATTCAAACATAGTATCCGGGACGAGTGGCTCGCCCGCCAGCTCGGCCAGGACAAGCCGAGAACAATGTCGGCCCTTACCTCCTTAATGACCCGCTTTTGTGCGGGTGAAGATAGCTGGTTAGCTCGTCGAAGCAACCACCCCGAAGACCCCGGAACTTCAGAAGCCCGGGATGGAAATGGGAAACCCCGGCGCAACAGGAACAATAAATGCCAGCACTCAAACAACGGCGGTGAAGCCGATGACGCAGCGGTAAACGCCGGATTCAGCGGATCAAAATCGGGACCGCGGAAAAAACCCTCTAAAGGGAATCGGGATGGCCCGTCTACGCTGGATAGAATACTAGATAGGCCCTGCCAGATTCACGGCACCCTAGACAAGCCCGCTAATCATACCAACTGTAACTGTTGGGTAATCAAACAGGCCGGCAAGGTCACAGCTGAAGAACAGGGCAAGGGCCCCCGCAGCGAGGATGACGATGAACCTCGCGGGCCAAACAATGGAGGACAAAAGCAGTTCCCGCCAGAGGTCAAAACCGTGAACATGATCTACGTCACGCATATACCGAAGAAGGAACGGAAGCGCGCACTTCGGGATGTCTACGCCTTAGAGCCGGTAGCCCCGAAGTTCAATCCGTGGTCGGCTTGCCCGATCACTTTCGATCGTAGAGACCATACGATCAGTATACGCCATGGAGGAATGGCGGCTTTGGTACTCGACCCCATTGTGGACGGATTTCACCTCACCAGAGTCCTTATGGATGGAGGCAGCAGTCTCAACCTGCTTTACTCGGATACTATGAGGAAAATGGGGATCGACCCGTCAAGGATCAAACCCAGCAACACCACCTTTAAGGGTGTAATCCCGGGCGTCGAGGCGCGATGTTCGGGATCCGTGACATTGGAAGTAGTCTTCGGCTCACCCGATAACTTCCGCAGCGAGGACTTGATCTTTGATATTGTCCCTTTCCGCAGTGGTTATCATGCACTCCTCGGACGGACTGCGTTCACCCGTTTCAATGCTGTCCCACACTATGCGTACCTGAAGCTCAAGATGCCAGGACCAAAGGGCGTTATCACCATCAAAGGTAATACCGAGCGCTCCCTCCGAACAGAGGAACACACTGCGGCTCTAGCCGCCGAAGTCTAAGCCGCCGAAGAGGCGTCGCAAGCCCAGTCTACTGCCAAGACACTGGATGCACGTAAGCACTCCCGGGCTGCAGCCTCGGTCTCGGAGCACTCCCATGCTCACCCCAAATAGGGATACGAGCCCCACAACACGGCCCACCTAGTCGCGAAATACGTACCTCGAGTGCACAATTTCGCGCTCAAAATTCCATGGGCAGATGTGGGGACACATGAAACAAAGGCCGAGAGCTCGGTTCGACCGATCAATGGCCAATAGATGTCTTCCAATCAACATCGACTACGGGCACCATCTAGGTCCTGATCAGCGTCAAGCTGATATACTACGGCGACTTCTCTAAACCCTTTCCCAAGGGCTCGTCCGCCGAACACTACTACCTTCGCCGAACTTAAAGTCGACAGCTTTGCTCACACGCAAGCTTCTTAACAGAGCAAAGGCACAGACGTGCAGCAGGGCGTAGTAGGGATGTCAAACCACTAATGAAGGCCCTATGTAAACCTTTACTCTAATGAATTTATTTCTTCAAAAGTATCTATCAAAGTTACTTCGGCAATCCGGATTGTACGGTTGGACGTCACATACTCAAAGGAAATAAAGACCAATTTTTCTCTGGTAATTGTGCAGTCATTCACAGTGCATATTTCTTTCCGCTTTTTTAAGCTGAAGTAAACTATTGCGATACGTCCTTTTTTCATAACCGGCTAATAGACCGGGGGCTCGAACATAACTCTTGCCTCACCCTATGTTTCGACACTTACTTTAGGTGTTCGGCGTCATGGATATTGCACTATATGAATCAGTTCCGAATTGCGTCTTTGGTCAATAGTTGGGTTGCCCGGCTCCTGTGTTTACCCTCATATGTTCCGCACTGTTCGGCTAAGAGGGTAAAGGGAGAACCACTGCGATTGTACTTCTAGCTAGCCTGGTTAAGTACCTCAGTGGAGAAAGCCGAAAACTGACTGTCGCCATAAGCGAGAACTGGTCGGCGATCCGATGACTCATGTCAAACAGAAAAATCGTTGGAGGTTAATCCATGTTAAACGAAGGGTTTTCTGTTACAGGAACCATGTGATGATGGTGTCAACCGCGGCTCGTCCGAATATCACAAACACTGGGGGCTAGTCACCAGCCCCCGCAGTCAAGCTCCTATGGCTAAGTGAAAGCACTAAAACCGCATAGTCTGATTGCCTTGTTTCCTGTACATACAACCGCCTTCGGGCACTGAGACGTTGGCTAAGGGTTAATATATACTGAGGAAACACCCCATGCAGCATTTGCAATGGGGGCTGAAGCCGACGACTGGTAACTTTCAGTTTAAATACGGCCGCACAGGAGTCAAAATTAATATAAACAGGCAATATATTCATAGCCAACAATTTGCAAAAGTTTCAACTCCTTGGCTACAAGGAAAACAAATCTACTCATACAGTACGTCTTTCGAGCATTGAGCCTCTACCGCCCGAGCACCATCCATCACGATGGGAAAGTATTGCTCGGGGCGCCTATGCTCATTCACTGGCGGTGGTGGTCCGGTGGCCATCTCGGCTGGCTTTATCTTCGGCCAATGTACCATCATTTTGTCGAAGGCCATCCAAGCCCCCTCAATGCATGTCGAGTGCTTCCAGGCATCGACCCGAGGAGCGGCGTCGTACAACCTCTGCACCAGACCGAAGTAACTGCTCGGCAGCGGCTCCACAGGCCACAGCTTGACGCAGAGGTCTTTCATCGCCGGCTCCGCCATCCGATGCAGCTCCATCAGCTGCTTCATTTGGTTGTTGAGGAGGGGAGGGTGTTCGGGCGCCTAAAATTGTACCCAGAACAGCCTCTGTTCGGCCTGACCCTCCTGGGCAGCGAAGAACCTTGCCACGTCAGCCGCACTCCTCGGGAGGTCGGCAAAGGCGCCTGCGGAACGCCACACCCGCGTCAGCAAAGCAAACCTGTTACCACCAAAGACACTCTGCAGCAAATACGGCTTACCATCCGCAATGAGCTTCACTTGGCGGAGCTCTTCCTCGCAGCCGCGTGCTTCCGTCCGCGCTTCTTTGGCCACCGACCCCAATGAGGTGAGCTCGGCGGCCAGCTCTTTGTTTTTCTGCTCGAGGGCCTCACACTTCGTGACGGCATCCGCAAGCTCTTGCTGCACCTCAGCTACTCGGGCTTCGTGCTTCTTGCTAGTGGTTCGCTCCGCATCCAGTTCGGCAGCCACTTTCTCGGCCGCCGTCCTCTGCTCCGCTGCTTCCCGCTAAGCCATCCTCAGCACGGCCTTGAGGTTTTCCACCTCCGCGGTGGCAGCTGCAGTAAAATCGGGTCACTCCGATTAGGGTACTTTGCACCCTACTTATAAAAACAAAACGGCTGTAATAAACACTACAGCTCGGTCTTACCTTGCGCCTCGCCGAACCTCTTGTTCACTAGGTTCAGATCATCCTCGGATCTCTTCAGCTTCCGATTCAGCTCGGCCAACTCTTCGGCATTGGCGGCTGCGGCCGAGGATGACGCCTGCGCATTATTCTACACACGTTAGAATCCGAGATGTTGATTTTCGATCCTCTGACCGGCTTTGCTCAAGCCAGTCAGAGTCTCGGGGGCTACTGTGTATGAGGCTATACATTTACACAAATGAATTTCACCAAGGGAAAAGCATTACGTCGCTCACCTTGCAGCCGGTCAGAAGGCCACTAAAGGCCTCCTTCAACCCGTTATCCATGGACCGAAGACTTTGCAACATCGCGCCCATAAGGGCATGGTGCTCTTCAGCGATAGAGGAGCTGGTTAGAGCATCCTCCATCTCGTCCGGCCACCCGGTTGACGCCTGCTCTGGGGCGGGTGGGGGTGGCGGCGGCGGCGGTCCGGCTCCTTCCCTCTCGATGCCCGGGGCGCCGAACTTGGGACGCCTCGACGTCTCCAGAGTCATCTTCGGAGAGAGCTCGGCCTGTCCGGGCTCCTCCTCTTCGTTCACCAGAGGGGCCCTCCCCTCCTGGTCTTCGGCGGCCGAGGTATTCACCTCGGCCATGATAGTATCGCCTCCTCCCCCTGTATGCGGCACGGGAGGGGTCCTCCTCGACAGGACCTCCTCGACCTCCTCGATGATTGGGGGAGGTGAGGCACGGGATTCGGTCCCGCTCTCCGCTTGCGCCGCCGGTGGAGAATCCCCCTCCGAAACTCCATCGGTGGGGAGATCGCGCAGCGGGCTGCAAAATTACAAGCAGCAATGTGGTCAATCTTGCGAATAAAAACACAACTGATGTCAATCCTAGTTCGGCCAAGGACACTTGAGCGTATAATAGAGCGCATACCTTTGAGCCTGTGGCTTGGCCCTTGGGATCCTCTGAGGAACCTCCTCGGAGGCCTCAGAGTCCTCGGCAGAAGCCGAGCTATCGCCGGACAAGGCCACGTTGGCCTTGCGCGGTCTTTTGGGAGTGGGTTGGGGCGGCTCCTCCTCGGCGTCCTCGGATGCCGCCCTCTTCCCTGTTCGGGAGGAATCGTCCTCCTCCCCGTCCTCCCCCTGCTCTTTCTCCTCCTCTTGTGCGGAGGGAGCATTGGTGTCCCCGGATCTAGCGCCCGGGGGTCCTCGGGAGCGGAGGCCCTCTCTGGCCTCCCTCTTCTGGTCCTTCTTCTCCTTCCTCTCCGGCGCCTCGTACGGCTCCTTAGCCAACATGGCCGTCAGTAGGGGCGTCCTAGGTCCCTCTGGCAGCGGCGCCGGACTGTCGATCCATTCGGCCTTCTTCAGCCATTTCTGCGGATGAGAAGTAAAAAGGCTAAGTACCCGGTCAAAAGGTAACAGTTTGGATATAAGAATAAGTATTAGTCATACCTCTCGTGGGGGGTTTGCGGCGTCAAGGCCGATGTCCTCCCCCACGGCCGGCCACTCCTTCTGAGGTTTAAACAACACCTTCCACAACTTCTCATGGGTGGTGCCGTAGAAGCGGAGCACGGTGGCTGGGTCTTCGGGCCTGTAGGCCCACATGGGGGAAGCCCTGTCTTGGAACGGGAGAATCCGGTGGCACAGCATGATTTGGATCACATTGACCAGCTCGGTGCCCTTCTCTATCATCTTGGTGATCCGGCTCTGGAGCAGCGCCACCTCCTTATTCAGCCCCCAGTCGAGGCCCTTCTTGGTCCATGAGACCAGCTTCGTGGGGGGTCCGGGTCGGAAGGCCGGAATCGCCTCCCAATCTACGCTCCTCGGCTCTGTGATATAGAACCATTCTTTTTGCCATACCTTGACGGTATCGATGAAGGTGCCGTCTGGCCACTCCACCCGGGGGAGCTTGCTGATCGTCGCGCCCCCGCAGTCTGCCTGCCGGCCATCGACTATCTTCGGCTTCACGTTGAAGACCTTCAGCCACAGGCCGAAGTGTGGCCAGACCCGGAGGAAGGCCTCATAGACGATGATGAAGGCCGAGATGTGGAGGAAGGAGTTCGGAGCGAGATCGTGGAAATCGAGTCCGTAGAAGAACATGAGACCCCTAACGAAGGGGTGAAGGGGAAAACCCAAACCTCAGATGAAGTGAGGCACGAACACCACCCTCTCTCCCTGCCACGGCGTGGGAATGGCCTGGCCCGCCTCTGGAGCTCGGTGGGCGACGTTGGCCGGGAGGTAGCCCGCGCTCTTCAACTCCAAGATGGCGCTGTTGGTGATGCTAGAGGCCTCCCACTTGCCCTTGGACCCGGCGCCCGCCATTGCTGAATCAAGCGGGTGGAGGGAGAGGTTCTTGGAGGGGAAATCGGATCTGGGCGCTGGAGCTCGAAAGACGGGGAAGGCAATGGCGAAGGGGGGAAATGAGGGCGTACGGAAGAATCAAAGGTTGTACCCCTTTTATGGGCTGTAAAACCCATGGTCCCTTTACTGCGCCGCAGTCCTCGCCATTTCCCCATGTAGCCGCGCCATTATGTGCGCGTGGGGGCAAACAAATTATTGATCATATCCCGTAAAAATAGGACACGATCTCCGTATCTATGGGACGTGCCAATGAAAACTGCCTCGAACCGCGAATCGAGTTTTTTCATAAACCAACTAGCGGTCGTGGTAAGGTGTGACCCTTCGGTGAAAAGCTGTCAGATGGGGATACTATTCACACCAAAGCGACTAGCCTTCGGGGCTAAGTTATTAGTATAATTCAGCAACCGAGATATAGATCGGTGCGTGTACGGCTGGGCAGCGCCTGAGGATACAATTCGGAATAATGTAGAACTATTGTTAAAATGGACACAGGCATTGGAAGGAACTCGCCACCCAAGCCGAAGACCCTTGGAGCATGAAGCTGCCGAAGACTGTCGGCCTCGGCCTTGGAGGCTAGTTCGGAGGCTGCTGAGGGTGTCCCGGACTAAGGGGTACTTGGGCCGCCGTGTTTCGGTAAAATGGCCATAACTTTTGCATATGACCTCCGATGAAAAAGTTTTTTATATGAAAAAGTTTTTTATATGAAAAAGCATCTACTCGAAAAGTTACATCCGAATTCAACAGGCTACGCCCGTTATCGATTTTTTAGAATCCTCAAAAACCCCACAGAAAAAAGTTACGATGCTTTTAAGATCTGGAGGCAAAAAAATAAAAAAATTAAAAAAAGTTAGCAATGGCGCACCAGTGCATAGTGCGCCACTACTATTTTCCCGCCTTCAAAATTCAAAAAAATTTAAAAATAGTAATGGCGCACCACACCTAGGTGCGCCACTGCTATGCTACATAGTAATGGCGCACCACACCTAGGTGCGCCATTACTATGTACCATAGCAATGGCGCACCACCCCATGGTGCGCCATTACTATGTCACAAGCCCCACCACGTACGCACCCACCCACCCCTCTCCTTCCTCTCTCCTTATCCCCTTCCCCCTCCTCCTCCTCCCTTCTCCTTCCCCGACATGGCTGCCGCCCGCAGGCTTCCTCTATCCCGAGACCGGTGCCTTCATCTCGCCGGTGACCGAGCCACAGGAGCGACGCCGCCCGTCGCGCCTCCCCTTCCCCTTCCCCTTCTTCCTCCCTTCCCCTTCATTCTTCTCCTCCTCTCCTCCACTCCATCTCCTCCTCTCCGGCGACCTCCTCCTCCTCACGGTGCTCCTCCTCCGGTGACCTCCTCCTCCCTCCTCTCCTCCTCACGGTGCTCCTCCTCCGGCGACCTCCTCCTCCCTCCTCTCCTCCTCACGATGCTCCTTCCTCTCCTGCTCACGGTCCTCCTCCTCCTCTCCGGCGACCTCCTCCTCCCTCCTCTCCTCCTCACGGTCTCTCCTCCCTCCTCCTCTACTTCCGGCCACATGTGGAGCTCCCCCGGCACAAAGAACGTAAAAGATCCAGGTCGAGAACGAAATTTGAAAAAAAAATTAACCAAAAAAAACGAGCCAAAAAAATGAGCCAGATCTAGATCCAGATCCAAATTCAAAATTCAAAAATAGCAATGGCGCACGGTGGGGGTTAGACGGTGGGCCACTACTATTTTCCCGCCTTCAAAATTCAAAAAAAATCAATAAATTTCAAAAAAAAAAAAAGTTACCAGTGGCGCACCTGTAGCAATAGTAATGGCGCACTACAAGGTGCGCCACTGTTACCTGCAATACTAATGGCGCACCAGAGGTGCGCCATTAGTATTTGTTACTAATGGCGTGGTAATAGTGGCGCACCTATAGTGCGCCATTAATGGCAAAAATAGGTGCGCCACTAACAGTCCTTTTTCTAGTAGTGCTAGATCCATAGTTCGGACCCCCTACCCGAGATCTGCCGGTTTCAATACCGACAGCGTGCGCGGCAGCAATGGTAGAGCCGAGCTTCGACTCTAGCGGGCGGAGGAGCTAGAGGGCACAGGAACGCAGGGGAGGAGGGGGACTGAGGCGGAGGCTCACCGGGCGGCTCACGGTGGCCGGCGACAAGTTAGTAGCTGCAGAGACGAGGCGGATCGACGCGTTGCAGTGGCGACGGCCGGAGGTAGACGACGGGTCGATTGCGACGTTGCCGAGCTCCTCTGCTTGCGTGCGCGGTCGGAGAAGAAGTAGCAGACGGCTGCGCGTCTCACAGACACAGTGGCGAGGCGATTGGACTGCGGTGGCTACGGGTTCGATGGCGGCGCGGCAACGGCAGCGTCGGGAGCTCCTCCCGATCGAGGCAGAGAGCGGAGGAGGAGGAGGGAGTGGGCGAGGGAGAACCAGGGGGAGTGAACGGGTCGATCCTTATCTCTTCCCTCTACCTACTACGTCGCGATGGCGGGCTGTGGGCGACGGAGCACGCGCCGGACGCGGCGGTGCCGACACGGAGGTGGGAGTAGGTAGGGGAGACGACGACTGTAGCGTGGGCTGGGCCGTCTTCGGTAGCTATGGGCCTCAGCGCTCGGTAGGTTTTCCTTTTTTTATTATTTTTCATTTACTTTTTTCTTTTCTTTTGCAATCTGTTTGCATTTTCTCTTGGCACCTAACGTTTTTTTTGTAAAATGTGGAGTTACTTAAATCAAATACTAGGCAATACTTAGTGCTGCCACAAAAAGTTTGAACCACGTTTGAATTCATTTGAATTTTGAGCATTTGGAAAATGCATTTAATGAATCGTTTTGCTACTGTTTTTGGGGGCTAACTTTTAATTAAGCAAACAAGTGACATGGTTTTTCTCCACAATAATTATCTATGGATTATGCTCTAAATGATGAACTATTTCTCAGGGGATTTTGTGAATTTTAAAATTTCACTTAAAGTTTGAATCTTGGATTGGAGTGGAATTTCAAATGAGATATAAAAGGAGAGATGATCAAGCACTGCAAAATGTGATGACTTGGCATGATTAACAAGGTGATCACTGTGCTTAATACATGGGAGTGTTACAGCGCCCAGCATGCGACACATGGCGGCTGCTGAGAGTGCGCTAAGTGACGCGCTCTCAGCCCATCCAAAGTGAGCCTTGTGGTGCTCCCGCAAGGGGTATCCCTTAACTAGTTGTTCCCTAAATATGGCCGATGCTATCTTAGGCCTAGGAGCAAAGGTAAATGTTGATGCGCTTGGGAATTTGTAATTTGTAAAGAGGCCCGATGGGGCTGGCCGTTCCTATGCGTGATTTTGTGCTAAAAAAACTAGTTAGTGGTTCCCCTCAAAAAAGAAAAAACTTGTTAGAGGTACCCCTGTGTACTACAGTAATAAAAAAGAGTTAGAGGTACCCTTGTAAATTTACTTCCAAATGCCTCTTGGTGACACATAGAATATCCCATATACGTAACTTGTCACGACCAGGAATTTAGGTGTGGTTTTCTTACCGAAATGTGATGGGAATGTAGTTTGTACTTGTATTTTTTTCCTGTGAGGTTTAAATTTCAAATCCAAATATCGTTTGAATGATTTTTTAAAATTACAAATTATTTTCACCCTTGTGTTCGTCACACCGCTATTTTCGAAATTAGATCCCATGTTGATAGGTCATGGCTATATCTTTTTTTACACAACTTGTACTCTTTATTGTTGTATACTTGTACTCCACCAAGCGAGCGCAACCAGGCGCAAGCCCCCGAAGACCACCGAAGAATTGTGTCGCATTCTACAAGAAATATGCCCAGATGGAAGACCATGATCTCACCAAGAGTGACACACCTCAACCAAGACTTGAAGCCTCCTCTGGCGGCAAGATCGGAAGCTTTTCAAAGAAGTATCGAGACAAAAACTGCCCCTACTTAAAAGGGCAAAGAGTTATGGCGGACGACAACCAGTCTCCATATCCCACCAAGGCAAATGAGCCTACCCTTCCGAAAGTGTGTGTTTTCTCAAAAGGTATGACTTCTCAAAGTTCATTTGCAACATCACATATATTGATCTAGTGGCAGTTCTCTAGATACTTGATGTAATTATAAAGTAAAATTGAATATATAATTCTAATGGATCTATATGTATAGTTATGGTAATTTTGAGGTTTACAAAGTTTCGAAGCCGACCATGCTGTTTTGTGGAGCTTAATAGTACTTTTTTGCCGGTGGCTTATTAGTATGATTAGTCCTAAAGAATATTTGATTGTTTAAAAACATAATTAAACTTCAAAGAAATTGACATATGTTCAGCATATCAATTTCATTCCAAACTTAATCCTTACTCGGACTCCAATATGTAGAATGGTAAAATAAAATAAGTTTCAAAATTTAATTAAGTTCCTAAAAGATATGTTAGAAAATTCATTCTAAAATGTAAAATAGTGTGTCCTGGCTCCATTCGAACTTGGTAGACCCCGTTGAGCTCGGTGAGCACAGGCCCGTTCTGAGTTGGTTTGTTAGGCCATCACTGTTTGGTGCTTAAACTAGGCACTATGGATCAAAATATAAGATTTATTTTCAACCCAAACGCCGGCATCTACACTAGATTTAGAGAATTTGAGTCCGGCACATAAGAGAACTCAACATTTTAGATGTCTATAAGCATCCCGAGAGTAGTGTTTTTTTCTTTTTTTTTGCGAGAGAAAGTAGTAGTTTGCTTATATGGTCGTTTGTATTAATTGTTCTTTTTCTTTAAATGTGTCGATAAGCATTCTTGCATTGGAGATGAGCTTAGAAGCCCATTTTGATGGTCAAAGTGTGTACCGATGCCAAGTTGGATCCTAACATCTTATTTGTGTGACTCTAGAAGTAGAAATAAATACTCACTCCGTCCCAAAATAAATGTTTCAACTTTGTATACTAAAGTTGAGACAATTATTTTGGGACGGAGGGAGTAGAATATAATGGTGATACTCACTAAGAACTGGTGTGGGTTAATCTCTGTTCTTTCCTTTCCTTTAGGACTTTTGCTTAGCTTTCTTCCTTTTTTTTTCCTTTCACCTTGTACCATACTGCTTATAGTAATGAAAATTTACACATTGAAATGCTTGAAGGTTGGCTGCTAAAGCTATCTTAGTTGACATCAGGACTACATTTCCATGGGGCAACAGTACACTAAAGGTAAAAATTAATCAAATTCTACATGATCAAAAAGTTAAGGCGCACTTTTTAGGAGCTAAATAGTCGTTTATCAACTCTACATGCCGGGTCAGTTGCTAAGTGTTTTCTTGCCGTGTGATAGAAACATCCGTACATTCATGCATGCAACTGGGCTCCCGTCCCATGGTTTTCTACACATCACATGCATATCGGGGTTGCACGACGACAATACTCTCGCGGCCAAAGATGACGGGATCCACCTACTACCACACTCGGCAGCACCAGCACAGTTCCATTTTCGACCTACACGACCTTTTGTACGCATGCACTCGTGTCTCTCTTGCGCACCTGGCAAGCTGGCAAAGTTACCATCCAAGTCACACCGATCAAGCCCATGGCGTACGTGGACGCGCTGCATGCATCCATGCCGCCACGGTGCCTTCACGTCGCCACGTCGCTACCGAGCTCCCACGCATAAATATCGCCCGCCCATGTTCATCTATCAATCTCATCTCATAGACTCATACTCATCCGCCTGTTTTAAGCTCCTAGAACATCAGCCATGGGTGTCAAGGGTAGTGTAGTCGTGTGGTGTCTCGTGATCATCGGGCTCCTTCTCCTAGCCGTGGCTTCTGCGGCGGAGCGGGACGCGGAGAAGGAGGAGGAGATCCGGTGGTGCAAGAAGGACTGCGACTGGAAGGCGGAGGAAGACACCGGGAAGGCCAAGGAGTGCAAGGAGCAGTGCGAGCGCCAGCGCCACGGCCACGAGCTGCTCCAGGAAGACGGCGACAGCTTCGACAGCTGTGTGAGCAAGTGTCGGGGCCATGGGGGCTGGTGGGGAAAGGAACGGTGGGAACGGTGTAGGCGGATATGCAGGCAAAGCCAAGAAGGGGAGGGGGGCGACGACAGGTGCGAGAGTATGTGCCAGCACTACCACGACCGGCGGGAGAAGAAGCAGTGCATGAAAGGCTGCAAATATGGCGAGTCCGACCTCCTCGGCTTCGACGACGTCCACAAACATGGAGACCGCTGCCAAACACAGTGCAAGCGCTTCCGGCCCGGGTCGTACGATAGGTGGCAGTGCACCGAGAGGTGCCAGAGCCAGCAGCAGGATGACGAGGAGGTGATGAAACCACCACAGCGGCGGTGGCCATGGCCACGGCGGCAGCAGCTGCGAGCAGAAATGCCAGCAACGATACCGCCATGAGTACGAGAAGCAGCAGTGCGTGCGAGACTGCAAAAGCGGCGGTGGCGGCGCCGGTGGGCGTGGCCGCGAGGGCGACGAGCGCCAGCACGACAGGGAGATGGTGGTCGAAGCCATCCTCGAGGAGGTGTAACTGCTGGATGAAAGTGGCTAGCTGTCTCCAGGACCCTCGATCTACTTATATTGCTCCTGCATCTTATGTGATAGGTGCTGTGTGAGCAAGAATAAAATGCGGTAACTAGAAGTGGCTCTCCAGCCGTGGAGAGAGCCTGTGTACGAGGCTGGACCTGGAAAGCTGTGTGGTTTGTAAACGACGCTATAATATGTGATGTGTGAAACAAAATAAAGCATCCTTTTCAAATTAAGTCCTAAAATATGGACGCACCCTATATAGATTTTAATTTTAAAATATAAAAAAACCAAATAATCCAAAACCTTTTTGTGACGAACATTGCTTCAATGTTCTATTCACGCACGGAGTTTCGCGAAGAAATAAATCCGGTGTTCTTCCAGAAGAAAAACAAAGCAAATTCAAAAATATTGAATAGTAACTTATAGACCTGCTAAAGTACTCCAGAGCATATTATAACATAGCGTGCGCTCCGGCCACCCAACCCAACCAGCCATCAACGCGCTAATTAGCCCGAACCATCTACTCCCCTGTTTTGTGAGCGGTTGGACCGGATGGAAAATCTATCGTAATCAGTTAATGGAAAGTAGTAAGCGAAAAAAAGATGCGGGGCGGAGATGAGTCGCGTGGTTGTAGACTTGTAGTAATGGAAAATAAATTTGTTACTATATTCACTAGTGTTTTCACCTTCATTTGCTAAAGCGTGGACAGAAAATCCATCGTAACGAGTTAATGGAATGTAGTAATGGATCCTGTTCATTGCGCCTCTCCGCATAAATCTAGCTATGCATGATTAGGAAAATTCACATGTAGTAATGAGTTAATGGAACGTAGTAACAGAGTACAGGGAACATAGTAATGTAGAGATGTCTATTATCATCATTGCTCTCTTTTACGAGGTCACAAGTCGATCTTTGTTCTCTTTACTTTTTACCAAGATGCACTATACATGGTAATGCTACTTCCAATATACGATAAACCAGTTACTAGAAGATCTATTCATGTGTATTTTTCAACGAGAAGAGCATATGTAGTACTACATTACTACATATCAGCCTAGTTTTACTGGGTTTTCCATGTGTCAGGATCGATGCATCTCTAAGTTTTTTGTTGTGAATTTTTTTTCATTACCATCCACTCCATCTTTTTTATTGCTGCCAAATTAGTGAGCATGTAGTAATTCGTTACTACATGATAGCAAGGTTTTACTACGTTTATGGATCAAACCATTGATGACTCACTGCATGGTAAAGAATCTTCGTCCATTACCACCAATACTATCTCTGTTACGGCCACTCATTAGTGCACTCAGAGTCGGGATGTCGCGACCACGCGTCGTAACAAAATTAAATGTGTTACTTTTTCTTGCACACGTCGTTACCCTCAACAAATTAGTAGTGGAGAGGAGGCCTTCTCCGCTTGACCCGCCCGCTTAATTAAGACCGGCCGGAGCGTACGCTAAGCATTCTGCGCGCCCGCCTAGTAACGCTATATACAAAATATAGTAAAATGGGGTACAAAATGTAGTAATTCTGAAAATATTTTCTTTTACTATCTAATTTTATCATTTACTATATATTTTTAAAAAAATTACTATATTTTGTATACTATGTTACTATATTTTGTATGTAGCGTTACTGGGGTGTAGAATAAGCTATTCTACACTCACGCTTAGTTTAGCGTTACAAATAATTACCCAGGGTGCAGAATAAGTTATTCATCACCCAGGGTGCAGAATAAGTTATTCTTCACCCGAGGTAATCTTACGATCATTTCATAAATAAATTATATTTTAAATACAAATAATTACATTCATATTGATTCACTGCGTAAAATTTGGCATAAGGAAAACAGATATAGGTCACAAGACAAAAAAAATTACATTTTATGTACATTTTACACTATGTTTTTACATTTGTAATTTTACGAAACATAAAATATCTTTTACGGCGATTATATATTTTCTTACGTTATCTTTTTACGTCTGAAATAAAACAAAATTTACGGAACGTAAAATTACGGTGCATTGACATTAAAATAGAGGGGGGTGAAGAATAACTATTCCTCACCCAGGTTATATGAGAATAATTTTGTGATTATTCAAAAAGAAGACCAAGGAAATCGTTTCTTCGCGAAACTTTATATGTGAGAATAACACTTGAATCATACTGGTTGAAAAGAAGTGTCAGAAATATTGCACGATTCCTGTAGCGAATGCTGACATGCTTGATTTTCTGTAGCTGCAGTACATCGTTGTTGACGAGACTAAGAAGAACATAGCATTTGTGCCAGGCTTTTGCAGGATGGTGGTGCATATTGACTTTGTCAACTGAGACAAAAAAATTATTTTTCGGGTTGTTAGCCAATTAAGTGCTTTCATTTAAGATAATACCGTTATGTCGCTCCGTGGCTATTGGAGCTTATATGCGCGAAAAGGGGAGAAATGTCCTGGACCGTGTCTATACAGTCACTTATTTTTTTGAGGGATATACAGTCACATATTGGACTGGCTATGGGCAGTTGCCTGATTTTGTTTTTTGAGGCAAGTTGCCTGATTTATGATTGGGGTCGCTCGTTATAGCACAGCTTAAGCCTTTTTCATTGCAAAACCAATAGAAGCCCACAACACTTCTTAGGTAGCCGCAAAACAAAGCCCATTGATGAACAAAAATAAAAAATGATTTTTTTTAATGGAGAATGAATTAGTTAATGAACAAAATAATAAAAAATTGCACACAAATTACACAAAAATAGCACATTTCTACAATATGCAAGAATATTAATAAGCATATAGGAGTGGAACTTATGCAAAAAAGAATGTTTCTAAGAAGGAATGAATTAGTGTCATTAGTATTACCCTTTAGGAAGAAAGAAAATAAAAATTAAACAAATAATGACAAAATTTGCACACAATTTACACATAAAATGTATTATTACTATGCAAAAATAAACATATAATAGTAAAAATTTCGCAAATGTGTATTTCAAAAAGTAATGTGTAGGGTAACGCAGCAGAAAACAAAAATTTTCCGACCTACGTACCAGCCCAGGATCACTATGGAGACTGCATACAAGGTTTGATCTTTTTCGTTACCGACTCGTAGCGCAGCGGAAATAGAGTCGATGACGATCGGCGGTGCAGATCCCCGCAGCTAGGATTTACAACCTCCCAACCGCGAGGATGTACTCCCACGTCAGCTCACCGGACGGATCTCCGGGCAGCCCTTCGGGAGGCATCGGGACAGTCCCTCGGATAGTCCCACCGGACGGATCCTCGGACAGCCCTTCGGGAGGCCCCTGGACAGTCCCTCGGATAGTCCCACCGGACGGATCCTCGGACAGCCCTCCGGGAGGCCTCTGGACAGTCCTTCGGATAGTCCCACCGGACGGATCCTCGGACAGCCCTTCGGGAGGACACCCGAAACTCAAACTATAACTCGGACAGCCCTTCGGGAGGCACTCTCGAACTAAGACCGAAACTACGATCTCTCTACAGAGTTGCACACATACGGTGTCATCTATCCGGCAGGGCTTCGCCGTCCAGAACTAGTTCCCACCGGAACCCAGACAGCCTTTCGGCTCTACGAAACTATTTCGTTGGGAGGGAGAGAGAAGCCAGAAATGTCATGGCATGTGTATGTGAGAGCAAGGATGAAGCATATGGGGCTGCCTCCTCCCCTCTATTTATAGGAAAAACAAGGGGTAGGATGGGCATATCCAAAATGCCATGTCATCCCAAAATATCTTGGGAAGATATTTGTGGAAAGCCAACTTCCAACCATATCCATAAATCTGATTTCACTATTCACGACGACATTTTTCAGCGTCCGGTCGAACTGAAAATATTTATGTGGGCTTAGAACAATTCCAGTACCCACTAAAATAAGTTTCAATGCGATCCGGAACAATTCCGGTTTAGTGATTTTCATCTGCGAAAAGCATCTGAAGCGGTTCCGGCAGCTCCGGAACATTTCCGGTTTTCATCCCGGAAAATTCCAGAAAGTTTCCAGAACGATTCTGGCCCCCTCCAAGAATTATCAGGCATGTGCCGAAACCAATCTGACTTTATGGTATCCTCTGAAACAACTTTTCAGTTTTACCGGAACTATTCCGATATCCTCTCCGGAACGTTTCCGTTTCGTCCGAAACTTTTTCGGTGAATTTCTCTCAGACTCCCCGTCTAGTATTCAGCAGATAGATGACCCTTAAGCGTGTGACCCTATAGGTTCGGTGAAGTATAGACATGACCCGGAACACTTTCCGATCAATGATCAACATCGGAGCCGTGGACACCCATATTAACCCCTATACCCACACGAATGAATATTCGAGTGAACCTCCAGTTGCCGTGTGCTATTCCTGTTGCTTCGCGATATGTTACAAATACCCGAGGTGAGACATGTAGGCATCCCCGTGGATCAACAACTTGTCCACTATGCCAGTTACCTCGTTACCGGTATTGTTCTCTTTTCTCGTTCCCGTGTTCCGGCATCCCTGTGATCAAATCACCCTGTGTCTGGCCAGACGATGATGGATACCGTAACACCGAGAGGGCCCAGAGATATCTCTCCATCGTCGGAGGAGCAAATCCCAATCTTGAGCTATCAAGTTAATTGACATACTTTTCCATGAACCCGTAAGCCGCCGTAATAGCCACCCATTTACGGATGACGTTTAACAAACCCCAAAGTTCATGAAGCAAGCATGAAGAAACTCGATACTCTCATGGTCTAAGGAATCATGCAAACATTAACCATCTCTGTGTTATTAACCATTAACTAATGACGAATGTATCTCATAGCATAACATCAATTCGGGTCGATTCAACACAAGTGTTCTACCAACAATTGTGCCCTCAAAATTGCCGGCATAGTCATGCCCATGATCAGGAAAACAGGATCATCATGCAATACTTGAGCCAGTCATAGAGGCTTGACTAGGAATACTTTTTACCGTTTATTATCCCACACGTGCATATGAGTCTTCCTCCGAGCCTCGTGGTTATTGTAGACTCGAGAACCATAGCAGTTATAGCATGGAACATAAACCTAATTATGAACAGGGAGATAATCAATAACATTTATTATTGCCTCTAGGGCATATCTCCTACAGACTCCCACTTGCACTAGAGTCAATAATCTAGTCAATGCTAATGCACTTTACACCTATGGCATACTGGTGTAAAATATGCTTCGCATGTGGTATAGCCTGATATCCAACGGATCTGACGACTTCAGCTCCGTGTGTTACTTTGCATATCCTTGCGTTTTCACGCTTTCACAAAATTCATATTTTGTCTGGACTTGGCCTTGCATATGTGTGAATCATTGGTCGAAACCTGATTCCTCAGACTGAGCTATGGAGCAACTATCTGCAATAGTGTCCCATAGACCAAAGCCATCTTGGAACCATACTAAGTTCATGAATGAACTATATGATTCAACAACTTCTTTGTCGCTTCTTAAGCGTCAACATACTTAGCCTTTGTTATAGAATTCGCCACAGTATCTTGTTTGGAACAATTTCCAACTACCGTGCCACCATATTGTGTATTACACAAAACCCTTAACTTAAATCGAAAATCGCATGGAGCATTGATGAAGACTGTATCGATGTAACCTTTTACAACGAACTCTTCATGATCTCCGCTTGCGAGAAAACATGTCATTAGTACTGCTCTAGTACTCAATGACATCTTTCACTGTTGTCCCATGATCAGTACTTTGATCACTATGGTATCTATACTCGCAACAACTTTGGAGTATTGGACATATCTGGTTGTTTTTACATACCATGGAATACATGATTAATCCAAACACAAGAGTGTGTGGAATCACCATCATGTATTTTGCTCATCAGTGTTTTGAGACACCGAGTCTTGCAAAACCCTTTCCATGTGACTTCGGCAAGAATCACTCCTTGGCGTTTTAAATGCTAAAAGGTTTTAGCACCTTGTCAATATGTATTCATAGCTTAGCCCCATTAGGTAAATCTATCTCCATAGATCATCATGCCTAATATTAAGGCTATTTAGCCTAAGCACTTCATCGAAAAACTATTTTCAAATGAAGTCCTAATTCGTGTCAAGAAATTTATTTCCAATTAACAATGTGTTAAGTACACAAGGTTTTTAGAAATATTATTATGCTCCCACTTACTTTCTTGAATCACAAGCATCTTCGATACCCATTTGATGAAGTCAAAAACCCTTTTGACCATTCCATCAAAAACGAAGATTCCAACTCCACTTTGCTCTCTTCTGTCCATCGCTGGAACTCTGAAGTTTGCATATTTACTAGCATCCTCTGGATCGACAAATTACTTTGGACTGTATCACATACAAGTCCTAGGTTTCATTTCCATCAGATGGAAATCCCTTTGTCATCCATGTTTCATATCTCATGATTGAAATATGTATTAATTGCTAGTTCAACCCGAACCGACATCAAGCATCGCTACGGTGAGACAATCTCATCGTAGTCAACTCCTTGAACTTGTTTATTGCAACAAGTCGAGCTTTATGGATAAAACATTTTATCCGTATTAGTTTTTAGTTTCAATAAATATTCGTTAGACTCTAAGTCTTCTGAAAGGTGTATCAAGATCTTAATCTTGAATCACTTATATGGAAACTATCTCGGATTGTATTGGCATTTAGCCAATTCCGGAGTCAGGGCCCATCAACGCTTCCTTGTGTATTGTAGGTATACTGTTGTCTAACAACAATATCTCGTTTGCGCACCTGATAGGTTAGCACGAGCTTTGCCTATGTGGTTCAACTGCAAGTTCGATCGAAGTCCATACATTTTATTGTAGAGACTTCCGTATCAGTCGCAGTAGGAAACTTCGGAATCACTTCCAAGGTTTCTTTCCTTTGATCTGATGACGAAGATACTGGTTATCTTGTCGAGTTGCACTGTCCTCCCACTCGCCTTTTGTAAGAACTATTCTCTTTAAAAGCATACCGTTTTGTGGCAAAGTCCTTTGCCTCGGTATAGTGGTGGGGAATACCCAATGACTTGGGATAACCTTACAAAGTAGCACTTGTCTGATTTGGAATAGGTTTGTAACCTTTTACACAAGCCCCATATTCCAAATGTTAAGAAAAGATATAACATGGTTGGGCATACCATACCATGGCGTCATTTCAACAGACCTGATGGATCTCTTTTCAGTGTAAAAGCCGCAGTCTCTGAAGCATTACTCTTTAAAAGGGGTAATGGCAAATTTATTTATGTCATCTTTGATCTTACCATGTCATAAATGGTTCGATTACATCTTCACGGACTTTCCACTTGCAGTGGTGTTCCGGGAGGTGCAAGTTATGAAACCCCTTTCACAACTCATCAGACATTCGCTAAACTTGTAACTCAAATATTCCTTTCTACAATCGAATTGTAGAAACATAATTTTCTTGTTACAACAACTTCTACTTCAATTTTTGAAAACCTTATGAATGAATTCAAAAGATCCAGACTTACGTCTCAGCAAGTAAATATCCATATATCTACTTGAGTCAATTTTTGAAGGTAGACAAATCCACTGTTTGCAACAACATTCATTGGACTACACACATCATAGTGTATGATCACCAATATGTTCTTTGCTCGTTCCTTATGGCCTGTGAACGGTATTTCAGTCACTTCACTTTTCAGAGGAAAGTTGCAAGTGTCAGATGATTCAAAATCAAATGACTTCAAAATCCATCATAATTGAATTTTCCATGCGGGTTTCTCCAATGTGACCAAATGCAGTGCCACACTTGTGTGGTATTCTTTTAGTCTTGCGACATTTAGCGTCAGTGTTATGGATGTATCATATTACCATCAATATTCATAGCATACATCCCATCTTGTATGGAAGCATGACCCTTCAAGTTATTCATAACACCGAACATGAAAAGTTCTCTTATGAATAACCTTCTTGCAAGATACCTTATGCAAAGGGCTAGAGTATATGAAACTCTAAAATAAATTATGAAAGTAAATACAGAGGTAATGTATTATTATCAATATTCATAACATACGTCTCATTCATAATGAAAGTATGGCCCTTATGTTATTCATAACATCGAACATCAAAAGTTCTCTTATGAATAACCTTCTTGCAAGATACCTTATGCAAAGGGCTAGAGTGTGAAACTCTAAAAATGAATTATGAAAGTAAATACATAGGGAATACACCGATGGAAGGCATAGTAACATTTACTATGTTCCCTGCGTGTATCTAAACCTCATTCCTGGCTAGTCTTTCAGGCCATAGTAGTTCTTACATCGAGTTGCAACAGAATGCAATCGAGCGGGTATCTTTGTGATCAACTCACAATACCCAAGAATTAGTGATTAACATGTTTAACCATAATTCCCAAGAACTATATCTTTGACCAGCCTTGTATACATCAAAAAACCTGTATGACATTCATACATGAGCTGGATATTCCAGTCTTCTTTCCTTTTGTCATTATACTTCTAACAGTTTAACTTTCAGTATTTCTCCTACTCTCAGAAGAAGCACCCAACTTAAGAGTGGCGATAGCCCCAGACTTCCTAGGCGTGAAAGTTTCACTAACACCCTTCGGACACTTCCTTTCTCTTTAAGTTGTTGTTTTATTCACCTTTCATCATATGACAGGCGTTCTCCTGGATCCCTCTCTTATCAGTCTAATGCATAGTAAACTCCTTTACTAATAGTTTGCAAACAAACATTGCTTTGGATATCTCATATCTTTTAGCCTTTGTCTGTCTCTGAAATTGATTTTCAGATT
Organism: Elymus sibiricus; assembly: GCA_039707655.1. Classification (NCBI taxonomy): domain Eukaryota; kingdom Viridiplantae; phylum Streptophyta; class Magnoliopsida; order Poales; family Poaceae; genus Elymus; species Elymus sibiricus. The sequence goes on from CM077674.1 coordinate 390,495,709, forward strand.
CCATGAATATCACATAACTATCCAAACTTTCGAAGTTCGGGTCTCATGGAAGCAAACGTATTTCACTTGACTGAAACAGAATTCTAGCTTTTGGATCGAAGGACGAGAGTCACATGATCCATAGCATTAGCGGAAGAATACCGAAAGTATGCGATAGGACAAAGTCCTTCTCGGCACTCTAGAGGACAATCCTCACATTACGTTACCAACCGTAAAGCTTTAACCAGATATTTAACAGCTATTCATTTTTAATAGGGAAGGTGGAAACGCGAGCCATTATTCTACAACTATTATGCAAATCACACTTAGACAGTGTTCAAAATTAATTGCACTGAGAATTAAAAGAATTAATTCTACAGGGCGCTCCCACTCAAATCAATATCTCTCATAATTGATTGTGAGTGATACAAGATCCACATTTCAATTCAACGCCATTGATGTGGACATCACTGATGACGAGAATTTCAATTGGTGGGCAAACATGCCGATCACATCTCTATGTGACTCCTGTTCATCTTTCGATGGGCGTGTTCCGAGCTCAGGACGATCAAGCCAGAACGTCAAGACAACCAAGTGATCTCGCTGCGAGGTCTGACCTCACCCGCCTCATTCCTCTCGATTCGTTCGTACCCATGTGGACATGGCGCACCCCGAAAAGATACGAATTTCAGACGGTGCTACACTTGGGAGAACACTAACTACTTGATATTTTTGTGAGAGATCACCCTAATAAAAGCGACTACCGCGCAATCAAGAAGGGTGCATCATAAGGGATAAACATCTCAGGCAATTCATAATAGCATGATATGGTATAGCCCTTTCTGACGGAGAAGTCTTTCATTTCTTCGTCTTCGGCATTCGCGTTGGTGTTCACCTTCGCGAAGATTGCCACCACCTTGTCGATGCACCAGATAATATTGCTATCTCTATAGCTAATAAAATAAGTGCATTACATAAGGTTGACACGCAGGTCATTAAAGTGCAATCATATGGCTCCAGCCATCATGCCGAATCATGACACGCAGGTCATGTTAATCAATTTACATCATATAGTCATCTCATACATAATCAAATTATTATGAACACTGCTATACCACATCACATGCACATGCAAACCATCCTGCAAAACCAAGTTAGACGCCTCTAATCGGTTCATGCAAAAACTTGTTTTACGTGGCTTCTAAGGTTTCGAAACAAACCGAAGCTACCTACGTATTATCATCAAGTATGATAATTCAAGTCGCTAGATTAACATCGCGGGGTGTATGAAACACGAGATAATTAAATCTCGAGCCCCATACTAAACTTCGTCATACGCATGACCCCCGTGCAGATCATATCTGCAATGCCCTTTCATCTGCGAATTTCATCTTTCTTTTGACTATGGCGGAACCCAAAGAACTGAAGCACTTCGTTGATCAATCAGGATCGCAGAAAACAAAAATTTCTGGCTTCTCTCTCCCTCCCAACGCAGCAGAAAACAAAAAATTTCTGACCTACGTACCAGCCCAGGATCACTATGGAGACTGCATACAAGGTTTGATCTTTTTCGTTACCGACTCGTAGCGCAGCGGAAGTAGAGTCGATGACGATCGGCGGTGCAGATCCCCGCAGCTAGGATTTACAACCTCCCAACCGCGAGGATGTACTCCCACGTCAGCTCACCGGACGGATCTCCGGGCAGCCCTTCGGGAGGCATCGGGACAGTCCCTCGGATAGTCCCACCGGACGGATCCTCGGACAGCCCTTCGGGAGGCCCCTGGACAGTCCCTCGGATAGTCCCACCGGACGGATCCTCGGACAGCCCTCCGGGAGGCCTCTGGACAGTCCTTCGGATAGTCCCACCGGACGGATCCTCGGACAGCCCTTCGGGAGGACACCCGAAACTCAAACTGTAACTCGGACAGCCCTTCGGGAGGCACTCTCGAACTAAGACCGAAACTACGATCTCTCTACAGAATTGCACACATACAGTGTCATCTATCCGGCAGGGCTTCGCCGTCCAGAACTAGTTCCCACCGGAACCCAGACAGCCTTTCGGCTCTACGAAACTATTTCGTTGGGAGGGAGAGAGAAGCCAGAAATGTCATGGCATGTGTATGTGAGAGCAAGGATGAAGCATATGGGGCTGCCTCCTCCCCTCTATTTATAGGAAAAACAAGGGGTAGGATGGGCATATCCAAAATGCCATGTCATCCCAAAATATCTTGGGAAGATATTTGTGGAAAGCCAACTTCCAACCATATCCATAAATCTGATTTCACTATTCACGACGACATTTTTCAGCGTCCGGTCGAACTGAAAATATTTATGTGGGCTTAGAACAATTCCAGTACCCACTAAAATAAGTTTCAATGCGATCCGGAACAATTCCGGTTTAGTGATTTTCATCTGCGAAAAGCATCTGAAGCGGTTCCGGCAGCTCCGGAACATTTCCGGTTTTCATCCCGGAAAATTCCAGAAAGTTTCCAGAACGATTCTGGCCCCCTCCAAGAATTATCAGGCATGTGCCAAAACCAATCTGACTTTATGGTATCCTCTGAAACAACTTTTCAGTTTTACCGGAACTATTCCGATATCCTCTCCGGAACGTTTCCGTTTCGTCCGAAACTTTTTCGGTGAATTTCTCTCAGACTCCCCGTCTAGTATTCAGCAGATAGATGACCCTTAAGCGTGTGACCCTATAGGTTCGGTGAAGTATAGACATGACCCGGAACACTTTCCGATCAATGATCAACATCGGAGCCGTGGACACCCATATTGACCCCTATACCCACACGAATGAATATTCGAGTGAACCTCCAGTTGCCGTGAGCTATTCCTGTTGCTTCGCGATATGTTACAAATACCCGAGGTGAGACATGTAGGCATCCCCGTGGATCAACAACTTGTCCACTATGCCAGTTACCTCGTTACCGGTATTGTTCTCTTTTCTCGTTCCCGTGTTCCGGCATCCCTGTGATCAAATCACCCTGTGTCTGGCCAGACGATGATGGATACCGTAACACCGAGAGGGCCCAGAGATATCTCTCCATCGTCGGAGGAGCAAATCCCAATCTTGAGCTATCAAGTTACTTGACATACTTTTCCATGAACCCGTAAGCCGCCGTAATAGCCACCCATTTACGGATGACGTTTAACAAACCCCAAAGTTCATGAAGCAAGCATGAAGAAACTCGATACTCTCATGGTCTAAGGAATCATGCAAACATTAACCATCTCTGTGTTATTAACCATTAACTAATGACGAATGTATCTCATAGCATAACATCAATTCGGGTCGATTCAACACAAGTGTTCTACCAACAATTGTGCCCTCAAAATTGCCGGCATAGTCATGCCCATGATCAGGAAAACAGGATCATCATGCAATACTTGAGCCAGTCATAGAGGCTTGACTAGGAATACTTTTTACCGTTTATTATCCCACACGTGCATATGAGTCTTCCTCCGAGCCTCGTGGTTATTGTAGACTCGAGAACCATAGCAGTTATAGCATGGAACATAAACCTAATTATGAACAGGGAGATAATCAATAACATTTATTATTGCCTCTAGGGCATATCTCCTACATAATGATTAGTGGCATCGGTGTTACCCTTACAAAAGAAAAGAAAATGGAAACTAAAACAAAATCAAAGAATAAAATAAAAACTAAAAAATACAAAATGATGATTTATAGGGAAGAATGAATTCATGGCATTGGTATTACCCTTTAGAAAATAAAAAAATAAAACAAAAATTAAAATAATGAAGTTTTCTAAGAAAGAATGAAACCCTTTAAGAAGAAAGAAATGAAAAAGAAAAACCATTAAAAACTTGCGCACAACTTTGCACTGAAATTGTGCTTTTTGAAATATGCAAAGAATAAGCATATAATAGCGCATTCTACTATAATTTACACACATATTATTTAGTACTTGCATTTACACATACACACACACACAAATTAAAAAATATGTTTCTAAGAAGGAATGAATTAATGGCATTTTTTACCCTTTAAAAGAAAGAAAGCGAAAATAATAAAATAAAATAATGATAAATTTGCACACGATTTACACAAAAGTTGTGTTTTTTATAATATGCCACAATAAGCATATAATTGTGGAATTTTGCAAAAAAACATGTTTACTAAGAAGTAATGAATTAGTGACATACTCACAATGGTATTACCCTTTAAGAAGAAAGAAAATAAAAAATATATAATAAACTCAAAATAATTAAATGTCCTAAGAAAGAATGAATAAGTGGCATTGGTATTACCATTCAAGAAAAAAATTATAAACAACTGGTGACAAAATTTGCTCAAAATATACATAAAAATTACTCTTTTAAAATAATATGCAAGATTAATCATATAAAAGTGAAATTTGCACAAAAACAAATGTAAGATCGAATGAATGAGTGGCACTGGTATTACCCTTAAAGTAGTATGAAAATGAAAAAAAAACAAAAACAATATCAAAATAACAAAGTTTTCTAAAAAAGAATGAATTAGTGGTGTTGGTATTTTTTAAGAAGAAATAAAATTAAAACTTGTAGGCAAATTTGCACCGAAATTGCAGTTTTTGTAATATGCAAAAAATAATCATATAATAGTGAAATTTTGGCATATATTATATAGTGTTTGTATGTATATATTTACACTCATCCAACATCCCAAAAATACCGACAAAATAAAAATAAAAGCCAACTAATAAAGAAAAGGAAAATACACGTAAAAATAGAAAACAAAAAAAACATAGGAGAAAGAAGAAGGCTATGTCGCACCGGAATGGGCTTCGGCTTGCTAAAGAATTGACTAGCCCAAATATGCGATCAGTAAGAAAAAGCCCAAGACAACCCAAATACTAAACCAGAAAAAAATGTACACGAGTCTTAAAGCAAAAAATATTTATTTTTTAGGAAACATCTAATAAAAATATTTCAACCAACCAAAACAGTCCATGACGGACCGAAACCCCGTTTCTTGCCGAGCATATCTATATGTTTTATTCAAGTACTGCTCAACATACAGTGGTTCTGTTTTTTCCGCTTTAAAAAGGACCGCGGGTTGAATACCGTAAACTATAGGGATTTATTTGCAAAATTCCTGAACGAAACGTTTTCTCACTTAAGAAAGGACTGCGGGTTGAATACCTAAAACAGCAGGGACTTTTTTGCAACATTGCCATGACGGTGAGCGGGCAGAAGCAATAGCCGCTTTATTATTATGTAAAGATTCAAGTACTGCTCAACATACAGGTAGAGGTTTGTCGAGCATCTCTATATGTTCTTACCTATGTTACCACGATAGCATCCTGCTTTGCAAGTTCAGGTAGAGGTTTCAATCCTTTTTGCCATTTTCACACTATACGCCTATTTATAATAAACTTTTTAATCTTTTCATACATCATTATATAAGGAGATACTAAGTCCTTATGTTTCGATGATAGAAACATTAATTTACAACTTTATTATATCTACAAACAATAACCACCAATAATTTAAAACTCAAACTGTAATGTTATGCAATTCAAATTTTACATCTGTGGTTCGAAGTACAAAGCATATTAGTATAATGTTATTCGCCATGGATTATGTTATTTTTCTCAAAAGAAGTTATACATATTTTTTATTTAACCAAATCCCTTCTAAATCTAGGCACAGAATATAAAGTCATATTCTTCTACACAATAATTTGGGTGACTTAGATATTCTATGGTATGTTTATACATGTTTGTTCCAATTCAAGTTGAATGAGATTTACATTGCACCAATGTCGAAAATACCCTAATAGAGGTTCCTAGAGTAGGTTCTCCTGCTTAGTTGTAACAGTAGAAAATTCTAGAGTATAAGTGTCAAAGAGCGGTTTGTCATCCATTTTTCATTCTTGCCCTCGGAATTTGGCACCGTTCAGTTTCATCCTTTTCACGGTCATAGTACTGGGGTAATTTTAATTTTGTTTTCACGCAACTGCCAAAAAACGCTAGGTCTGCATGGAGGGAGACATACAAAGTATGGTACATTAAATGATTATGCATCATATTTCTAGCAGTCATCAATTATGACTAACTAGATGCTATCCGCACATTGTTGTGACAATGTTTTGCAATATATTTCAATGAGATTTGATTGTATGAAATATGAATATTTGAATTAATAATTTTACTAAAACTTAGAAATACATGATTTATTGTGTTTGATTTTATATAGATATAAATATTTGTAAAATATAATAGAATATAAATTCTCATGCATGTTTACATCGTGAGGTGGGCTCTTTACTATGCATGGTTGCATGATTAGGTTGGCCTTTTCCCATGCATGTTGCGTTCTAAGGTGTTGCTACCATGCCATGAATGAGGTTTTTGGCATGTCAATGCTAGCATTTTTTGTACTAGAGATAGTAACCAAACCATGCATGATATGAGCCTTTCTAGACGCTCATGTCAACAATTGTGACCGAATCATGAAAGAGAACGTATGTCCAGGAAGCAATTCAAATGAGCATGAATGTATACTAGTTAAATGTTCGTGCGTTGCAACGGAGGCATACATATTATTATGTTTAACATGTACTTGCTGAATGGTCGTGCCATGCTCACATTTTGACCAGGTCAGCGATTTTTTCAAATCAATCGGCAGCAACCGGCCTATAAAAACATATCAATCCCAAGCACCATCTCGTCACCTAGAACAAAGAAGCATCAACATGTGATACTGTAGCACCAATATAGTACATGTAGCCACCAACGTACAAAATTTTCCCACATAAGTATGGGTTGATTAGCAGATACTCCAGAATCACACCGTGAAAGGCCCACCAAAATACCGCATTATAAATAAAAAAATAAAAGACACTCCATCATCTCTCCAACTCGCCAAACCAAATACTCCCTCGGTTCCAAAATATATGGTGTATTAGTTTTTTTTAAAGACAAATTTCTTTAACTTTGACCAAGTTCAGAACCGAAAATCTTGACATCCACAATACTGAATAAATAAAATATGAAAATTCATTTCATGATGAATCTAATGACACCAATTTGATATTATGGATATTGATATATTTCTCTACACAATTTGTCAAACTTTAAGAGGTTTGATTTTTCACAAAACTAATGCACATAATATTTTGAAATGGTTGGAGTAGAAAATTTATGAAAACCCAATAATACCAACGATGCAACAAAGCGCGTCCAACTCTTCTAGTACACACTAATCAAATAGTTGTCCAAGTTATTAAAATTGCATGCCAACCGTATGACAACATGTAATTTTCTTTCATATAAAGACAAATGTTATTTCTCTCATCTGCTTGATTTGTCCTTACAAGAAGAAAAGGCAACATTTTCCCCTACCCCTTCTACCACTTCACTTACATTCTCTACCTTTTTCTCCAGACCCGTCCGACCACTGCACTCTCTTCACTTCTCTTCCTACCCATCATACCATTCCACTTACATCCCTTGCTCTACTATTATTATAGCTTCAAAAGTCCAACATGACGCCTTGCCACCATTTAGCAAATTTGTCAAATGGTCCAATGTACCGTGAGAGATGATGGCATATTTTACTTTCAATTTACAAATGGAATAACAATATTTATCTCATGCTTAGAACATCAAATTAAACACAAAGACCTGATTAACTAAAGTGTGCTAGTCACTTTGGATGTCATCAGCAGTGGGATTGTACTAAGAGCATTCACTTATGGTACCAATTTTGAACGAAACATCATCAACTATGAAATGATTATCCAAGTCGTTCTCAAGTGAAATGAAGTTCATTTAGAGCGGCAGTAATCCGATTTATAATAATCGGCATAGTATAAGATTCTCTTCAAGATTTCATGATACAGTACATAATTGTTCAGGTGGCTTCCTCTTCTCTTGCAACCTCTTCTCTGCTTCTTGATTCTGCCCTTAGAGAAAGTGAGATGTTTCAGCACAAAAACTCCATTATATGGTCAAATTATAAGAGGGCATCTGGCTAGAAGTATTAAAACAATAAATAGGTGTAGAGCCGAAAGTCTTGATCACAATGTTTTACAGTAGGCACTCGTACTGTAATAGTTAAGCATACATATCTGATTCTAGCAGTCCCCACGCACAAAAGGTTAAGCTATCAACAACATTTGTGTACTGTGATGAGTAGTGAAATTGTAGCATCTGGACATTTTTATAACTCATCTTCATGTTAGATCTCAGTACGACATTCATGTAGCAATGCGCAACACTAGTCTAGCTAACTGATTAGATACAATGTACTTAACAATGTAATTAGTTGGGTAAATAGAAGAGCAAGTTGACTGATATAAGATGTACCAGCAACGATGAAGGCATATCTTTGTTTTAGTAACTTTGAACGGTCTATACTTCGTTCAAGCTAAAACGTGATCAACCACTCCTATAATATTATTGTGTGTATAGAATTTGGCTCATTAACCTTCGTGTTACCATAAAAATCATGATTTGATATTCAGTCTATATTCATGCAAGTTTCACTACCTGATAGTGGATCAAATGAAATCATCCACAAAGAGGAAAGGAAAAATAGTACACAAAACCATAAACAGAGGAATAATTCAATGTTGTATCTCCTTGAACTTCTCTAGCATATGTCACTCCTTCGCTAGATTGGAGTATTGTCCTTCTTGTTGAAAATCATCTGCAACACGCGAGCAAAGTTCAATGGGCCATTATGGTGTATATTATGTCTTAAATGAAAGAAAGAACTAATGACAATGATGATCGGCCAGAGGAACAATCAACAATTCAGAATCAAAAAGGAAACAATCATCATAATAAAACATGAGACACCTGGAAGGTCCCAAACACAAGATTTCCATCAGTAGTCCTAGTAAGACCATGCTACTTGTAGCTTGCATTGGTATTTTCCCCAAAGAGGAAGGGATGATGCGGCATAGTAGAGATAAGTATTTCCCTTAGTTATGAAACCAAGGTTATCAAACCAGTAGGAGAATCACACAACACCTCGTTAGCAGCACCTGCACACAAACAACAAATCCTTGCACCCAACGCAAACGAGGGGTTGTCAATCCCTCGGCGGTCAATTGCAAGATTAAATTGTATATGATAGATAGATAGATTGAAACAAAAATACAAAATAAAATAAATAAAAGAAAATGGCAGCAATATTTTTAGGGTTTTAGTAATATGATTTAGATAGACCCGGGGACCATAGTTTTCACTAGAGGCTTCTCTCGAGAAAATAGCATACGGTGGGTAGACAAATTACTGTTGGGCAATTGATAGAAAAGCAAATAATCATGACGATATCCAAGGCAATGATCATGTGTATAGGCATCACGTCCGAGACAAGTAGACCGACTCCTGCCTGCATCTACTACTATTACTCCACACATCGACCGCTATCCAGCATGCATCTAGTGTATTAAGAACGATGACATGATGTAGACAAGATAAACTCACATATGAATAAACCCCATCTTTTAAACCTTAATAGCAACGATACATATGTGTCATGTCCCTTTCTGTCACTGGGATTGAACACCGCAAGATCGAACCCATTACAAAGCACCTCTTCCCATGGCAAGATAAATCAACTCAGTTGGCCAAGCCAAATCAATAGATCGGAGAAGAAATATGAGGCTATAATAATCATGCGTAAAAGAGTGCAGCAAAGACTCAAAGAATTTCATGGATAATCTGATCATAAACTCACAATTCATCGAAGCCCAACAAACACACCGCAAAAAGTGATTACATCAGATAGAACTCCAAGAACATCGAGGAGAACATTGTATTGAAGATCAAAAAGAGAGAAGAAGCCATCTAGCTACTGCCTATGGACCCAAAGGTCTGTGGTAAACTACTCACGCATCGGAAGGGCAGCAAGGTTGATGTAGAACCCCTCCGTGATCGATTCCCCCTCCGACGGAGTGCCGGAGAAGGCCTCCAGATGGGTGATGTCTACTACACAACTTGTTCTTGTAGACTCGTGTTGGGCCTCCAAGCGCAGAGGTTTGTAGGACAGTAGCAATCTTCCCTCAAGTGGATGACCTAAGGTTTATCAATCCGTGGGAGGCGTAGGTTGAAGATGGTATCTCTCAAACAACCCTGCAACCAAATACAAGAAATCTCTTGTGTCCCCAACACACCCAATAAAATGGTAAATTGTATAGGTGCACTAGTTCGGCGAAGACATGGTGATAAAAGTGTAGTATGGATAGTAGATATAGGTTTTTGTAATCTGAAAATATAAAAACAGCAAGGTAACAAAAAGTAAACAGGCATAAAAATGGTATTGCAATGCTTAAAAACAAGGCCTAGGGTTCATACTTTCACTAGTGCGATCTCCCAACATTGTTGACATAGTTGAATCATATGTAAATCCCTCATGTGCGACAAAGAGTTCACTCCAAAGTCACAAATAGCGGAGAACAAACGAAGAAATTGTTGTAGGGTACGAAACCACCTCAAAGTTATCCTTCCCGATCAATCTTATGAGCCATCCCCATTAATTGTCACGAACAGCCCTAGAGTTCTTACTAGAATAACACCTTAAGATACACATCAACCAAAACCCTAATGTCACCTAGGCACTCCAATGTCACCACGAGTACCCACGGGTTTGATTATATGATATGCATCACACAATCTCAGATTCATCTATTCAAACCAACACAAAGAACTTCAAAGAGTGCCCCAAAGTTTCTACCGGAAAGTCAAGACGAAAACGTGTGCCAACCCTTATGCATAAATCCCCAAGGTCACGGAACCCACAAGTTGATCACCAAAACATACATCAAGTGACTCGAGTGAATATCCCATTGTCACCACAGATATCCATATGCAAGACATACATCAAGTGTTCTCAAATCTTTAAAGATTAAATCTGATAAGAAAACTTCAAAGGGAAAACTCAATTCATCACAAGAAGATAGAGAGGGGAAAACACCATATGATTCATCTATATCAACAAAGCTCGCGATACATCAAGATCGTGCCATCTCAAGAACACGAGAGAGAGAGAGAGAGATCAAACACATAGCTACTGGTACAAACCCTCAGCCCCAAGGGTGAACTACTCCCTCCTCGTCACGGAGACCACCAGGATGATGAAGATGGCCTTTGATGATGCCTTCCCCCCTCTGGCAGGGTGCCGGAAAAGGGCTGTAGATGAGATCGTGGAGGTACAGAGGCTTGCGGCGACGTAAAAACCCATCTAGGTTAACTTTCGGGGGTTTCTGAATATATATGATTTTTTGGCGTTGGAATCACGCGAAGAAGGGCCACAGGGGGCCCACGAGGCACCAGGGCACGCCTTGGGGGGGGGTGGCGCGCCCTGGTGGCTCGTGGAGCCCCTGTGGGTCTTCTGGCCTCCTCCCGAAGCTTCTAGTGTTTATCTTGGCCAATAAAAATTCTCCAAAAAGTTTCGTGGCATTTGGACTTCGTTTGTTATTGATTTTCTGTAACACAAAAATAGGGCAGAAAACAGCAACTGGCACTGGGCACTAGGTCAATATGTTAGTCCATGAAAATCATGTAAAAGCCATATAAAAGTGCACCAAAATCATACAAAACTATAATAAACATGGCATGAATACTTCATAAATTATAGATACGTTGGAGACGTATCAACATGTCATCACAATAATCATCATAGATAGCAACTTTGCTGTCATAATCAATTGAAACTTCTTCCAAAATAGTGGAATCATCATTAAATAAAGTCATGGCCTCTCCAAATCCACTTTCATCAATATAATCATCATAAATAGGAGGCATGCAATCATCATAATAAATTTTCTCATCAAAACTTGGGGGAGTAAAAATATCATCTTCATAAAACATTGCATCCCCAAGCTTGTAGTTTTGCATATCATTAGCATCATAGATATTCAAAGAATTCATACTAGCAACATTGCAATCATGCTCATCATTCAAATATTTTATGCCAAACATTTTCTTGAATTCTTCTTCTATCAATCGAGCACAATTTTCCGCTCCATCATTTTCAAGAAAGACATTATAAAGATGAATAATATGAGACAACCTCAATTCCATCTTTTTGTAGTTTTCTTTTATAAACCAAACTAGTGATAAAACAAGAAACTAAAAGATTCAATTGCAGGATCTAAAGATATACCTTCAAGCACTCACCTCCCCGGCAACGGCGCCAGAAAAGAGCTTGATGTCTACTACACAACTTGTTCTTGTAGACTCGTGTTGGGCCTCCAAGCGCAGAGGTTTGTAGGACAGTAGCAATTTTCCCTCAAGTGGATGACCTAAGGTTTATCAATCCGTGGGAGGCGTAGGTTGAAGATGGTATCTCTCAAACAACCCTGCAACCAAATACAAGAAATCTCTTGTGTCCCAAACACACCCAATACAATGGTAAATTGTATAGGTGCACTAGTTCGGCGAAGACATGGTGATAAAAGTGTAGTATGGATAGTAGATATAGGTTTTTGTAATCTGAAAATATAAAAACAGCAAGGTAGCAAGTAATCAAAAGTGAGCACAAATGGTATTGCAATGCTTAAAAACAAGGCCTAGGGTTCATACTTTCACTAGTGCAATCTCTCAACAATGCTAACATAACTGGATCATATAACAATCCATCAACGTGCGATAAAGAATCACTCCAAAGTTCCTATTAGCGGAGAATATAAGATAGAAATTGTTGTAGGGTACGAAACCACCTCAAAGTTATTCTTTCCGATCAATCTATTGAGCTATTCCTATAGGTGTCACAAATAGCCCTAGAGTTCGTACTAAAATAACACCATATGATACGCATCAACCAACTCTAATGTCACCTAGATACTCCAATGTCACCACAATTATCCGTGAGTTGATTATTCGATATGCATCAAACAACTTCAGATCATAATATTGATTCCACACAAAGAACTTCAAAGAGCACCCCAAAGTTTCTATCAGAGAAAACATAATGAAAACGTGCATCAACCCCTATGCATAGATTACCCCAATGTCACCACGGGAATCCGTGAGTTGAGTGCCAAAACATATATCAAGTGAATCAATATAATACCCCATTGTCACCACGGGTATTCATATGCAAGACATACATCAACTGTTCTCAAATCTGAAATATTCAATCCGACAATAACGAAACCTCAAAGGGAAAAGATTCGATTCATCACAACAAGGATAGAGAGGGAAGAAACACCATAAGATCCAACTATATTAACAAAGCTCGCGATACATCAAGATCGTGCCAAATCAAGAACACGAGAGAGACAGAGAGAGAGAGATAAAACACATAGCTACTGGTACAAACCCTCAGCCCCGAGGATGAACTACTCCCTCCTCGTCATGGAGACCGCCGGGATGATGAAGATTGCCTCCGGTGATGATTCCCCCCTCCGGCAGGGTGCCAGAAAAGGGTTGTAGATGAGATCGTGGAGGTACAGAGGCTTGCGGCGGCGTAAAAACTCATCTAGGTTAACTTTCGGGGGTTTCTGAATATATATGATTTTTTGGCATTGGAATCACGTGAAGAAGGGCCAGAGGGGGCCCACGAGGCACCAGGGTGCGCCTGGGGGGGTGGCGCGCCCTGGTGGCTCATGGGGCCCCTGTGGGTCTTCTGGCCACCTCCCGAAGCTTCTAGTGTCTCTTATGTTCCAGAAAAAATCGTCAAAAAGTTTCGCTGCATTTGGACTTCATTTGATATAGATTTTCTGGAAAACCAAAAACAAGCAGAAAATAGCAACTAGCACTGGGCACTAGGTCAATATGTTAGTCCATAAAAATCATATAAAAGCCATATAAAAGTGCACCAAAATCATACAAAACTATAATAAACATGGCATGAATACTTCATAAATTATAGATACGTTGGAGACGTATCAATGGGATCTCTCGAGAACAGAAACTTGCGGCGGCGGAAAAAGTATTTAGTGGACTCTCCTGAGGGTTTCTGATTTTTTCTGAATTTATAGTGCTAGAATTAGGTCAAACGGAGCAAAGGGGGGCCCACGAGGCACCAGGGCGCGCCTGCCCCCACCCAGGCATGCCCTGGTGGCTTGTGGCCACCTCCTGGGTCTTCTGGCCCTCTCCCGAAGCTTCTAGTGTTTATCTTGGCCAATAAAAAATCTCCAAAAAGTTTCGTGGCATTTGGACTTCGTTTGGTATTGATTTTCTGTAAAACAAAAAACAGGGCAGAAAACAACAACTGGCACTGGGCACTAAGTTAATAGGTTAGTCTCCAAAAATGATATATAATTGCTGTAAATGTATATAAAAACATCTAAGATTGATAATATAACAGCATGGAACAATCAAAAATTATAGATACGTTGGAGACGTATCAACATCCCCAAGCTTAATTCCTGCTCGTCCTCGAGTAGGTAAATGATAAAAACAGAATTTTTGATGCGGAATGTTGCCTAACATATTCATCACATATTCTTTTCTTTTATAGCATGGAAATTGGACTTGAATGATTCAAAGCAATAGTCTATAATTTGACATGAAGATACAAATACTCAAGCATGCTAACAAGCAACCATGTCTTTCAAAATATCAACGCTAAAGAAAGTTATCCCTAGCCCATTATGCTCAATCATTGATCCATTCATGAAACACACTTCATGAAACACACTCAAACATTAGCTACACACAATGCACAAGTATGACAATAGTGCTCTTTAGTTGGTGCTTTTGTAAGAGAAGATGGAGACTCAAATAAAATAAAAATTGCATAAAAGTAAATAGATAGGCCCTTCGCAGAGGGAAGCAGAGATTTGTCAAATGTGCCAGAGCTCAAAGCTGAAATTAAAGAGATAAAAATATTTTGAGAGGCATGCTTTTCCTGTCAACAAAAACGACTAAGAATTCCCAATATTTTCCATGCTAGACACATCATAGGTGGTTCCCAAACAGAAAGTAAAGTTTATTTCCTTTCCACCATTCTTTCACAATCCATGGTGTTGGGGATATTCCCTACGGTTTGACCCGGCCAAGAGGAATGACCCGGCCCATCACTTGGCGGCTCATGGGTCACCTCGTTTACCGGGTTGACCTAGATGACAAGGCCTAAGGCCCAGTGTGCAACCCGGCAGAAGGCCGGCTCATGGAGAGGCTTGGAGGGTCGGCTCGTAGAGAAGGACCAAGAAGAGGAAAGCAAGACCTGACAAGGGAAGCAAGACTCGGACTAGTATCCAGCTTGTAATAGAAAAGAGACTAGTTGTAGTCCTATTAGGACTCTACATGTAAGCTGGCCCTTTCAACATATATAAGGAGGGGCAAGGCACCCCAAGAGGGACAAGTTGAGACAGACAAACTAGCAGCTCTCGAGATTAGAGGTAGCGAAATAGCACCCTTGTAATCGAGATCATCATCATCAATAGAAATCAAGCAGGATGTAGGCTTTTACCTCCACCGTGAGGGGCCGAACCTGAGTAAACTCGCGTCTCTCAATTCCGACCAACCCCGTTCAAGCTACCACCTAGTTGAGATGGCCTCACCACTAAGTCCTTTTCACGAGGACATCTGTCGTGACAAAACCATGACAGTTGGCACCCATCGTGGGGCCTACGCACGGTGGTTAGTGTTCTTGGAGGGGTCTCTCTCAGGGATCGAGAAGCTCGCGATCGACCGGATTCAGATTTCAATTGGTCCGATCTTCATAAGCAACGGCGGCAACCCGCCGTACCAATGCCCGCAGGCACGTCATCAACATTGAACCGTACGCGTGGTTGAAAGAAACATTGTCCCCATGACGAGCGGTCGCAACAGCAGTGAAATTAGGGTTGTACAGTGCGCGCCGTTGCCACCAGACGATCCGTTGAAGCCGGATTGAAGACGCCGTTAGAAGCCAAGACGGACAGAATTTTTTTGCGGCAGTACCTCACACGCCGCCGCCGAAGTCACGCGTGCGCGCTGCAGCAGTTGCAATTAAGCCAAGGAAAGGAAAGAGCAGGAAGTCTCAATTAGTACTCCACGTCATTTAAAAGAAAAATCAAGTCCCAAGAGACCTGTCTGCTTCATGACTAGCATTAAAAATCTGTGCGTGCTCATGCATCAATGGGAGCGCGGTCCAATCAGCAGCGCCACAACACAGGAAAAAAAAGGCCACTACCCGGAAGTGGATGTGGCCACGAACTCGGCCTCGCCTCGAGTCGCCCCACCTCGCCGCCTCCGCCGCCGTGGCTTGCCTCACCGACCGCGGCCTCACCTCGAGCCAGCCTCACCTCGAGTCACCCCACCTCGCCGCCTCCGCCGCCCTGGCTTGCCTCGCCGACCGCGGCCTCACCTCGAGCCAACCTCGCTTCGAGTCGGCTGGTCGAGCTCGCCCACGCGTTTCACTCTCGCCGCGCCGCTGCTCCAAGAGCTGGCTAATCGGTTCAATCGCGCTAGGTACTCTTCCTACCTGAACAACGAACCAATGCCTGACGCCACGTCGGAAAAGGAACAGGGTAACCAGAAGAAGTTTGCTGAAGCAGTTGAGTACTACTCGAGAAGTATCGCATTGTCGCCGACGGCTGTTGCCTTTGCCAAATCGAGCTATGGCGTATCTTAAACTAAGAAGATTTGAAGAGGCAGGAAAGGATTGCACTGAGGCTCTGAATCTGGATGACCGTTATGTTAAAGCATACTCACGCAGAATTACTGCAAGAAAAGGACTTAAGGAAGCAATGGATGATGCTGAATTTGCTGTAAGTGTTGATGCTAACAACCCAGAATTGAGGAAACAATATTCGGAGATAAAGGAGCTACTCATGGAGAAACGGCCAAGAGAAGTTCAGTTTAACCTAAGCGTACAATTTCTGAATTTGATAAAGCTGGAGATAGAAAAGATATCACTTCTCATCCAACAAGTGATTCCCAGAAGGACAGTTTCATGGAAGTTGATTCGCCTGGGAGAACTATAGCTGGGTTCAGAGAATTATCAGGTGGCGTGTCCAAAGGAGGATTTGGTATCAGCCTCAAAGACAATAATTTGCAGAATGTTTGGGTGGTTGGAAAACCAGGAAGGAGCAGGTAGAGGGCGAGCCCTCCCTAGTCCACTGAAGAAACACTTAAAGTTCTGCGTATATGAACATATTTATGTTCTACTATTTTACTGTTCAAAAGAGGCCACGTCAAGCCATTGGGGGACTACTAGTACAACTAGTACTGGTACATATTACAGGAACCAGATCAATCGGCAGCTGATCGATCTACAGTAAGAAATGCTACTGCGAATCTCATCAATCAGACATCCCGACGGACGTTGCACAGGGATCATCTGTCGTCCAAATAAATCAGGTGCTATCAGTCCAGTCTGTTTTATTAGCACATGGTAATTTCTTCAAAAAACAACTACTCTGGCTTGCGATATTTTTTATGCAGGACAATTATTCACTGCAAGGGCGATCGTCATGACACCGATATAGAGCTCGCGCCAACATTATCATGCGCCAGCATCCGTCCATGCCGCATTGCTCAACGGACATGCGTGCAAGCCGCCGCCCCTGCGGTCTGGTCTACATTAACACGCCAGGACCGCGCCTGCCCGTACGAGCTACCCAACGGACGTGTGCAGGCCGCCGCCTCTGCGGCCCGGTCTACTCCAACAACGCTGGAGCAAAAAAGGAGAAATATATATCTATTATCAACCTCCACCCGCGCCGGGTCGCCCAATGGATAGGCGCATTGGCCTGCCATCCCCACGGTCTGGTCTGCTTCAGCACATCGAGGCAACAGGAGTCAGCCACGGAGGAACCGTCCCTGGAGAAGCTAGGTGAGCCGGCCACCGATTGAGCCGGCAATTCAAAGCCAGCAAAGAAAAAAAATGGCCCTGGAGGAGCCAGGAGAGCCGGACAAGAGAGAATAGCAAGGAATGGGTCAACAGGCGTATGAACCCAATTTGGGCAAAAACGGGTTTGTTGAACGACATATGCTGAGGACATACAACGAGCATCGCGAAGATCATCAACTCGCCACACGCCTCTGGCTTCAATAATTTTCATCTTTCAGCTGACAACTCTACGCCGGCGTATGCCACAGCCAAGTATGAAGAATCTCAAGCCGACTCCTCGAGTCGACTTAAGACTCGGGGGCTACACAGATATGACTCGGTGGATTTGGCCGGGTTTAACAAATACAAGAACCCCGGGTCGTTGAAGGGAAGACAACCCGGTCCCGGGGACTGCTGCTTTATTTGCGAAAAGGTACAGGTTGCCAAAGAGGACTAGCTGCCATGATGCGCAGTTCAAACATAGGTATCCTGCCTTATTGGTGAAAAAGTAAAGGTTGCCCAAGAGAACTAGCAGCCATGATGCGCAGTTCAAACATGGGTACCCTGCCATATTGGCGAAAAGAAAGGTTACCAAAGAAGACTAGTTGCCATGCTGCGCAGTCTAAACATGGGTATCCTGCTCAATAATGATCAATGGAATAAAGCCGGCTTATCTGGACCCCAGATGTTTTGCAGTAGTAGCATTGTCTTCTGTATATCCTATGTTGAGCTTTTCCGTGATCACATGGTTACTTGGGGGCTTCCAACTCATCGAGTTTAGCTTACAAAACCCTTTAACCCGGCGAGATGCCATAAGTTGGTTAAACCTGCCTATTAGCAAGATGCTACTCCCTAAAAGCGACCCGGCGTACGCCTGATGAGTCAATCACAAAGGTGACCCTGAATTCATCAGAGTTAAAACGCTCGATTGGTTGCGTGAGAGCTGGCTTTCGGAAAGCGAGGATAAACCAACAAATCAAAATATACTTGGTTGAACCTGCCTGTTAGCAAGATGCTACTCCGAAAAGGTGACCCGGCGAACGCCTGATGAGTCAATCACAGAGGTGACCCTGAATTCATCAGAGTTAAAACATCAGTTGGTCACGTGAGAGCCGACTTTCAGAGAGTTAGGACAAACCAAAAGAGGCCAAAAAGGCTGCTTCCACAGGAAGCGAGACCAAGACTCGAGCCTAGAAAGCCGGGCTTCTGTCGTGCCTCGAAAGCCGACATTTTTATACTCTGTTACCATACCCATACATCATCATACATTGCATCATCATGCATTGCATCATCATACAATGCATCATCATCCAATGCATATCTATATTCGTTTATGTTGCAAGAACCAGGTTACAATGTAACTATGCAGGAACAAACAAATCCTTGATGGCCAAAATGGCCGGGTCTTCATCATGGTTTATCATAACCAGTATTATATGATTGAGGTTTTCAATGCCGGCTCAGAAAGATGGCTATTCTTTTTAAATCCAAAATGATGGCTTACAGTAAGGAGCAGGGTTTAATAAATTACCAATGGCAATTCACAATTTGGATTATTCTGATGCTGCAAAGGAGAAAATAATTCAAACAAGGATATCATGGCAATCGGCTTTATCAAAGGCAATGAAATTTAAAGTGTTATGCAAAGCATCACTCTTGATGGATTTAGCAACCAGTCAAGCATTGATATGCAAAGCACTCAACAACATCATCCAGACTGTCTCTCAATCTCAGAAGAAAAAGTAAGTCCCGAGTCGCCGCAGGCACACGACCCGGCACTTGGAGGCTACAGTGGATCTGAGTTTATTCTACAATGGAAGGAATAGTCCCGAGTCGCCGCAGGCAATACGACCCGGCACTTGAGGGCTACATTATTCAAATCAAGATTACATTCGGTATGAAAGTCCCATGTCGCTGCAAGCATGCACCACGGCACTTGGGGGCTAATCCATTGAAGACCCGGATCACTATTAATAGTAACCTGGCCCTTGGGGGCTATAGTCAATGACTCTACAGATAGTTCAAGTTCCAGATTGATGAGGAGAGCTAACCCGGCCCTTGGGGGCTACACTATTTTTAGCTATACATCTACAAACATCAAAAGCTAAGTTCAAGTCCCAGGTTGCTGCAGGCAAGACAACCCGGCACTTGGGGGCTGCAGCGTTCAGTTGTTTAAACAGATCATAAGGTCCAAATTGAAGACCCGGCCCATCACATACTGATGAGCCGGCCCTTGGGGGCTACACATGTGAAATGCAAACATTCAGTTTCTGACTGGTGATTCAGATGAACAAACCCGGATTTGTCCAAAGTTGCAATAGTTATATTTAAGCAAGTCTTAAGCTATCACTACGTTCTACTCTTAAGACTTGGGGGCTACAGGTAATGTGGATATAAGGGAGGAACACCTTCAAGTTTCCAGTTTTGAGCGAGCCAGGTCTCATATCATATAGATTTCGTATTTCTAAAATCTTCATCAAATCTGAAGCATTGAGAGTTGGCTCAACATCAGACGAATTTCTTTTTTCCAACATTTTTATAAAGCCGGAGTACTGGAAGCCGACTCAAAATGTCAGATGGGTTATTTTTCCAATGTTTTTCTGCGTGGAACGAGCGTCAGCAAGTTGATTCTGAAGCCGGCATGTTGATATGATAAAGAGACCCGGATTTTTCGAGGAGTCGGGTCATTGAGTGAACCGGGAAGCTGAGCGCGCCGGTCCTTTAACGTATTAATTATTCTTGTTTTCAGGAGCTTAACATGAATAAATTCAAGCTAACCTGGGGGCTAATGTTGGGGATATTCCCCACGGTTTGACCCGGCCAAGAGGAATGACCCGGCCCATCACTTGGCAGCTCATGGATCACCTCGTTTACCAGGTTGACCTGGACAACAAGGCCTAAGGCCCAGTGTACAACCAGGCAGAAGGCCGGCTCACGGAGAGGCTTGGAGGGCCAGCTCGCAGAGAAGGACCAAGAAGAGGAAAGCAAGACCTGACAAGGGAATTAAGACCCAGACTAGTATCCAGCTTGTAATAGAAAAGAGACTAGTTGTAGTCCTATTAGGACTCTACATGTAAGCTGGCCCTTTCAACTTATATAAGGAGGGGCAAGGCACCCCATGAGGGACAAGTTGAGACAGACAAACTAGCAGCTCTCAAGATTAGAGGTAGCGAAATAGCACCCTTGTAATCGAGATCATCATCATCAATAGCAATCAAGCAGGATGTAGGCTTTTACCTCCACCATGAGGGGCTGAACCTGGGTAAACTCGCGTCTCTCAATTCCGACCAACCCCGTTCAAGCTACCACCTAGTTGCGATGGCCTCACCACTATGTCCTTTTCATGAGGACATCTGCCGTGACAAAACCACGACACATGGCTAGCCGTATCCACGGGTGCCCTCCAAGCCAACACTTTCCAAGGAATTTTGTTGTTATTAATTTTGATTTCATTGTGGGACTGGGTATCCCTATTACCAACCATTTTCTTGTGCAATGACAAGTGAATAAACACTCATCGTGAGAATAACACACCTAGCATGGAAAATAATGGCCACCCCCTGCCGCTTCATGAGCGGTACGGGCACACAAAATAGAAAAATTATTTTGAAAATTAGAGTTGGCACACACAAATTTACTTGGAACGGCATTGAAATACCGCATATAGGTAGATATAGTGGACTCATTTGGCACAACTTGGGTTTAAGAATTTTGGATGCACAAGCAATATTTCCGCTTAGTACAAATGAAGGCTAGCAAATAGATTGAGAAGCAACCAACCAAAAAACGAAAACGGTCATAAACATGCATTGAACATAACTAACACCGAATAATGCACCATAAGTAGGATATAATTTCTTTGCATAACTATTGACTTAATGTGCATGCATAGGGAATCACAAACCTTAACACTAATATTCTTACCAAATCACAATTACTCACTAACATGACTCACATATTATCATCTCCATATCGCAAAACTATTGCAAGGAATCACACTTATCATATCCAATGATCTATATGAAAGTTTTTATTGATATCCCTCTTGAATATTCATCACTTTGGGACCAAATTCATATCTAGTGCAAATTACCATTACTATTATCAACTCTCAAAAATATTTAAGTGAAGCATGAGAGTGCAAATATTTCTTCAAAATTTCTATCTTATCAATTCTCAAAATAATATAAGTGAAGCATGAGAATTAATTTCTTCAAAATTTCAATCAACTCTCAAAATAATATAAGTGAAGCATGAGAGTTTATTTCTTCAAAATATAGCCACCACCGTGCTCAAAAGGATTTAAGTGAAGCACTAGAGCAACTGTCTAGCTCAGAAAATTTAAGTGAAGCACATAGAGTATTCTAACAAATGATGATAAACGTGTGGCTCTCTCAAAATAGGTGTGTTCAGCAAAGATTATTGTGACAAACTAAAAAGCAAACAAAGCAAAGACTCATATAATACACGATGCTCCAAGCAAAACTCATATCATGTGACGAATAAAAATATAGCTCCAAGTAAAATTACCGATGGTTGGTAGAAGAAAGAGGGGATGCCTTCCGGGTGCCTCAGGGTGCCTCAGGCATCCCCAAGCTTAGGCTTTTGCTACTCCTTATTCCTTCATCCATCGTGATCTCACCCAAAACTTGAAAACTTCAATCACACAAAACTCAACAAAACCTTCGTGAGATCCGTTAGCATAACAAAATAAATCACTACTTTAAGTACTGTTGCAAACCCATTCATATTTTATTTTTGCAATATACCTACTGTACTCTAACTTCACCATGGCTTATACCCCCCGATACAATCCATAGATTCATCAAAACAAGCAAGTAGTGCATCAAAAACAGAATCTGTCAAAAACAGAACAGTCTGTAGCAATCTATTTAAAATCCATAATTATGTAACTCCACAAATTCTGAAAAATTAGGACAACGTGGGAAATTCATATACCAATACTGTGTAAAAAATTTAGATTTTTTCGACACTCCAGTACAGAAAAAAAATCGGGCACTGGACGCAAAACTTTCTGTTTTCCAAACAGCATCAATTATACTATCTTCCAAATCATCCTAAAGCTTTACTTGGCACAAACACTAATTAAAAACAAAAAAACACAATCATACCAGTAGCATAATTGTGAAAACACACAATAACAGAAAAAAATTATTTTATTCATTGGGTTGCCTCCCAACAAGCGCAATTGTTTATAGCCATTAAGATAGGCTTGAAATTTCAATGATGCTCACATGAAAGATAATAATTGAAACACAAAGAGAGCATCATGTAGCATGTGAAAAACACATTTAAGTCTAACATACTTCCTATGCATAGGCATTTTATAAGCGAACAAATTATCAAGGCAAGCAATTTCTAGCATATGCAAAGGACAAGAATAAAACATTGATGATTTCAGCATAACGAGAGGTAATTTAATAACCTGAAAATTTCTACAACCATATTTTCCTCTCTCATAATAATTAGATGTAGGATCATATTCAAATTCAACAATATAGCTATCATATAAAATATTCTCATCATGATCCACATGCATAAAAAATTTTATTATCTTCCAAAATAGTGGGATTATCATCAACGAAAGTTATGACCTCTCCAAACCCACTTTTATCAAAAATTTCATAAGATTGATAATTCTCCAAAGTAGTGGGATCATTATTACCTAAAGTTGACGCTCTTCCAAACCCACTTTTAATAGTGTTACAAATTTTATTATCAATAACATATTCATCATGAGGCTTAAATAAATTTTCAAGATCATAAAAAGCATTATCACCCCAATCATGATCATTGCAATAAGTAGTGGTCATGACAAAATTATCATCCCCAAGCTTGTGGTTTTGCATATCATTTACCATAGAATTTATAGTAACATCATTGCAATCATGCTTTTCATTCAAGGGGCTATCAAGTATGGGTGTTATAGCAATAATTTCATTTTTAACATAAGGAACTATAGCAAGTTCATCTCTATAAGCATCTTTAATATTGGCATCGTGGCCATAAGAAGAACAAGCATCGTGTTCATCAAGAGGGGATATTTCAATCGAATCATCGGAATCATGATTATCTATAGATTCATGTGTATCATTATTCTCTTCCAAAGCAGTAGACATTCTCTCAATAAATTCACTAACATAGGCATTAGATGCATAATTTTCATAGCAATACTTAAGTATGGCAAAATTTTCAGATTTGTGGAAAGTAATATCATACTTTTCAATCAAAGAAGCAACTTCATAAGCACCCTTCAAAGCAACAAATTCTTCAATTTGTTCGATATCATAGTAATTATAAACACCCTTCGCATAAGAAGACAAGATTTCATTATCATTAAACTCACATAGGTAGGGAAGGTGTTTTTTAGGGTTTTTAGAGCAACAAGTAAAATCATAAATTTCACATAGATTCCAAGCATAGCATACCAAACAATTTATTTGACGCCATAATAGTCTCCCTTTTTCAGACAAACAGTGACGCACAAAATGAGCATGCTCATCTAAAGATTTTCCCTCAACTAAACTAGTTGGGGTTTCGGCCGAGCACGAATGGATAGAAGATGATCCAAGTAGTAAACTTTAAGTTGATCCATATCAATAGATTTTTAGCAAGCGAAGATGCAAGCAAATAGAAGGCACATGGCAACACAAGCAAAGATAGCAAGGAGGCAAAAAGGCAAACGAAAAATATTTTTGTATTTTTGTAAAAACGTTTTAGAAGTGGGGGAGATGAAAACGAGAGGCAAATGGCAAATAAAATAAATGCAAGGAGATGAGAGTTTATGCAAAGGTACTTGATAGATGTTGATGATGTCTCCCCGGCAACGGCGCCAGAAATTCTTCCTGCTGCTTGTAGCTTGCGTTGGTATTTTTCCCGAAGAGGAAGGGATGATGCATCACAGTAGAGATAAGTATTTCCCTCAGTTATGAAATCAAGGTTATCGAACCAGTAGGAGAATCACACAATACCTCGTTAGCAGCACCTGCACACAAACAACAAATCCTTGCACCCAACGCAAACGAGGGGTTGTCAATCCCTCGACGGTCAATTGCAAGATTAAATTGTATATGATAGATAGATAGATTGAAATAAAAATACAAAATAAAATAAATAAAAGAAAATGGCAGCAATATTTTTAGGGTTTTAGTAATATGATTTAGATAGACCCGGGGGCCATAGTTTTCACTAGAGGCTTCTCTCGAGAAAATAGCATACTGTGGGTAGACAAATTACTGTTGGGCAATTGATAGAAAAGCAAATAATCATGAAGATATCCAAGGCAATGATCATGTATATAGGCATCACGTCCGAGACAAGTAGACCGGCTCCTGCCTGCATCTACTACTATTACTCCACACATCGACTGCTATCCAGCATGCATCTAGTGTATTAAGTCCATAAAGAACGGAGTAATGCCTTAAGAACGATGACATGATGTAGACAAGATAAACTCACATATGAATAAACCCCATATTTTTACCCTTAATAGCAACAATACATACGTGTCATGTCCCTTTCTGTCTCCGAAAAAGAGCCATGAAAAAAAAATGAGAGAAAAAGAGAGATGCGGCAATGTTACTATCCTTTTTCCACACTTGTGCTTCAGAGTAGCACCATGTTTTTCATATAGAGAGTCTCCTATTTTGTCACTTTCATATACTAGTCGGAATTTTTCATTATAGAACTTGCCTTGTATATTCCGATGACGGGCTTCCTCAAATGCCCGAGGTCTTCATGAGCAAGCAAGTTGGATGCACCCCCACTTAGTTTTCATGTTGAGATTTCATACACTTATAGCTCTTGGTGCATCCGTTGCATGGCAATCCCTACTCCTTGCATTGACATCAATTGATGGGCATCTCCATAGCCCGTTGATTAGCCTCGTCGATGTGAGACTATCTTCTTATTTTTGACTTCTCTTATTTACCTCTACCACCACACTCTATTCCACCCATAGTGCTATATCCATGGCTTGCGCTCATGCATTGAGTGGGAGTTGAAAAAGCTGAAGCGCGTTAAAAAGTATGAACCGATTGCTTGGCTAAAACCGGGGTTGTTCATGATAAATATTTTGTGTTAAGAAGATGAAGCATGACAGGATTGTATGATTTTGTAGGGATAACATTCTTTAGCGTTTTTATTTTGAAAGACATGATTGTTTATTAGTATGCCTGAGTATTGATGTCTTTATATAAATTATAGACTATTGCTTTGAATCATTTGGATCTTATTATTCATACCGTAAGAGAAAGATTACATGATGAAACATGATAGGTAGCATTCCACATCAAAAATTCTGTTTTTATCATTTACCTACTCGAGGACGAGCAGGAATTAAGCTTGGGGATGCTTGATACGTCTCCAACGTATCTATAATTTTTTATTGCTCCATGCTATTATAGTATCAATCTTGGATGTTTTTATATGCAATTATATATCATTTTTTGGGACTAACCTATTAACCTAGTGCCCAGTGCCAGTTGCTGTTTTCTGCTTGTTTTTGGCTTTTCAGAGAATCAGTACCAAATGAAGTCCAAATGCCACGAAACTTTTTGGAGATTTTTTTCTGGACAAAAGAAACCATGGAAGCTTTGGGAGGAGGCCAGAAGCCTCACAGAGGCTTCACAAGGCAACAGGGCGCGGCCCAGGGGGGGCGCCGTGTTGCCTTGTGGGGCCCACGTGACTCCGTTTGACCTAATTCCACTTCTATAAATTCACAAATATTGGGAAACCATCAGAGAGCCAGAAGAGAAAACCTTTCCGCCGCCGCAAGCCTCTGTTCTTCCGCGATCCCATTTGGAGGCCTTTTCCGGTACTCTGCCGGAGGGGGAATCGATCACGGAGGGCTTCTACATCAACCTTGTTGTCCTTCCGATGATGTGTGAGTAGTTTACCACAGACCTACGGGGTCCATAGCTAGTAGCTAGATGGCTTCTTCTCTCTCTTTGATCTTCAATACCATGTTCTCCTCGATGTTCTTGGAGTTCTATCCGATGTAATCTTCTTTTGCGGTGTGTTTGTTGGGATCCGATGAATTGTGAGTTTATGATCAGATTATTCATGAGAAATATTCGAGTCTTCTCTGAACTCTTTTATGCATGATTAAATATAGCTTTGTATTTCTCTCCGATCTATCGATTTGGTTTGGCCTACTAGATTGATTTATCTTGCAATGGGAGAGGTGCTTTGTGATGGGTTCAATCTTCCGGTGCTCAATCCCAGTGATAGAAAGGGACATGACACGTATTTGTATTGTTGCCATTAAGGATAAAAAGATGGGGTTTATTCATATTGCTTGAATTTGCTTCTCTACATCATGTCATCATGCTTAAGGCGTTACTCTGTTTTTATTAACTTAATACTCTAGATGCATGCTGGATAGCGGTCGATGAGTGGAGTAATAGTAGTAGATGCAGGCAGGAGTCGGTCTACTTGTCTCGGACGTGATGCCTATACATGATCATTGCCATGAATCCGTCATAATTATTTGCTTTTCTATCAATTGCCCAACAGTAATTTGTTTATCCACCGTATGTTTATGCGCTCGAGAGAGAAGCCTCTAGTGAAAACTATGTCCCCCGGGTCTATCTTTATCATATAAAAAACCTAAAAATACCTTGCTGCAATTTATTTACTTTTATTTTAATTAGTATTTTAGTTTATCTATTTACCTCGATAAGATTTAATCCTTGCAAATAACCGCTAAGAGGATTGACAACCCTCTTATTTGCGTTGGGTGCAAGTGTTTGCTCTTGTGTGTGCAGATGCGCTTAACGGAATTTTGCTTGGTTCTCCTACTGGATTGATAACCTTGGTTCTTAACTGAGGAAAATACTTATCTCTACTGTACTGCATTATCCTCTCCTCTTCGGGAAAATACCAACGCAGACTACAAGTAGCAATAGTGTGCAATGTTGGGAAGACGAAATACGCAAAAGAACAAGAGAGCATGACGCCATAATCTAAGAAAGGTCACTCGGTCAACCTATGTACTCTATATTCCATCAGAAGAATTATGATGTATCAACTACTTGGTTCATTGTACAACCACTAAACACAAAGGACCGTCAGCTCAGCTGACCAGTTCTAATCAAAAGCATGTAGTCCTACTCAACAAAGATACACATAAGGCACCTTCAGTTTTTCTCCTGTGTGTTTCATCAAACACACATCATACAAACATGTATAGGTGGGAAATATGAGTGTTGATTGTTGGATAACAAAAGGAAAACACCTAAACAGATATGATGAAACCAAGGGTGTGATTAGTATTATCACCTCACATAATTTTTTTTGAATCAAATGCAATGTTCAATAGGAAAAACATTTTCTGTCATAGACTATGTTTTTATTCTAGGCTACAACACCATTACATATATATCTTGCACCCGTATGATCCAGCAACAATTTTTGTGTATCAATAACTGTATTATATAGAGACTAAATGAGCTAAAGAAAAAAATTCACTAACGCCTTCGAAAACACTTTGTATCGGTCAGTTTTGGCATTGGAAGATACGAGACAATGCTTCCTTGTACGAAGAACCTGCTAAACTCGAATCATGTTGAATATCGCAACCAATTTATTTCCTATCCCTTCTTCTTTTTCACATAGAGCCAGTGCCTGAATCATATTCAAGACTTGAGTATGTGCCTAATTTATTACAAACAAAACAAATCAGGAGCTTACCTGAAATTAGTGAATTTGATGGACAGTCAAGGGGGAAAGCTTGGGAAGAGATGTAGCTGGTTGGTTGCCTGTAGTTGAGCTCTGTCAAGCATGGTGCCATCGGCCTGAGTTCCTCGGAGGAGGTTGGCTACCGATCTGGTGGGGGGATATTATGCACGACTGACAAACTTGGCGGGCTCCGATCAGGGCTGTGAGGATTGTCGGCCGGAGGTCGCAGACTCACGATGGTCAAGCATGAGAGTGTCATTCGGGTACCTCATGAAATGGAACACCAAGATGCCGGAGACCACGACAAGTTCATACAAACATGGAATCCAGCTTCTGGCCAAGGAATCCTCCACAAACCGACCACCCGAACTAAGTCACACACCCACCGCGAATAGGGACCAAACACGATACGCGATTGCCATTTGGTGGGGGGGGGGGGGGCTCAACTCATCGTGTGGCTCCTTTTTTTGACATCAGCTCGTTGGGTGTCTCCTTGGTTCTCTAGGAGAATCGGCTTCGTTCGACCCAAAAGAAAAAAATATGCTTCGCCCATTACTCTACAGAAAGCCGACTTTGCTCGACTAAACAAAGCTTCGCGATCCACCATAATAAGCTTCGATCGCGACAAAAGATTTAAGTGATTTTGTATATTCTCGGTAGGTTATTAGCCGACCTTTTTATAACTTAGCCAGTTTTCTGTTTTTGCCAATTTTTCAAAATAAAAATGGTCAGAATTTTAAAAATGTTGAGGATTTGACAAATATTCATGATTTATTAAAAATATTAAAATTTAATATATTTTCCATGTATTTTAAAAATTTCATGGACTAAGAATATGAAAAACTGTTCACGGATGATAAAACTGTTCATGAATTTTGAAAAGAATTAACAAGTTTTTAAAAGTTGTTCAAGAATTTTAAAAATGTTCTTGGATAAAAAAATATTGACCATTTTGAATAAATCTTAACAAATTTGAAAATGTTCACACATTAAAAAAGTTTGTGAATTTAAAAGTTTTCATGAATCGACACAAATTGTTCATGATTTTGGAAAATGTTCATAAATTAGAAATATTTATGAATTTTGAAAAATATTTCATGAATTAAAAAATGTTCATAAAAACGTGGTAGGAAAAGAAAATAACCTTGTCGACCCAATGAATCTACATGAACGAAGAAGAACATCAATTGAGAACAAAGAAACAACACTTGCATTGGTTGCGCCTGGACCATTTACGATCGGATCAACCAGCCCACTGACCCTGTCGATGTTCCTCTAATACCGTATGTTTTCTGGTCCCGGTCACTACTCGTCAGTCAAGAAGCAGACGTACACGTACACGGGCTACTCATAAAAGCAGTAAATATCACCATGCACAAGGAAAACGTTTTCTGTTGGGAGTCCTGTTTTGCTACACCCCGAGGGGGATTACGTAATGATTTGGCCGATAATTCTAAGGCCGATGCTACGCGTAAGTCGGATGATGGACAGAGATTTGTAAACCGCCTTGGCGAGCGTTCGATGGAAGTCAGCACGTCCGTCCGATCTGTGACAACTGGAGCACGTGCACACTTCCCTCAACAACGCAACCCCCATCGTCTTCTCCATTGCTGCACCGCCGTTGCTGCTCCATGGCAGCACCGAGAGAGGCAGAGCTCCAAAGCAACAACGACGACAACCGCGAAGTTTCCATTGAAGCTCCATGAGAGCACCGGCGGCACGGCAAAGCTCCAATGCAACACCGATGGGCACCCGACAAAGCTTCATTGCAGCACCGCGCGGCACCCCAAGGTCCCGGCGATGCTCCAATACAACATCGGCGACCCGTCGCAGCACCAGGGGCCTTCGGCGATGCTTCAGTACAACATCAGCGGTCTGACGACGCTCCATAGCAACACCGGCAGTCCCCGGAGACGCTCCATAGCAACACCGACGTGTTGCGTTGCAGCTCCTCCGCCGGCACACATCATTACGCCCCCGTTGCACTGCAGCTCCGTCGCTCACCGGCGTGTTGCACTGTAGCTCCACCGACATCGTGCAGCACCATGGCTGTTGCGTTGCGTCTCCGCCGCCGACGCGCATCACCAATGGCCGTTGCACTGCAGCTCCTCCGCCCACCACCCACGCTACAGCTCTGCCGTTGCCGTCGCCGTACTCGTTGAACTGTAGCTCCGCCGCCCACCGACGCAGCAGCCCGCGCCCCCGGCTCACAGCCCCGAGCCCGCCTTCTAGCACGGCGACGGCTTATGCTACGACGCAGCATCGGATTTGCAACGCCGGTGGCCGGGAATGGGAAGCAGCCGTGCTTCATCCCCTTGCATCGTTGGTGGCCAATGGTGTCCCGATGTTGCATCAACGGTGGGGGAATTGGGGGATACGAGAGTGAGGGAGCGGCTGTTCGGGAGATATGGTGGAGAGAGCTCCGGTGGTCGCCGGCCTTCGGTGGACGCCGGCCTAGAGAGGGAGCCGAGAGGAAGATGGGTGGGGATGACAGCAGCGATAGAGTTAGGCGATGGAGGAGATGAAAGAAAAAAATGAGCGGTTGTTGAGGAGATAAGGCTGTGCGAGCGATGGGTGGGTCCGACGGGACGTGTGAAGGGTGCAGCACGCGGCTGATTTCGTGAGAAATCAATCGGTTGGAAGCAATACTTTTCCTAATTCTAAACGTACGGAGTGTTTACGGGCCGTTCACGGACTATCCCCCCCCCCCCCCCCCCCCCCCCCAACACACACACACACATGATTTTCAGTGGGGATGGGGCCCTCACCCTGATTTTAAATCCATTCAAGAGATCCCAACTAAGCTATCCCGTAAAACTCTCCCCGTGTGTGTAGCATTGCTCTGATTTGGCAATGCTTAATTGGGCCTAGTGGGGGCGTGGGGCCCATCCTGAAATTCAGGGGATGTTTGGTTAGGATGAATGGGAATTACATAGGGTACACGTAAGGCCTTTACGTAAGTCCAGCATTTTTGGTTGAGAGTCCGCTTGCAAGACGTCCCTAAACCATCTCCCCTTCCCCCCGTTGCATGCACAAGGAAAGTAATACTACGCAGCCCCGGCCGCCGCCGGCCCTAGTCGCCGGTAACACCATCTCCAGTCGATCAGATCACCATGAAGGTTCTCCACGGGCTTGAGTGCTCTTCTTGTTAGTTCTCTCTTAGATGTAACTCGATGAATTATGAACAGATCTGCCATCATCTTCTCCTCTCTGGATGCATGCAGCTGCATGGAGAAGCCGGTGGTAATGGGGAGGACAGGCTGAGCGAGCTGCCGGACGACATGCTGCTCAACATCCTCGACAGGGTGTGCGCGCTGGACGCCGTCAGGACCTGCCTCCTCTCCAAGCGGACGCTCCACCTCCCCGCCATGCTCTCCCGGATCGCAATCGACGTCTACTCCGTTCTACCCGCCGCGGCGGAGGACAGCGACTTCAGCATGAGCAGGACAAACGGCTCGGTGGCCGACGCGACACGCATGATCCTGGGTGCGAGGCCTCCGAACATGCCCATCCGCAAGCTGAAGCTCAAGTTCTTACTACAACTCAATGACTGCCTCTCCATCGGCACCTCCGTCGCCCGCGCCATGGCGACGAACAGGGTGGACGGCGCCGAGTTCAAGATCATCACGGAGGACTTCAACAAGTGCGCCGACGCCTACCTCGTCGGCTACGTGAAGCGGTTCAGCACCTTCCTCCGCGCCAGCCCCGATGCCTTCGCGGGGTTCACGCGGCTGCGCCTGGAGAACCTGAGGTTTCGCGACCCCGGCGCCATCCCCAGCATCATTGCCGCATGTGAGCGTCTCGAGTCTCTGCGTCTCTTCGAGTGTGACGGCGGCATCGGGTCGGTGCTGCAGGTAGAACACGGGCATCTCGTCGAGCTGGAGATTTCCTATGGCAAGTTCGGCACGGTGGAGCTCATCTGGCTGCCGAAGCTCCGGCGAATGGTCTATGATAATTGGGCCTTTGAAGAAGATCCCTTATTTTTTGGTCATGTCCCGCAGCTCTCGATGCTAAGCCTCACTAATACTTGTCTTTCGGACGAGATAGACGAGAGAATCGAGCTAAGCCAGCTGCTCGTTAATGTCACCTCCATTAGCGCGCGATATGCATCTGGATTTTCAAAGCGAAATGGTACGTGTGTCCAACTCACTCCAATTCTCCAAATCATCTCGATCGGTGTTATGATGTCCTCTCTGATAGAGATATGGACTCTTTTACACTATATTTTACTGCTCATCATAAGGTCTAGTCTAGTCTCGTCTATCATTTGAGAAAGTAACTTATGTGCATCTTGCACTCACCAACCCCTTTGTTTGATTTGTCCCAGATATGGGTCCAGCCAGAGTGCCCGGGATGGATCGGCCCAGTGCTCGGTAAGCTACGGCGCGTGAATCTAGACTTTCTTCCCAAAGGGTGCGACATCGCATGGACGTTGTTTTTCCTTGAAGGCGCACCGTCCTTGGAGGAGATGTGCCTCTCGGTGCGGGACCACTGGTGCGGTGCTGAGACACGGCACGCTCACTGCGAGGAAAGGGGTGTGCAATGGGAGCCATCTCTAGGTGCTGATTTCAAGCATGAGAGTCTGGCCAGGCTAACCATCTATGGCTTCCAATCCGCCCACCGCTTCATTAGATATGTCAAGCGTGTCATGAGTGTCGCGGTGAACATTAAAGAGATTTCTCTGCATGACACGAAGGTGTGCGACTTCTGCACTGAAGAATTCGGCCTCAAGAGGGACGATTGTTTGTCGAAATATACAAGGACGAGCAGGAAGAAGGATCTGCTGAGGGAGAGGATTACAGAGGGGCTCGTTATGACTTCTTCTGCTGTAATTCACTTTAATTAGGTCCTAAAGATCGTGCATCCCGTACTCTTCCCACTGACCTAATCCAATCTGAAATGATCACATGAATAACTCTGTTATATCTTCATTTTTTGTTTGTTTGTTCATTATCTCTTATTCCATGCGACTTCATCACATGAGCGCGCGGTTTCGTTGTTGCAAGCAATGGTTTCTGATCATGATTACAACTTGACGGTTTCTGTTGTGTGGAAAACAATTTGGAGTTTCGGACGGATGGCACATGTAATTCTTGCCTTTCCTCTAACTCAATTCCCGGTCATTGTGTCGGGTCAACAGAGATAAGAAACAAAAAACACGAAAACAAATGGATCGTGCAGACATACCTTGTCTCTGCGGCATGGATGTTCTCCTGTGCCTCCATACAGTACCTCCTCTCCAACCTCCCGGCCGGACACCAAATCCCTGTCGTCAACTTTCACCAAAGTTTTCAAAGTAATAACATGTTCAGAAAGCCAGGGATTAACTACTACAGGCATACAGTGTCAACGTATGGTGAAGCGTCTCAACCCTCTACGACAGAGCTCGCGTGTATATATTGATATGCCATGAGAGATTGATCTCATGGGTTACAAGGTTCGGTTGAGAGAGATTCAACCGTGGGAGAATTACAAGGGATAGGAGGAGATAAGAGAGAATAAAGATAAAAGGAAAATATCCTCTAACTACTCCTGTAACTACGTGTTACACAAGATGATGTTTAACATACAGTACAAAAGCTATTGTATAATCAGCATACCACAAAATCTGCTGTATAATCGCAAATATTTAATCACGCATGTTTTTCCTCCATGTATAACATGTTCCAACCTAGAAAAGGTGCCACAGGGCTCAAACGATTGCAATGCATCTATTGTATCACTTCTTTTTTACATAACAGACTGCATCAAGATGAAGTGAACACATAAACTTATTCCAATGAATCAAAAGCAGGTTTTAACCCCAAAAAGGTGCCACTGATCTTCATTTTTGACTTAATAGATATATTCCCTCCATTAGGCAATAGTACATGCTTCAATTGAAAAGAAATCAAGAGTACATCAGATCAGTAACTAAACTACAGAAGTCTAGAGTCGAGGAATCACATCACGCGAAGCCAAACCCAACCACTCGATTATCTGCTTCCTCTCCTTGGCAGTCTGTGGATATCTTGATGGACAAACCATGTCCTTGATCTCTGGATCCAAGTCACCACAGCGCTCACACACCTTCCTGCCGTGCAGAGATATCTCTGCCACATTAACCGCAGCTTCCACGACACACCTGATGTATCGCACAAAGTTGTCGTCCGGCTGGAAGCCATAGATGGTGAGCTTAACCAGATTCTTGTGTTTGAAACCAGGGGCATATGGCTTCCACTTCACATCTGCCTTATCGCATAAACCATATTTCTTCCGAAACTCTTTGTCTGTGAAAATTATGCACCAATGATCCCATACTGTGAAGCACAACTCTTTTAGGAAGGGTGCAGCTTCAAGAATGAACATTGTCCAAGCTAAATCAGATCCTTCCGAAAGATGGTCCAAATTCACGTGTTGTAGTTTGCTGAGCACAGGCCTGAGCAGTTTCGGGCATTCTGGGATAACCCAAATCTGGGAAAGAAAAGAAAAAAATTACAAACTTAGTGCAAGTTGCATATAAATTACATTCCCAACTCGCGGGAAGACCCAATCAAGTTATTATTATTACATACACCGTCATATATAAGTGAGAATGGAAAAATATGATTCAAATGACTAATGAGTACCTTTTCACTTCTAAAATCCAGATGCAGATCGGTTATGGAAGGAACATTAGCAAGGAGCTGACTTAACTCAAGGGTCTTTTGGAAACGGTTGCCAATTTTAAAAAGCCTCAGCTTTGAAAGATGTGGTACAAAACCAGATACATGGGATCTTCATAAGAGTACCAACCAGTATAGCTCACCCATTGGAGTTTTGGTAGACATGTCAGCTCAACTCTCTAAAACATCCCATAGTCAATCTCGAGCTCAACAAGTGCAGCATCTCTACTTGCAGCACAGAATGGATCCCTGAGTCACAATGGGTTAAACGCAAATATATCGGTTGGCTCTTTTAATCGCTTGATAAATTCTCAAACATATAGTGTTGTTTCCTGGTGTTTTGTCCTGATACTTGTGCGGCGCAATTGTCTGTGATGTTTATGATCTTGATAAACATTCATTACTCGTAGCTATTTTCCTTTATCTTTGTTATTCCATTAGTTCTGCTTCCATAGACAATGCATTGCCAGTGTTCTATTTTGTCATGATTTTGGGATTCAATTATAGTATGGGTTTGTCCCTTCTTCTCTAAAAAAAAAAAACCCATAGCAATTCGCTTCTAATATACTCATGGCATTACTATTTATTTGTACTGAACTATGTGTTTTGACTCGGTGTTAGCATAAAACAAATTATCAGTTTATTCTATGTTTTGTAGAATGAAGAATGAAGGAATGAATACAAAGATTCCAAACTGGTTCATAAAATAATTAACTAAATATCATCGTTTCTTGCCTATTGAGGTGTATAAGAACCATATACCAGTAGTATTAGTGCATAGCTCAGTGTTACATATTAGATTGAATTTGAAAACAACTACATTAATAAATAGCTTGAACCAACTAATTTTGAAATTGGTTGCTAAATCGGTATATTTGAAGCTTAAAGCTAAATTTTTTTCCTTCATAACATATTATTATATTGGTTGATCTTGTTCATAACCTAAGTCCATACTTTGCAGTAATAACTTTGTATGAGAGCATTTATTCATTTTATCACTTTTATTAATAAGATTCTTGGTGTCCTACTACATGTTGCAAGTCCATTTGCACGACAGAAAACGATATGCATTTGTACAAGACAAATTGCTGGATTGACTTCATTTCATTATCTAAAATAGAATGGTCACAGTCACTTTGTTACTAGAATTTATTAGTCTTGTTTTATCTTATATAGTGTGAAATGAACTTAAGAATAATTCTAATTAACTTGGCTCTTCTCCCTCTAGCTCCTCAGATGAATGACAACTTAGGACCTTCCCCTGTTTGTGCACATCTTCATGCATGCTCACCGATGAGAAATATTGTCGTGCTAAGTAGTGGCAGATGAAATATTTTCCCTTTCTAATGCTTCATGTATACTTCTATGTTTTACGTTTACTGGTTCCATGGCCTTTGACTGATCTTTTTAATAGTTATGGTTCTGTCAAGTACAGTGTGATTTGTATGTTGTCTCCTATTTGTGAGGTTTTTTAACATGCTCCCTCTTACCTCCCCTTTTCACATAAGAGGTAAGAGTATAAAAAAGATCCGAGCCATTGATTGCATTAAGTAGTGGTCTGGTTAACTCTTACCTTCTTACCTCCCATGTGAAAAGAGGGGGTAAGAGAGACCATGCTAAAATTGGAGTGAGGCGTTTTGGCTCCCAGGCTCATCTGAGCCTGGGAGTGATTCAAAAAATCGTTAAAAATACTTTAAAAATTCAAAAAAAATCAATTTTTTTGTGAAGAAAGATGACTAAGTGCTTAATGCTCGTGCCAAATTTCAGAGCATTGGGATGTCTGAGTAGCTCTTGGCAAAAAAGACAAATTTGGGGTCTGTGAAAAAGTTTACTGTTTGTGCACTATTTGGACCCGATTTTGTCTTTTTTGCTGAGAGCTACTTAGACGTCCAAATACTTTGAAATTTGGCATGCACCTCACGCACTCAGCCATCTTTCTCCACAAAAAAAAGGAATTTTTTGATTTTTTTTCTAGTATTATTTTTGAATTTACTGTTCATCGGGTGTAGATGAGCCCGGACTCGGAATTGGATATTCGCTAAAATTGCTCCTATTCGTAGGGAAATGATAACTAACAAGTAATAGAACCTGAGCAATGGGGTTAACATGATTTAATGGTCTTATAGTTGTCCATTCGACGTTGCTGCTCATTTGGATCGATTATATGCTATCTTCCAAAATAGTGATTGTCAAATTACTTGAAGAGTGTCTCCTAATTCAATCTTAGCCTACCCTATTTATGTGAGTAAATTTTATATGATTTTGTCCTTTGCTTGTTGATATTGCAATTTTATGCCAAATCATTGTAGTGTATGTTCACAACATGTCTCTTGTTGAGCCTTAACAGGATACGTAACTGGCCATTAGCCTATAATATAGTTTGTCTGGTCCAAACTAGATGTTGTGGTTGCGCAGTTGGTCAGTATAGAAGTATAATATTACGTGTTCAATACATCATCAAAATGACATTACTAGCTTAACTGCTTTCATCATGAATTACAATTTCTTTTATTGTACTGACAATGTTGTAATGAAAACTATTGGCCAAAGTTTTGTTTCTGATATTGTGCCGAGTTAAAATGTGAATTATGTCTATTTTGCAGCGAAGGAATTGCCTATTAATGAGTTCATGCTTGACACCCTGCTATGGTGGCGGTGGTAAGTTCACCTTTTCCAGAGGTGATGGCACTACATGCAGCGGTGAACCTGAAAAGGGAGGTTAGATGGTGTTAGAACAAATAATACACTGGCTAGACATAACTCTGACCAATGTTCAGAAGTTATGAAACGTTGGTTAGAAATTCTATAAGCCGTGCTAAATGCATATAATATTTTGCTATATATTTGTTTCCTCTAGCTTTTGAATTTGAATCCGTGAAGAGACATGATTTGAAGAGAAACCATTGTTTAGCAGAGCTCCCTCTCTCTGATGTCACCACCGATGATGCATTATTTCCCTGTTTCGGCCTGTGATCGGTGTGCGTGCGTAGGCGGATCGATCTCCTCTACTCCCTGCCTACACCGCCGTCACCCTCATCGCCTCAACACGCACGCCCGCATCGTCTTCCTTCCACGGCGTCTCTGCTATCTCCACCAACATCCATGCCCGGTCTGCCCGCTCCCGAATGGCCTCACCATGAGCTCGGTGCTCAGGTCGTTATGGACGCTACGAGTTGTCCATCATGTATGCCAGCCAGGTGCATGACTACTTCTTGGTGAAAGCTGGGCTCGGCTCCTACCGTGCACATCGACGCTGCCTTGCTTCATTCCTTCCAATGGAAATTTTGTCTGGGTTGGGGGGTTGCAAGGAGGGTGCTTGATGAAATGGCTACGAGGAACGTAGTGGCTCGAGACGCTATGGATTTTTTGTTCAAATTCATTTTAATGTATAAGAAATGGATTTTTTTCCCTAAACTGTTGCAGGCTGGCGAGCGAGGGAACTATCTAGCGGTAACGACTGGCGGCCCGCGTAACACCCACGCGAACCATAGCTCCGTTTCAGGCATCAAATATGAACTCTCTTGCAGGTCAACATGGGGACTGGGACGCCGCCACCGTTCTTCCTGATAATAGATCAGACGGTGTTCTTCTTAATTATGTCTGTCCTGCACGGCGTATTGAAAGAAAGAGTTCTAAAAAAACATAAGGTTTGTGCTGCCTAAGAGCAACTCCAACAGACCCCTATCCATAAAAAACAATCGTTTATGGGAAGTTTCGACAAAAAATCGTCTCCAATAGATCTGTGAACCCGAAATAAATTTACTAGATCCTATAAATTTGGCCTCAAGTTCCCTCTGGTTTAGAGGACAATCTTCCCCTAAAGTCTTGGCGGCAAGGAAACCACCTGAAACTTCACCGTGTGCGTCGCCGCCCCGCCACTCCAACACTTCGCTGCCACAGCACCAGATCGCCGCCCCGTTCCAGGTGTCCTGATCGGGGATTCCCTTTACTGGCTGTCTTCTAGAAATCCATATCATCTGACTACCATTCTTGAGTTCAATTTGGGTACTCAAAACCTAGCCGCGATACAACTGCCGGTGAATATGTATGGCCAGGGGAATCACAGCCTCTGGGTTATGCGGGCACCGGATGGTGGCCTTGGATTCTTCTTCCTATGGGGCACCGATGCACAACTATGGAAGAGGACGAAGACGGACGGTGATGGTGCTGCTAATTCATGGACGATCACAAAGACTATTCAAATGGAGAAGCTACTTTCCTTGAACACAGAGGAGGAGAAAAGGAGCATGTCGATAGAAGGGCTTGTTGAGGACCGCAATGTGGTGTTCTTCAGAACAGCTATCGGCCACTTTATGGTACATCTTGAGTCACTCTGGTCATTGAGGTGGAAGGAACTTTCCGAAACCGACATCATACATGTGTTTCATCCATTCACAAGTGTCTACACTACTACAGATAATAGCACATCTTCAGGATGCAGGTACAAAAATCTAAGTCATCTCTTGTAACCGGTTGATATGAAGCCTTCCACGTGTTTTAATTAGTGTTATAAACAACAATCTGAACTACCACTGTATATATATCAGTTATCTCTTTAAACCGCTTGGTGAATTCTCAAACATATAGCGTTGTTTTCTAGTGTTCCATTCTAATACTTGTGTGGCGCAATTGCATGAGATGTTTATAATCTTGGTAAACATTCATTAATTAGTCATAACTAGTTTTCCTTATGTTCGTTATTCCATTAGTTCTGCTTCCATAGCCAATGGGTTGTCGGTGTTCTAAATTGTCATGATTTTGGGTTTCTTTAGAAAAAAGTATGAGTGTGTCCCTTCTTACGGAAAAGAAAAATGGTAGCAACTTGTTTTCTAATATACACATGTCATTACTATTATTTGTACCAAACTATGTGGTTTGAGTATGACTTAGCAAAAGATAAATTATCAATTATTCCATGATTCGTAAAGTATAATAATGAATACAAAGAACATTCTTAAATGGTTTGTATAATAGTTGAACTAAATATCATTGTTTCAAGCCTTTTGAGGGTGTATAAGAATCATATAAAGTGCATAGCTGCAGTGTTACGTGGTAGGTTGAATTTGAAAATAACTACATGAATAAAATAGGTTGAACCAACTAGTTGTGAAATTGGTAGCTCAATCGGCATAATTGAAGCTTAAAGCTGATTATATTTTTTCTGTCATCACTGACGGTGTCCTGGACTAAGGGGTACTAACCTGTATGGCCCGCAGTCCATGCGCCAGGCTTATGGCCCGCCGATCACCAAAGGAAGGACTACCGGAGCTGCAAACCTCGGCGTGATCAAGATGGAAACCTCAGGATTGCTTTGTAGCCGGCGTGTTGAGAACCGACCATGTGTACAACCTAGGTACCCCCGGTGCATATATAAGCCGAGGGGTTTAATCTTGAGAGGCACGATTACCAACCCTAGGGTTTAGAACACAAGCATACAATCTCGAGGTAGATCATCTTGTACTCTGTACTCCATCACATCAATATAATCAAAGTAGGACATAGGTTTTTTTACCTCTTCGAGAGGGCCCGAACCTGGGTAAACATCGTCCCCTATTACCATCGTTCCTAGACCTACAGCTCGGGACCCCCTACCCGAGATCTGCCGGTTTTAGTACCGACAATCACATATTGTTATATCATTTGACCATGTTAATAATCTAGGTTTGTACTTAGATGTGACAACTTTGTATGATATTTAAAGAATATTTATTCAGTATATCACTTTTATTAGGAGTCCAAGCACCCAGCTACAAGTTGCAAGTCCATTTGTATGAGAGAAAAATATATGCATTCGTACAAGACAAATTAATATATTGGCTTCATGTCATTATCTTAACCTGAAGGGTCACTATCACTTTGTTGTTGGATTTTATTAGTCTTGTTTTATCTGATATGGTGTGGAAGTAACTTAATAATAATTCTAGTTAACTTGGCTCTTCTTCCTCTAGATCCTCATAGGAGCGATAGCTTAGGACCTTTCCCTGTTTGTGCCTATTTTCATGCCTACTCATTGCTGAAAATGTTGTCATGCTAGGTAGTGGTAGAAGAATTATTTGTCCAGTCTTAACTAGATATGTAACTTTCCATTACCCTCTAATATACTCTTTCCGTACCAAAATATAAGACGTTTTTGTAAGTTAAGTTGAACTGCAAAAACGTCTTATATTTTGGTACATAGGTAGTAGTTTGTCTGGTCCAAACTAGATGTTGTCGTGGTTCCGTACTTTATTTGCTTTGATTTTGATTAGATGTTTAATATTACGTATGAAATTCATCACCCAAAATCACATTACTAGATTAATAATATTGATTGTTTTCATCATGGATTGTTTTTTGTACTGACAAGTTGTAAATAAAGCGTATTGGCCAAAGTTTTGTTTCTGATATTGGGCAGAGTTAATGGAAATTTATGTCTATTTTGCAGTGAAAGAAGTATCAATCGATCAGTTGATGATTGACGCCTTTGTATGGTCGTGGTAGTTAGCCCTTTCAGGAAGGATCCACCGCAGTCTGGTTTATCACATCAAGCTCCTCTCTTCCCCTACCATGACGGGTCGGCATCCCGTTCTCCACCTCCCATGCCGGCCCCTTCTTCAAGTTGTTCACGGACGGGATTAACGGCCGTGGACGACGCGTTCGAGCGATAGGTGGGCTCCGGCCACTGGCCATCGGCCGACGCAACATGCTCCAGCTCGTTAGTTTGCATACTTCCTTAGGTTAATGTGGGATATAGTCGGCACAACACTACTTAGTGCCGCAGGACAAACGATAATAAATTTGACATTTATAATAAATATTTATACTTATTTTCATTAAATCAAAATCTTAGCTATTAATTATTTTAATAAATTAGTTAAGATATAATGAAATTGCAATGTTGTTACTTTCAATAAAAGTGTTACTTGTGATATATACTTATCTACTGTCTATTGTTGGCAAAACAACATGCACTTTTGATATATCGCCCATTTCAAAGTGACACGAAACAGCCTTGAATGTGAGAACATAAGAAAAGACAAAAGTCACATGCATTCACGGATTAATTTGTGACACTTGAGTGAACATAGTGTCTATATATGTGTGTATTCTTGAATATCTTGGTTGAGATATCTAAAACACATAGTATAAGAAATATCTCTATAGTGGTATCATTATAGATTATGTAATATCTAAAACACTGGATCATTGGTTTACTCACTAGTGCAGAAAAGCCTAGTTATGACGTGGCAAAAACAGCCTTGCTGGCATTGACACCCGACACCACCAATATG
Organism: Elymus sibiricus; assembly: GCA_039707655.1. Classification (NCBI taxonomy): domain Eukaryota; kingdom Viridiplantae; phylum Streptophyta; class Magnoliopsida; order Poales; family Poaceae; genus Elymus; species Elymus sibiricus. The sequence goes on from CM077674.1 coordinate 390,538,043, forward strand.
ATGTCACTGCTAAAAAATAGTGGTGGTGATGGAGCCCACGTCTATAGTATCAACATTAGTTAGCAAATATCTAGGGTTTCCCTTGCCTCTTGCCGGCGCCACCGCCGGTCCGCCTCATCTCCTATGGTCCTAGGACCATGGAGGCATGGTGGATCTTGGCCCTACCTGGGGGGGAGGGCTTCGTTTTTAGGTGTTTTTTGAATTTTGTTAGGGTTTGTGCCGGAACTATCTAGCGGTAATGTTAGGGTTTGTGCCGGAACTATCTAGCGGTAATGACCCGTGGCCCGTGTAACTCCCACGCTAACCATAGCTCCGTTTCGGGCGTCATAAGCGTCAAATATGAACTCTCGTGCATGTCAACATGGGGACCGGGACGCCGCCACCGTTCTTCCTGATAATAGATCACACGGTGTTCTTCTTAACTCCGCCTTGTCCTACGCGGCGTATTGAAAGAAAGAATTCTAAAAAAAACATAAGGTTTGCGCTGCCTAAGAGCAACTCCAACAGACCCCTATCCATAAAAAACTATCGTTTATGGGAAGTTTTGACAAAAAAATCGTCTCCAACAGATCTGTGAACCCGAAATAAATTTACTGGATCCTGTAAATTTGGCATGAAGTTCCCTATGGTTTAGAAGACGATCTTCCCCTAAAGTCTTGGCGGCAAGGAAACCACCTAAAACTTCACCGTGTGCATCGCCGCCCCGCTGCTCCGACACTCTGCCGTCACAGCGCCGGACCGCCGCCCCGGTTGCATCGCACAGCCCCACACCGCATCTCGCCAGCCACCATCACATGTGTCACTGACTTGCGGGCCCTAGGCCATTAGCTAGGATTGTTTAATAAAAAGTAAACAAATTTGAGGGAAGAAGTTTACAAGTTGCTCTCAGAAAATTTCCCCTAAATTTACAGTCATACCATAAAACTGTTTAGGGAAACTGTTGGAGTTGCTCGAAACCTTGCAGCCTTTTCTGGTTATCTCATTTTATTTATACAGTCAAGTAATGTATTTTTTTTCAAACCAAGTAATACAGTTTTGGTTGCCACCGCTAAGAGCATCTACAGCCGGACGCCCCAAATCCTTGAGCGGATCGCTGCGGGGCTACCTCCGGATGCAGTCGATTCGGAGGAGGAGTTGGAGGAGGAGGAGGTTGAGGAGGAGGAGGAGGAGGAAAAGCCGGAGGAGGATGTGGGGGACGCTGGGGACGCGGATCTGCAGCCGGAGCAGCAGGCCATCCTCAATTCCCTCCGCTCGGAGTTGGATGCGGAGGCCAGACGCCGTCGCCAGCAGGAGATGGAGGCGGAGCACGCCGCGGAGGAGGAGGAGATGCTCGCCTACATGGATGAGGTTGAGCAAGAGGAGGATGAGCCGGAGCCCTTCTACACGCCCGTCCACCCGGCGCCCGGCGCCCGGCACCGACGTCGTGGACATGTCCGACCACGAAACTTAGCTAGGGTAGTACGTAGGATTTTTTTTTTTTTGAATGAAAGGGGTCCCCCCCCCCCCCCCCGCCCCATTTTATTAATGAAGCGAAAACAAAAACTAAACATCATCCGAGTCTTGCATACAGATTCTACCACAACCACCAGTGGGGGAAGACTGCACCCCAACACACATAGCAGAAACTACAGAGGCAGAGTTCTCTCAAACCTAAAGCACCAATCTATTTATTCTTACAGACCCAGAAAGAGAAAGAGCACCAAGAACTCAACTAAAAAGCTAAATCCATGGCAGGTCTTCAGCCTTCCGGTTGCCCACGATCATCTCCAGGCAATCCGCATCAGTTCCCCGCGACGTTTGTCCAGAAGAAGAATACATCTCTGCAATAGCGCTGCTTGAGTGTCGTCGCAGAGAACTTTCCATTGTTGAAGATGAAACCTTAGCTTTGCAAGAACACAGTTGGCATTTTTCCAGGTACGGCCCTGAAAACAGAATTCATTTCTCAGTTTCCAAATGCTCCACAAGGATGCAGCTACTGTCAAGTTTAGTACCGGTTTTCTCTTATGCATTTGCCACAAAGCACTAACATCATTGAAACTGGTAATGCAAGGGTAATCAAAACATTCAGAGACAAAAGCCCAAATCTGTTTCGCAACCACACAGTCAAATAAAAGATGATGCACAGTTTCATTATCACTACAGAAAGGGCATGTCAGATCATCAACATGTCTTCTCTTGGCCAAGTTATCACGCGTAAGAATCTTGTTATAAACCCCAAGCCAAAGGAACATATGTATTTTCTGAGGGCAGAGAACTTTCCAAAGTTTGTCACCAATATCAGAAACCACTCCCCCAAAATTTATTTGTTTATAAAGAGATTTCACCGAGTACACCCCATTTGTTTCCAAGGACCAAATGGGAGAATCAGCTTCATCTCGCAGTTGACAGCTTTTAATAAGTTCTACCATTTGATTCCAGCGATCAAATCCTGCCATATCTACACATCATCGAAAGGTTAACTTAAGGTTTTCACCATCCCAAACCTGGGTCACAGAGCACTCAGGTTGGTTGCAAATACCAAAGAGATCCCAGAATTGTGTTTTGAGGGAACAATCCCCAACCCAGGTATCATGCCAGAAGCTAATTCTCTCCCCTTTTCCCAGCCGCCACTTATAAAAGACCCTAGCAGCTGAGAAAGCCCAGGTAGCACTCTTCCAAAAGGTAGAGCCGGTCCCACTTTTAGACCAAAGAATATTGGGAGAATTAGTATCATATTTAAAAGAAATAATTTTCTTCCATTCACTGTTGTTATTATCAAAAAATCTCTTGCCCCAAGAAGCCAACAATGCCATATTAAAGTCCCTAATGTTAGGAATCCCTAACCCTCCAAACTCTTTCTTCCTAGAAACCAGGCCCCAATTGGCCAAATGATATTTATGTTGATTATCCAGGTTCCCCCAAAAAAAGTGAGCCATCTGAGAGTTGATAGCATTAATTGCCCATTTGGGAAACTTAATCATAGACATCAGATAAGCAGGGATGCTAATAATGCAAGCACATAGCAGAATAATCTTACCCCTATAAGTAAGATACCTTCCCAACCACCTAGAAATGTTCTTAATGATCCTATCAATGATAGGTTGTAAATCCTCCTTCTTAAGTTTGTCATAGTGCAAAGGCACTCCCAGATACTTAATTGGGAAAACCCCAAGTTTACAACAAAAGATTTGAGCAAATTCCTGAGCCACATCTTGTTCTACATTAATAGTAAGCAGATCACTCTTATGGAAATTAATCTTCATCCCAGAAAGGTTCTCAAAACAAGATAATAACCATTTAAAGTTTCTAGCTTTATCAACAGAGTTTTCCAAGAAAAGAATGGTGTCATCTGCATATTGCAAACTGACAACACCACCAGGAATAACTTGAGGCAGAAGCCCCGAGATCAACCCATGAGAAGCAGCTTTGTATAGCATTTTAGAGAAAACATCTGCAACCAAATTAAAAAGCAAAGGGGACATGGGGTCACCCTGTTTTAATCCCTTACCCGCCATAAAATGGGGGCTCACAGTATCATTAATCCAAACACTAAACGTGCTTTGGACTAGGATAGTTTTTATCCATGCAATCCATTTGGGACCAAAGCCCCTAGAATGTAGCATATCAAACAAGAATTCCCAACTGACTCTATCATATCCTTTCTCATAGCCCAGCTTAAGCACTAGACCCTGAGAATTAGTTCTTTTAACCTCATGGATCACTTCATGGGCCATCACCACACTCTCCAAAATATACCTCCCTTTAATAAAGGCCGTTTGGTTTAAAGAGATAAGTCTATGACTAGTGGGGGACACCCTATTGATCATAGCCTTAGAAAAAAAAATCACGCCACAGTTACTGAGGCTGATAGGCCTAAATTTCTTCATGTCTTTAGCATTGGGTTCCTTAGAAATGAGCACAATCAACGCAAAGTTGAGACGATAAAGATCTAGTTTACCTTTTTCAAAATCCCTGACTAGGGCCATAAAGTCAACTTTGATCACTTCCCAGAAGGTTTGGTAAAATAAGAAGGAAAGCCCATCGGGGCCAGGGGCCCCATGAGCATACGAGCCAAAAATGGCTTCTTTTATTTCTTCCTCAGAAAAATCTTTTTGAAGCATATCATTCTCTTCCTGTGTAACCAACTCCTCATCCTTCCACAAGGAAGGACCTAGTTTAATATTATATTTTTCTTCATAACAAAACAGTTCCTTATAAAAGGATGTAGCTACATCTAGCATATCTTTGGTGGTATGAACAGGACCATTTTCTCCATTTAGTTCAGAAAGATGGTTTTTCCTATGTCTATGATTAGCAAGAGCATGGAAATAAGCATTGTTTTTGTCTCCATCTTTTATTTTGCGATTTCTCGAACGTTGCCACGAGGCAATTTCTTCTTTATGCCAAATTCGGGCCAGTTCCTCTTTAATCTCATTCATACGGGTTTTATCCCCATCATCAAGTTGGTTTTGTTCAGAAAAAACATCTAAAATTAATACGTAGGATTTCTTTTGCATGCTTTGTATGGATCTAAGGTTGAAATATGAGAGACTCGGATGCAGAGTAGCTAATTTGAGGCGTGACCGGTCAGTATATGCGGACACGCCCGGCGTTTGAGAGGTCGGATTTGTCAAGTCCGGTTGTAGATGCTAAGGAACTAGAGTACAAAATATCAAAATAAGCACCCATCTCTCGTCCCGTCCACCTGAACTAATTTGCTAGAACGCCGCTGCATGCACTCGCACCCATCTCCCGTCCACCTGAAGTCCTCAACTAATTTGCTACAACACCGGCCGCTGCATGCACTGATTTCATGCCAAGCAGCGGCCTGATCTAACTACCCGAAAGATCGACGTCCCTCGACCTGACCGACCCAACTGGTAGCTAGAGCCCGTCGACCCGACGCGCCTGCCGCCAGCCGCAGCCTACACGAGCAAGGAGGCGATCGAGAAGATGGAGATCGACGACCTTCTCTCCGAGATCCTGCTCCACCTCCCGCCGGAACCATCTTCCCTCCCGCGCGCTTCCCTCGCCTCCAAGCGCTGGCGCGGCCTCTCCGGCGACCCCACCTTCCTCCGTCGCTTCTGCGCCCGCCACCGCTACCAAGCGCCCCTCCTCGGCGGCTTCTTCACCGACTACCCCACCCCCGCACACCGCAACAACTTCATCTCCTTCGTCCCAACGTTGGATCCACCCAATCGCGTCCGCTTCCCCTTCCCGGTTGCCGACTTCCCCTGCATAGTATTCAGCTGCCGCCATGGCCTCGTGCTCGCCGCCTCCGAATACCGGCAAGGGTTCCTGGTTTGGGACCCTGTCACTGGCGACCGGCACCGCCTCGAAGAACCTTCGGGCCTCGACGCGAAGAACGGGGCCGTGCTTCGTACCGGAGAGGACCATTTCCGGGTCGTCTTGGTAGGCCACGATGAGCATCACACACAGGCCCTCGCCTGCGTTTACTCATCGCAGACCAGTCAATGGGGCAGTGTCATCTCCGCACCAATTCCACCCGTTGTTTCTATAGTGACGGAAATTCCAGGTGTCCTGGTTGGGGATTCCCTTTACTGGTTGTCTTCTAGGAATCCGGATCATCCGACTCCCATTCTTGAGTTCAATTTGGGTACTCAGAGCCTAGCCGCGATACAGCTGCCGGTGAATATGTATGGCCAGGGGAATCACAGCCTCTGGGTTATGCGGGCACAGGATGGTGGCCTTGGATTCCTCTTCCTGTGGGGCACCGACGCACAACTATGGAAGAGGACGAAGACGGGCGGTGATGGTGCTGCTAATTCATGGACGATCACAAAGACTATTCAAATGGACAAGCTACTTTCCTTGAACACAGAGGAGGAAAAAAGGAGCCTGTCGATAGAAGGGCTTGTCGAGGACCGTAATGTGGTGTTCTTCAGAACAGCTATCGGTCACTTTATGGTACATCTTGAGTCACTCTGGTCATTGAGGTGCAAGGAACTTTCCGAAACCGACATCATACATGTGTTTCATCCATTCTCAAGTGTCTACACTATGGGTAATAGCACAACTTCATGACACAGGTATAAAAATCTTCCTATAATTGGTTGATATAAATGTATTTCACACCTTTTAGTGTTATTAAACATATGTAATTTGGTTGTTTTAACTGCTTGATGATTTCTCAAACACACAATGATGTTTTCTAGTGTTTTGTTCCAATACTTGTGTGGCACAATTGTTTGAGATGTTTCGGATCTTGTTAAACATTCTTTCGTCGTGGCTAGTTTCATTTATGTTTGTTATGCCAATGGTTCTGCTTCCATAGCCAATTGGTCGTCGGTGTTATATTTTGTCGTGATTTTTTGAAACTAAAGTATAGGTGTGTCCCTTATTCCGGAAAAGAAAACATGCAGCAATTATTTTCTAATATACTCATGCCATTACTATTTTTTTTTGAAACGGACTCATGCCATTACTATTATTTACGTGGTTTGAGTTAGAGCTAGCAAAAAATCAAACTATCAATATATTCTATGATTCGTAAAATAAAGGAATGAAATAAATTCCAAAATGGTTTGTATAATAATTGAACCAAATATCATGTTTCATGTATGTTGAGGTGTATGAGAATCATATAGCAGTATTATTAGTGCATAGCTGCATATATCCATGCCTGCTCATTGACGAGAATGTGTTCGTGCTAAGTAGTGGCAGATGAAATACTTCCCCTTTTCTTTGTTTCATGTATACCTTAGGTTTTACTTTTACTGATTCCATGGCCTTTGAGTGGTCTTTTATTAATGGTTATGGATCTATCAAGTACAGTGTTTTTGCAGTTTTTTTTCTCCTCTGCATAGGTAACTGAGAACTAATAAGTAATAGAATCTGAGCATTGTTGGGGTTAGCTTAATTTAATGGGCTTATAGTTGTCCATGCAACATTTCTGCTCATTTGGATCGATATGTTATTTCCGAAATAGTGGTTGTCGCATTACTTGAAGAGCGTCTCCTCATTCAGTCTTATACTATCGTTTTTGTGTGAGTAAATTTTATACCATTTTATGCTTTGGCTGGCTGATACTGTAGCTTTATGTATAATCGTTGCAGTATTTTTTCGCAGCATGCCCCTTGGTCAGTCTCGATATCTAACTAGCCATTAGCCTCTAATATTGTTTGTCTGGTCCGCTGTTGTTGTTGTGGTTGCGCGGTTTATTTTTTTTGATTTTGGTCAGTATAGATATTTAATATTACGTATTGAATCCATCATCCAAATGGCATTACTTGACTATTAACTGCTTTCATCACAGATTGTATTTTTTTATTGGACTAACAAATGTTGTAATCAAAATGTATTGGCCAAAGTTTGGTTTTTGATATTGTGCAGAGTTAAAGGAAATTTATGTCTATGTTGCAGCGAAAGAAGTATCAATCGATCAGTTGATGCTTGGCGTGTTGCTATGGTTGTGGTCGTAGTAGGCCCTTCCAGGAGAGCTCCCACCGCAATCTTGTTTATCACATCAAGCCCTGCCGGTGCCTTGCCTGCAAACAACACGCTCGATTCTGGTTGTACTCTGTCAATCCAAGCCCCTGGCAATAAACTCTTATGGTCTCTTATTTTTTAATCGAGATTGTTTTCTTGATAACTGATAATGTAATAAACTCAGTAATAAGTTTGGATGCATGGGTCTATGATGCAGAGGCCGCGTGTAATAAAATCGGCTTCCATTATCTAAAAATGGTCCGGCAATGGTTTGGCCTCTTCAGAGAAATAATAATGGGGGACCACCATTGCCTTGTCGCCGCCGCACCTTCAGCGTTGGGCCCCACGTCGTTGGAGATTCGTCTGTGTCTTCCGTGCACGCGAGAGAGAAAGCGAGAAAGAGAATTAGCCACCGACATGGGTACATATGGCAGGCTAAGTATAAGGAAATTTTTTATTTTTTTTTGAGGGATAAGTATAAGGAAAGTTGTATTGGAGAAATCCAACAAATTTATTGAGAGAGCCTAATAAACACATACTATAGAGGAAGGGTTTTTTTTTTTTTTGGAAGCTGCTCGAGATGCTCTAATTCAGTTTAACAATAACAGTAAGCTACGCCAGTTTACAGCTAGCAGAGCAGATCACGTCGCTGCCGGCTACTCCCCATGCTCTGTTTCTCTGTTTTGGCCGGCGATGACTGTTCGTGCGTAGACGGATCGATCTCCTCCGCACCCCGCCTGCGTCGCCGCCGCCCTCATCGCCTCCCCACGCCACGGCGTCCCTGCTATCTCCGCCAACGTCCACGTCCTGTCAGCCCGCTCCCGAACTGAACGGCCTTACCGTGAGCTCCGTGCTCAGGTTGTTATCGGCGCTACGAGCCGCCCATCAAGTACGCCGGCCAGCTGCATGACTTCTTGGTGAAAGCTGCGCTCGGCTTCTCCCGCGCACATGGACGCCGTCTTGCTTCATTCTTTCCGAGGGAAATTCTGTCTGGGTTGGGGGGTGCAAGGAGGGTGCTCGATGAAATGACTACGAGGAACTTGGTGGATGGAGACGCTGTGGCAGTGGCGATTCTACTAGTAGGGCTTTAATAGGCTTAAGCCTACCCTCCAAAAAACATATTTCAGCTAAAATATACTACTTGACAATTATACTAAGGTGTTTTACAACCAACAATTGCAATGCTTTGCTAATTAGGGACTTGATGCTTTGAGCCTACCCTTCATTTTCGTGATAGATTCGCCACTGCGCTGTGGTAACATGTTTATGCAAGGGGCAGGGGATGTGGAGGCTGCGTGGGAGGTGTTTGACGAAATGGTGGAGTGCGACCCGATCTCATGTCAGGATGCGTACCTGCGGCAGAGCGATGCTGCTGTTGCGAGGGGCCTGTTTGGAGAGATGCCACAGAGAAATGCGAACATGATGGGTTTCCAGCCTGATGCTGTGACCATGGCCAGTTGATGTCTGCGTGCGTACAACCTGGTTTCTTGTCATTTGCATGGCAAGTGCATAGACCTTTTTTTACACAAGGGCTAGCTGTGTCGGGATGAAATGCTATGTGCAGAATTCATTGGTTGACATGCTTGCCAAGCCTGATTAAGGTAAGCTATTTACTTTGAGCGTATGTGTTGTCAACATTTTGGGTTAGGAAAAGTGTATATACCATACCTGCACAAAATATTATAATGATTGTGTCAGAGGTGATGCATCATTGCAGACCAACTGTAAAGTAGATAGATGTACTGTATGCAGTATATAACTTGCGCCCATTTGCTTGCTTCTTAACTGCAGTTGTGAGGAGGAGTTTGGGTATGGATTACTGAGTTTCAACTGTTCTACATATCAACCTCCCTTTCACCGTTTATGCCAGGTAAGATATTAACCTGCTGCAGCTTTGCTTGAGGCAGGTTCAAAACAAATTAGCCAAATAGAAGGGGAAGAATGGCGAAAAACAATGGTTATCACTCAAATTCAGTGATAACCCTAAACCCAGAGGTCTTCTGATAACTTTTCTTAACTTTTTATATTGCCTTGTAGCCTTTATGGCATGCATATGTTACTCCTTACTTGTCTTTACTGTTAAATTATATCTGAATTTTGTTAGTCGCATACAAAACTGACGTCATGTGGCGCTGCCACTACCAGCACTGGCCCAAGTCATGGAGGGGACGACAACATCATAGGCTTAGGGACAAGACTCCCTTTTTTCGAATTAAGGAGCAGAGCTCCCAATTTCCACGGGTTCGGTCTGAAATTCAAAACATATAGCAACCTTATTACACAGCAACACACAGCTGCAGCGGGAAGCTTATCCAAACACTGCAGCTCCTACAACTGACAAGATTCTGAACATAGCGACTCTGCGCCACAGACAAAACCAGAGGATGTTATGGTAGCATGTTATGTTCCAATTTCATTTAACAGGAAATTGATAACACAGGGTGCAGCCCCCCACGGGTTTGGTCTGAAATTCAAGACATACAGCAACCTTATTACAGTTCAGCAACACATAGCTGCAGCCAGAAACTTATCCAAATACTGCAGCTCCTACAACTGACGAAGTTCTGAACATAGCGACTCAGCGCAACAGGTACAACACTCCTTATCCTTTTAGTCATCTTTATCAAAGTAGATGATTTACTTTGTAAAATTAAATTCTGACAGAGTTGTTTCTAGTGAGGAAGTTTATGATCCGTCTTGTGGATCATGTTGAGTCGTCCCATATAATTTAGGACTAGAGTGTATTAGTTTGTGAAGCAATCAGTAAAACAGAAGGGGCTGGTTAACTCTAAATTATGTCATTTGCGAATGCGGCTACAACGGATGGCTGCAAATCACCACACCCTCACCCACCAGTCACCCACACTTACCCTTTTGGAATTTATCCTGTAACAACTCTGTTTATGATTCAACATAAGAAGTTGCGGCATTTTGATACACAATATAGGGCAAGCGAAGAAGCACACATGAACTAAAATAGCATGCACAGAACATGCTCTATATATGAATACATGGTTCATATTGTCTCTATTATTATTCCGTACATTGAACCTCATTGTAAAAGTACATTCTGATGAGTGGTGATATCAAGTTTCATAAATGACATCCTCCTTTGTCATGAAAATCTTGTAGTAGTAGTAGGCAGGTTTGATGGCGATACACTGAATCTCTGATCACCATTCTCACCGGGCACCACCTGTTTCATCTTCCTCCAGAAAGGCCTGTAATAGATGTTGCCACTGAGGGAGGGGCCACAACCTGGTCTTCAAATCCTTCATCTTTGCTTGAATTAGCAGTGAAAAAACTTGGTGGGAAATCTGGGAGCATTGCATCGCTTTCCAGGTACTGCATTACGAGTCGCATGCATGGCCTTTCCTTGGGGAGCGAGTGGGAGCATAGAAGTCCAAGTTTTAGCACTAACTCTACCTCTTCAGTGACATGGTCCTGTTCTAACCTCGTGTCCATGGCATCAATGAGTGAACCAGTTTGCCATGTGTTGAACACCCAGTCTGCTAGCACCAGAGGTTCACCATGGGCATTCGCCTCAATTGGCCGTCTTCCACATGCAACTTCCATCAGGAATATGCCAAATGCATACACGTCTGTTGCCTTGGTTGCCTTCCCAAGCCTAGCCAGCTCAGGAGCTATGTAACCCCAGGTGCCTGCCACACGTGTGGTATGGGCGTCAGCTTCATGTCCGTGCAACCTTGCAAGGCCGAAATCACCTAGTCTTCCGTTCATTCCATCATCAAGGAGCACGTTGCTCACCTTAATATCTCGATGGATAACAACCTGCTCCCAGTCCTCATGCAAGTACTAGAGGCCAGCCGCAGCCCCTTTGATGATGTGAAGCCTTTGATCCCAGCCCAGAGTTATCTTATCCTTTTTATGCAAATACGTATCAAGGCATCCGTTGGGCATATAGTCATAGACCAAAAGAAGCTCTTGCCTGTGGCGGCAGTAGCCAATCAGTTGGACAAGGTTACGATGGCGGAGGTGACCAAGAATGGCGATTTCAGCCATGAATTCTTTCATCCCGTGCTTTGATTCTGGAGACACCCTCTTGATTGCAATAGTCTGCTTAGGGACAGCCAACACACCCTTGTAGACCTTCCCAAATCCTCCTTTTCCTAGGAGCGCCTTTTTGTTGAACCTGCTGGTGGCAATAAATAGATCTTTGTACGTGAAAGATTGCAACACACCACAATCGATTTCCCATTTTTCGTGTGCAAGGGTTTTCTTCAACCATGACTTGACATCATAAGAAAAAATAACCACAAAAAGAACCAAGACAATGGGAACCAATGTGACTGTTGGTAGCAGAGTACCCATGGGTAGGATGTGTTTTTTATGACGCTCTTCAACAGGAGGATTTGGCAGATCCTTTTCTACATGAGGATTTGGCAGGACTCGAGGGAGATCAAAGGGGTTTAGTGGTGGAGCTTGTCCATTTTTCATGAAACTCCATCCAAGAACATATTGACTGCAATTTGTTTGCCAATTTGCAGCAGAGAACCCAGCATATACATGCTCAAAGTTTGACAACAAAGATGAGAGATTGACAGTGGACGATAACTGTGGCAGGCTCAGCGGTTTAGACCGTTCGACCTGATCACCAAATTCTTCTAAGGTGACATTTAGCATTTGCTCCGTGCCATTATAGTGTATCCACACTTGCATCGGTTTGGCACTGCTAAGTTTGGTGCTTTCAAACATTGATGTTAGCCCTGTAGGAGCTGGTGGTATGGTTAACGGAGACTAAGCTTTTGACATCGATCTCAACAAGGTGGTCGTTGATGTAGGTGAGCTCGATTGTAAAGGAGAGTTGGTCACCTGAGTTGGAGCTGTTACCTCCTACACCGAAACCCAGCTGGCCCTGAACCACTGAGTTGTTGTGCATATGTTGCGGCTCCATGGTGGAAGAGAGCACGAAGGCCATTCTAGGAGCTCCCGAGGGGCTTTCGGTAGTGTCAGAGTTGATGGCAAACACGAAAGTTGTTGAGGAGGCCCCACCACCACCGGAGTTGCTACTGAAATTGAGAGGCCTGCTGTAGAAAGCATCCCCTTCTGTGTGGGTGATGCCACTGGTGAGCCTTATAGCACGGCCTACCATACACGCTTGGCCACTCAGCTTCAGATTTGTCTCGGAGAAGCCGTTGAATATGAGTTTGTCACTCCTGGCAGTGTGCATATATGCATGGAGGTTAACAACAACAGTGAGGGTGAGGAGGAGGGGGAGATGGTTACCCATGTCCATAGCTGAGTTACATGGACACTGAAGTATATGCCTTGCTAATTAATGGAGCTTGGAGGAGCCCAGAAATTGTGTGGCCCAAAAATGCTAAAGAAAACAAAAGACTACAGCTGGCTGCAGTGACCAAGTGTATGGTTGCAAACAAATCTTGGACTTCTTCCCGTTGCGTCTAGGACGGGACTGTGAACAGATTTTTCCGATCAATTTACAATGAAACCTGGACTTCCAAGTCGTCGCTTATACTTCAAGTCGTCGGGGGTGTGAACAGATATTTGTTCTCCGTGACTGTATGAACTTGCCAGCCACCCGTAAAATCACCTTCACCTACCAACACGACTTGACCTCTTATCATTTTTCCTCTGTAGCACAAATTTTACACTATATATATATACCTAACTACTTTAGTGTTTCCTTCACCCACCGCCCTACAGATCAAGCTAGTTAATTTACCTCTTTGGCAGAATGCTTTGTCTCTCTTGGCACCCCTTCCTCCTTGTTCTCTTCTTCCTCTGTCTTTCCGACCACCTCCACACCTCTGGTACCAATGAGTTGGTCTATGATGGCTTTTCAGCCGATATGAAGCTTGATGGCAAAGCTTTGTGGATACATGACATGTTGAGTCTAACCAATGGCCCAGGTGGTACAAGTGGCCATGCTTTCTGCAGCTATCCTCTAAGCTTCCAAAACCATTCTGGTGACGCTATCTCCTCCTTCGCAACTACGTTTGTGTTCGTCATGGGCTTCAAGCAGTATAAAGGTAATGGGCTGGCCTTCATGCTTTCATCCACCACTGACGTACCTGATAATTCGCCAGGCCAGTACCTTGGCCTCCCCTATTTTAACTCAGATGACCATGTTTTCTTCGCTGTCGAGTTCGACACCGTCTTAAATCCTGAGATCGGGGACATCGATGACAACCATGTTGGGATTGATTTCAACAGCTTGGTCTCAGTTGAATCCCAAAGTGCTGGCTTCTATAGCGCCTATGGCGAGTTCCGAACCGTTGTACTCAAAAACGGCAAACGAGTACAGGCGTGGGTGGACTATGATAGCAAATCGCACCAGCTGAATGTTGCCTTAGCACCTTGTCCTTCCTTTAAACCCCAACTTCCGTTGTTGTAGACCACTGTCAATCTGTCCTCTTTGTTATCATTAGGTCCAGTTTACTCTGGGTTCTCTGCATCCAGCAGAAAAGTCTCCTCCAGCCATTATGTACTTGGCTGGAGTCTGAAGCTAGATGGGGTGGCTCAGCCACTTGACTACTCTGTAGTGTCTTTTGGCACTGCAGATGGACTTCAACATCGATCCAATTTCCAACTTCCCAGCAATATTTTAGGAGCGCCGTCGATTGTGTCGGCAGTCATTCTAATAGTTCTTGCTGTTCTGATCTGTCGACAGCTGAGAAAGGCAAAGGAAGATGATGAGTGGGAGATCAAGTGTGGGGTGACGTCTTTCACATGCAAGGAACTAGTGACTGCCACCGAAGGCTTCAGCAACATGATGCTCCTTGGGAAAGGAGGCTTTGGAAGGGTGTACAAAGGATTGCTCCCTACCACCACACAACAGGTGGCCATCAAGCGGGTGTCGCCAGAATCAAAGCAGGGGAAGAAGGAGTTCATGGCGGAGATCGCCATCCTTGGGCATGTCCGGCACGGAAACCTGGTCCAACTGCTAGGCTATTGCCGGTACAAGCAGAAACTGCTCTTGGTCTATGACTACATGACCAATGGCAGCCTTGATAGGTACTTGTATGACAAGAATACGCCGACCCTGGATTGGGCTCAGAGGCTTCTCATCATCAAAGGCGTAGCTTCCGGCCTCTACTACCTGCACGAGGATTGGGAGCAAGTCATCATCCATCGGGACATCAAGGCAAGCAACGTTCTCCTCGACGACGACATGAATGGGAGGCTTGGTGACTTTGGCCTCGCAAGGCTGCATGACCACAGAGCTGATGCCCACACCACACATGTGGCAGGCACTTGGGGATATATTGCCCCTGAGCTGGCCCGGCTTGGCCAAGGCGACTGACGTGTTTGCATTCGGAGTGTTTATCATAGAGGTGGTCTGTGGGAGAAAACCAATTGGCCCGGCCAACACCAGCGGCGGCCTTCTTGCGCTGGCGGATTGGGTATGAGGCACATGGCAGGGTGGCTCGATCATCGACGCCGTGGACCCTGAGCTTGAAAGATTACGACGCGGCGGAGGTTGAGCTTGTGCTGAAGCTTTGGGTTGCTGTGCTCGCATTTGCTGTCCAGGTTGCGGCCATGTATGCATCTAGTCATGCTGTATTTAGAAGGAGGCGCGAGACTTGCAGACATTCAGCCAGCTTCTCTGGTCACCGATGGACGCGAGGATGAAGAGATTGATCAGGCGCTATGTACATCTTCAGCTACAACGGTGACCATTCTGTCTGGAAGGTGATACTTCTATTGTGGAGTTCATATCATCATGCAAGCTTATCACCAATGTTTATTTTAGATCTCTGCAAGTTAACCTGCTGGATGCGCGGCCTCGGGGCCTGTGTGGTGTGTTGCTGATGTTTGTAAGCAGGAGTGGTGACTCCGGAGCGTGTGGTAGGGTGTCGACTAGGGTCGCTTGGGTGGAAGAGTTGTCGGCCCGTTGGGGCGCAGCCTCGGGGCTGGCGTGGGCTGTTGTATCGGTTTTCGGCTGGTTTCCCTTATTGACCAGTCAATTCTCTTTCTATATGAAAAGGTAGAGCTCCTGCTGGTTGCTCGAAACAAAAACAAAAAATCACCAGGAGCTCTGGTGGACTTGTGTCACAATGTTATTTGTCCAAGGGCCGAAAAACTCTAGTTGCAAGTTGCAACAATTAGAATGAAATTTGTTGGCACAACTCAGAAACAAACTGGACACTAGTAGTACTGATAATGTCAGATCCGCAGTTTCCTTTTCCACCAGAAAACCGAATTAATCTGTATAGCTTGTTCGTGGAAGGCAACAGGCCATCACAAAACTCCCTGTCATACATACTGTTTTAAAAGATTTTTCCGCCACAGCTGGAGCTAGAAGTGTTATGTTCCGTTATCTCTATGATAGTGGAACCCGATCCTGGATCGTATGGGAGCTGGAGCCAGAAGTGGCACTATCGTTGGCCGTCGACGACTCGACTTTGGGAAAAAATGCCGGCCTAATTACGTTGTTCGTTTCATTCTGCAGTTGTCCCTAGCTAGTAGCTACCAGATGGAGTTGTTTTCCTGGCCATCGTCATCGCCATCCAGAGCAAAATTCGTACCATATAGTATGTGTGATCCCGGATGAAAGTTGAAGCCGCGTAAGAAAACTGAAAGGATAATAGGAACCAAGTATATTCATATTAAGATTAGATGCTTTTTTCCCTGAGAAAAAGATTAGATGCAAATCAAATGGCAAAGAAGTTAGATGAGACTTTGTTAATTCTCATCTAGATGAGAATTAGCAAAATGTGTTTTTAAATATCGTAGCTCCATCTTTCTCTGTGTAAGTGGCCGAGTTTGATGGGTGTGGGCCAGCATGGGTCACCACTACGAAACTCCAATAGCTCCGTAAAAAACTTCATGTAAAAGTTATTTTACGGGATGACCGTATAATTTAGGGAAGTTGTATGACACCTACTTTTATCAGTTCCCGTAAATTATCTTCCCGTAATTTGTTTTCTATTTCCTATTAAAAAAAGCCTAGCTAATAACCTACGGCCTGCAAGTCAATGACACGTGCGGCATGGTGGCGCAGGTCGGCGTCATGGCGGCATGGCGGCGGCGGGACCGCGGCAGTGGCGGCGTCATGGCATGGCAGCGGTGCGGGACCGCGGCGGTGGCGGCGCGAGGGTGTTCGGCGTGAAAGTCTCGGCGGTTTCAGCCCGCCAAAATTATACGAGAAGGTCATCTTCCCGTAAACCTGAGGGGAGCTGGGGGCAATTATTCGAGATCCCGTAAAAAAAATCTGGATTTACGGGAGCTGTTGGAGAGCTATTTTTGCCTCAACTTTCCGCAAATGGTAGTTTTTTTAAGGATACGGGAGCTATTGGAGTTTTTCTTAGGCCTTATACAATGCAAGGTGCTTAGAAAATGTGCTTAGAGAAATAAAGCAGTATTACTTTAAGCACTGACACTTATTTGTTGAAGGTAGAAGATTAATTAGGCACTCCTGTAAAAATAAGCATCGACACTTAAGAAAAACTTGGTTTATTTGACTAAGCACCTTGCATCGTACAAAGACCTTACAGGCGGGTTTCTAACGGTATTGCACAAACCCATGACTCGTGACACAGACAGATCCATCCAATCTGAAAGTATACATCTATCTGACACTTTAGCTCCACAAATAATAAGGTACCAAGTGCATCGGTATGTTTGTAGTTTCTGCACTTGTTAACTAGGGCTTGATTCATGGCCCGGAGCGAGAGGAGAGACGCTTGCCCTCTTCAGCGATTCCTTGGTGTGTTGGGTGCATCGGGGTCTGGTGGTTTCCCTAGGCGGTGTGGTTCAGTTCCGGTTCAATAATCTAGGACGCCTCATGTTAGGTGTGGCGACTGCTGTTTTTCATGTGTGACTTCCGATTGGTGGCGCTGCCCTCTCGGTTGTCTTTTTTATTTTTTGATTTGATTGTATTGGATTTTCTTTTTTCATCTTGCATCGGTTCGGCCGTTTTATGCTTTACATATAAAGCGGGGCTGTTTCTATGAGGAACAGGGCGCCTGTGGCGCAGATCGACCGAGATTTTACTTGTCGGGAAGCGTGGAAAAGTCACCACACGGTTGCGGACGCGGCCACCAGCTCGGATTTTTTTTTTTTTGAAATACTACTTTTTTTGAACAAATTCCGAAACCACGATTAACGAACCAGAAATTTTAAAACTAGGGCAACGACTCCGTGTGCTATGAAACATACTTTTCGTTGTACGGTTGAATGAAACGTTGATGTTTCGTTGTATGGCCGGAAGAAACCTATGTTTGGTGGTAGTGGGCTGCGAAAGGCCCACTTTCCTTGCCGCATCGACAGGCCCGGGCCATGTCCAACGAAACTGCGTGCTACAGTACCGGAGTTCTTCTGGCCGAACCCTCGCGCCACCAGGACCGCATCGACGAGGAGAATCCATTCAGATGAAGAACAACTCGAACCCTGCGTCGTGGAAGACAAATTTCGCCGTTCAATCTACATCGACCGCCGCAAGCCTACGTCACGTTCGTTTTAAGAAATTTTCTAATTACTCGCACCCATCTATTCATCTAGATGCCGCCAACCTCCTAGACATTGTCCCTTATCCTATTGTTGTCGTTGGCCACGCGCATAGGGATGAAAGTTTATATACACACGCACTATATAGTAGCCAGGTGCGGCAAGCAGCTCAAGTTGATGGCTCCAATTATT
This sequence comes from Elymus sibiricus, assembly GCA_039707655.1. Classification (NCBI taxonomy): domain Eukaryota; kingdom Viridiplantae; phylum Streptophyta; class Magnoliopsida; order Poales; family Poaceae; genus Elymus; species Elymus sibiricus. Next base: position 390,556,094 of record CM077674.1, read on the forward strand.
TTTCTGGTGCGGCATGGAATTAAATGGTTTTGTTTGGTAGGCAGGAGGGCCGGCTGATTAGCTAAGCTAATGGCTTTTTTATAACTTAACTTAATGATCAAATTAATTAAGCAAAGAGAGTAATACTATATAGTAGCCAGGTGCTCATGATGCATATGCATGCTTTTTTCCTGGATGTGCGACCGCAAGAGGAGCAAGGAATCGAAGCTGGCAGAAGATGTGCGTCGCCTGGCTTGACGTCGGTCTGCAGCTGGTCTCCACTCATCATGACCAGATAATCTTATTTAACAGGCTTGATGTTGATCACATTGGCTACTGATGTGATCATGCAGTGCACGGCAGCTCTCGCTCTCTCTGCTGATGAACATGTCACTCCGAGGCTGACGCATTAGTCAAAGCACGGTCACAACTAGACGAGCACACAGCCATGTTTCGTTGTCCCAGTCCGAGGCAACGAAATGAGCACTGTAGCATGCAGATTCGTTGTCCAGGCCAACAAAAGTGATGTTTCGTTCTGGCGTGCAACGAAAACATCGTTTCGTCCCAGTGGACAACGAAACGTAGATGTTTCGTCTAACCATACAACGAAAACTGGGTTTCGTTGCACACGGCAACGATAGTGCTCTATTTGTGAAATTTCTTATTTGTTGATCGTATTTTTGAAATTTGTTCAAAAAAAAGTAGTATTTCAAAAAAAAAAAAAATCACCAACTCGCCCGTTTTCTATGGCTCTCTAAGAAGATTGATATGGACGTATGCCGCCCGCGCTATGCCGCGACAAGCATGCCCTGTGATTACCCCTACCTGTCGCCCTCTCCATTTCTCCGATCTGGACTCGTAGTAATGAATTTTCTTTGCGCGTGCAGCGCCAATGGAGACTTTGACTCTGCTCTCTGGCCAGTCGTCTGGCCATCTTTGCTATGGTCTAAGTCGACCTTACTTAGCCAATGGAGACTTTGACTCCGCCCTCTGGCCAGTCGTCTGGCCATCTTTGCTATGGTCTAAGTCGACCTTACTTCCTGTCTTTATCCATTGGTTGGAGGGAATTAGTGATAGGGAATGGGAGTTTAAGGGGTATGAGGCATATAATCCATTGTTTGGTTGAGGGGCAGGGGAATTGAGGAAGGAAGGGGAAAGGGAATTAAACAGGTTAATTTTCACGTATCTCTTCCCTAGTCTAGTCTCCCCCTGTTAATTCAGGTGGGATGAAGCCTCCTACCAAATTCCCACCACACATCAAACAGGGGATTGTGACTAAAAATATACTTCCCAAGTCTAATCCCTAGACAAACTCCCTTCTATAAACTCCCAATCCCTTTCCCTCAGGCTGCCAAACACGCTGTCAGTATTTCAAGACTTTGCCATCCTACACTTGTTCTAAATTTCACTCCACTCACTAAGATATTCCAAAGAACCATGCACCTCAGTTAGTATCCATATAGCTGCGTGGTACTCTCGTCACTTGGAACAGGCAGACGAAGGAGAGGACTAATGGGTATGCCCTCCTGCATTCCCATTTTCATCCTCCTCCTGTTCTTGAGTTCATTCTGCAAACCCGATGATACTCTTACACACACAAAGCCACTATTTTCTGGCGACAAGCTCATCTCCAAGGGAGGGGACTTTGCCCTCGGCTTCTTCTCCCCACCAAGCTCAAACATAAGCACATACCTTGGTATATGGTACAACAACATCCCTGAGCACCCCGTCGTCTGGGTCGCCAACCGCGATAACCCAATCATCACTACCTCCCCGCCTTCGGCATCCACAAAGCTCGCCATCACCAACCAAGGTTGCGACATGGCGTTGTACAACTCCAAAGGCCACACCATCTGGACAACGTCGAGCAACATAGCCACCGGCGCCCGAGGCGACGCCGCTAGAGCATACGCGGTGCTACTCAGCTCGGGGAACCTGGTCCTCCGGTACCCAAATGGCACATACATATGGGAGAGCTTCGATCACCCGACTGACACCATCCTCCCGTCCATGAAGTTCCTGATGAGCTCAAAGACACGGGCCGTCGGTCGTCTCGTCGCATGGAAGGGCCCGGACGACCCGTCCTCCGGAGATTTCTCTTTCAGCAGCGACCCCAGCTCGCCCACCCTCCAGTTCTTCACCTGGCACGGGGTCAGACCGTACTGCCGCACCCTCGTGTTGAACGCCGCGACGGTGGTGTACGGAGCGATGTCGTATCTCAGCAACGCCAGTTCCTTCGTGTACCAATCTTCACTCCACCAAGGGGACGAATTGTACCACGTGTACAAGGTTATGGAGGGCTCGCCGTACGTGCGCGTCACGCTGGACTACGCCGGCGAGTTGAGGCGCCTGACATGGAATGGCAACACATCGTCATGGATAGCCCTTACCACCACTCCCACCGGTTGCAACGTCTATGGGTCATGTGGCCCATTCGGCTACTGCGGCTTCCGTGGTGCCATTGAGACGTGCCAGTGCCCCGACGAGTTCGAGCCCGAGCCCGGTGGTCTTGACTTTTCGAGAGGGTGTAAGAGAAAGCAAGCGTTGAGCTGCGGAAAGCAAAGCCATTTCGTGACCGTGCCGGGGATGAAAGTTCCTGACAAGTTTGTTCATGTGCTCAACAGAAGCTTCGAGGAGTGTGCGGCAGAGTGCAGCAGAAACTGCTCGTGTACTGCATATGCTTACGCTAACTTGAGCAATGACGGCGCTATAGCCGATCCCTCAAGGTGCTTGATTTGGACTGGGGAGCTTGCCGACATGGGGAAGCCCATCAACTACGGCGAGAACCTGTACCTCCGGCTTGCCGACTCTCCTGGTAACATTTCACGATGTTCAATTTTAGGCTTCTAGATTTTGTTTCTTGCCGACATGAGAAAAGCAATGTTTTGATGCAGTAAATCCTGACCGGGTACATTTTTGCAGGTCAAAACAATATGCTAAATATTGTCCTGCCTACTATAGCATGCTTGTTGATACTCACATGCGTAGCACTTGTCAGCATATTCATATTAAGAGGTTGAACAATCAAAATCCTTGTTTTCAAAATTCTGATTAACTGTCTAGTGCTAAGAAAAAAAATGTATTGATCTTTAGCAGGAAAACGAAGAAAGAAAGAAATCCAGAGGAGACGGGAGCTAGGATACTTTAGCTCTTCCAATGAATTTGGAGAAGAAAATATAGAATTCCCATCTGTTAGTTTTGAGAAGATCGCTACTGCAACAGATAACTTCTGCGATTCCAAGCAAATCGGAAGAGGAGGCTTTGGCAAAGTTTACAAGGTAACATAAGTTCTGCATCCGTGATTATAGTAGCATATGCTTTTCTAAGGACTCTGATTATATTAGTAAAAAGTAGTTGCCTTCATCATTCGCAATTCTGAATGATGCAATCATGTAGGGAATGCTAGAAGGCGGCAAGGAAGTTGCTATCAAAAGGCTCAGTGAGGGTTCGCGGCAAGGTGTAGAGGAGTTTAAAAATGAAATAGTTCTATTTGCAAAATTACAGCACAGAAATCTAGTTAAACTTCTTGGTTGTTGTATTCATGGAGATGAGAGGTTACTGATCTATGAATACCTACCTAACAAAAGTTTAGATGCCTCCCTTTTTGGTATGTTCCAAGTTTTTCTCATATGTTGCAAAGAATTACTAGATTAACCAAAAGGATATTCATGACGACTAGCTTCATTTCGTATTGATTTTGCAAGATGCTTCAAGGAAATATGTGCTTGATTGGTTCACACGGTTCAAAATAATCAAAGGAGTAGCAAGAGGACTTCTTTATCTCCACCAAGACTCAAGATTGAAAATAATCCATAGAGATCTAAAAGCAAGCAACATCTTGCTGGATGTGGAAATGAATCCCAAAATATCGGATTTTGGTATGGCAAGGATATTTGATGGAAATCAGCAACATGCAAACACTACCCGGGTTGTTGGGACATAGTAAGTGACTACTGTACTGGCCAACCTTGGCATTAGCTTTTATGCCCCAATTTAACATATCTTGCAATTTTTTTGTCAAAATGGTTTAAGCAGTGGTTACATGTCGCCAGAATATGTGATGGACGGTGTCTTTTCTGTAAAATCGGATATTTATAGCTTTGGTGTTCTTCTCTTGGAGATTGTAAGTGGATTGAAGATCAGCTCATCACAACTTGAAGTGCACTCTTCTTGCCTTACAACTTACGTGAGTATTGTGCAATGCACAAAAATTTAATAGCCCAAAAATATATTGCTTAACTAAAACTTCATTCTATTGATTTAGGCATGGAGTTTATGGAAAGATGGAAAAGCAACAGAATTGGTGGACCCTTGTCTTGTTGAGAGTTGTCCATTTCATGAAGTTGTACGGTGTATTCATGTAGGACTGTTGTGTATTCAAAATCGTCCAGATGACAGGCCACTTATGTCATCCATTATTTTTATGTTAGAGAACGATGTCGCACTACTTCCAGCACCAAAGCAACCTGATTTTTTTGCTCTAGTAAAGTGCAAAGCTGGACAAACAAGGGAAAACATAGGCACTTCTATCAATACAGTGAGCACGACAAAACTAGAGGGGCGTTAGATGGTTAGCGCCTTAGAGTATAGACAAAGAAAATGTACTTCATTTTGTACTATTTGTTCATCATGACCTTTTCCAGAGAAAATGGCGACATTCCCGTTAAGGTCACGATGAATTTGATCCTTCTTCTCTCTGAAGACTTCCACTGAATTTGTTCATAATGTATTATTTGCACTTCCTCTCTCTGAAGACTTCCACTGAAAAATTTGTACATTATGTAAATAGTACATAATGTACAAATTCTTCAGTGGAAGTCTTCATAGAGAGGAAGGATCAAATTCTTCAGACCATGCAAATTACTCAAAGTAAACAGAGGTGGAGAAAATTGAACCAGTTGCTCGATGAAGACATTGATTTGTTGCAACAGTACAAGTTGTTGTGACAACTCCACCTCTGGTTTGAGAGGCTGAGATTTAACTCAGAAGACCAATGTCTTCACCCTATTCTCGTTGAACTAAGATCACGTAGACCTCACCCAATTACTCGTGATAAATCTTCCAGGTAGATCTCCGGGACCTTCATATACTTGATCTTCGGCGATCCACAATGACTCTTGGATGCTGGAAGATCACAATATTCAAGTGTAATAAATCTTTAGTGAACTCAACAGTTTCTTTAGTGATGCTCACTCACTTTGGCTATAAGACCCTAAGTTTTTCCTCACTTAGGATTCACTCGAAATCTTCGAGAGGATAGGTTGCTTAGACAACACTTGTCTAAATTTAAAACGGAGCAACCAACCAAGTAATGGTTGAGGTGGGGGCTATTTATAGCCGGGTTCGCAACCCGAGGGCCGATATGATCGTTGGACGGGACGGGCCCGCCAACCAATTGTCGCCAGTAGGCAACAGTTGGAGAATGTAAACTCTAAATTTCCTCGCAGTAGGAGAACCAAATTGCTGGTTTCCTAACTCCTCAACGAGGACTTTGACTAAAGCATCCCAAAGAATATCATCTCAGACCCTGAAGAAAAAGTTATGCGCTCGATCAGATTTTCAAAGTCTTCACTCGAGGAAATAGGTTTGGATTGAGCACACTTCGGAAAGACTGTCTTTATATCACCTGGACCCCACTTATCAATACCGATTGCCCTATAACTCAATGAAGAATTAAAAATTAAAATAACTATAAAAAGGCTGTGTCTTCACGGTTCAGTTCTTCGCCTAATTCTTCAACTGGCGCACCGAATTCTTCAATGTTCCCTTCACATTTTTAGGGGCGCATACATCGGTTAAACCTTGTCCAACTGCTAGGCTATTGCCGGTACAAGCAGGAGCTGTTGTTGGTCTATGACTACATGCCCAATGGCAGCCTTGATAGGTACTTGTACGGCAAGAATACGCCGACCCTGGATTGGGCGCAGAGGCTTCGCATCATCACAGGTGTAGCTTCTGGCCTCTTCTATCTCCACGAGGATTGGGAGCAAGTCATCATCCATCGAGACATCAAGGCGAGCAACGTTCTTCTCAATGAAGACATGAATGGGAGGCTTGGTGACTTTGGCCTCGCAAGGCTGCATGACCACGGAGCCGATGCCCACACCACACATGTGGCAGGCACCTGGGGATACATTGCGCCTGAGCTGGCCCGGCTTGGCAAGGCGACCAAGGCGACTGACGTGTTTGCATTCGGAGTGTTTACCATAGAGGTGGTCTGCGGGAGAAAACCAATCGGCCCGGCCAACACCAGCGGCGGCCTTCTTGCGCTGGCGGATTGGGTACGTGGCATGTGGCAGGGTGGCTCGATTGTTGACGCCGTGGACCCTGAGCTGAAAGATTACGACGCGGCGGAGGTTGAGCTTGTGCTGAAGCTTGGGTTGCTGTGCTCCCATTCGTTGTCCAGGTCACGCCCATGTATGCGTCTAGTCATGTTGTACTTGGAAGGAGGTGCAAGACTTCCAGACTTCCAGCCGGCTTCTCTGGTCGCCGATGGACGCGAGGATGAAGAGATTGATCAGGCGCTATGTACATCTTCAGCTACAACGGTGACCATTCTTTCTGGAAGGTGATACTTCTGATGTGATGTACACATCATCATACAAGCTTATCACCAATGTTTGTTTGTTTTTAATCTCTGCAAGTCATCGTGTTGTAGTCCGTGATGTGTGCCAAGTTTGCCAGATTTAACATTTTCTTGGGCAAAACCAGAATTACCTTGGAAGTTTGTTGAACATTTTCCATGTACTCGGTGCTAAAAATTTAACGTGTACTGTAAATCACCGGGAGCTCTGGTGGAATTGTGCCACAATGTTACTTGTCCAAGGCCGAAAAGCTCTAGTTGCAAGTTGCAGCAATTAGAATGAAATTTGTTGGCACCACTCAGAAGCAAACTGGACACTAGTAGTACTGATACTGTCAGATCAGCAGTTTCTTTTTCCACCATATTAGATTCATAATTTCAGATAGAAGTGGTAGAAAACTGAGTTAATCGGAATAGCTTGTTCTTCGAAGGCAACAGGGCATCACACATTAGACGCAAAAAAAAAAAAAAAAAAAAAAAAAAAAAAAGGGGCATCACACATACTGTTTCTAAGAGATTTTTCCCTCACAGCTGGAGCCAGAAGTGTTATGTTCTGCTATCTCTATGACAGTGGAACCCGATCCTATCTGGGATCGTATGGGAGCTGGAGCCAGAAGTGGCACTGTCGTTGGTCCTAGTCGACGACTCGACTTTGGGAAAAAAAAATGCCAGCCTAATTACGTTGTTCGTTTCATTCTGCAGTTGTCTGTGTCCCTAGCTAGTAGCTACCAGATCCCGGATGAGAGTTGAAGACGCGTAAGAAAACTGAAACGCCAATACGAACCAAGTATATTCAAACAAGATTAGATGCTCTTTCCCTCGAAAAAAGATCATATGCTTTTTTTTAATATCATGGCTCCATCTTTCTATGTGGAAGCGGCCGAGTTCGACCGGTGTGGACCGGCATAGATCACCGCGACGAATCTGGGCATCAGAGCCGGTCCTTAGGCCTTGGACAGTGCATGGTGCTTAGAGAAAGAAAGCAGTGTTTTTTAAGCATCGGTGCTTATAGAAGATTAAAAAGTTTAATTAGGCACTCCTGTAAAAATAAGCATTGGCTTGGGTTATTTTTTACTAAACACCTTGCATTGTACAAAGGCCTTAGATGCGGGTTTCTAACGACATTGCACCCATGACTCGTGACACAGACACATCCATCCAATCTGAAAATATATATCTATCTCACACTTCAGCTCCACAAATAATAAAGTACCAAGTGCATCGGTATGTATGTAGTTTCTCTACTTGTTAACTGGGACTTGTTCTTTCCCCCGCCAAAAAAGGCACACACTATGACTTGCTTCTACAGGCCACAAAGCAACAAACCTGCATCCGCCATGAGCTCCTGTGATCAGTGACCAAGCCTAGGCCACAGCCACACACGCGTGTCGCTAGCAAGAGGCGTTACATGTCCTCCTGATCAGGCTCGTCTCAATTGCCCATCACCTCAAAAAAAAAAAATTTGCCACTTGACCAAGTGCCGGTGAGTGATGTATCTGGAAAAAAAAACACAAGATACCCTGGTAAGAGTTCACGAAACACATCGATGCAACAGATGGAAACAGATGAGATACCATCTATAACTTCCGAACAATGAGCTTGCGTCGTTAGCATCATCGAAGTCAGCCAGTCAATGGATAATTCAGTTTAGAAAAAACTAGTTGTGCTATGCGTTTGGTTTCACTAGGTGCCCAAAGCAGAAAGATTAAACAGTTTGCTGCTGTGAAGGGCAGCAAAAGGGACTGAAAATGTTGTGCTTATTTCACTCAATCAACAGTGTTCCTTTTGCAAGTTTCTAAGGAGCAACCACTCCAAAGACTAGAATCATTTTGGGTGTCAAAAAGGTTGCGTTACCCAGCCTACGAAGAACTCCTTTTCGGACCTTGGGCTCACCTTCTTCTGAATCCAATGGAGGATCCCCATCTTTAGAAAACCTTGAAAGCTCTTCTTCAACTTTCCTCGAGGTGTTTTCTTGAGCTTTCTACAGGCCTTTGGTACGTACATCCGAGCGCTGCTTAGTGCATCGATCTGTTTATTCAGTTTCAATTCAGGATTAGAGAAAGAAAACCAACCACTTTGTAATGTGATAAAACGTTAGGAGATAGCAGGAGGTTAACTGGTGAGATTGGAAAAAGTAAATAACCTGGGAAATAACAACCGGTTCTCCATGGGCTTTGAGAGGAATAATTAATCCTCAGGCCTCCTGTCTGTAAGAACAAAAACCAGAAGTCAGCTGAGACAAGTAGCTACAAACAGCTTCCAGTATTTCTTCCATCTTAAATGTTGTCCTTTGACGTCAGCATTAGAATCGCATTAGTAACCCAACTGCTTCAGGAATTAAAGCAAGATATGGTAGGAACAGAAACAAGATGATAGTCTCAATAGTTCATCTGAAAACAAACTGACCTTAAGCTCTCACCGATAGGCTTGTCATAAACAGAGAAATAATCTATTTAGCTTTCGTCAAGCTAACTCCTGAAGAGACATTGATTTACAGAGTCCATCTTACATGAGAGACAAGCATGATATTACCTATGTGAACCCTCAAAGAGGCACTTTGGTTGCAGGCAAGTACATCCCCAAGAGTAAGAGGCTGGACAATAAAGCAATAATGCCAAGGGTAAATACATCTGTCACAGTCGACCAAAGCTCATTCAGATGAGTGTAAGGCCATAAGAAAAATGTGAGAGTCGTTCTTCGTTTGAGCCAGTCAACAAGACATCGATCAGTTTCAGACTTGATGTAGTGAAAATTAGAAATAAGACGCATTACAGAATGGGAGATAAAATGTAGCTTGGTTATTCATTTTCTTATCCGAATTCCTGGTACACCCTTTAACCCCATCTTCAAGGCAGTTTTCCTATACAGCGTTGGAGGCTTTTCCATGCCGATAGAGACACCGAACCTACTTGCCAGGTCAGCAAGCATGACTTTGTCTCTGCTAATATCAGCTATCGAGTTATAGTAACCAAGCCATGCATGGTATGCGGCTTCCTTGATGCTCATGTCAACAATCTTGATCGAATCATCAACCTGCAGTACCAGAAAATTCAGTAAAATAATCAGACGAGAATGCATGCATATAACGCTGAAATGCAAAATATGAACAAGTACGCCAGGTCAAACCTTCTGTTTCATCTCCTGGTCAATCTGTGGCACAGGAGCCTTCTCTATTGGGAGATCATGTATCTCCTTCAAGAAATATTCTTCCCATGGCGCAATTAACAGAATTCCTTTCCCGGATTTACCTTCCCTTCCAGTCCTTCCAAGACGATGAATATAATGCTCTCTACCAGGAGGAACACCGGCCTAATACAATCATAATGTGCGGTTAGAGCAGGATTGGTGAAGACAACCATGCAAAGTAATGACATTAAAGAGATAGCTCAAGCTGCCACTCCTGCAGTTGCTTTAGTCTGGGCAGATAAATGTTCTAGCTCAGAAACTTCCTCAGCTGTATTAACCATCAAAAGGAAAAGAAATTCTACCTGAATCACTAGGGTAACATCTGGATAATTCACTCCACGTGTTGAAACATCTGATGTTACCAGAATCAGGCGATTGGAATCCCGGAACTCTTCAGAAATACGTGTTCTATAAAGCTGAGGCTTTCTTGAATGTATCTCTCTGACGTTTAGCTTCAGATCTCGAAGCATTATATACATAAATTCAGTCACCATGGCTGTTGTGCAGAAAACAATCACCTGCAATCCAATGGAAAGATATTAGCAATTTAATAAATTGCAATTTTACTACCAATCACACTGCTTGAAAGTGTAGGGACAGAGGAGGGAGGACCTTATAGTCCACTTCCTGATCAATATGCTCTCGAAGAAGGCGATGAACCATATGCAAGTGTAGTTCATGTGGTACCACAAGATATTGCTGCTGCACCTAAGCTCAAGAGCAGGAGATGCCAAGGGATCAATATTCTACCAGAAAAAATCATAACAGAGAAGAGAATAAAGGCTATATCACAGGATCACAATATTTACTTTCAGACCAAATTCGTTCAGAAGGGCTGCTTGTGTTATCATACAAAGTGTGATAATGACAGACATGGTATATATCTTTTGCATGACAAACTTCCATTGAAAATTGAACTACGTGTCAAACTGACAAACTGCTAAATGGGGTCCCTTTCTTAAATAGAATGATGCAATAGAACATCATGGCATTAGCACATTGACTGCCTACATCTGGTAAGGTAAATGCGAACTGAGAATATCAATCGTAACACTCTTTACTCGCAGGAGACAGAATGAAACAAGTACTTTGCAGCTACTAATGGAAGATTATTCTGTTTGTTATTGGTGCCAGATATTACTGGATTAGGAGTAGAAATAGAAACCTTAGTAGGAGTTTCAACAGCTCCCAAGCCCACTGTATCAACAAAAACATGATCCTTGTTTAAAACCATCTGTGAAACCCTTCGAACCTGCCAATAAAGAATGAGAACCATCATTCCCATTTTCAGACCAGTGGGTGTCCATAAATAAGGTAAATTATAGATTATGATACAAGAAAGGCACTCATGCTACATGCTATGCTGACTACATTACCTCTTTTGGAATAGTAGCTGAAAATAGTAGTGTCTGTCTTTGGCGTGGCAAGCTATCAGCAATCTTCTCTATGTCTTTGCGAAAACCCAAATCTAGCAAGTGGTCAGCTTCATCCAACACAAGCAATTTCAATCCCATCAAGCGGACAGAGAATGAAGATCTGTTTTCAATATGATCCAGCAGCCTACCAGGTGTTGCCACTAAAATCTGAAAAGGGAAAACCCCACCATATATAAGTCGACCCAGCAGTTAGGAGTTTAGACTTGATCTTTAGTAGCTCAGTAAATGCTACAAACAAACCTGGCATGGATCAGACTCTAACCGTCTCTGATCAAGCTTGAATCTAATACCGCCAATAAGAGACTGAACACCCACTCCATGATGGTACTTCACCAAAACATTTGCCTCAGCTGTAACCTGGACGGCAAGCTCTCTTGTAGGGCAAAGAACAAGGGCAAATATTGGAGACACTCGATGATTTGTATGGCTCTTCATAGCATTTAAGACTGATTCAATTGCAGGAAGCTGTTTATCAATTCATTGCTTTTAATAAATTGTTTGAAGGACAATAAAACCGAAAAGAACTATATCTCAAAGGAAGCAAATGAACATTACCAGAAAAGCTACACTTTTGCCGGTTCCAGTTTTGGCCTTGACAAGAACATCTTTACCTGCATGTATATGGTGATGAGTGAGGACCAATCTCCTGATTGTTGAAAGGTTTAAGTGATAAAATGTTCAGATGGTTCATGTAGAGCTAAAATGGTACCACTGAAGCGAAGTGCTAAATGTGAGCAACAGGTCCCATGGTATTACCGCCAAAAGGTTGATTTGTTTTCCATGATTCAGCAAGTTCGTTCACGAGGAAAATCAAATAAGATATAATACCTTCAAGACAAATTGGAAGAACTGCTTCCTGGACAACAGTTGTCTGCACATATCCAGCATCAGTGAGTGCTTTGACAGTAAGTGGGGAGATGCCACACTCATCGAATCTGAAGATAAAACAAGAACATGACTTGTGATACCAGAACTCATCAAACCTAAAGATTTTGGTGATCTCATGACTCATATACCAAGAGCCACACATTTCAAGTCTCCTTAGTTGATTTTGCCTAATTCAACCATACTAGCAGGGCACACAACAAATGAGGCAATTGGCTATGAGGAAAATAAATAACATCAGAAATAACGGTGAGAGTGTAACCTTTTATTGGTAAACAGAGATTCACCCCTCGACTCGTAGCGCCTCCTCTCAGCACCCAGCACCTCCCTGTTCCTTATCTCCTCTCGCAGCTCTTGGATTCTGCCAGTGATATCATCGTTTTCCTCCTCATAGGACTTGAGCGGCCTCCTATCTCTCTTCATATCGCAGTTCCTCAGAGCAGCACTGCTCCATTTCCTCCTGATGGCGCTCGTCTCCCCCACTTCATCATCTTCCGACTCGTCTTCCTTCGAAGCCACGAATTTCGCCAGCCTCAGATCCCTCTTAGCAGCCGGCATAACCTCCTCATCCTCGTCCGATGAATCCGGCCTCCATTTCTGGCCAAATCGCCGTGGAGCAGCCACAGCGTACAGCCTCTCCTGAGTACAAATCAGAGCCAACGGTGTCCCCTTCCTGCCATCTCCAGCCTCGGCGAGCTGTCTAGCACCCAACGGCATCAGCGCAGCACTCGATTCCCGGCGCGGCGAGAGTGGAGGCATCACCGAGTAGCATCTCTTCGGACCGAAGAAGCCGAGAGATGCCTCCTTCCTCTGCGAAGGCGTGCCGGAGCCCGGACTCCATTGCCACCACCAGGGAGCCACCGTCCCGTACCCTCTCCTCTGGTTGAACACGGCGGGCAATCGCGGCTCATTTCTGGTCTGCCTTCCGGCCGTCGGCTCCCCTGAATCCAGCTCCTCCCAGTCCTTCCAGTCCCCTCCTCCCCGAGGCGGCCTCTCCCCGGACTCCTCCTGCTTCCAGTTGACCATCCGGGCGCCGGACGGCAGGCACCTCGCCGGATTCTTCTGCTGCTGATGCGGGGGAAGCCGCGGCGGCCGCGCGCGGCGGAGCGGGCCGTCGTCGTCGTTCCAGAGGTCCTCGGCGCCGGGGCGGAGGAAGCGGTCGGCGAGGGCGCGGATGTGGGCGCGCGAGGAGGTGGGGCCGGCGTGGTCGGCGGGGGCGGAGCCGGGGAGGTGGGAGGCGCGGATCTCGGAGCGGAGGCGGGCGAGGTAGAGCTGCTTCTCGTGGCGGAGCAGGCCCCGCTCCTTCCCCCGCGCCAGCTTCTCGTGCATCCGCTTGTGCTGCCACTTTGACAGCCCCCCCGGGAACGTCCGCGGCCCGCCCCCCATATCTACTTCTTCTCCGGCGGCGGCGGTGGCGGCGAGGATGTGAGGGTTTAGTGTTGACGGCGAAAGGTTTGGCCCCTGTCACAAAACAAAGTGGTAATTGCAAGATTGTAACAACAAACCTTATATTAGAATGTGAGTAACTACAAGATGACTGTCACCATTTTCTAACCAACGTTTGTATAATATTAGCATGACCAGATGAGATGTACAACTCTAAGCACTCATCCTAGTTTGATTGGCTTTGGACTCACCTAGCAGTGCATCTGATCAACATATCAGTATCCCAAACTGAAAATTGTTTATCCCAAACTGAAATTTGTTTATCAAATAGACCACATCAGGGGTACTAACACCTAATCACCAGCATCTAGCAGCAGCACATTGGGGAGTACATCTAATCTAAAGGAAAGAAATCAAGATTTTGTGGGGAGAAAAGGCAGAGGAGGACTCACCTTTGCTCCAACGAGCTGCTGCTCCTGCGTGAAGACTGCTGCTACTGCGGCGTCGGCTGAAGGCAACTCGAGCGGCGGCAGCTGCTGGGGATGGACGGCGGAGGTTGATGGGGACCGGCGGCGGCGGCGGCTCCCCTGGGTACGGCGGCGGCGGCGGGAGAGGAACCCTAGAAAATCTCTCTATTCCTGTGGTGCGGACGAGAGGAACTCGACCGAGTGCGCCGTGGGCCTCCTGTTCGGGTGTGAATGGGTGGGGCGCGGTGGCATATAGGGTGTAATATGTGGGAATCACAGGGGCAATAGGATATACCTCTTCGTTTTTAAGTGAGCTTATGCGAGAAGCACCGCCTCCCCAGGCGTTTTCTCGTTGTGAATAAAAGGGCGGTGGAAATAAGTTAAGCCCCAAGCCTAAAATGAGTTTTTTTTGTTTTCTGACTTATTTTCACAAGGCCAACGCTAGGCGCCGGCGCGCCGGCCTAAAATTTGCATCGTGCCCGTCTGATGTGGCAAACCTTAGCCGTCAGATCTCCTCCTCTCTTCGTCCCCAACCTCCCACCAGCGCGCCCCTCGAATTTCACAACGCGAGAGCAGCAGGGGAAAGGGAGTCGCCTATGCGTAGCGTGCCTTCACCCGCGCTTGTTATCGGTTGCTCTTGCCAGCGCGCCGCAACAAGTCACCATCGTCGCGCGCGACGTCGCCATTGCAGCTCCCCCGACCGCCCTGTGGTTGCAGCACGGGGGCACACCGTCGCATCTCCACCACCAGCCGCCGTTGCAGCTCTGCCGTCCCCCGTCCCAGCAAGTTGACTCCATGGTCACGGCTTTCCATCTTGCCATTGCTGCTTGTAGCTCCCGCCGTTGATGGTTGTAGCATCTGCCGATGAAGGCTGTAGCATTGCCGATGGCCGATTCCAGCAAAGAACGCCAGGGTTGTAGCTTCACGCCCAGACGGTTGTAGCATCCCCGTCTGCCGCTCGCAGCTCCTCGAGCTGCTGGTTCCAACATCGCCGGCAGCCGGTTGTAGCATCCCCGTCTGCCGCATGCAGCTCCTCGCGCTGCCGGTTCCAACATCGCCAACAGCCGGTTGTAGCAAAAAGTGACTCCGGTTGTAGCAAAAGGCGACGTGGTGGTAGCAAAATGTAACATCCCCAGGTATTAAGCACAGTGACCACCTCTTAATCATGCCAAGTCACCATGCATAACAGTGCTTAATCATCATTGGAATCATATCTCATTTCAAATTCCAAATTCAAATTGAAGTTCAAATATAAATTTAAATAAAATTTGTTTAAATTTGAAAACTAAAATGTTCATAACATTGCAAATAATCCAGAAGCAATTATAAAAATAAGGTCAACATTTATTTGAATATTTAAGTGACTCTAACAACCTAAATCAGTACATAAACAGCCCTATTTAAAATAATTTTCATTTAAGCAAAAATCAAATGAATTTATTTAAATCCCAAACTCACTGTGGCAGTGCAGAATACTACAGGGCATTTAATTTGGCAAGTTTCACCTTTTGATAAACTCTTTTGCTATTAAGAGAAAATGCAAGACAGTGCTAGAAAATATAATCAGAAAATAAAAAGGAAAACGGGGAAGACCTACTGTTCATTTGGGCTCTAGTGAAATAGTATCAGGCCCAGCCCGCTGAGCCGGCCTTCTCCTACCTCTTGCCGCGCCATGGCAAAGGCCGGCGTTCGCCGGCCACCGACGCCGCGTCGCACGGCCATCGAGGGCCGCAGATGGATAAAGAGGAGCCCTTGCCCGCTCTCTCTCTTCCCCAAAACCCTAATCCTATTCCCCCTTCTCTCCTCTCTCTGTTCGGCTCGCGCCCGAACCCGGCCGTCGCCGTCGCTCGCCATTGCCGTGGCCTCCTGCCTCTCCACGGCCAGCCAAGACGCCAGGAGAACCGCCACCGTCGCCCTCTTCGACTACGAGGACTCGCACGAGCTCGGATGCCCTCGAGCCACCACATTCGTCGGGGATCGCCGACGGCATCCGCCGCTCGCCGCCGTCGATCTACTCGCCTCCGACCTTCCCGCGCCTCCCCGAGCCCTCCTCGAGCTCCGCTGTGAGCTTGCGCGCCTTCTCCCCCTCTCCTCTGCCTCGCTTGCTCGCCATTTGCAGCTTCCCGTGCTAGCCCGAACGCAGCCGCCGCAAACCTCGTCGCCGGCCTCCACTCCGGCGACCATTTGGTCCAGCTCCGCCACCTTTCGGCTGCGCGCGATCCCAGGAACCCAATGCCGCAAACCGCGCATGTTTAGAGGCCCTATAGCGACCACCCCGATCTCACCCGAGATCGCCGCCGCCCGCCGTCGTTGCCGCGGTCGACTCCGGCCGCCTCCGGTCGCGAGACCACCGCCGTTGGATGCGGCACTTCACGGCAGTTCGAACGGCACCGGCCACTTCCATTTTAACCCACCGTAGCCAAATCCCGCACCTCGCCGGAGTAACTCCGCCGCCGGCGTCCGACGTGGCGCTGACGCGGCAGCCGCGGGGCCCGCCTCGTGCCACTGACGTGTGGGCCCAGTCAACCCTGGGTCAACTGCTGACTGGGCGCCCACAGTCGCTGACATGCGGGCCCCACCCCATTTAAACGTTTTAAATAAATAAATAAAACACTAATTAATCTGTTAATACTAATTAAGTTAATTAGTTAATGAATCTGACACTGACAGTAGGGACCCACCCGCTAATTAATTTCCGTTTAGATTAAATTAAACCCTAATTAGGCCACTGTGTATGACATGTGGGACCCACTGGTCAGGTTTGATCCTGACCAGCTGGTTTTGACTGCTGACGTCATCATGACGTTATGCTGACGTCATCATATCTCGCTTGCGCACCTGAGAGGTTTGCACGAGTTTTGCCTACGTGGTTCAGCTGCAAGTTCGACCGAAGTCCATACATCTCATGTAGAGGCTTCCGTATCAGTCGCAGTAGGAAACTCTGGAATCACTTCCAAGGTTCCTTTCCTTTGATCTGATGACAAAGATATTGTTTATCTCGTCGAGTTGCACTGTTCTCCCACTCACCTTTTTGCAAGAACCATTCTCTTTAAAAGCATACCGTTCTCGTGGCAAAACTTTTTGCCTCGGTATTGTGGTGGAGGAATTCCCAATTACTTGGGATAACCTACAAAGTAGTATTTGTCTGATTTGGAATAGGTTTGTAAATATTTTACACAAGCCCCATATTCCAAATGTTAAGAAAAGACCAAGCATGGTTTGGGCGTACCATACCATGGCGTCATTTCAACAGACCTGATGGTGCTCTTTTCAGTGTAAAAGCCGCAGTCTCTAAAGCATTACCTTTAAAAGGGATAATGGCAAATTGATTTATGTCATCTTTGATCTTACCATGTCATAAATGGTTTGAATACATCTTCACGGACATTCCACTCGCAGTGGTGTTCCGAGAGGTGTAAGTTATGAAACTCCTTTCACAACTCATCAGACATTCGCTAAACTTGTAACTCAGATATTCCTTTCTGCAATCTAATTTGCAGAAACATAATCTTTCTTGTTACAATAATTTCTACTTCATGTTGAAAACCTTTCGAATGATTTCAAAAGATCCAGACTTACGTCTCATCAAGCAAATATCCATATATCTACTTGAGTCATTTCTGAAGATAGATAAATCCACTGCTAGCAACAATATTTATCAGACTACATACATCAAAATGTATGATCACCAATAAGTTTGTTGTTCGTTCCTTATGGCCTGTGAACGGTATTTCGGTCACTTCACTTTTCGGAGGGAAGTATTGAAAGAACATGTGCTGCCCCCATGTTTGGTTTTGGTAATTGATGACAATCCCTATGGACTAATGGTTGTCTTGAGGTATATTTGAAGGGTTTGTCCATAGGCATTGCTTGAATACCATTTGTTGGTTTCAAGGAGAATATGTGTTGACCAAGGTGCTATTCAAGGAGTTATCCAAAGATTGGTCATGTTGATCAAGACTAAGTCAAAGAGTGATTCAAGTTGATCAACACACAAAGCGTAGAAGATGTACCGAGAGGGATCAAGTGATCCCATGGTATGGTAAGCATTGTCCATTACGCTTTGGGTACTAACCCATTGTCTACGTGAGAGTTCTATGTGGGGTTAGGTATGTTTCCATGGGCTTGCGTCAAGAGGAAGATCTCATTCAACCCATGGAGGATGACATCAAGTGGTGATCGTCATCAAGTTTGCAGTGTGCAAGTTCAAGAGGTGCATCACGAAGAGATCAAGAGCTTGAAGCTTGCCGTCCATTGTGGTGACAATGGACTTGTGAAGATGTGCCGAAGAGTGGCTCACCCATAGTGGAGTATGGGGGAGCAATCAACTAGTCTTCATCGAGCCAGTGCAATCAAGAAAGGTGGTCCAACTTGAGGGAGTCAAGATCGTCATCATCTAGCTCAAGTGGACTATGCGCAAGGCAAAGGTTTGCCCTTGATAGGTTTTCTATTTTACCGGTCTCATGGTGGTAGTTGGGAGACCGGGTTATAGGATCGATAGTCGTACTATCAAGGGGGGCTCTCGGATGAGTAGCTTGATCGTATCTTTCGTAGAGAGCTCAAACCATTGCATCCTTGCATCATCTTTCTTGGTTCTTATTTGGTGTTTCTCTTTGTGAGTTTTAGAGCTTATGGTCATCCTCATGACAAGCTCGAGTTCATCGAAAACGGAGTTCATATGCATCTTCTATGATGTTTTCGATGTTGGAGATTTTGCCGGTTCTTCAGTGATAGAGGTTTCACATCTCTATATAATTGGCTTTTTTCTACTGCATCTTCTTATTATAACCAGTCGCTGTTGGATACTACTCGTCTTCATCTATCCAACGAGCTTGACTTTGCTGGATTCAGAGTTCATATGTAGAAGTTGTGGCAGTTCTGGTTTTCCTGCTTCCATCTGTTTGCTTGAGCCTTCTTGAAGCTCATAAGCGGTGGTACCGCTCATCTGCACGGTAGTACCGCTCCAACGGTACTACCGCAGTTTAGTGCTACTAGGACTTCCGCTTATTTTAAGGTTCTGTGACTGAGCGGTAGTAGAGCGGTAGTTATGCGCGGTAGTACCGCTCCAGCGGTACTACGGCCCTTAACCACCACTCCACTAATGCTGGTTCACTGGACCTTTTTGTACTAAGCGGAAGTACCACCCTGCGGAGCGGTAGTACCGCTCCGGCGGAACTACCGCTGTTGCACTACCGCAGGGAGTACTGCTTATTTCTGTCTTCTGGATTGCTCTGCCCTTCGGGCGGTAGTAGAGCGGCAGTAAGAAGCGGTAGTACCGCTCTTTGCGGCACTACCGCGCTGCCCTCCTCTACTTCCGCTATTTCTACCGGTTGCTCAACACCAAGCGGTAGTACCGCTGGTGGGAGCGGTAGTACCGCTCCGGCGGCACTACCGCCTCCCCGACGTGCTCGGTTGTTCGCTACTGCTAGAACTACCGTGCCAGCGGAAGTACCGCTCGCCCGAGCGGTACTACCGCTTGTGCACGGGCAGAAGGGATAACGGTTGGATTTGGGGAGGCCTATAAAAGGGGGTCTTCTTCCCCAATGGTTTTCAATCCCTTTAGCTCGTGTTTGCCCCCCATTGTTGACCTTCTTGAGCATGCCTATCTCTCAATCCCTCCAATGGTTCTTGCTAGTTCTTGAGGGAAAAGAGAGAGGAGATCTAGATCCACATCTCCACCAATCACTTTCTCCTCTATGTGAGGGGAACCCCTTGGATCTAGATCTTGGAGTTCTTGGTGTTCTCCTTCTTGTTCTTCCTCTCATATTCCTCCATAGTTTTCGTTGCTTTGGTGGGATTTGGGAGTGAGGGACTTGGGCACTCCATGTGCCCTTGCCATTGCATTTGGTGCATCGGTTTGAGTTCTCCACGGTGATACATGGAAGTGAAAGTTGAGAAGCTTGTTACTCTTGGGTGTTTGGGCACCCTAGAGCTTGTTCCTCTTGGGTGCCTTGGTGCCCTAGACGGTTGGTGTTATCGGAGCTCAATCATTGTGGTGTAAAGCTCCGGGCAAGCGTCGGGGTCTCCAATTAGGTTGTGGAGATCGCCCCGAGCAAATTGTACGGGTACCGGTGACCGCCCCCAAGGGTTGCCATTTGTATGGGTTCGGTGACCGCCCTCAAAGGTCCCTTAGTGGAATCACGGCATCTTGCATTGTGCGAGGGCGTGAGGAGATTACGGTGGCCCTAGTGGCTTCTTGGGGAGCATTGTGCCTCCACACCGCTCCAAACGGAGATTAGCATCCGCAAGGGTGTGAACTACATCTTCGTCTCCGCGTGCCTCGGTTATCTCTTACCCGAGCCCTTTACTTATGCACTTCACTTTGTGATAGCCATATTGTTTCTTGTTATATATCTTGCTATCACATAGTTGTATATCTTGCTTAGCATAAGTTGTTGGTGCACATAGGTGAGCCTAGTTGTTGTAGGTTTTGTGCTTGACAAATTAACCGCTAGGTTTATTCCGCATTTGTTCAAGCCTAAACCGTAATTATTTTACAGCGCCTATTCACCCCCCCCCCTCTAGGCGACATCCACGATCTTTCAAGTTGCAAGTGTCAGATGATTCAAAATCAAATGACTTCAAAATCCATCATAATGGAATTTTTCATGCGGGTTTCTCCAATGTGACCAAATGCAGTGCCACACATGTGTGGTATTCTTTTTAGTCTTGCGACATTTAGCGTCAGTGTTATGGATGTATCATATTACAATCAATATTCATAACATACATCCCATCCACGATGGAAGCATGGCCCTTATGTTATTCATGATTCCGAACAACAATTGTTCTTTCATGAACAACACTCTTGCAACAAACATTATGCAAATGGGCTAGAGTGTATAAAACTCTAAAATGATTTATGAAAGTAAATACAGAGGTAATGTATTATTATCAATATTCATAACATACATCTCATTCATAATGAAAGTATGGCCCTTAAGTTATTCATAACACCGAACATCAAAAGTTCTCTTATGAACAACCTCCTTGCAAGATACCTTATGTAATGGGCTAGAGTGTGTAAAACTCTAAAATGAATTATGAAAATAAATACATAGTTAATACACCGATGAAATGTATAGTAACATTTACTATGTTCCCAACGCGTATCTGAACCTCACTCCGGCAAGTCTTTTAGGCCGTAGTAGTTCTTGCATCGAATTGCAACGGAAAGCAATCGAGCGGGTATCTCTGTGATTTACTCACAATGCCCAAGAATTAGTGACTAACAATTTAATCATAATTCCCAAGAACTATTTCTTTTGACCAGCCTTCCATACATCGATAACTTGTATGACTTTCATACATGAGCTGGATATTCCAGTCTTTACTCTTTCTGCCTTTATACTTCTAATAGTTTAACTTTTAGTATTTCTCCTACTCTCAGAAGAAGCATCCAACTTAAGAGTGGCGTTAGCCCCGGACTTCCTAGGCGTGTAAGTAATACTAACACCCTTTGGACATTTCCTTTAAGTTGTTGTTTTATTCACCTTCATCATATGATAGGCGTTCTACTGGATCCCTCTGTTATTAGTCAAATGCATAGTAAACACTTTTACTAACAGTTTGCAAAACAAACATTGCTTTGGATATCTCATATCTATTAGCCTTTTGTTTGTGTCTGAAAATGATTTTCAGTTCCATGAATATCACATAGCTATCCCAAACTTTTGAAGTCCGGGTCTCATGGAAGCAAACATATTGCACTTGACCGTAACGGAATAACAAACACGGGCCAACAGCTGAATGTGGCACCCGTCATACCGTATGGATTGAACCGATCGGTTGATGCCCCAATTGCTACACTCTCCCACCCTCCCGCTTTAGCTTTATGTTTTTGAACAAACTTCTTCCATGCTTCAGCATCTGTCGGGTGTATCAGCATCTTAGGATGGTATCTCTTTCCTTCTGCAACCCATCTCATCTGTTGGGCAGATTCCTTGGTCATATAAAGTCGTTGGATCCTTGGTATGGATGGAAGATACCGAAGGATCTTTTGGGCAATCGTGAGCTGCCTCTTCTGACCATCACCATCGTTAACCTTGATGTACCTAGAGGATTTCCACTTGACACAGTAATTTGCATCCGCATGTTCTTTCCTAAGTAAAATGCAAGCCTTTGGAAAAACATGTATCTGTTCATATGGCATCTTAAGTTCACGGAGAATTTTGTTTGACTCGTACAGGTTCTTTGGCAAAATGTGACCTTCCGGCAGAAGGCTGCCAACAACGGCCATAAGTCTATCGAAGGCGAATCTACTCCAGCTATACTCGGACTTCACGGCCATTAGGCGTGCGATGGAATCTAGTTGAGTAACCTCTGTATGCTCGTGAACAGGTTTCTTTGCCCCAAACAATGTATCATAGAACTTCATAGTGTTTGGCTCCTCCTCCTGCTCCTCCTCCTGTCCCAAACAATGTACCATGAAAAGCTAGGGGGTAGATGCCACGGGGCCCGCCGAAGAGAGGAGCGCATGAAATCGCACGAGGAGGTGTAGGAACCCCCCCCCCTGAAAGTACATGTGCTGCCCCCATGTTTGGTTTTGGTAATTGATGACAATCTCTATGGACTAATGGTTGCCTTGAGTTATATTGAAGGGTTTGTCCATAGGCATTTCTTGAAGTCCATTTGTTGGTTTCAAGGAGATTATGTGATGACCAAGGTGATATTCAAGGATTTATCCAAAGATTGGTCATGTGAGAGTTGAGCTTATTGCAAGCATGTCTTGAAGAAGAAGATTGTGTGAACATTCATGTTTACCTTCAAGACATCATCTTTATGCTGAGAAGATTTGATTCAAGATTGATCAAGACTAAGTCAAAGAGTGATTCAAGTTGATCAACACACAAAGCATAGAAGATGTACCGAGAGGGATCAAGTGATCCCATGGTATGGTAAGCATTGTTCATTACGCTTTGTGTACTAACCCATTGTCTACGTGAGAGTACTATGTGGGGTTAGGTATGTTTCCATGGGCTTGCGTCAAGAGGAAGATCTCATTCAACCCATGGAGCATGACATCAAGTGGTGATCGTCATCAAGTTTGCGGTGTGCAAGT
Organism: Elymus sibiricus; assembly: GCA_039707655.1. Classification (NCBI taxonomy): domain Eukaryota; kingdom Viridiplantae; phylum Streptophyta; class Magnoliopsida; order Poales; family Poaceae; genus Elymus; species Elymus sibiricus. The sequence goes on from CM077674.1 coordinate 390,579,077, forward strand.
TCAAGTGGAGCATCACGAAGAGATCATGCTTGAAGCTTGCCGTCCATTGTGGTGACAATGGACTTGTGAAGATGTGCCGAAGAATGGCTCACCCATAGTGGAGTATGGGGGAGCAATCAACTTGTCTTCATCGAGCCAACGCAATCAAGAAAGGTGGTCCAACTTGAGGAAGTCAAGATCGTCATCATCTAGCTCAAGTGGACTATGTGCAAGGCAAAGGTTTGCCCTTGATAGGTTTTCTATTTTGCCGGTCTCATGGTGGTAGTTGGGAGACCGGGTTATAGGATCGATTGCCGTACTATCAAGGGGGGCTCTCGGATGAGTAGCTTGATCGTATCATTCGTAGAGAGCTCAAACCATTGCATCCTTGCATCGTCTTTCTTGGTTCTTGTTTGGTGTTTCTCTTTGTGAGTCTTTGAGATTTTGGTCACCTTCATGACAAGCTCAAGTTCATCGAGAACGGTTTTCGTTTGCTTCTTCTAGTATGTTCTCGTTGTTGGGGTTTATGCCGGATCTTCACTGATAGAGGTTTCACATCTCTATATCATAGGCATATCTCTACTATATCATAGGCATATCGCTGTTGGATAGTACTCGTCGTCCTCTATCCAACAAGCTTGAGTTTGCTCTTATCGGAGCTCATATGTAGAAGTTGTGGCAGTTCTGGTTTTCCTGCTTCCTTCTGTTTTTCTTAGGCCTTTTGTTGCACCCCAGCGGTAGAACCGCTTTGCTCAGTGGTAGTACCGCTTGCGCGGTACTTCCGCGGTTCCAGTGTCGTGGGCACTTCCGCTTATTTGTGCCTTCTGTTATGCCCTGTCCTTCGAGCGGAAGTAGAGCGGCAGTAACGGGCGGTAGTACCGCTTCGGGCGGCACTACCGCGCTGCCCTCCCCTACTACCAATGTTCTAGCTGTTTGCTCAACACTACGCGGTAGTACCGCTGGTGGGAGCGGTAGTACCGCTCTGGCGGCACTACCGCCTCCCTGACTTGTTCAGTTATACGCAGATAGCCAGAACTTCCGTGCCAGCGGAAGTACCGCTCACCCAAGCGGTACTACCGCTTGTGCACGGGCTGAAGGGCATAACGGTTGGATTTGGGGAGGCCTATAAAAGGGGGTCTTCTTCCCCAATGGTTTTTAATCCATTGAGCTCGTGTTCTTCCCCCATTGTTGACCTTCTTCGAGCTTACTATCTCTCAATCCCTCCAATGATTCTTACTAGTTCTTGAGGAAAAAGAGAGAGGAGATCTAGATCTACGTTTCCACCAATCACTTTCTCCTCTATGTGAGGGGAACCCCTTGGATCTAGATCTTGGAGTTCTTCGTGTTCTCTTCTTTGTTCTTCCTCTCATTTTCCTCCCTAGCATTAGTTGCTTTGGTGGGATTTGGGAGAGAGGGACTTGGGCACTCCGTGTGCCCTTGCCATTGCATTTGGTGCATCGGTTTGAGTTCTCCACGGTGATACATGGAAGTGAAAGTTGAGAAGCTTGTTACTCTTGGGTGTTTGGGCACCCTAGAGCTTGTTCCTCTTGGGTGCCTTGGTGCCCTAGACGGTTGGTGTTATCGGAGCTCAATCATTGTGGTGTAAAGCTCCGGGCAAGCGTCGGGGTCTCCAATTAGGTTGTGGAGATCGCCCCGAGCAAATTGTACGGGTACCGGTGACCGCCCCCAAGGGTTGCCATTTGTATGGGTTCGGTGACCGCCCTCAAAGGTCCCTTAGTGGAATCACGGCATCTTGCATTGTGCGAGGGCGTGAGGAGATTACGGTGGCCCTAGTGGCTTCTTGGGGAGCATTGTGCCTCCACACCGCTCCAAACGGAGATTAGCATCCGCAAGGGTGTGAACTACATCTTCGTCTCCGCGTGCCTCGGTTATCTCTTACCCGAGCCCTTTACTTATGCACTTCACTTTGTGATAGCCATATTGTTTCTTGTTATATATCTTGCTATCACATAGTTGTATATCTTGCTTAGCATAAGTTGTTGGTGCACATAGGTGAGCCTAGTTGTTGTAGGTTTTGTGCTTGACAAATTAACCGCTAGGTTTATTCCGCATTTGTTCAAGCCTAAACCGTAATTATTTTACAGCGCCTATTCACCCCCCCCTCTAGGCGACATCCACGATCTTTCAAGTTGCAAGTGTCAGATGATTCAAAATCAAATGACTTCAAAATCCATCATAATGGAATTTTTCATGCGGGTTTCTCCAATGTGACCAAATGCAGTGCCACACATGTGTGGTATTCTTTTTAGTCTTGCGACATTTAGCGTCAGTGTTATGGATGTATCATATTACAATCAATATTCATAACATACATCCCATCCACGATGGAAGCATGGCCCTTATGTTATTCATGATTCCGAACAACAATTGTTCTTTCATGAACAACACTCTTGCAACAAACATTATGCAAATGGGCTAGAGTGTATAAAACTCTAAAATGATTTATGAAAGTAAATACAGAGGTAATGTATTATTATCAATATTCATAACATACATCTCATTCATAATGAAAGTATGGCCCTTAAGTTATTCATAACACCGAACATCAAAAGTTCTCTTATGAACAACCTCCTTGCAAGATACCTTATGTAATGGGCTAGAGTGTGTAAAACTCTAAAATGAATTATGAAAATAAATACATAGTTAATACACCGATGAAATGTATAGTAACATTTACTATGTTCCCAACGCGTATCTGAACCTCACTCCGGCAAGTCTTTTAGGCCGTAGTAGTTCTTGCATCGAATTGCAACGGAAAGCAATCGAGCGGGTATCTCTGTGATTTACTCACAATGCCCAAGAATTAGTGACTAACAATTTAATCATAATTCTCAAGAACTATTTCTTTTGACCAGCCTTCCATACATCAATAACTTGTATGACTTTCATACATGAGCTGGATATTCCAGTCTTTACTCTTTCTGCCTTTATACTTCTAACAGTTTAACTTTTAGTATTTCTCCTACTCTCAGAAGAAGCATCCAACTTAAGAGTGGCGTTAGCCCCGGACTTCCTAGGCGTGTAAGTAATACTAACACCCTTTGGACATTTCCTTTAAGTTGTTGTTTTATTCACCTTCATCATATGATAGGCGTTCTACTGGATCCCTCTGTTATTAGTCAAATGCATAGTAAACACTTTTACTAACAGTTTGCAAAACAAACATTGCTTTGGATATCTCATATCTATTAGCCTTTTGTTTGTGTCTGAAAATGATTTTCAGTTCCATGAATATCACATAGCTATCCCAAACTTTTGAAGTCCGGGTCTCATGGAAGCAAACATATTGCACTTGACCGTAACGGAATTCTAGCTTTTGGATCGAAGGACGAGAGTCACATTATCCATAGCATTAGCGGGAGAATACCAAAAGCATGCGATAGGACAAAATCCTTCTCGGCACTTTTGAGGAAAATCCTCACATTACGTTACCAATCGTAAAGTTTTAACCAGATATTTAACAGCTTATTCAATTTTAACAGGGAAGGTGGAAACGCGAGCCATTCTTCTATAACTATTATGCAAATTTCACTTAGACAAAGTTCATAATTAATTGCACTAAGAATTAAAAGAATTAATTCTAAAGGGCGCTCCCACTCAAATCAATATCTCTCATAATTGATTGTGAATGATTCAAGATCCAAATTGCAATTCAACGTCATTGTTCGAGATGAACACTGATGGCGCGAACTTCAATTGGTAGGCAAACTTGCCGATCACATCTCTATGTGATTCTTGTTCATCTTTCGATGCGTGTGTTCCGAGCTCAGGACGATCCTGCCATGAACGTCAAGACAACCAAGTGATCTTGCTGCGAGGTCTGACCTCACCCGCCTTACACCCGTACAATCGTTCGTACCCATGTATATCATGGCGCACCCCGAAAGGAAAGATGCTGTGACGGTGCTACACTTGGGAGAACACTAAGTACTTGATATTTTAAGTGAGAGATCACCCTAATAAAAAGCGACTACCGCGCAATCAAGAAGGGTGAATCATAAGGGATAAACATCTCAGGCAATTCATAATAGCATGATATGGTATAGCCCTTTCTGACGGAGAAGTCTTTATTTCTTCGTCTTCGGCATTCGCGTCGGTGTTCACCTTCGCGAAGTTTGCCACCACCTTGTCGATGCACCAGATAATATTGCTATCTCTATAGCTAATAAAATAAGTGCATTACTTAAGGTTGACACGCAGGTCATTAAAGTGACAATCATATGGCTCCAGCCATCATGCCGAATCATGACACACGGGTCATGTTAATTTACATCATATAGTCATCTCATACATAATCAAATTAATATGAGCACTGCTATACCACATCATATGCACATGCAAACCATCCTGCAAAACCAAGTTAGACGCCTCTAATCGGTTTATGCAAGTTTCATTTTACGTGGCTTCTAAGGTTTCGAACAAACCGAAGCTACCTACGTATTATCATCAAGTATGATTATTCAAGTCGCTAGATTAACATCGCGGGGTGTATGAAACACGAGATAATTAAATCTTGAGCCCCATACTAAACTTCGTCATACGCATGACCCCCGTGCAGATCATATCTGCATTGCCCTTTCGTCTGCGAAATTTCATCTTTCTTTTTAACTATGGTGGAATTCAAAGAACTGTTAGCACTTCGTTGATCAATCAGGATCGCGGATTGCCAGAACTTTGAAAACCCACCATGCCGTTATCAAGATCAGAAATATGCAAATTCCAGGGAAGCAACAAGAACATCGGGTAACAGATTTCATCTGCTACCCGCACAAATAATTATCAGCAGTAGAACTCATCTACTACAAGTTATATTGTGCAACACCCATACATCTCATGTATTCTAGATCGCAACCTGCATCTACGCATAGCACGGCTCATGATGCCACTGTAGGGTAACGCGGCAGAAAACAAAAAATTTCCGACCTACGCACCAGCACAGGACCACTATGGAGACTGCATACAAGGTTTGATCTTTTTCGTTACCGACTCGTAGCGCAGCGGAAGTAGAGTCGATGACGAACGGCGGTGCAGATCCCCGCAGCTAGGATTTACAACCTCCCAACCGCGAGGATGTACTCCCACGTCAGCTCACCGGACGGATCTCCGGGCAGCCCTTCGGGAGGCATCGGGACAGTCCCTCGGATAGTCCCACCGGACGGATCCTCGGACAGCCCTTCGGGAGGACCCTCGAAACTCGGACGATCACTCGGACAGCCCTTCGGGAGGCACTCTCGAACTAAGACCGAAACTACGATCTCTCTACAGAGTTGCACACATACGGTGTCATCTATCCGGCAGGGCTTCGCCGTCCAGAACTAGTTCCCACCGGAACACAGACAGCTTTTCGGCTCTACGAAACTATTTCGCTGGGAGGGAGAGAGAAGCCAGACAAGTCTATGGCATGTGTATGAGAGCAAGGGATGAAGCATATGGCAGCCCCTCACCTCCTATTTATAGGAAAACCAAGGGGTAGTGTGCCTCCACAAACACCCAAAGTGCCCATGCTTTATGTCATACATAAGGGCAAAATGGGGAGGCAAGTGGAGCACCAAATGGTGGAAGGAAGCCTCATGGGGGGCCCCCCAATGCCACCAACGAAATTGGCAGCCCTCTTGGGTGGCTCCACCACCATCCTATCCACCAAGTCATCCCTTAGATCTTTTGAGCAAAGCCCAAAAAAAGTGGCTTCCCAAAAAGTAACCCAAAAAGCACTTTCACTATTCACAAAGACATTTTTCTGCGTCCGTTAAATCCCAAATTATTTCTGTGTGCCTAGAACAATTCTAGTACACACCAAAACAATTTTGAATGCATTCTGAAACAATTCCGGAACAATGTTTCTTCAGCGAAAAAGCTATCATAGCGGTTCCGGCTGCTCCGGAATATTTCTGGTTTTTCCTCCGGAAAAATCCCAGAAGTTTCCAGAACGATTCTGGCACCCTCCAAGAATTTCCAGACATGTGCCGGAACCAATTTGACTTAATGGAATACCCTGAAACAACTTTTCAGTTTTATCGGAACTATTCCGATATCCTCTCCGGAACGTTTCCGTTTCGTCCGAAACTTTTTCGGTGATTTTCTCTCAGACTCCCCGTCTAGTATTCAACAGATAGATGACCCTTAAGCGTGTGACCCTATAGGTTCGGTGAAGTATAGACATGACCGGAACTCTTTCCGATCAATGATCAACATCGGAGCCGTGGACACCCATATTGACCCCTATACCCACACGAATGAATATTCGAGTGAACCTCCAGTTGCCGTGTGCTATTCCTGTTGCTTCGCGATATGTTACAAATACCCAAGGTGAGATTTATTGCATCCCCGCGGATCAACAACTTGTCCACTATGCAAGTTACCTCGTTACCGGTTTTGTTCTCTTTACTCGTTTCCGTGTTCCGGCATCCCCGTGATCAAATCACAATGTGTTTGGCCAGACTATGATGGATACCGTAACACCGAGAGGGCCCAGAGATATCTCTCCATCGTCGGAGGAGCAAATCCCAATCTTGAGCTATCAAGTTACTTGACACACTTTTTCATGAACCCGTAAGCCGCCGTAATAGCCACCCATTTACGGATGACGTTTAACAAACCCCAAAGTTCATGAAGCAAGCATGAAGAAACTCGACACTCTCATGGTCTAAGGAATTATGCAAACATTAACTATCTCTGTGTTATTAACCATTAACTTATGACGAATGAATCTCATAGCATAACATCAATCGGGTCGATTCAACACAAGTGTTCTACTAACATTGTGCCCTCAAAGTTGCCGGCATAGTCATGCCCATGATCAGGAAAACGTGATCATCATGCAACACTTGAGCCAGTCTTAGAGGCTTGACTAGGAATACTTTTTACTGTTTATTATTCCACACGTGCACATGGGTTTTCCTTAGAGCCTTTATGGATATACGGGCTCGGGAACCATAGCAGTTATAGCATGGAACATAAACATAATTATGAACATGGAGATAAATAATAACATTTGTTATTGCCTCTAGGGCATATCTCCTACAGACTCCCACTTGCACTAGAGTCAATAATCTAGTCAATGCTAATGCACATTACACCTATGGCATACCGGTGTAAAAATGCTTCGCATGTGGTATAGCCTGATGTCCAACGGATCTGACAACTTCAGTTCCGTGTGTATCTTTGCATGTCCTCGCGTTTTCATGCTTTCACAAAATTCATATTTTGTGTGGACTTGGCTTCGTATATATGTGAATCACTGGTCAAACCTTGATTCCTCAGACTGAGCTATGGAGCAACTATCTTCAATAGTGTTCCATTGACCAAAGCCATCTTGGAATCATACTAAGTTCATGAACGAACTGTACGATTCAACATCTTCTATGTCGCTTCAAAAGCGGCAACATACTTAGCCTTTGTTATAGAAATCGCCACAGTAACTTGTTTGGAACAATTTCCAACCATCGTGCAACCATATTGTGTATTACACAAAACCCTTAACTTAAATCGAAAATCGCATGGAGAAATGATGAAGACTGTATCGATGTAACCTTTTACAACGAATTCTTCATGATCTCTGCTTGCGAGAAAACATATCATCAGTGCTACTATAGTACTCAATGACCCTTTTTCACTGTTGTCCATGATCAGTACTTTTGATCACTTTGGTATCTATACTCGCAACACCTTGGGAGTATCGGACATATCTGGTTGTTTTACATACCATGGAATACATGATCAATCCAAACACAAAGGTGTGTGGAAAATCCATCATGTATTTTGCTCATCAGTGTTTTGGGACACCGAGTCTTGCAAAACTCTTTCCATATGACTTCGGCAAGAATCACTCCTTGGCGTTTTAATGCTAAAATGTTTTAGCATCTTGTCAATATGTATTTTTGGCTTTAGCCTATTAGGCAATTCTATCTCGTAGATAAATATGCCTAATGTCAAGGCTATTTAGCCCAAGCACTTCATCGAAAAACTATTTTTAATGAAGTCCTAATTCGTGTCAAGAAATTTCCAATCAACAATGTGTTAAGCACACAAAGTTTTTAGAAATATTATTATGCTCCCACTTACTTTCTTGAAACCACAAGCATCTTCGTTATCCATTGATCAAATCAAACTCCTTTGACTATTTCATCAAAAACGAAGATTCCAACTCCATTTTGCTCTCTTCTGTCCATTGCTGGAACTCTGAAGTTTGCATACTTACTAGCATCCTCTGGATTGACAAAATACTTCGGACTGTACCACATACAAGTCCTAGGTTGCATTTCCATCAGATGGAAATCCTTTTGGCATCCATGTTTCATATCTCATATCTAATGCTGCAAGACGCTGAAGATGCTAGTCTTCGATAGGCTAGGCCTCTCTCTCTATTCTGGCATTTCTGCAGTTTAGTCCAAAGATATAGCCCCATTCCTTTGATGCCAATGCATAACTAGCATAGTTCTGATGTCAGTCTTGCGAGTACTTTGGATGAGTACTCACGGTTGCTTTGCTACTCTTTTCTCCCATACCCGATTGCTGCGACCAGATAATGGATCCTAGGTGTCAGCTGCTACCACCGACGACTACTACTACACTTCTGGAGGAGCCTACTACTACGTGGAGACCGCCGACGACCAGGAGTAGATTCGGAGGCTCCCAGGCAGGAGACCTGCGCCTTTTCGATCAGTGTCGTTGTTATGCTAGCCTTCTTAAGGCAAACTTGTTTAACTTTGTGTCTGTACTCAGATACTTTTATTCCGCTGATGCTTGTGTAACCCGAGCTTATGTATTCGAGTCCTCGAGGCCCCTGACTTGTAATATAAAGCTTGTATGACTTTTATTTTTGTGTAGAGTTGTGTTGTGATATCTTCAAGTGAGTCCCTAGGCTTGATCGTGTGCATTTGCGTGTATGGTTAGTGCACGATTAAGTCGGGGGCGTCACACAAAAATGCGACGCCGGTGGTCGTGCTTGCATATTCCCCGGTTGTGGGTGTAGTCGTCGCCGGCCACAAACGCCGATTGTAGCAAAATTCCTCGCTGGTCGTAGCAAAATCGTGCGATGGATGCAGCAAAACTTCGTCACCGTCGTCGCGGTTGTAGCTTCACCATGAAATCATTGTAGCAAAAATTCTCGCCGGTCGTAGCAAAATCCGGTGATGGATGTAGCAAAACTTCGTCACAGCCGTGATAGATGTAGCAAATACGTCGCCGGTAGTAGCAAAAATTCTTGCCGGTCGTAGCAAAATCCGGCGATGGATGTAGCAAAACTTCGTCACAGCCGTGATGGATGTAGCAAATACGTCGCCGGTAGTAGCAAAAATTGACGATGGTTGCAGCTCTGGCTCAGTTGGTTGCAGCTTTCAGGGGTGGAGGTCGCTCGTCGGAGTAGAGCTAGATGGATGGACGGAGCGGATTCCATGGCGGTGCTGCGGGGGCGCGCGGCCGGGCTGTAGCAGGATGTGATGCCGGTCGTAGCAAATTGCGACGCGGGTTGAAGCATGTAGCAAAACAGTGATGCCGGTTGTTTCCTCGAGCAGCGCCACCACGTCCTCGCGGGTTGCAGCTTTTTTTTGCTGCGTGTAGCTCCACGGCGACGCTCGCAGCGGACGCGCTCACGACGATGGTACGACTTCTTGGAGCATGGCCGTGCAGCAGCTACCAGGGGGAGCCGGGAGGAGCACGAGCAAAGCAGCGGCGGGTGGTAGCTAGCCATGGCTGCTCGGGAGAGAGGGGTGGTGAATGCGATGGAGACTGATCCAGCCAGCGATGAAGAAGATAAGGTAGAAGAGGGGAAAGCGGTGGGTGGTGGGCCAAGGGAAAACAGGTGGCACGTGGGGGAGGTTGCGAAGGGCGCTGCCGGCCGCACGATGGGAGAGGATCCAGTGGCTTGCGCGAGCCCGGCGCAACGGTTCGGCCGGCAGGCCGGTAGCAAACGTTTCCCTTTTCACAACAAGCTGTTAGAAGACTCAAAAGAACTGCCCTTAATCTTTGGAAAACTCTTGGCTTCTGCTGACGGATTGCACGCGAGCATCCGCCGTCTCGTCCGTGCGATGCCTGTCATTGCGTGCTGCTCGTTGTGCGCTACACTGGGTTTCTGCAGCAATGTCTCTGTTGCAAAAAGAGTTGTAATAGTGCATTTGTTGCAAAAAAAATGGTACGAGATCTCTATTGCAATTTGTTTTGCAACAAGACCTCTGTTGCAAAATATTGTAACAAGACCTGTGTTACAAAAAACTGTAACAAAGACCTCTATTGTAAAAAAAAATTGCAACTTGACCTATGTTGCAAAATTTTCTGCAACATGACCCGTGTTGCAGAAATTTCCTGCAACACAACCTGTGTTGCAATGCTAGCAGGTGACGTGGCCGCTCAATCCGTCGGATGTGTTGCAATGCTAGCAGGTGACGTGGCCGCTCAATCCGTCGGATTCGACGTCTTGCGAGGCGGCGAATCTTTTAAAAATATCCGCCGGCCGACGCGTAGCAGCGCCCTTAGTCTTTAGTGATGCAGAGAGCGAATCTCAAAAATAGTGATGCAGAGAGCCAGATTCTCAAAAAAATAAAATAAATAGTGATGCAGAGAGCCAGCATGGTTTCCGCCTTCCCGGAGGAGGATTACGCTTTCCCCTGGGGAACACTGGGTCCGGCGCTCGGCGCGGGCCAGCGGGACTGGTGGTGGCTGACGGGCGGGGCCCGCACCGCAGTCCTCCTCTCCAACTGATTTCGCTTCCCTCGCTGGCCGTCGGCGGTTGGCAGATCGGAGATGGAGAGGGGGCGGGTGCTGGTGGTGGGCGGGAGCGGCTACCTCGGCCAGCACCTCCTCGCCGCGCTCGCCGCCGGGGGCGGCGGCGTCGACGTCGCCTTCACCCACCGCCGCGGGGCCGCGCCGCGGCCGCTGCTCGACGCGCTCCCCGGCGTCCGCGCCTTCCGCGCCGACCTCCGCTCCGGCTACGGCCTCGAGGCCGTCTCCGCGTCCTTCGGCCAGGTACGCGCAGCTCCCCTCCCCATCCCGCGAGCGACCCATTCCGTCCTGGTTAGCGCCGCCGTGCGCACTGTCTGACCGTGAATGGCATTTCGCCGAACACCTTTTCCGCCAAGCTGCAGCCGGCCGGCACTGCGAGTGTTTGCTCACCTGGTTTCTCAACACGTTGGTCAGTGCGCCTGCAGTCCATGCCCAGACGGCGCCTCAGCAAATCCGTAGCTAGAGGCAGCGCTGGCATTCACCGCTGTTGATTCACACTTCTTCGCGCTTCAGCTGCCCACTAACATTCAGTCTGGCACCGTCAGCGTTATCTCAACCGCGGACGAGCGATGGCTCGAGTTCTCGGCACCTCTGGTACAGGGTTGCAAACAATACAAACAACATTGTACTGTACCATGGATGCCACAAGTCAGTCAGTTACCATGAATTCTGTCTTTGCTAAGCCTGTAGAAACGTCGCCTTTAGGTTCCTATAAATAGTTGACTATTTTGTAGCTGGGAGAAACGGTTTGACTGTGATGCGCGATTGTTATTTGTAGTAGTTCGCCTGAGTTTTCAGGGGAGTAAACCGCGCATTCAGAATGCCAAGAATATGGCTTCTTGCAGTGCCAGCTACGGTGCCACTGTGAATCTTCCACAGTGGATTTCTCTGCCAACAGTGATTCATTCTTACATGCCCGCACCGTTTGGTACTCAACCATCAGAGCGTAATATCCGGAGATCATTTCTGTGCTCGCATAATTTTTCATTGTTTCTTTCATTCTTGAATGCAGTGTATTTATTTTAAAGTGTTGAAACACTTTGGGCTATCCAGTCTGGCAGAATCCGCAACTGTCTCATCAAACCTTGCGTATTACTCATCTCTTGCTCTTTTCGTACTTGGGTTCGTAAAATCCCATTGCTGTCCTCTAACTGGGAGTGTGAATGCTTATCCTGTTCAGCCACATGTGATTGTGAACTGTGCTGCAATCTCGGTCCCTCGGGCGTGCGAAACGGACCCAGCTGCTGCCATGGCTACTAATGTGCCTTCTTCACTTGTCGATTGGTCACTGAGCTTCGGGAATGACAAGACTCTTTTGATTCATCTCTCCACAGATCAAGGTAGAGCACTCTTGTGAATTGATGCGAGGTGATACATTCGCACCATTATATTTGATACATTTATACCGTTATATTTGATGTCCGCCCTTTGCTCGAGTGTACAAGTGATTGTGCATCCACTTGTATTTATATTTGTTGGTGATTTGGGGTACTACTTGACCTACTTTAGGTTTTACTTTGTCGTCTTAGTGAGCTTAAGCCAAGGGCAAATGGGTAGCTTCACAAAGTTATACCTTCCTGACTTCCTGATTTGTAGTATATATTTAAGTTGTTTTGTACTAAGATACTATCAGTTTTGCCTACTCCAAATCTGATCTAGCGCTCCTGTGCAACAGTTTATGAGGGGGTGAAATCCTTCTACAAAGAGGAGGACGAGACATTGCCAGTGAACATGTATGGAAAATCAAAAGTTGCTGCAGAGAAGTTCATTGCTGAGAAATGCTCAAACTATGCAATCTTGAGAAGCAGCATCATTTACGGGCCACAAACAATCTCTCCTGTGGAGAAGTCTCTCCCTATTCAGGTAAAATAACCAATGGCCCCAAAGCAGGTTGAATTATTGGCATTGTTCCTAAGTTTATAATAAAAAAATTGTCTGACTGCACAACACTTGCAGAATGTAGTGTCTAATTAGAAACTGCATGCTCCTTGGTTGCAGTGGATGGACGCTGTCCTTTCACAAGGCCAACAAGTAGATTTTTTTAATGATGAGTACCGCTGCCCAGTTTATGTAAAAGATGTGGTGGATGTAATATTGTCTTTAACAAAAAGTTGGTTATCAGGTATGAAAAAGGTGAATTCAAACTTTCAAAGTGATTTTATGGAGTTCAGTCGTTAGGAATGCTCCTTTTATGTATGGTATAATGGTAAACTATATATTGTACTCCTTATTCAATAACTTTAATATTGTTCATTGCATGTTAATTTTTTGGGATTTGTTAGGCAGTTGCACTAACATTAAAGCATATTATGCAGATGGCAAAAAAACTCAGGTACTTCTGAATGTCGGTGGACCAGATAGGGTCTCAAGACTGCAGATGGCTGAGTCTGTTGCTGAAGTTCATGGATATAGCCATTCTACAATCAAATCTGTGCCTGCATCATCGGTATGAACCCTCCCTCTCTCCATCCACTCATGTGGACTGTTTTCAGAGATAGGTGCTCGTAATGCAATAGAGCAATTATGAATTTTACAGTTGGGGTTCATCTTGCAATTTATGCTAGCTTCTTTGCTCTCCCTTTATGTCTTATAGGTTTCCAATCTGACTGCCTGAAATGAGTTCATTTCAAGCATTGTGTAGTCATATGACCCTTTATCAGTGGCTTATGGTCCTATCCATCTATTTTTATCCAGGTTAACCGGGGTGTAGCTTCTCCGCCAGACATATCCATGGATATCACCAAGCTTACTCAGACGCTCGGTATCCAGCCAATTACATTTCTGGATGGAGTCAAAGCTACACTTGATGCAGAAGGCAGTGCATGATATTCATAAACGGTTTGTTCAAGTTCCCCCCAAGGTGGGTCGCTTGAACCAAAATGTCGAAGTGTGACGCGAAGAACCCGTATTAGTTTGCCGAAGTTGCAGCGTTGTGAAAGATGTAACTTTACTCTCACTGAACAACGTGCCCTTGGTTTTACTGTCCGTCTGTACCATTCTGAATAAAAATGGAATTCATGTGTGTTGTTCAGAAGTCTGTACTTCTGGTCTGCCACGTATACCGTTACCATATACTATCACCAATGAAGAATCTTTCCACTCCCATGAATGGTATTGCGTTTGATAATTATCAGTAGGATCTCACTGACCAGTTAGGTTGGCTGAAATTTTGTTTTCCTGGAGGATATCTTACTGACCCTGATCTGTGTAAGTGGTATTTTACTTTTATTTTACAGTCTCCGTGCCCTGTTACTGAAGGCTGTAGCATGAGTGTTATCCCTAATCCCTGTTGCCATTGACCACACTGCAGGGGAACACAGATGGCAGCGGTCCCACCACCAAGGTAACAATCATATGCTCCTAAACCCTTTCAAACTGCATAATTATATATTTATATTATGTCACTCATGCATATGAAGCGGAAAAAATCATACCGGTGAATGTCTAGATTCTTATGCTTTACAACTATGCTGATCATAATACCAGATCAGCCTGCCCCTGTGGCCATCTGTGTGAGGCAGCTCATGGGCGTTCATTCATTGTCAACACCGAGCAGCGAGCACCACTGGATGCCCTTTCCAGAGGTAAGCATGCATGCATGCGTGCATATTCGTACCAGGTCAGTGTATTGCCCTCCCAGCAGCACTTGTTGCTCCCCTGCATCCTCCTCTTGCTGCTCCTCGCCATGTTTCACCTGCCGAGCTCGAGCCATGGCTTGAGAACGCTGAGGGAGGAAGAGGCGGGCGGTGAGCTCATCACAGGCCATGGGCTGCCCCCAACCATCTCCCCTTCTCAAGAAGCAGGCTGCGACGACGACGTTGCCGACGACATCGGCGCCGGGAAGTTCACCGTCTCGAGGAGAGCGGTTCCTCAGGGGCCCAACCCTCTGCACAACTGACGAGGATCGTCGCCATCAGCTCCGGTGGACCTCTGCAGCAGGTTCATGGCGCTCACCATGGCCACCAGATACATATACTATACCTCTTTTTTTGTCCCCCATTGCTTTTTAGCTGGCTAGCCTAGAAAGATGATAATACGGTACAGACAGGCCGTACCACCATTAATGTATGTATGTTCATCAATACCTGTGGGCTGTTGCTCCCTCCCTCCCTTCCTTGCATGATTAGCTACAGCCCTCGTGTATATATGCAGTGATTGATGTGGCAAAGCCGTGATATAAGTAGTGATTGATGTGGCAAAGCCCGGGCGACGCTCCACGTCGGGCCACCGCCCCCTCACCCTCGGAGTCGGCGGTCATCGTGACGCAGGCGCAGCAGCTTCTCCCCCGCCCCTCTACCCTCTTGCCACAGAAAACAAGCACCAATCGTAGCGTCGAGGCCTGCTCGATTGTTGCTCGCGCTCATAGTCACATCACACGCCGTCGTCGGATTGTAGCATACACTCTCGGCGGTCGCAGCATCGGCATAGCCCCGCGTTGACACCGTCGCTCGCAGCAGCGGCAGCCCCGCTCCTCCATGGCAGCTCCCCCATTCGTCGTTGGTTGTACAAAAATGATTGGATGGCGAAAATATATACTCCCTCCGTTCCATAACGTAGGGACTATAGATTTTTTCAAAAGTCAAACATTACAAGCTTTGACCATATTCATAGAGAAAAATGGGCACATCTAGAATACCAAATACACATCATTGGATACATCATGAGTTATATTTTCAGAATGTACATGTTTTGTATTATAGATATAGATAGTTTTCTCTATACACTTGGTCAAAGTTGGCAAAGTTGGAATGGAGGGAGTATTAGCCAGATGACAACTAAAATTAGCATATACAGAAATTTTTAAAGTTAAAAGTAGAGGGACATGAAAAAATGTACTGACTAAATGAAGGTGATAGAAGAATCAGCTGCAACACACATTGAATCAACTTTTTGAAAATGCGTGAATTAGTACCGATGCAAATTAGCAAAAGCAAGAACACCGACCATGCGGCGTCCCTGCTTCGCCATCGCCATGCCACTCTTGCATTGCACTTAGTTTGCTAGGGTTTTTTAGGGATAATTTGCCGGGGTTGAGTTGGATGTGCCGCGGCTTTTCCCCACCATTGCAAGCAAACCAAACGCTACTTCCATCCTCAACAAGATAGCCAGTTCCTGCTTTTTCAGAAAGAAGAAAAAATATCGCTTTTTTTTTTTTGAGAAATAGAAAGATCGCTAGTTGGAAAGGGCGTTCCCTCACCCAGCCGGCCCACCACAATTTAACACATACGGATCCTGGTTGCTAAAGACAAGCCCAAGGCCCAGTCTGCTTAAGGAAAAAAAATGCATCGTCTTCTTCATAGAGACACAGAACAAGGAGCGCTAATAGCCTAATATAAACTGCTAAAAGAATATATTTTTTCTTGTGGTCAGTTAATATAAACTGCGGCATCCAGAGCATGTTCTTTGCATCTTCATGGGCAGCACAAGTAATCTGACAAATCGACGGCTTCAGGCAAACAATTTATGGCATTGGCAGTGCATGGTAGGACTCTCCATTGAGCTTCACTGTGTCTTGACCTGACAATATTTGAAACAAGGTACAGGTCTACACTGCATTTGAAACAGAGTGAAAGAAAAACTGAGTAAATGGAGGTGGGACAAGCATAGATGGAGACCAAAATGAACTGGCTGGTGACGACTGATAATTCCAAACCATATCATTCCATTCTAGCAGTCAGAAAACCTGACACAATTTTGCTCCTAGCAACAGCAGAAAGTGAGAGGAGATGAAGAAATTTCATTGTGAAGAGCAGCAGATCAGAAGTTACACCAAGGAACTGCTACTTCGCAGCTGGCCACAGCTAGAGCGCGGCTGCACCAAGCAAATCAATGCTTTATTACTACTATCTCACCAAAAGATGAGAACCACCCAATGGATGATCACTGTCACACCATCACACCACATCTATGAGTGGGATGCCCTGGGCAGAAAAGGGGTCTGCTTGCACTGGTGACCGCGGCCTCCGAGGTAGGAGCTTGAGCGTCGAGAACCCATCAGTCGTCCCCCAGCTTGACCTTGTAATGCTGAGCGAGCTTAGTGATGTCCCCGTTGTTCACGAGGTTCTCGAGCATGTCGTACTTGTTGCTGTTTGCTTCCAGGGTTTCCTGCTGCTGCGCCGCCAGCTCCTTCTCCTCTTCCAATTGACTCTGAAACACAGCTCAACGAAGTTACGGCTCGGATACAAAACAGGCGAGATTTAATTAAAGCAACTGCATCACATTTTAAAGAAGAACAGCAGCAGCATCAAAATTCTCAAAACATGTTTGACATTTCCTGTTCCCTGAGCAAGTGTTTTTCTCATTTTAGACAAGTAAAGTAAAGCAGAAAGATTTGCAGCTTTTCTTAGTAGTGGGCATACAGGTACTCAAGAACAGTAAAGAAGTAAAGAAACAACCTCTTCACCTTGATGAGTGCCATATTTTCTGCTTCTTGCCTCCTCGTAAGGCCCTTGAGCTTATTCATCCCATCATACCCTGGATCTCCTTGCTTTACCCAGCTGAACTCAATCTTCAAGCCAGGCTTCCTAGGGCGGTCCGAAAACATCTCGGGCTTTGCAAAGACAGCCCTCACAGGCCTGGGCATCCCGCCGATCATGAAAGGGAAGTTGTTCATCAGGTCCACAGCAGCCTGGGCCTGCGACTCGTTGTCCACCTCCACCAACGCAGCGGCGGGGATCTCGTACTGGATTGTGTAGTTCTCAATGAACGCGGTGTTGACAACGTTGGCGCACTGGGCGAGAGACGCCTTGATGACCTGGGCGGTGACCAGGGGGGAGAGGTGATCGATGTATATCGTCCTCTTGACCCTCGCCTCGAAATCAGCGTACTCCTTCTCAGCCTGTCTTCCGTCCTTGTGAGCCTGTTGTTCGTCCTTCGTATCCTGCTCATCCTTCATATCCTGTTCGTCGGATGTCGCCATAGGATAGGAGCTTCTGCGGGAAATAACAACACCTAGCAACAGTCACTCGTAACGGCTGAGATTTCCTCGGAATAATTAAGAATAAGCACTGTGAAAGACGCATCTACAGGTTTTACATTTATAAACAGAGCTGGCAAACATCAAAGGCATTTATAAACAGAGCTGGCAAACATCAAAGAATTTATAAACAGAGCTGGCAAACATCAAAAACCACATCGTAAGGGCATGATCTGAATAAGAACAAGCGTTGTGTGGCAAAAGCGTCTACAGGTTTTACACTTGTAAAATTATCAAACATAAAAGACAACTACCAGCAGTGGAGGGTTGTTCATCTATCTCCTGGGTGTAAGGGTAGGGATATGGCTCCCAGAATTCCAAGGCTTCGTCCAGAAACAGGGGCCGGCATGCGGGTTCAGTTTAGGATTTCCCTTTTGATGAAAGGGCAGTTGCCCAAATTTCCATTAATAGGAACCTACAATTGTACCACCACCTCAAACAGAGCAAGCAGCCACACCAGCTGCAACTACTCAAGCAGCATCGGGAGGGAAAGTTAAAAAGTCTACCAAAGCCCATGCAAAAGTTCATGAACATGCCTCAGCACATCACTCAGATCAAACAGGCAAAAATAAAATCCTGCCTGCGCAACCTAGCTAACAAGCCGTTCCCAGGTCATCACAGGATCTAGACGGCGTGCACCCAAAACAAGCCGTGAGGTTCAGCGGGATTTGTATTGGACTTAGCCGCAGGATGAAGATGGAGAAACCTCGTACCTCAAACCCAATGGGCGGACGGGCCGGAGACGGCGGGAGCGCGGTGTCCAGGCGAGGAAGAACTGGGCCGGCGGCGGCGACGCGCGTGAGATGCGGGGCCGGCGCGGGGAGAGGGATTGAGGGGCGTCGGGCGGGGCTGAGGCTGAGGCGTCGGCCGGCGGGGCGGCGGCGGCGGCGGCTGTAGGGAACAGGCACGAGAGATTGCGGCGGTTCTAGCCTTTTCCGGAAAAGGTCCGGACTTTTTAGGGCAACTCCAATACGGACACGCAATGTTACCGGCGGACATCAAAGTCCGGCTTTGTCCGTCAACCCATAAATGCATCCAAGGATGCATTTCATAATTTAAACATTCTTTTAATTAAAAATATATACATTAATTAAAATTAAAAACATAATAAAACCTATATTCAGTGGCCGTCGTTGTACTCGTCGGTGAGGTCGATGGCTGGAGCTGGTCATGGAAACGGCCACGGTACTTCCAACGGCTCCGGCTGCCACTGCTCCACTAGTGCATAACTTGGACACGTTCAATTGTATCCATCACAAAATGCTGGTACGTATACAAAGTCTTTCAGAGCATCTACAACCGGGCGCCTCAAACCCGCCTCATACGCCCGGACGGGCCGTCCGGTCATGAAATTTCGACCCAGCCGGGCGCCTCAAACGCCCGGGCTGACCAGCACCCCTCATATCCAGCCCAAATATGGGGCGGATATGGGGCGCCCGGGCACGCCCACCACGTCGGACTGACGGCGGGGTCCCACGCAGAAACGCCCGGAAACCTGGCGGTCCGACGGACGCCGCGTCCGTCGCCGCGGTGTGAACGCCGCGTGGCGCCGCTCCGGCTCGCCGCCCGAGACCAAATCCGCCTATTTAAGCCGGCCGGCGTCCAGCAACCCTAGCCCATCCACCTCCCCCCTCCTCCCGCTCCGGCGCTCTGCCCACGCTCCGGCGCTCCGCTATGGTCCGGAGGAAGATCACCTACTACGCAATGCTCACGCCGGAGCGCCGGTACGAGATCCAGCAGGAGATCCGGGCGAGACAAGCCGCGCGCGCCGCCCGCATCGCTGCCGAGCTGCCTCCGGACTCGCCGGAGCCGGAGGAGGAGGAGGAGCAGCCGGAGGTAGAGGAGCTGGCTCCGATGGAGATGGGGGAGGCGGAGGAGGCGCAGGAGCCGGAGCCGGAGCAAGAGCTGCCGAGCTTCAACATGGAGCAGGCGGAGGCGGAGTTCGCCGTCGCCCAATCGGAGGAGATGGCGGAGCAGCAGGCCATCCTGGAGTCCATCCAGGATGAGGCCTATGTGGAGGCCAACCGGGCGATCCTCCGGCAGGAGCAGGCGGTGTCCGACGCGCTCTTCGCCGAACTCGACGCGGAGATAGAGGAGGAGGAGGACGGAGCGGAGCACCCGGAGGCGCCGGAGGAGCCGGAGCTGCAGCTGCCGCCCATGTACCCGAAGCCGAGCAGGGAGATCATCGACATCTTCGACGAGGAGTAGCTAGGTGATCTACGTAGTACGTAAGTTTTTTCGTTTGCATGCTTTTGTATGGATTTAAGAATCTAGTATGAGGTGTCCGGATGCAGTTGTGCCAATTTGAGGCGTGCCCGGTCACTCCCCACGGACGCGCCCGGGCGCGTTCGCGGGCGTTTGAGGGGTCATATTTGCAAAGTCCGGCTGTAGATGCTCTTATATATATGCTTTGCTTAAACTCTTGCCTTCAAAAAGTGTTACAATTATTGGTTTATTCTTGTTGCAATAGAGAATGCCGCCTAGCGTTGTTCCTGAATTAATTCCCTATTCAGGTCTAATCACAATAGCTATTGGTCAAAACATGAAAATGGTTTCAAGTTACCGCCTTAACCGTAAAGATAAAAGGCATTCTCATTGATGGGTGGTGGGATGTCCCGGCAATCCGTCAATCTTTGCAAATTAGAGACAACTAGCGCCGAAGAGGCACGGCGCACGCCGTGCCCGTGGAATGTTGTGACTCGTGGTCGTGCTGATTTTCTTGGTCGGAAAGAAACAATAGACAAAAAGGCAATCTATATTCAGGCAAGCAGTGTTTCTTTTAGATAGAACACTTAGTTAACAGTAGTCACTGAAACATGGAATCTGTGCTTGTAAAAGTAAATTACATTTTTTGCAGTTCTAATTCTTTTGCATCACGTTGGAACTGGTGAATTAAACGGGCAAAAGTAAGTTAGCTTGTACGATTCATAAAGTCTAAGTGGCTGTCATGTTGGCATTATGGATCAAGCGGTAACAGTCTGACTGTTCAGAGGGAATATGGTGCTAGATCATTAATACAGAAGGCACAATGGAATGTATTGAGTTTTTATTATTACAACTAAGGAAACGATAGTAAAAGGCAGAATAGAGACAAAAGCTTCATAGAGTAGCGGATGGTGCGTTTGTTCACTCCATAGGGAAGCCTACGACGATGTAGTTGGTTACTTAGATGCTTTGGCCTTGGATGTGTCTTGGCTGTCGTGTGTAGTGCCAGTGCTTCCGATAGGAAATAGTTGCTTCATGGCATCGCTGAAGTATAAGAAAAAACAGCGTGAAGTTAATGAACATAAAGATTTCATTTTGTAATTGTTTGTAAGGTAATTGTGTTCACCTTTTTTGGGTTTTCTTTCCAGATGGCGTCTCATCGTTGTGGAACCTTTTTTTGCTCTCTGGGTTTTCGTCAGTAGATGAGACCTGAGGATATTCAGCAAAACGGAAATTCTGAAGTTCCACTTTTGATTGATTCTATCATGTATTAGAATGCGAGAGTTTGTACCTCATGTTCCTCTGATAAGGCTTTCTTGTTTCCTCTCTGGGCAAGCTGTGACGATGGCGGCGTTCCAAGTGTCTGATAATTTTCAATTAGAAAGTAAAATAAAAGCTGGATATTCTATTGAATGTTTCATACAGTAAGTTGTAAGAGTAAACTGTGGATGTTTATACCTCATGTTCCCTTGATAGAAGCTTCTGATGTTCTCCTGGAGTTGGCTCTATTGATGGTCCCGTTGTAGGGAAGGTGTGCTGCATGATTTCATTCGGTAGTGTAGAGGAAGAAGAAGAATTTGCAGTTAGGTCTAAATGTTTAGCATTGTGCAGCGGCAAAGGAGCTAATAGTCCTGCATCGGTCACGTGTTCAGTGAATTTCACTTGGAAACAGTAATGATTTTTGTTCATTGTGTCATCATCCAAGATCACTGTGACGATGAATTTCTTGCCCACAAGATCTAGTAATTCTTTTGGTGTGTCTTCATTCTGTACTCTTGTCTCTTCTAAGAGATAATCTGCTTCCTCTCCAGTATGGATGTTGCCCTGTTGTCCGAAGAAGATAAATTCAGCAAATGTGGGATTTTCTTCTTTGAATGAATTCACATCTATTCCATACAGACAAATCTTGTACCTGTTGTAATCGATGTTAATTTACAGAGTTGTGCAATCATTGATTTAGTGGTGAATAAATTATGCATGAATTGTTCAAAATACCTTGGAGCAGGCTTTGGTTCAGTGCAATTGCACCTGTTGTTTTTAAGCCCTCTCCAGCATTGCTTACATGCCATGTACCACCAATTATCATCTTTTGTGACTACTTCAGTTATCTTTATTTCTAGTCTGTAGTGCTGGCCCTGCAAGTTACATAAAGTCAATGCGTTTTAGAAAGAAGTTAAATATTGTTGTTCAGGGGAAAAAATTAGTATGCGTAATTTTAGAATACCGTGATTCTATCAGGGTGAATGGCTGATAATTCTGTGATTGTTACAGCCGTTGCCTGGCTACGATTCTGTGAGCCTGTGCGTATCTCAATTTGATGGGATCTTGTAGTAGATCTGAAATATTGTGAAATTTGTTATTAGACAAATATTGTGAAATTTGTTAGTAGACATGCAGGACTACTAAGAATTAGTTGTTTAAATGGATTGTTTTTATTATAGTTACTTTTCTAAAATAGCTTTCGCTTCAGGAATAGTTGGATTTATGTACCATCGAGTTGCTTGAGTTGATTTAAAGGCCAAGTTTCTTGTACAAAAAATATGCCAGGTAACTTTAATTTTCTCTTTAGACTGTACAGGATGGACATAAGCGGATGATAAGTACTTACCATTGAATTCATCTACTGACATGGCAACAAAGAGAATTATAATAGGTTCTTGAGTAGACCACCGTTGTAGCCTGTCTGCATCAAGGTCATCCACGTTCAATCCTTGCATTTAATCCCCTAGATTCAGAAATCAAATCAGCAGCAGCAAGTAGTAAGGACACTGAAGAAACCAGATAAAAAAAAAGAGGGAACTCACCGGGAAGCATCAGCATGGCGCGCAGAGCACCCACGCCCACGGCTGGAGCCTTCGAAACGACCGTGGCGGCCGCCACGGCTGGTGCCGATAGAGAGGCGAGCCATATGGACGGAAGAGACGAAGAGAAAGAAGAGAAAAGGGACGGACACCCAAAACACTACCTTATATATATATATACTCATAGGAACCCCCTAGAAACTCTTAGCGCACACTACCTCAGGAGTGTAGGCATATATACGTGGAACACAACCAAGGCAACACGTGCAAAATGATAGAGTTAAACGTGGCTGTAAAACTCATGCAAGGAGAGACCGTTACCGACACGTCACATATTGTATACAGCTGCCACGTAACTCCCCAAACCCAGCACCGTAATTGTGAACAGGACGATGGTAAAAAAAAGTCAAAAAAACAGGAAAAATCAAACCTCTCCCGCTTTAGTATAGTAACTTATGTTATGCTCGTGCTCTACGAAGGCACTGACAAGCTTCTCCGTTCATTGACGACTTTCAAGTTCAAGGTGCTTGATATTAATTTGTGATTGTTGGCATTTCCTTGTGTACTAGCGAATTATTAATGAGTTTAAAAACACACTCAAACCCCAAGCTTAACCTTATCTTGGAATGAACTGTTGAGTGTTTTATAGCACACGGTTATTTTAAAAACATTGGCTGCGATGATGGGATCCCACACGTAGTTATTGGATTAATCGTGTGCGATATGCCACGCGTCAGCATCTGTAGGTTTGCGTGTGAGAAGAGCTTTGACCGTCGTGGTACTCTGTGTTGGAGGTGTGCAACAGGACTGGCCATGACAGTTTTTGACCTCCGGCTGCCAGCCCACCGCTCAAACTATCTCTCTTTATTGGCATGCCGGGAAGCAGAGGAACCCTAATTTTTTTTAAAGGAGTAGTACAAGGAATAGACTGATGTATGGCTTACACATGCCGAGTTTTGGCTTTGATATGTTTTTAGAGCATCTCTAGCAGATCCGGTATATCCCTGTCCCGCAAAAATCGTTTATGAGCCGCCTGTGAAAAAATTTACGGTACCACGAGGCCTCCAAACTTGGTGGAATAGGTGCGGCTGGGCGCGGCGGAGCTACTGCATGGCGCAGGGCGGCCGGGGGCAGCAAGAGACGGCGGGGAGATGCGGCGGCGAGTGAGACGGGAACGGAAGTGGACGGAAATTTCCTTCGCGCCAAGGACAGGGGAACCGGCAAAAAAGTTCGAATACCGTAGATATATGATGGAAATGACCGGAACTATGCAGGATCCCGAAAAAAATTTACAGGATGAGTGGATGACCGATTTCGTGGAATCTTTTAAAAACGAAAAAAACGCTCTCGTCCGCTAAATCGCTATTCCATATGGCCTTTTGGATCTGCTAGAGCTAAATTTTTTTGCTCCACTCTCTTTCCCTCTCTTCGAATTCAAGCGAGCGAACGGAGAGAGCGCCGCCTCCTTCCCGTCCCCAGCGAACGACCGGAGCTCTTCCCGAGCGCGACAGCTAGGGTTCCAGGCCGCTGCCGCTACAGCCGGCCCTCCGCCGCGGCGCGCCCAGCCGGCCGAACCCTCCGCGGCCCCGCCGCCGCTACGGCAGCGCCTCCCTCCCTGTCCCTGGAGCAGCCGCCCCCGCCCAGCAACGCCGCCGCCCGGAGCTACGCCGGCGACCAGTCCATAGGCAGGTAGCCACCACCACTCGTTCGTCCTCCCTCCCTCCTCCCTCTTACATCCTCTGTCCGCTCAAAAAATTTCCCCTGATTTCTGCATTGGATGAGCACCTGCGGTAGATCTGATATTGTGAGAACATGATGATGATTATCTCTTGATGAGTACTCGCCGCATGAGTTTTCCCGTGCGTGCTCAAGTCCACTACATGTGAAGGGATTTTTGCTTGGTAGGTGTTTGTGGTAATGCTTGCAGGGGCAGATGCCTACGAATTGTAGTTTGAATCTTCTTCAGATGCGCAAATGTTTTTGTTTCAACATGTTAGCGGTAGTGAAACATGCATGCAATGGCTGACGATATATGGAAAAAACAAAAAGAGGTTAAGTTGTTTCACCTGCACCGCCTTGACCTGAAACCAACGCTTAGTAGCAGTAAACATGCAATTTGAGAGAGCAGGAGCTTTGCCTTGGTTATACTGGCCGAAATTGATTGGTTAACACTTAGCACATCAGTACTAACTATTGGTATTGTTGGCATGACGGATGGCCCCAAATCTTGTTTGTGTTTGGGAATATAGTGGTACTGTTGCGCTGTGTTGTTGAATTTAACAGTCAGACCTAAAATATCAATACCGTTTAAAGTGATTGCTTCTCCTTTTGCATGTTTGCTGGTTGATCTTCAGGTTCCACCTTTCGTGTTATGCCATGATAGATGTACAGCTAGCTAATGATTTGGTTTGCTGCTCCATATTAATTTTACACTTGCTAAAAGTCTAATTCTATCCGTTTGGAACTTGGGAGTTGGAACAGGGCATCAGCATTGTCAATTGGAGAGGCTTGGAGCTGCTTCGGCATCCACAGCAGAGCAAACAAGAAGGCATCAGTTCTAGAAGCTTGCATAACCCTTGCCCGCGCGGATGGAGAACCGAAAGAATACCGGCCTCAGGGTACTGCCGCCTAACCCCTTCCCCACTTCTGTACCCTGCCCGTCTCTCCACTCTTTTTGTCTCATTTTTCCTCCCCTTTTGCGCTACCGCGTCGTTGCACACAGAAGAGGAAGCTTCCGAACAATGGGACGGTGCAGGAGCAGGAGCCTGCTATCAAGGAGATGTGCCAAGGTAAAGCTGAGCGAATTCCGTCCTTCTCGGCCGGTGATGGGTGTTTTTCTTGAAACGTTTTGTGATTTGGATGATGCAGCCCTGAAGGAGATGGAAAGTGAGCTCCAGAACCTCCGGGACGACAACAACCAGCTCCGCGACGAGCTGTAAGATTGAATGCTTGTGTCATGCTTGCTGATTTGGGCTCGCTTTTATTTTTTGGGGAATGACGGCTGAGACACTGATTCCTCTTCTTTTTCTTCTTGTTGTTTGATTCTTTTATGCCAGCCTTGGCAAAGACCGTCAGCTTGCGGAGACACGGACACTTCTAGTTGACAGGGAGCACAAGCTTTCGAACACCCAGACACTTCTAGTTGACAGGGAGCAGCAGCTTGCGGCCCGGACACTTCTTGTTGACAGTGAGTTTCCTTGTCTAAATTTTGAGTTCTTCTCCCTTTACCATTTGGTCCAAGTGATGCTTGGAATTTTAGAGAATGGTGATCGGTGGTGTGTGTCAGCATAAAACATGCATTTATGGGGGATTAATACATGTCTTATTGAAATAGAGTGCATTAATGTGTCCGATGGAGAGTACTTTACTGATTAACAGATGTCTATACCTCAAATCAACTTATCTTTGTTATGATCTGAATTTCAGGCAACTCACATATCTAAGTATTTGAATGTTGTAAGCAACTACTTCTCCAGGCTGTGACATTTCTATAGATCAGGCTTAATTATTTGAGTAGTTTTTTCTTAATCTTAGTTTGCTGATTGCCACAATTCTTTGATGTTTAGTTTGCAAAGTAAACACCAAAAGCGCTGATCGCCTGAGTTGATTCCCCTTTATATGATATACTTATGCTCAAAGAGAGTTTGAAAATTAGCAACAAACAAGGCATATCACATGATATATTAGTCAACAAACTGAACAGTTGTGGTACTCCTCACTATTGTAGTAATCTATTCTAATTGGGCTATTGTTATATCAAATTGCAGCACGCATATAATCGATTATATGAGTGTGTCAACATGTAGTCGCACCCTATTGCAGAACTACACTTTGTGCAGCAAAAAAAGAAGTCAAAATATCATAGATGAGCAACATGCTAGAAAATGTGCACTTGCAGAAAGGCATGCAAAAACATGACCATTTGCGAACTGTTCTCTTGAGTAAGACAAAAACGTTTGTGCGCATATATAGTTGCTGCATTGGTCCTTCATCTCTCTCTTTTTTTTTTTTTTTTTGTACAATACACAACTTTTCATAATTTTGAACAACTTTTAGAAAGTGCACATGTTATAGCATATTACAACCATGATTTTTTCCCACATTTATTGGAAAATTTAGGGTTCTTGTTCTAGAAGTGAGGTGTGGGTGCATCGAGTTGTGGAAAATTCACATTCGATGTTTGTAACTGCCAACTGTACTGGGTTGTGATACTGGCCGTGTTTAGCTTGAATCAGTTACTCAATTTTGCAATTATGTCTCTGAAAATGTAGGCTTTGATGAAATGATGAAATGCAAGTGAACAGTTGGCAACAAAACCTACATGCATCATGTTATTTCTACTTCTATAATGTGATGTTTGGAGAGCTGATGGTGTTGCATTTATCTGCATGTCTCTACCATGGTCCAAAATATGCTTCACATCTTGTTAATGATCATTAACTGCTTACCCAACATTTTTACATTTTCCAGTGCTTTATTACTAGTATCCTGCAAACATACAACAGCCTTAATGGGGCAATGTAATTCATGGTTGTTTTATACCTGGTTAATAATCAGTTTCAGGTATGCCAGAGTGTAATAACATCCAACTTGTTTCTCGAAAAAAATACACACACGCCTTATGAGGCACAGCAGTCCTTCGTAAATTCACCTATACCTTGTAGATTGGCAACAAATCTATTTCTATCTTTCATTCTTTTTGGTGATAACCAAGTTGGTTTAGCTGCAATTTTATTTACTCTGTTCTGCTTTCCTTATGCAGCAAAGGAGTTTGAAACTGAAATTTTGAGGCTTAAGCGTCTCTTGGCTGAGAAGAATGACACAAATAGTTATGCAGCTCTAGTGTCTCCTGAGACAATAACTGAAGTCATACAGAAGCAAACTCCAGTTTCAGCTGCAAGGACACCAGCGTCGAACAGAATGAACACAGTACCGTCCAGTGTGAAGGCCATTGTCCACCATGGTAGCTTTCAGGATGACGCTAGAGAGGCAAGTTGTTGAAACTACTTTGCTGGTAGTGTAGAAATATGCAAGGGCAAATGATTATCTTGAGCTTTATATTGTTTGCTAAGCATTTTTTCTTGGCTTGCATTGATCTGTAGCAGGACTGCTGTAGAAGAGGTGTTTGCAGCTCAGGTTAGTGATAATGTACAAGTGGATTGCAGTTTGTATTTCTTCTCATGCCTGTAAATTGGTTTGACTTGTAAGTCTGTTGCTTTCAGGGAGTGGGACAGATGAAAGTTCTCGTTCTTGTGTGTATCATATGCTGGTTGAATCTTTAGTTGGCATGAAGTTTTCACTGAAGGATGAAAAAGAAGGATTCTCACTTTCAATCTATCATGAAGCTACTGGTACATGCAAACACCAGTTCTCACGTTGTTTATTTTGCTACAGCACATTAGTAGAATATGACACTGGGGTTATTTATGGTTTGCACTTTACATTTTGGCCTTGATATTTTACTTGCATTCATGCATGTGATTTTATATGTAACTGGGCAAGCTGGATATCTGGAGAGCAGTTATGATTAGAGTGCTAAATACACATTCATTGTCAGCTTGCATTCTAGCAAGAATTGTGCACTTCTTTTTTATTGTAATTATGGCTGTGAAATTTTGATGATCATGGAGTAAAGCCATATAATGTTCTTATACTTGTTCATGCGTGGAGGCTATGTTCCTGTCAATTAGTGATAGATAGTAGTATGTTGAAGTGGCATGTTACCTCTTATCTTTCTACCACCGACACGTGGCAATTATGTTTTCACATTTTTATATTCTGGCGATAAACATGTGCCTTTGTTTGTCAACAGAGAAGTAAGTACCTAGCATATGATGATTTTGCATCAGTTGATGTTTCATTCTGCACCACCAATAGAATTCTGAGCATAAAATAATAAAATACTAGTAGCATATTGTTATGTATGTATAAAGGTGGTAATGCAATCTTAACTGAGATGTTCAAGTTATTTATTGCAGGTTATGATTTCAGCCTTACATGGTTGGAGCAAGCTGATGGCGGTGAATGGGCCTACAAATACTCCTCACTGGGCACCCTGGAGGAGATGGCTTTGAAGTGGATGAAAGTGCAGGACATACGGTTCAGCATGGATATGTTCCCTATGTTCTTCGAGCGGATATCGAGCCTCATCAGGCGAGGCCGATGAATGATCGTCGTGACTTGATATTGTAGAGCTCTAGATAGACGTGACATGACTGAAACTGATCGTCTGTTGGCAGAACGAACGGTCCTTAATATCTTGGGAGGGCTGAAGATGGTTTGCGTCTGTTCCTTTAGGTACTGAATCTTGGGACTTTTACGGGACAGTTAATGAGCAAGGCAAGACTGTGGCTGATATCTGGGATGGCCAACGGATTAGGCGCACCGTTAGGAGGAACCGTAATGATGGGTTGATGCAACGGTGGCATGCATGCGTTGGAAAGTATTGCTTGGATCATTGTGTTTACTGGTGATGAGGACCACATTGTTTGGCAATATGTGGATAGTGGTTGTTTTCTTTTCTACTTCTCTTTATAAGATTATTATTATCAATTTTAGGGGGGTCACCTTGGTTCATTTGCCGGTTGTTTGGAAGATTAAGGCCCCTCCTAAGATCCATATATTTTCATGTCTTTTTGCTCAGAATAAAATCATGGCAAGGGATGACCTTCGCGAGAGAAATATGAAAGAAAAAGAAAGCTTTTGTAGAGTGTGTTTTGCAGGGATCTGGATAACCTTATGTTTTGGGTGTGTGGTTTCTGAACCTTGTATGAACTTTGTGGTTTCCTTGTTATGCAATGGAACCTGGGAGAGACTCCATGAAAAAAAAAATTGTTACTTGTTGCATCTGACGCCACCTAAAATCATCTCAGGAACCCTCAGCTCTCCTGTAGATCAGTGGACGATAGATCCCACCCTTTTCTTCTTCATCTTTCTCCTCTTTATGCTGTGTTGTAGAGCTTCTCTGTCATCTTCCGAGACTCTGCTCCGTGCTATATAGAAGATTCGGTAATTTAGAATAATAATTCGAATGGCAAGACCATTTTCAACCAACCTTTGATGCTTTGGTGGAGTCAGTGTTTAGCAATAAAGAAGCTGTGACGAGCTTTGCGGGCGGCCGCCCAAGATTGCAGTTTTCTTGATGTTGTTTTCCGTTGTAAGCAGTCTAGTATAATGAGTGTCAGTTGGATATACATACTACCCATTAGGAGACGTAATCCAAATTTTTAGCTTCCCTAACATATTCATATGTTGTAGCACCACATAAACATAAGGACCTCTGCAGTTCATTTTTACTTATGTATTCATCTCTCCTATTTCCAGAAGGCATCTGGCACTGGCAGTGCCTTAGTTCAATCCAACAATAGCCCCTAGTCAAAATTTTGTTCCATCTTCAGCTGCCTTTGAGTAAAACAAACAATCAGGTTCTACCACCTCCTTTCAGCCAACCATCTCCCTTTAGATCGATCCACTGCAAGCTTCTCCAACTAGAGAAGAAGGCCAAGTTGCAGAGTCTGAGATAGATCCTGACACAAGGAGAATGCTTCTCATACATATTACAGCATGGCCAGACGCAAGAGATCTTCCAGCAGTACCTACCTCATGGAAATTGGTTCCTTATGCAGGACGGCATCAACTCAAATAATCTCAACATGGGTTCAGATGGGTGGGTTCTCTTTAGAATCTGAATGATAGCAAGTAACCATCTTACTTCCATGGTGGGGATAACAATCCTATGTCCCCTGGCCCAACCAACATCCATCTTTCTACATTCTTTTTGTTATTTTACAAACATTTGGAAATATTTTCAGCATAAAACACTATTACCACAGTATAGACAAAAAAAAGACAGGCACTGTAAGCTATAATGCCAGCCGATATTTCCAGTGAATGTGTCAATTGCATAAGTAAGAAAGATAACAACGACAGACATAACCAGCAAAGCTGCAACTTGGAGAATTTACTTAGGCATATGCATTCATCGCAACAAGTGTAGCTCATATACCACATATTGCTACTGTAGCTAATGCAATAGTTGTTGTTCCAACCATCAAAATCAGCAAGAAAAGAAAATGACCCGAACTAACTGCATCTGGCCATGCGTAGCAATAAGAAAGAACAATGCATCATAACCTTGACTGTGAATGCACTGAGGTCTGTAGCTAATGCAATATATATAGGACAACATGACTTAAGAAACCAAGACTTGACTCTACTAGTAGTCACATTACCAAGTGTCACTTTAGCTTGCACACTGATACAATAAAACATTCCAGAACTAAGTAAACAACAGGAAGGCACACACAGCAGCTGTAAACTGTAATGCACTGTTTAACATAATTGCATATATATATATATATATATATAGCAAGATTCAACTGCATTCCACGACCCAAAGGGCAATCACAGGTTAAATGCAAACGGCACCACATCTTATGGAGAATAGCACAGCTAAAGATGAAAAAGTCTTGTGTTTGAGCTGCCTCCCCAAATTCCGTACCTCAAGCTAACTTTTGCATCTAGTGATAAGAGTACTGCAGCGGAATAACATAAAAGACAAGAATATAATAGCCTCACAAGGAAGCAGGGACAGACTCTTACAACACCGTATCAAAACATCCTCCTCTTCTTGTTTCCTGACTCGCCCTTCTGGTTGTTAAATCCTCTCAAGTCGTTTGTCGTCTCAGCAGTGTTTTGCTTCTTCATCCCTTTGCGACCGCCATGCCCAAACTTGGAATCCTTTGACCTATGGTTTTTTCCTTGTTTACCTCGCTTACCAAGACCACCAGACCTATCACCAGGAGAAACGCCAGGCCTCTGTTTCTTGTGTTGCTTGAGACCTTCTTCAACCTCAAAGCTGAGGTTTGGCCCGTCCTCCTTTCCCTTGGAAAATCCCCCCTGCTGCCTCTGCTTCCTCCACTTCTTGACTGACTCAATGCTCTCCTTCTTCTCCTTGGCCCTCTCCTTGAGCTTCTCTGCCTGCACCTCCTTGGATCTCTTCTTCGACTCTCGCGCCTTCTTCCTCTCCTCAGCCTCCTCAATCTTCTTCTTCTCAAACAAGAGCTTCCCTTTGATCTTGTGCATGTGAGAGTCAGTCTTGACCATCTCGGCGTAGTAATCTGTCGGCCTGAGGAACCGGACCTTCCTAGACTGCAACTTCTCAAAGGCCTGCCTCGTGCCATCCAAAGCCTGGGTGTAGAAAGCGAGCTCACGGGTAAGATCGTCGTTCACATCGACCTTCTCCCCCTGGTCATGATCGACGGTGAGCTTGTGCATCCAGTCCACATTCTCTGGCCAGGCCATGTCCTCGAGCTTCTCAAGGAGCCCCTCCTTGTTGTACACGGCCTTCTTTGAAGGTTCAGCCTGCAATTCTTCCTCTGAATCGTCATCCTCTGACTCCACATAGTCCTCGTCGGTATCGTCATCATCCAGCATGGATTCGTCGTGGACCAAGGGGTCCTCTTCTTTTTCAAGTTCCACCATTTTCGCTGTGCCAAAGAAAACATGGTATTAGGCTGTGTTTGATAGCAAAGTATCCCAAAAACCTAAGTATAAAAAAACTAGAGTAATTCAGCCTGCAGGTATGAAATACCATGGTTTTGACATAACAGAGTATTTTGTAGTATTGATAATAGACAACCAGTTTGGCTATGCCGTTTTCAGCGACTCAAAATTAGCTGGCTAAAACCATTAGCAGCTGCAAACAGACATGTTTTTCGAGTTAGCTAGCCATTTATGCAACTATTCGGCCATGCACCAAGAACGGCCATGCACACGACGTAGAAGTAATGTAAAAAATAGCGTGCTATCTAAAATAGTGTGGCCCTTCTCCAAATGCTATACAAGAATATGTACTGGACAGCAGAAATTTGAGCAAAAATATGTAGACAGCAGCAATTTGAGCAAAAATATGTACTGGACAGCAGCAATTTGTATTTTGAAGAAATATTGACATATAACACAATTATCAGCAGCAATATCATAAGGTAGCAATCATGTAGCAAGTTCATTTGCCACATCCAAAAGCAATCAGCCAATACATGTCTTGTTCGCATACAAATATCCAATGCAAAGTGCACTATTGCAGCAATTGTGACAAAAACGTAACCATCCTTTTTCTTTTGTTCATCTTCTTGACCATCTACAATTGATGCATGCTATAAAAAATACTACACATCACCATATATATATTGCAAAGATGCACTGGACAGCAGCAATTTGAACAAAAATATGTAGTGGACAGCAGCAATTTGAGCAAAAAGGTGTACTAGACAGCAGCATATACAAGGAGAGAGAGAGGAAGAGGGGTTGGTACCTTGAGGAGAGGAGAGGAGGGTTTGCTTGGCTCTGCCGCCGCGCCGGAGTAGCACCTAAACCCTGCCTGCCTTCTTCCCCTTGTATCCTGCTGCAGATGGAGAGAGGATGAGATGAATAAGCCGTCCACACAGATCAAAGCAAGAGAGGGCTGGTGGCGCACACGCCGGCAGCGCAGGAGAGGCAGCAAGAAAGGAAACCGGCGGCACAGGAGATGGATCGAGGGAGAGGGCCGGTTGTGCAGGAGATGGAGCGAGGGAGAGGACCCGCGGCGCGCACGTGCTGAAGCTAGGGAGAGGGGCGGCGGCGCAGCAGAGAGGGAGGGAGGAGGAGGGCCGGCGGCGCACCTGAGTGGAAGGGAGGAAGGAGGAGCTCGAGCGGCGCACGCACACGAGAGGAGCAGCGATAGCTAGAACTGGGCTGCTGGGGGTCTAAGTGCGTGGTCTGAGAGAGTTTTGGGCCGATGCCCCGATGGGCTGCTGAGCCCGCTGCGTGTCTCACACATTTGATCCACTCGACGCTAAAACGTTTTTTTCGTTTAGCGTTTAAATAGCGAGCTATAGCGTGTTTAGCGTCCTAGCGAGCAAATTTGTCGAAACGTAACGTGGCCCTCCCAAATATGCTATAGCGCGCTAACTTTTTTCGTCGCGTACAAGGCACGTTTTCTAGCTGACTATCCAGACGGGAACAACTGTTTCAAAATGATTTTTGGTTGGCTGCAATTTGTGTTAAAGTGTATATCTTTGTATAGTTGTTTCGTATTGGAATATCTTCACCTGCCGAATATTGTGTGATTCGGTTAAAATTTCCCTTGGCCTCCAAGGCTTGTAATCCTATATATATATAATAATATCAACATGATGGCCGCCCCTGTGTGGCGTTTTGGCCTAAACGTACTAGTTTACTATTTGGAGCAATAAGCGGAAGTGAGCTAACTAAATCACCAAGCGGAAGATCCTAATAAACCGGTCGTGGACATGAGGCATGTTGAGAAGAAGGTATGGGCGAGGGCCTCCCTTTTCTCAGCGTTCTCAGTTTTTTAAAAAGAGGTATGAGGTTCTTTTTTTTTTATACAGACATAGACTGTAGTATTAAAATCACAGTTTTAGAGGCAACCAAATAATCCTTTGTAAACTAGTAAGCGTGCACGTGCAACGCACGTCTCGACTAATATTACGACCATTATGTAAAAATTTATTTGTGCATGTAAAAGGATATCTGATAGTAATAGTAAAGAAATATTTCAAATAAATTGTTGTGTTCGTAAGGTTCATTTTCACCCAAAAAGTTATTGCATTCTTATTTCAAACCATCACTATTTATCCATTCTTGTAATATGATTATTTCTCACAAGTCCTACTTTCCATAATCTTCTTTATGTTTCGACGCCATCGTTTCAACCAACTCCGTTGAGTGCCACAGATTCATGGAGTAGGGGAACAACCGCTCTGAAGAAATGTCATTGTTTTAATCCTAGTTAACATGAATATATTTAAACAGAATCAACAACAAAAAATGTACGTGTACAAAATATGTATGGCCCCATTGCGGACAATTATCTAGTAATATAAAATATCAATTGAGAGGTCTACTAATGTACCCAAAAAAATCCATGTAACTTGCACTCAAAATATAGGTGAACATATTTATCATGTTGAGCACTTGTGTTGGTATCATTTTCTAGCTAGGAAAAAAAAATCAGAATTTACCAATCGAGCAGTGTCCACGTCGTTCTAGTTAGATATAATTCAAACTTGCCAATCAATTTGTTATTTTCAAGCAAATCATGTACGCTCAATGCACACCTGAAGCAATGAACAAAGAGTTACAATCAAATCATGTCGGACAGAATGCACGCACACTAATACAATTCACGCAAGAATCAACACCAAGACAAACTCTTCTTTTGTTCTCTGATCCCCTTTGTATGGACCTGATAAGAGGACATCTTCATCGACATCTTCACCTCCCCCGACAGTAGTTAACATGAGTTTATTCAGTGACCATGAGCCGATGAGCCGATGAGTTTATTCAGTGACCATGAGCCGATGTATTTTTACAAAAAAAAAAACATAGAAGCAGGTTTAATGGAAATGTATAAATTTTATATGCAACATGAGCAAGTTTACCGAACATTGTTAAGAAAAAACTTGCTGCCAACTACCGATTGTTCAGACACAAGAGCAGAACATCTAGTCTTCGCCTTCGATGGCAGCACACCTTTGAGAATGGGTTGAAAAGGGGGGAGAAACAAAACATTAAATCAAAAATACATATGTTGATGTGTGTATCCATAATAACTCAACAAAAGTAGAATCAGCTACATCTGCTCTGTTTATGATGCGGAACCTAATCAGTTTCAAGGTTTGATCATACGCAAAGCGATGTGTTTGCCAGTTTCAGTTTTAAAAAGACAAAAAAAAAATAAAGTTTCAGCAGGCTCTCTCCCTGCTAATGAAATACATTGATCAAGAAAACAGTGACATAAATGTGCACCAAGTTCCAGCATGCTCCCTCACCTATGCAAACCCAATGCCATCTTGGTAGTATACACTACTGATATACGTGTTTGCAACATTATGCTTCTTGCCATCATCAGAGTACTTGTTCTTTGTGACACAATAGCAGTACCATCAGATGAAACAGTTACCGTCAGTAAACAAATACATGGGTTAATATGAATAGGAAGTTCAAGACTTCCACCAACCAAATATATGGCATAAGCGGTGTGCTCAGCTAAATCTGATGTTGTGTTTTGAAAAGCAATCATGTAATCCATGACTATATCCTTACTTAAAAATAATCTTAGTTTTCTGACCAGTTTACCTAGAACTATGCTTGTACTTCTTAGAACTGGTCATAGGAGACGTGCCTTCTATTCTATGCAAAAGAATTATAACTGCAGACATCATGCCGCACTGTCCTCAAACCCCATTTTGCTAATCTGCAACCTCTATGGTTGTGATCAGCAGATAAACATTGTACTGATTACTTATGTCATGGTCATACATAAAATACATACATGGTTAGAGAACTGAAGTTGTACCTTGCTGCACCTTGAAGTGCAGTTTGGATCACTTTCACGGGGTCAATGATACCATCCTTGATCATATGGTCAGCAGCGGCAGCATGTGCCAATGGTGCGAGCAGACTGGGCGATGACCTGCGTTTCATTGCTGGATTAAACAGCTCTGAAACTAAAAAATATTCAAAATTGAAGCCGTTCCCGGTCTCACAATGCATCACAGGTTCCAACGTAGGTGTAGCAGGAATTGATCATCACAGGAAAGCATGCATATGTAGCAGGTATTGATCTTCATAGGAAACATTGTCATTGCCACCGGTTTTTATTGTCTGTGTGCACAAAATTAGCACCCCGAAGATCAAATAGTTAGGTTGTCCTGGCTATGCATCACCCACAAAAAATAGTACTTCTAATGAATTTTATTAGGCCATCTTCTAAGAGGCACATACATTGTCCATACATAAACAGGAAACAAAAATTGTAGTCTTGAATTAAACCTGCCAAATTAGAAAATAAGAAGCTCAGACTTAGCACTCAAATTAGTATTACTAAGGAAGTCACCCAGAATCAAGACATGTAATTAGTAAATAAAAAGAAGTCACCAAGAAGAGAAACAAACCAGCACCCGCTGCATTGTATCATGCATAATGTTGTTGGGAAAGAGAAGCAATTTTTAACTTGACAGACATCCACGTATTGAACAAATAGAATGTGCCTCTAGGGACACACTGGATACCAGCTGCCCAATATTTGTGATCTGAACAGGAAGTATCGCCGGTTGCACAAGATTACAGAATTCAATACAGGACCAAAAAGTAAAACTTGCATCTCCTGATACTTTCTGAATCCTTTATTATATCCACATCTCCTGATTTTTTACAAAATTGGCATTAATCTGGAAAAAAAAGGAAACTATGAGTAAACATGTTACCAAACAAAGGTCACTAAATTTAGGCCCTAACATTTAATCGTCAACATGTAATGGAAGGATTCGGCTGGTGCCAGGTTGGCCTTCAGAACACATCATTGTGAATAAAACATTTCAATTGCTTTCATGTTGCAATTAATTAGCCAATTGTAGTCATTCACCAAAAATACCTTTTGAAAAATCTGAGCATATATAGTCGTTCTGACAAAGTTGCCTGGATATCTACTGAGAAAATTCGAAGTACAATTGCTAACTATTTGCTCCGGGGTCATGAATCTGGGATTGTCCAGTTATTGGTTAGAAATAAACTAAGAACATGCAAGTCCACTTATTATTGTGTTGAACTGTATGCTCTTGTCCATCCTCAGTTCATGTAAACAAAACAAAAGACAGAGAAAAGACTCAGGTACCTTGGGTCGCCGTCATCGCAGGTCATGTAGACTGTAAACTCATTGGGAATCACACCCTCGGCATGGGAATAGGTGGGATGCAACGGTGAGGCGAGGGCCACTCGGGGAGGCCACCGGGTGCCGTCCTTGTTGGTGGTCCGGCGGCGGCGCGGAACCACCGACACCAGGAGCGCGACGAAGAGGCGGTCAACGTCGAGATCGACCACACGTAGGCCGAGATCCTGCGCCTCTCGTCCCGTCTCCGCCACCTCCGCACCTCCAGCGGGTACGACACCCTGCAGCGGGAGGACGCCGAAACACGATCGCGGGCGAGGAGAGGAGATGCATGGGGTAGAGGGGAAACCGCCAGGAGTGGGGAGGGAGATCGAGTGGGAGGTGGGGGGGCAGCGGGGGCTGGGTTTGGGGTGTGAGGGCCGGTGGTGGCAGAGATTAGTGGGGCGTGGGGTGAGCTACGGTTGCTAAACACCTGTTTTAGATCAAACATGTTTTAGTGATGCATCTGAATCGTGGAAAGAACATCTGACGGATAGGATTATGTTTTGGATCTCCGCACTTTGTGCTTTTATAGGGGTAGTAGATAAAACTAAAGTAATAACAAAAACTGTAGTATTCTGAGAATACTTAGAAAATACTGTCCACTAAAAAAGCGTTAGGATACCACTCTTCTTACACGTATGATCGTAAAGTCAGATGCACTGGAAAAACAGCAGTATGTTACAAACATTTTGATATTATCCTAGTTGGTTGTTACATAGTATCACACTGACATAATGGCCTACTCAGCTCTATTTCCCCCAAAATAATCGACCTTTGCTTTCTCTGACTCTGGAAATGGACTTCATTTCTTACAAGCCACGGTTAATCGTAGAATCAGGCACCAGCAGTTATGTACCCGGCACGGCTTATCAGGCATAACCGCACCCTGACAACAACAACGGCAGGTAGAGATCTGACCCTGTGCGTGCAGATCTAGCCAACTTCAAGGGAAATTAAGATTACACCAGTACCGGCACACATTGTCCTCCTGGCGTGTAATGACCGGGGCGTACAAGAGCAAGCAGATAATGTCATGAGATTTAGCAGATAGTGACTGGGGTAAGTAGTACTCGTACAATATTGCGCTCCTGAGGGCTACAGGAGGCACAGTTGTCTAATTTCCAATAATGGCAGTGTGATTACGAACACTACAAATCCCAGTAAAAACATGTTTAGAGTCCCCACAATTATAATTTGATTGCTGCGACATATGCTAGCATTAGGGTTAGTGGCAACCAGCAAGCAGCCAACCCTTGATTGCTCCTGCGAGCTGCACAAATGTGTCGTCGGGAACAGATAGCAGGTAGACAAAGCCATGCCGCACCCCAATCTGATCACTGCACAGCGTAGAATCACAGGACAGCAATTAAACGATGTCATTTTTGCCCGACAATCCGATGCCAAGCCACCAGGGCTTGAGAGAACAACCAAAGAATTCATTTCTGCAAGCATTACATGTCAGGGCCCAGCCCATGCCTGGAAGCAAGAAGAGAAAGAAATACCTGAAGAGGAAGTTGGGCCAACTTCAGGAGAAGGCAGGCCTCCACCGGGTGAAGACCCAGCCGTCCAGGAGACAGGATAAAGGGGAGGCAGCGACACGAGATAAGAGAAGAAGAAGGACCTAGCTGCTATCTCTCTCTCAATCCCCTCTGTTCCTGTACCCAAATCCTCTGAATTCCTGTTGTATGAACCAAGTATTGTTGGCTATCTTAGACAATATATCTGGGTTCGTAACAATTGGTATCTAGAGCCACTTTTTTCGATCCCCGTATGCTGCGTGATCGATCTGTAAATCCGTCTGTGGTTGGTAGCAGTTCGTCTACAGCCGTAATTCCTATCTCTCGGTACGATTAATCATGGTGTATCGGCGATCTGGCGCCAAAGAAGAAACCCACAGTCGTGGAGCAGCAGATCTCGACAGCCATGGCGATGGTGGAGGAGCAGAGCAACGCCACCAACACCAAGCTGGACGACATAGCCGAGCAGCTGCAGAGCATCACGGCATGGATGAAGACGGTGGACGCCACCACGAAGACCCTCACGGCCTCGGCATCCCTCCTGCAGCTGCACGCGGAGGATGCGTCGGCGCGTTTGGGCGTGCTGGAGTCCAGCACCGGGCGCCCTCCAGGTCCGGCCGGCACTGGCGCGTCTCCTTCCACCAGGGAGGTGCGCACCGACGGCGCGAATCGGCCCCAGGAGCACGGCGCTCATCATCCTCTACGGGGACCAGTCACGGGGGATCCCGGATCCCTTGGTCTGCCTCCCAGCAATGGTATGCACGCTCATGCCCATCACCTGTTCGACCACGAGTCCGCACAGGCAAATCGTCCTGTTTATCATCATTCACACAGACCCACGTTTGGGAGTACACCCAAAATGGATTTTCCTAAGTTCGATGGAGAAGATTATCAGGTCTGGTTAGATAATTGCGAGTTGTACTTCGAGATTTATGGGGTGTCCGATCACATGAAAGTCAAGTTTGCTTCTCTGAATGTGGTGGGTAATGAGGCACTCGGGCTGAAAATGATCCAGAAAAGCAAGCCATTCCTGCACTGGGAAGAACTATGTGACGCCGTCA
This sequence comes from Elymus sibiricus, assembly GCA_039707655.1. NCBI lineage: Eukaryota > Viridiplantae > Streptophyta > Magnoliopsida > Poales > Poaceae > Elymus > Elymus sibiricus. The sequence continues at coordinate 390,619,066 of CM077674.1, forward strand.
AGGCTCGCTGGGGTAAAGATAGGCACAAATTCTATATGCGTCAACTACTGATTTTGAATCAAGTAGGCACTGTTGAAGAATACACCACCAAATTCGATACCCTTCGCCATCAAATTTTGTTGGCAGCTCCTAATACTCATGAGGTGTTGTTTGTTGAGCGTTACATCGCTGGATTGCGTTCAGAAATTCGTAGTGCAGTTGTTTTGCATCGTCCAGAGGATGTCGATACTGCTAGTTCTTTGGCTCTACTGCAGGAAGTGGAGTTGGAGAATGACAAGCTTCAGGCGTCTCTCAAGAATTCGCCTCGCTATTCCTCCAAACATACTGCTTATACTGACAAGAGCAAGGCTCCGGCAGCTCCTGATGATTTCCGCAAGATGTCTGAGAAGCTTGAAGCGCTGCGTGCATACCGCAAGTCCAAGAATCTCTGTTTCACATGTGGTGAGCCATGGGCACGGGGTCACAAATGTCCCGATAAAGTCCCGATTCATGTTATGGAGGAGCTGCTGGAAGTGCTGCATCTTGAAGAAGCTCCTGATCCGCAACATCTCGCTGATTCCAGCTCCGAGGAAGAGGTTATGGTTGTGACCAGGGAAGTAGCTCGGCTGTGCCAGCGCGTCGCCGCACCATGCGTATGCACGGACTTATCGGCAAGCGCGACATCCTTATCCTGATTGATTCTGGAGCCAATTGCTCGTTTGTGGATGCCGCACTTGTGGAGGAATTGCACCTGACGACCCAAGAGATGCCACCAGCTCGGTACGTGGTGGCTGACGGTGCAACCAATGTTTTTATGGCGTCCTTATATCGTCGCTACATCGACGATATAACGGTGTGGCGCGGTCGTAGCCTGAAGCGTCCAGGCTCGCGATACGTTTGGCCTGTGGCGTCCGCCATACATGCGTGGTGTCCATAGGTCGTCCATATGATGCGTTTTTGGTCGCCATACCAGAAATTGAACGCCATGGACTAGGTGAGCTCGCGCGCGCGGGAACAGCAGCCAGCGGCGGGAAAAATTGGCGCGCGCGCGGGAACCATCAGCCAGCGGCGGGAAGGAAAGAGCTCTCCAGACTCCAGAGGGAGGGAGGGCGGGAGAGAGAGAGAGAGAGAGAGAGAGAGAGAGAGAGAGAGAGGCCATGGCAGGTTGAAATCGCTGCGTACCTCGAGTCCTCGACCTCGTCCTCTCTGGCGAACGGCCAACGGCAGCAAGCTCCGCCTCCGCACCACCTCCCCTCCACCCATGTGGCCCCTCTTCCCTCATCCCGCCACCCCCCTTTCCCCTCCTTCCGCCAGCCCCTTTCCCCTCTAGATCCAGCTGCAGGGCAGCGCCTCTGCTCCAATCCAGCACCACTGCTCCTCTCCTACGTGCATCAGGTATTCAAGTGACCATCAAGGTATCTCCCCGGCTCCCCCCCTCTCCCTCTCCTTCTCCTTGCTCTTCCTCCCCATGCTAGTGCTCTGTTTCTTCTGTATCTGTCCTCTCTGTTCTAATTTCTGAATATGTGATGTACATGTACTGCTTGACTGCCTGTTGCGCTGCTGCTATATGTAGTTCAGTTTTGAGTGTAGAGAGTAGACTGCTGCTAGTGCTAATGCTATTGTAAATTGCTAGTGGCTGATGCTTTGATTAATTTATTCCATGACTCCATGCTGCTCTTTGATTCATACATATTACAGAGTTAGGTTATGTCTATGAAGTTGTGATTTAATTTGCTATCATTCGCCATAAGGTTGGTCTATGATGTCGCCACGCCATACGCCATAAGCGTTATAATGTTATGAAGGGGGTCGGTCGCCATAAAACGCGTTACGCCATAAAAACATTGGGTGCAACATTAACCAGTTCTCGTTGCGTCGCGCAATTGGCCTGGTGGACACAGGGATTCACGTTCACTCATGATGTCAAAGTGCTTCCGTTGGGGTGCTACGATCTGATTGTGGGAGCAGATTGGCTCGAGGACCATAGTCCCATGTGGGTGCACTGGCGCAAGAGGTGGATGCGCTTCACGCATCAGGGTCGCCGGGTCTCATTGACAGGAATCCAAGATAATCCGATGCCATGTCAACCAGTAACGGCTCGCAAGTTGAATGCTCTCCCAGTTCGGTACTTACAACAAATGCAGCAACACAAGACTTGTCAACCAGTGGTGAGTGCAGACTGTGCACTGCTAGCCAACAATCCTGTAATGTCTTTGCAGAGCTTGCAGCTTAGCAAACTATTAGTGAATGAGTTTGAGGGAAGTGCAGATTGTGCTAACCAGTTGGTCATCCCAGGAGATATCAATAGTACAACTGTAAATTCATTATCTCATGAGATATTTTATATTGGGAAGCCCCCAATAAGATACAGTGGCTTGTTATGCCTCTTAGTGAGGAGCAGCAGGTGATACCAGTGAAGGGAACATGTGCTTCTGCCACAATTCCTGTACCGACCAGAAATGAAGGGTGTGAAATCAAGCATGGCTTAGTGCTGCTGCACTATAGTACACCTAAGGACAAGCCACTTTTATCATGGGATCCGGGTGAACATGAGATATTTGTGAGATTTAGCGACACATTGCAGCTACACATCGACAGAAACTTCTTATGTTCGCAGGAAACTGGCACTTTATGAACTTAGAGAAATTTAAGGGGAGCGGAGACTATACATACACAGGCTACCAACCCCAAGCTCGAAGAATTTGTTCTTCTTATTCACTAGCTGGATCACTTGACAGGCGTATGTATTGTGGAATTGTGCTTCTGGACATTTTCTTCCAGCAATTCTTAGCGAGCACATACCAAGTAAGCACATCTCAGTTGATGGTATGTCAACATGTCCAGATACTTGTTACAAATCACTGCAGATCAGCTCCATATTTTCCACGGGACAGCAACAAATATTCCAATTATCAGATCCTTCTTCCTCGAAGCATTATTCACTGTGATGCAGCTTTGGTACGAAGTCTGTATAATCCGGTAGTGAATCCTACTCATCTGATACTGGTTTGGTGTGCTAGTAGGCTAACCCAAGCTTTACATTCACTTGGCGAGCATTCTTCCGGCTGTGATAATTCTTGCAACTGCTCACTCATTATTCTACAATGGGTTATTGCAAGTCCCTCTGATGTGTTGTATCTACACACCTACACCCTCAGCCTGTTCAAATCTGTAGCATACCTCTTAATTAATCTCTGGGGCAAAGGTGTTCCAATGGTGTTGGTACTCTCCAGTAGCATTGTACTTCAAGTTCTGCAGTCCACCTACATTTCATCACTTGACATGACTGCACAAGGGGATCCTGGTATAAGAGCATCAGACTTGCATAAGAGGGTGGAGATGCCTCTCGCATGGCAAGATTCTGCCATGAATCAAGTATCAGACCCACCGATCAGATATTCCTGCATGTTTATTAGAACAACAGCTACAATATGTTTGCCTCTCGCCACCAGTGGCCCTTCTCCAGGCTCGTCATGTGCAACGTGGGGGGGTCGTGGTACCACAAGTACAAGCGACATGGAATGCGTCATCAACGTCGACTGCCTAGGAAGACGCCTTCGTCCTACATCATCGTTTTCCAGATTGCATTGCTTGGGGTCAAGCAACTGCTCAAGGGGTGGGGCATGTCAGGGCCCAGCCCATGCCTGGAAGCAAGAAGAGAAAGAAGTACCTGAAGAGGAGCCCAACTTCAGGAGAAGGCAGGCCTCCACCGGGTGAAGACCCAGCCGTCCAGGAGACAGGATAAAGGGGAGGCAGCGACACGAGATGAGAGAAGAAGGACCTAGCTGCTATCTCTCTCTCAATCCCCTCTGTTCCTGTACCCAAATCCTCTAAATTCCTGTTGTATTAACCAAGTATTGTTGGCTATCTTAGACAATATATCTGGGTTCGTAACATTACACAGGGCAGCAATTCAACAAGAGATATATAGAGATTGATCCATCATCCGACACACCGACCCGCTACGAGATTACCACACGGCAGCATGATGATATTCACATGAACACAACAATAACAGGCATGGCATACACACACAGAGACATACTACTAATTTGATTAATTTAAACATGGCCGGCCAGCAGCAAAATCGACAGGATTTATTAGTCGGCCACGAGGAGCAGCAGCAAAGCAGCAGTTCATCAGATCTAGAGCAGAGGACGCGGGCGGGACGAGGAGTAAGCCGTACGCAAGCGATGGAGGGATGGGGGGAGCCGGTCATACGGGCGGGAGGGGAGGCTCCTCCGCCGCCCCCTCCTTGCGGGCGTCGGCGTCGGCGGGGGCGGGGGCGGGGGCGGGGGCGGCGTCGTGCTGGGGCTGGTCGGAGGGGGCGGCGGCGGCGAGCATGAGGGGGCGGTCGTTGGCCTCCTCGGCGTCGGCGTCGTCGTCGTCGTCGTCGGTGGAGAGGTTGATGCAGGAGCAGCGCTCGAGCGAGGCGAAGAAGGCGGAGGTGACGCCGGCGCCGAACCAGCTCGCCCAGCCCTGATCCATCGGCGATCTGCTTGCTAGGGTTGGGTCAGAGGGGTGGGGAGGGAGACGGGGAGGCGACTAGGCGAGAGCAGAGAGGACTCACTGGAGGGGAATGGGATGGGGCTGGCGAGATCCACGGGATACTTCTCCCCAACCCAACCCAAATACAGTTCAACTCAAAAAAAAAAAAAAACCCAAATACAGTTTTTTTTTTTTGAGATCGAAGACGTGTCCATTACATAAAAAAACAAGGTACAAGAGCCAAACACGCCAACGGCTTACCGAAACACCCAGCGACACTGGGAAACTGGAACTTTTACAGGAACCACCCTGAAGAAAATAAAATCCAACAAAGGCCCTTGCAAGTCCCTGAGACCTTTTCTCTTTTTTTTTGAGAGGTTCTTTTCTCACATTAAGAGCACACCAAATATATATCCATAAAAAGCATAGTACTAACGATGACACACACAAAAAACTGTTACACACATTTTTTGTGCAAAATTATATGTATTATAATTCAAAAAGAAGCGAAGGCCTCTGTAAATCATCGGTCTAACGAGAGGGTGTGTGGTTTGGCATGCGACTTTTATGTGCGAGGCGCTAGAGCACGCGTGACAGACAGCTGTGCCCAACACTTTCGGCGCAAAACCCTCACCCCTCTTGTGCTTCCTCGTTGGCTTGTCGCTCTCGGTCACGCCTCCTCCATCACTGCATCGCCTCGCCTGCCCTGAATGCGCATGCTTACTTCTTTCTTCACCCCGCGTGTTTGGTGATCATTCTTCACATGGTCGAAGAGAAAGCTGCAATTGCGATCCACCAAGTCCTTGGCGGCGAGCTAGCCATAAGCGGTGGAGACCATCTTTCAGGGTGGCCACTTGGATGTGGAGGATTTGCAATGTACTATTAGGAATAGCTACTGAAATGGCTCCAAATGTTCGGCGTATGGGAATATCTATTTTTTTAGGGGATCATAGGGGCATTCTCTGACTAGTACTCCATAAGTTTAACCTTTTTTTCTTTTCTTTTGAGAAACACTCCATAAGTTTTTTTAGGGGGACACTCCATTTTTTTTTTTGCGGCGATGAGGGGGGCACTCCATAAGTTAAGCTGGTCAAATTTGATGCAATCCATGCATGTTGGTCGCATGACAGCCCAAATACACAGCCCGTCTACAAGCCTGTTTGCAGCCCAGCTAAACACAAGCACAAATCTGGTTAAGGCCCAGCAACACATAACCAGTTCAGTTTCCACCCAATTCAGAAACACTCCATAAGTTAAGCATTTTATTAAAAACAACCGCTGGACACAATGGATTAGCATCTCCTTATTTTCATTTGCAAATGATACGAGCATCTGGAGTCACAATTTATTTGAATGTACATGTGTTGAACCAGTTACAGGACGCGGGCTTCGTTTTTCAGTTTGTCAAGGAGCTCGTCGACCGACGAGAGGATCACCCCGGCTTTCCTCTTTGGCGGTTCGTCCACCCGGAGCACCTCCATGTCTGACCTGATATCGATGTTCAGATCACCGGGGGTGACTTTCTTGATCACCTTCGACTTTGCCTTCATTATGTTGGGCAGCGTTGCGTACCGGGGCTGGTTCAGTCTCAGATCAGTGCTGCAGAGCAGAAACCATGGTATGTATAGTTTAGACCAAGTCACAGAAATGGGAGCAAACAGTGGAAGCGAAGTATAAGCATAAGAACTGAACATTTCATTCATGAGAAGAGCTTTGAGTACTACTGTGCTTCTATGACCAATGAGAAATCTACTGAAAATAAGAAACAGAGACGAGTTACGGAACATACGTGATCACTGCTGGTAAATCCAAGCAGACTGTCTCAGTTCCACCATCGACCTCTCGCTCAACAGTAGCTCTTTGCTTATCCTTGTCAATTATCACCTGACAAATAAAATCCACCTTTAACTACAATTTTCTGTTAAACAGAATCTTGAGAACCATTGGCATAGAAATCTAACAACAAATAAATAAGCACAGCATAATAAATGAGATGGTCAAGAAACAAATTTCTTTTTGGCTATTTTAAGGAACAAATTCCTAATGTTTGCTTTATTGCTTCACCTTATTTGGACCACAAAGACGAAACAAAAATGTTGGTCCGAGAAATGAAATGAAATGCCTCTAGGAAAGTGGGGTCAAATAAGAGAACTGTGACAACAAAGTTCTTTCGTCACTAAAAATACTTATTTCTAGTGCTCAGCCTGCGAGTGATAGGTGCCTTTGAACCTGATCTGCAAAGCACAAGTCCCCCCCCCCCCCCCCCCCCCCCCCCCAAAATCAGAGTTTTTGCCTGGAGATTAGCTATGAATGCACTGGACGTGCAACAGAACCAAAGCAGAAAACTGAGATATATGCTTCCAACTTGTACTATCTGTGGTACATAGGAGAGCTGCTTCCATGCAGTGATGACATGAACATAGGCTCATGCTCTCAGGTTTGAGCTGAGGAAATTTTGGGAGGTTCCACCAAAGGAGCAGCTGCACTACTCAGGTCATGACTAGGTCCTTGTGCTGTTGGACAGCGTCGATGGAATGAGAGTGAATCTTCTCTTCCTTTGGTCATGTGCTTGGCACCTGCAAAATGATGTGTTCTTCTCTAAAAGGGGTGCACCGGTGGTTGCCTCGGCTAACTTCCTCATGAGCTAAAAATACACACTCCAAGATATAAAGGAGGGAGAAGCCAGAGTGATACCAAAGGCAAAGCAACTATTGAGTGCCATACTCAGAATGGCTGAAGGGAAACCTCCAGATGATGGCTGGCTGAAACTGAATGTCCACGCCAGTTTCCTTGTCAATACAACAGAAGCAGCATGGAGTGTGGTGCTGCGGGGCATGAATGGAAATGTTATTATTGTGTCGTGGGGCACAATCAAACTCCATGCTAGTGCAGAGGAAGCCGAAGCTCTGGCCTGCGTAGAAGGGGTTCACAAGGCAGTGATATATAATGCCTCAATGGTCTTGGAGAGTGATTGAAGCTTAGCAGTTGAAGCCTTGAAGTGCCAGACGGAACCATTATTCGAGAAACAAAATTCCTTCTCCAGGACCTCCCTTTGCTTCAAGGTGGAGAAAAATCATCACAAAGTGAACGGGTAGCGCACATAATATGACAGTTTGGTCGTAAGGTGTTCTATGGTGGTGTTTGAAGGGTTCGGACCCAACATGTATGTTGGCTGAGGTTCTGCATGAGCATAATCGAACATGTGTTTCAAATTAATACACAGCACCAGTTAAAAAAAATACTCCTTTAAATGCAATTAAAATCCATACTAGTATCCATTAGTTATTCAAATTGCGATAAAAGCTGCATATACTTGCAGTGCTTATTCGAACTAGTAGACCGAGTATCTAGTAAAACTGAAAGGACCATGTGGCGTGTGCAATAACAAAAACCTCCATGAACGATCTTATTGGTGACACTACTGATATCTGAAAAGAATAAATAACAACAAACCTTTGAGGCGAAGGTTCCCTGCGGCCAGTTGAGCAATGCAGCTAGCATTTGTCCTGTTTGGTTGCAATCATCATCAATTGCCTGTAATTACAGACGGAAGTAGAAGTTATGATTATGAACAGATATACTCCAAATCTAAACTTTCTTCACACATTTCTTCTTGTCTCCCCTGAGTAGATCAACAAGAACCTGGTAATTGAGCTGGTTTCTATTCAACTCTGTTCTCAACAAAATTATCGTTTAACTTCAAACGGTGAAACTAAGGATTCAAGTGTTATATAAGCAGTGGATGCGATGATGTTGAGCATGTTCTGTCCATAAAATTTGGTCTCAGTTCTGAACTTTGTTCCAGCTAACACTTCAGAGTTCAGAGACATGAAAGAGCAGGCAAAACTGACTGAATCAAGGTCAAATCTAAGACGGGGCAGCTTGCCTACGGACCTGCTTGCCGAGGATGACGAGGCCGGGGCTCTCCTGGAGCGCGAGGGCGCGGAGGATCTTGGCGACGGCGAGCGGGAGGAGCGGGCGGGCGGGGTCGGGGTCGTGGAGGACGTGGACGGCGCGGTCGGCGCCCATGGCCAGCGCGGTGCGGAGCGTGTCGGCGGCCTGCGCGGGGCCGACGGTGGCGGCGACGACCTCGGAGGCGGCGCCGGCCTCGCGGAGCCGCAGCGCCTCCTCGACGGCGATCTCGCAGAAGGGGTTCATGGACATCTTGACGCTGGCCGTGTCGACCGCCGTCCGGTCCGGCCGGACCCGCACCTTGACCGCGTAGTCCACCACTCGCTTCACCGCCACCAGGATCTTCATGCCGCCGCCGGCAATGGCGACCTGGTATTATCCCAGTCAGTCAGTGGGGGCGCTTCTCCGATTCTCTCTGTCCCTAATCCCCTGGTCCCGGACAGAGGAGATCGGACGTGCTTGGGGTCGACGGCGGCGTGGGGCTGGGCCACGGCGAGCTGTCGCGGCGGCGGACCGGCGGTGGAGGGGAGGAGAGTTTGGGGAGAGCAGAGCAGAGCATCCAAGCAAGCAGTTGCGAGTTGTATTGTCTCACTACTGCTACTGCTGAGTCATCAGTGCTCACCCACAAATCTCAACACACCCTTGTGTGGCACTCTCATCACTCCCAGCCTGATATCAGTCCAAGAGCATCTCTAGCAGATCCGGTAAAATCATGGTATCGCAAAATTAGTTTACGGGATATCGTAAATCGATTTTATGGTACCGCGCACGGCACTGCAGGATCCTGTAACACGAACTGCACAATCTAAACGTAGTACTTCCCGCCACGATACTTCGCCGGAATTAAGTCACAGTTCATCACAAACTACACATACGAGAACCTAAATCTACTCAACGCCATCACCATCCTTCTTGATGTGGAGATGGTACTCCATCAGGGGACGATGATTTTAGCTGGGTGCCACCGGCGGCACCAAATCTCAAGATGCACTGAGATACCTTCGCCCGGTGCAAATGGTGCAACCGGTCAACATGGAATTCACAATTTTACATACAGATGCCGGCTGAACGCCGAATTGCGAACAACATTTGTTAGTTTTACACGAGTATAAAAAACATAAATATAAATTGTTCGCTCATGAAAAAACTATATTTTGCGTGCTTCGCTGATTATTTTCATATTTTCTACACAGATCATCATTATCATTTCAAAAAAATCCGAAAAGTTTTTCTTAGTCCAACTAGCCAAACAAATTCTAAAGGAAAAATTCCGAAAAAAAAAATCAAAGGGAAGTGCAGTTAATGCATGCACCGTTGTTGATGAATCAACTTAGATAAGTAATTACCCCTAAAAAAACTTAGATAAGTAATTATGCACCAAGCACTAAGAAAAAGGAATTATCCACCATGAGGCATGAGCTCGTCACGCTAGGTTCAATGTGTGGGGTGAGATGTAGAGCTTTTTTTTAATGTATGATGTGCTTGCACACCAAAGGCCCATCGCCGCACTGGTTGGCACGTGACGCATATGCCGTGCATGTACAGCAACGAGGACTCGGGATGGGCTTGCGTGTAGACTTGCAGAAGTGCAGTGCACTGTGCACTGTCGCAGAATACGGCATAAAATAAATTACTGACAACCTGAATACATGCAATAAATATGGTCTATGGCCTGGATTTTTTTTTGTAACTAGCATCGTATTTAGAGCAATTTCCAAAACTAGCAGGCCTAACACGTATATTTCAAAAATAGCACCCCGTCGGTCAACAGTTGACCGAAGAAGGCCTTTTCGGTCAGCAGAAAACCGAAGACTCCTCTTCGGTCATTGCCTGACCGAAAACCTGCTGTGCTGGGCCGAAGAGGACTCTTTGGTCTTTGGTTGGCCGAAGAGTACTCTTTGGTCAACCGTTGACCAAAGAGTCCATGCACTTTACGTTAGCAGTCGACCGAAGTTGCATGTGACCTATTTCGGTTTTCCGTTGACCAAAGAGTCCTTTTCGGTATTTCTTTGGCCGGATAGTGCATTTTCTTCGCCGAATCATCCATGCATTCGGTACCGAAGCCAGTTTCGTTTTTCTGCAGAACGAAAACTCTATTTTTTTGGTATTTCCTTCGCCGAAGAGTGCATTTTCCCGCCAGTTTCGTTCCCGCCCTTATTTCCCGCGAGTTTCGTTCCCGCCCTTCTTTCCCGCCAGTTTTGTTCCCGCCCTTCTTTCCCGCCATTCTCTCCCGCCCTTCTTTCCCGCCAGTTTCGTTCCCGCCCTTCTTTCCCTCCAGTTTCGTTCCCGCCCTTCTTTCCCGCCAGTTTCGTTCCCGCCCTTCTTTCCCGCCAGTTTCGTTCCCGCCATCTTCTCTTCTGACCCTATAAAACCCCCTCAGCAAGGTGGGTGAGCAGGCAAGTGTAGTGTTTATTTTGGTCACCGTTTCTTTGCAGATAATGGCTTGCCCCTTTTGCCGAGCTCCAGGTGGCCCTTGTTCTTCCTTTGATTCTTGTGCGTCTGTCTTCACTGTGGTGCTGGATCGTCGCTGTTCAAGGCGTGTTGTAAGATTCTATATCTTGTTTATCTGATTGTGGCATATGGTTGATATTGTTTAGGTTGGAATGATTTCTAATGCCTTTGTTTATATGATTATGATGTTTGCTTCCATTCTTTTTGTAGTATGTTCCGTGCAGTGTTAGATCACATCTTACTCGGTACATTGAGGAGTGCAGATCTTTAGCTATTCGGAGGGGTGACACAGATATTGATCTTGCTCTTCACAATAGTGAGGGTAACTTATACCATGTTCTGTTTACACATGGTCGGGTGAGCAGTAAATTCCATGGTCCTTCCTGGGAGGAACTTGTGAATGATTATGGTCTCTGTCATCGTGACATGATGACTGTTAGGCTTGAGCACTATGGAACATGGTGTAGTGTTGATTTTCATCGGGATGGTGTTATGTTGTTCCCTTTACCCTGCGTTGGTAAGTTTTTTTTTGAGTGATTTAAAGTTTTGTTTCAACTTATACGTTTTGCTGTTATGCTAAATTTGTGAAATTATTTTTTTGTAGCTCTTGAGGATCTGAGTGAAACTCAGAGGGAACTTGTTGACAGTTGTTTTTATAGTCGTGGTATCTTCAGTCTGAATTATCACCAAATGTATGTCATGTCGCGACAGCTCTTTGATGACAACTACATATTGTGTACTCCTTTTGTTCATAGGATTGATTCCATGAATGTTAATGGTCAACAGATGGTGAGCTTTGTTTTTGGCTACTGTATTTTTTTTTGTTCTTTGCTCTAGTATACTGTTTTAAATTTGTAAGCTCAACATCATATAACTTGATGTTTTTGGTCAGGTTATTCCGAGCATGGTTGTGAGGAGTTTGAAGGATTTTGTGTCAATTCCTAGGACTGGTTTTTTAACTCTTGAAATTACTTTGGATTCTGAAGATGATGATGTATCTGTGAGCATTCCTTGTTCCTACTTTATTGGCTTGGGTAATAGAATGGTGCTCAAGAAGGAAGATTTCGCTAATTTTCTTCGGGCATCGTCTATTGAAGTAAACAATTTGGTGCTCATAACCTTCAAAGAGCGTGATCAGGAGCTAGTTGTTGTTTTCAGCCATCTGCCACAGTGATCGTACTATCTCGCCCTACTATCCCCCCATTTTCTTTTCCCGCCCTACTATCCCGCCATATTCTTTCCCGCCATAATCTCCCGCCACTTTCTTTCCCGCCATTCTCTCCCGCCATTTTCTTTCCCGCCATTTTCTTTCCCGCTTTTCTCTCCCGCCATTTTCTTTCCCTCCTTTCTCTCCCGCCATCTTCTCTTGTGAACCTATATAACCACATCCGCAGTAAGGTGGGTGAGCAGGCCCTTCTGTCCCCCCTTTCTCTCACGCCTTTCGCTCCCGCCATCCTTTCGTGGAGATGTCTCATCCTCATTATCCTTTTGATCGTAGTTTTCACTCTGGTATGTCCGATCGTCTTCTCAAACTAGCCGCCAATTTCAAGATGGATGATAGAGTAGTTCCATGGGAGGAACTCATCAGTAGTGACACCATAATGAATGAGTTGGCTCACTCATTAGCTAGGAGTGGGTGGCCTCCCAGGACATTTGAGGAGATACGGAAAGAACTTCTCAGGTTGCATGGCAGATGGAAGAAGGTCAAACTGCATAAGAGTGAATCTTACATCAGGCTTGCGAGGAATAATTCAGATTTATGGTCAGCAGACAATGAGGACGAAGACGACCTCTTCATGCCGAGCACCAAGGTCAAGACTACCGCATCGTCGAAGGGCAAGAGTTCTACTTCGACAATGTAGTACTGTTTTATGTAGTACTGTTTTATGTATCTTAATTTTTCTAATTAATATGTACTTGTATCTTAATTATCTGTTGTAGTACTGTTTTATGTAGTACCGTTTAGTTGAGTCGTACCGTTTAATTCAGATGTACTACTAATATGAAGTAGACAAGTGTCTTGAAAACAAATCAGTCTCTTACATAGATAATGACTCATACATAGATAGTAACACATACATGAAGGATGTCTGCTACATAGATAAGTCCTCATACATGAGAATAGTCTGAAACTAACATGGCTGTCTCATACATATATAATCATATCACTGCTGGGGACGGCGACGAGTCTGGATCTTCCTCGGACGCGGACCGGAAGGTGATAAGCGCTGACGCGGTGGGCGAGGGTCACGAAAACCACGACCGTAAATAACCTCGCCTGACTCGGTCTGTGTCTCCTGCGTCGGTGGTGGTGGTGGAGTATGATACATAGGCTGAGAGAAGTCAAATGTGTTCGCAGCTTGGTCATCGTCATCGCCATAGCTGTCTAAGAATGAACCATCACCACTACGCATCGGCGACTGCACGACATGCGTGAACGGAAGCGGCTGGTTGCTGACTGTAGTAGTGAAGCACATGTCAAATTGAATTGCGATCGTACACTGCTTAAAAGAAAAAACGAAAGTAAAGTTACCTGGCCCCATTTGTTGATGCCATGCCGACCCCCCTGGTTGTGAAGGATGTGGCTCATGCCAGGCTGAGCTCCCTGGCTGTGAAGGAGATGGCTCTTGCCAGGCCGAGCTCCCAGGATGTGAAGAAGGTGCCTGATGCCATGACGACCTTGCTGGTTGTGAAGGAGGTGGCGCCGGTGAAGCCATGCGCCGTGACTCTGAACGATGCACAGATGGACGTGGCGGACGAAGTCCGGGACGAGATACCGCAACGTCCGAAGATCTTCTACATGTCACTGCTGCGTAAATCCCTCGTAGCTTGTCATCAAAACGCTTCAACCATGTCCGAAGATCTGGCTGTGGGATAGTATCCCCACTATCAACCCGCCGCATTAAAGCGGAAACCTCCTCTCGCGCCTCGACTGTCAAGTCACTCTGTACATTGAAGAGTTAGCCAATTGTAAATGTTCGCGTTATGACATGAGTACACATATTAGAACCAACATAGAGGAAGTTGGGTGCGTACCGCGTGGTGTCTGGTGCCCATAATAGAGGAAGTTGGGTACATATCGCTGGTCAAAGGCTCTTCAATCTGATCAGGAGCAGCACGAGGAACCAAGTAGATCCTCGTTGAATGCCTGTATCGCTGCAGATACAACCCGAACTTGTCCCAGTCAAAGGGTCGAACCTCATCCCAGATATGTGTTCGCGCGGTCGTCCATTCTAGAACATAAGGGTCAATGTTCTGAAGACAGAAAGTCATGGACTTGTTCCCTCCTACGCGGCTGAACCTGACATTAACAACCGGGTAACGTGGTAAGCAACATTCTGAAAGCAGTGCTGACAACTAAATTCGAATTACTTACTTGTGCACGTGGTCCGGTATGTGTGGCATAACAGGAATTTCATCCTCTTGATAGCGACCAAACTGTCTCATTACCCTATGAAGAGCGTTTGTTTTTTCTCTTGCGTAGCTGCATTGGTTCACCAGCTTCATCCAACTCCGGATGATCAACCCACTCATCCAATGTACCCTCAACCAGCCGTGCCAAGGGTAGCAGTCCAGCCCACATTAACCTACATAATAAAAAGAATGTACATCAAACAGTTAGCGGGCATCAAATATTACCTATTACGAATTAAAACATGATATGCAAACATACCTATCAACCCATTGAGGGTGTATCATCCAGTTAGACTTTGGGGTGCGAGGGATCAACACATCTAAATTCTTGCCCGCTTGCATAAGTGCGGCCCGGTGTTTTTTATCGATCGCATCTTTAAGCAACGCATACGAAGACATATCTGAAATTAAAACATAGTCTGACATATCACAAATTAAAACATAGTCCGACATATCAGAACATATCAGAAATTAAAACATAGTCCGACATATCACAAACATAGTCCGACATATCATTATATAGCTTCTGAGTTATTTCTTCCTCGTCGTCCCCTTCGGCCTTGACTGCCTCGACCACGTCCACCTCTTGCTCCTGTTGTCGCACTCGTCGATGTGGACGCACTCGTCGATGTGGACGCACCGTCTTTGTTAATGTCGGGACAATATTTCATCCTATGCCCATAATTCGCGCATAACAAACACTGTCTGGTTGCTCCACCAGCTTCAGATTGGTCCATATCGTTTCGGATGCGCTTTACCTTGCGTCTGCCCCTGCTGGTTCGCCGAAGACCAGGATCCGGGATGTATACTCTCTCATCATCATTTACCTTGTTGAAAATGCCGACGACTCTAAACCCTGTCATCTCACCGGTCCATGTGTTGCGTACTGACTCTTTCAAATAGTATGGGGAAACGAAGGAGATGGCATCCAACTGAATCTGGCCGCACGCAGCCAACACATGTGAGCAAGGAAGGTGCAACAACTTCGGTTTGTTGCATGTACACCTCATTTTTACCTCATGCGTCTTCACCTCATTTGACGTACCGAAACCATCGGTAGGTAGCTGAACCTCATACCTCCTTTCCTGATTACCTATGAGTCTGACAGTGTGCTTCTTTGCGTTCTCTATCTTCTTTGCCATGTACTCCATGACACGGCTACAATAAGGAGTCTTCGGATGATCTGCAATATGCTTCTTTGCTAACTCGAGCCTTTCTCTGAAATATCTCAAAGTGCCATGGAATATAGCCTCCACAATAGCTGTGAGTGGCAATGCTCTATTTCCTCTAAGTACAAAGTTATACACCTCAGCAAGGTTGGTTGTCATGTGGCCATACCTAGCTCCATGGGTGTCATGCAGGAGAGACCAATTCACGGGAGGCTCTTTCTCTATCCACTGAGTAAAATTCTTTATTGCCCTGCCATTCGGCCTCTTAGTGCCAGGAGGGTCAATTGCTGGCAAGTCACAAAGAGCTACAGGCTGCTCTAGCTTTGCGATGAATGTTGCTAATTTAACCTGATCTTGTTCCATTTTCTTTCTGGCTTTAACCTGCTTCTTAGTAAACTCATCTAGTTTTGACCAAATAAAATTGTATTTCCGTGGCTGATTCTGCTTGCATAATTTTTTGAACAAGTTCATCAACCGCTTGTTCTTGAACTGTGAGAAAAATTTTGCCCCAAGATGGCGCATGCACCACCGGCTCTGCAGGTCCTTCCATGATGTTGTTTCGTTCTCAGTTGGATCCCTCAGTGTCTTCACGTCCTTCAATATACCAGCATGTCTGTCATGAATGACACACACGTTCGGTCGGTCCTTCACGATGGCGATTTTCACTTGCCTCAAGAACCATATCCAGCTTGGAAAGTTCTCACCCTCCACGAATGCCATGGCAAGTGGGATGATTTGATTGTTCCCGTCAACACCAATAGCAGTAAGGATTTGTCCTTTGTACTGACCAGTCAGGAATGTGCCATCCACAAAAATCACAGGAGGACAATGCCGGAAAGCTTCGATGCAAATAGCAAAAGAAAAGAATACTCTCTTCAACACCTTGAAATCTGGTATACTCTCCAATCTTGTGTGTTGTACGTTCACATAAGTGCCGGGATTCCTCTCCTTCAATACTTGAAGGAGCCGCACAACATTATCATATGAGTCCAAGAACGTCCCAAACCTTTCCTCCATAGCCTTCTGCTTAGCCCTCCAAGCCTTCCCGTAAGCAATGAGATAATCCCATCTGACCTTCACTGCTGTCTGGATGTGTTTTGCTTCCATGTCTTTCTTCTCCACTATCTCAGTATACATGAGTTGAGCAATGAGAGTTGAAGACAGGTTCGGATGATTCACCAGAAGGTTTTTCCTCACACAAGTATGTGGAACAACATCGGTGACAACCCAGTGGATGTTATACTTCGGCACGTGCCCGTGCACCTTCCCAGGACAACCTGTTTCAACACATTTCACGGTATAGTTTGTTCGATTTGATATGTGTGTCCGGAAAACCCTCTGCGTGGACATAGCCCACTTTACCACCGCATATTTCAATTTCTTCTTTGTATCATGCATAGAACCTATCTCGACTTGGTTCAGATGATACTGCCATGGAGTCTCATGGCCATCGTTGACCGTCAGACCGGTCGATAGGTCCTGATCCCATGCGGCAGGAATCGGTACCTCCACTTCATCCTCGGAATTTTCAGAATCCAGATCCTCAGCCAGTCCATCGTCGTCCTCTTCCTCCATCACCCTCTGCATTTCCTCCCCTTCCTCATCGCCATCAGCAAAACCAGAACTAGCTAATATTAGCGACCGACTACTCTGCCCAGTATCGTTACCACACAAATTGTGTGGCACGTAATCTGGCTCTTCCTCGGGTTGGCTTGCATCCACATCCATTGGCTGTGACCCGGATAAATAAATATCGTTAGCCACTTGACTGTCCTGCCCGGGTTCATACCCCCCTCTGGTTGTCCGGTATTCTCCTCCTTCGCCACAGGTTGCACTAGGACATATGGGTGGATTTTTCGGTCTCCGCAACGCCTTAACAGGGTCAACCACTTCTGGCTCCTATCTATCAGCATCAACTCCCACTTCACATTTTTACACGATTTGGTCCACAATGCTTGAATACTGACGGAACATACCCCAGGATCCAGCCCAAAACTAGTCGTCAACCAGTACTTCAACTGTCTAATGTCCACTCTGTCCGGGTCTGGAAGTGTCATGACACATTTTTGGTACTCGCTAAGATCAACCCCCAACTCATTATATCGAACATTGCCAGGGCCATAGTAAACAGTCATATTTACTGATTCAGACATTTTAACCTGTCAGACACTTCCATCTCATTAATCATAACGAACAAAATTATTACCTGCTACACTAACTAACCGCTAAAATGACAGCACAAACCAATTAACACTAAAAAAAATGTGACGCGGGATTATACCTTCGACGCGTGTCGCCACCTCACGGAGAACTTGCACCAACGGACAACACCAATGCCACCCCCTCGACGGCCACCTCCTGCTGCCCAGCCAAACCACCTCCTCCTCCTCAACTGGCCATGGCTGCTCCTCCTCACACCACCATGACTACAACTCACTTGTACACACAAATACCAATCCCATTGGATAAAAAATGACCATAGGCTGCTGGAGATGGCTATGATCTACCGTTTCTGTGGTTTGGATTTGAATATAGCTGGAGAAACAAAGAGATCGGGGAGTGGGGGCGAGGTACACAGAGAAAATGAGAGAGAGAGAGAGAGCTCGAACTGAGAAAGAACAGAGAGAAAGGAAGAAGAAAGAGTTCGGGCGGCGGCCTTATCCACCGTTTTCGGCCAACGGTTGGCCGAAGACCTCTTCAGTCGCGGGCTGACCGAAGATGCACCGACAACTCTTCGGCCCACCGAACAATGTTTTCGGCCCACGGAACGCCGAAGAGGCCTCTTCGGTCATCGGTTGACCGAAAACTACCTTTTCGGTCTACTGTTGACCGACGGGGTGCTATTTTTGAAATATACTTGTTAGGCCTGCTAATTTTCGAAATTGCTCTTAATACGCTGCTAGTTACAAAAAAAAATCTATGGCCTGATCACGAAGCATGTTGGTGGCCCAGATACCAAGCTCCATGCAGCTCGAGCGCCATTAGAGCAAGTACAATAGTGGGATATAAGCCCGCTTTTTTTTTGCAGGGGGGGGGTATAAGCCCGCTTACATGGCACTTTTGCCTATGTGGAGGAGAGAGACAAGGAAAAAGTGAAGGAGTGGGCTCTCATGCAAGAGCCAGCCTCTACGCGTGCTCCTAGGTAAAAACATTTAATGAGAAGAAAGAGATAGAGAGAAAGTGAAAGACAGTTGTGAACTTATAGCCAGCCTTATAGCCAACTCTATTGTATGAGTAATTAGTAATGCTAACTCTCGATGACATGGCATGTCTATATAGTCAGCAGCTAGCTATATTATTAACCATGCTCTCAGGCATTTTCGTATAACTGACTCCTTCTAACTTGACCAACAAGGGATAAAACTAGCATACGTAAAACAAACAAAACTCTTGTCTAATTAAACTGCCTTTTACATCTCGGCAGATCCTAACTAAGGCCCTTCCCAATGCTCCACCTTGTATAAGTGCTAAGGTCGCCATGTAGGCAAAAAATCTGACGTGGCAAGGTAATTAAGAGTAGAGAGATGACTTTGGTGACTCCAATAAGAAACAATGCCAAACGCGTAAACCTAGGCAAAACACTTAATTGAATGAAGCTCACGGATGCATGCAAGACTTTACTTGCTAATCATTAAATGAAGGAAGCTTAGTATAGCTACAATGAGTTAAGCACCTATGCATTGGGGGATTTAGTTGCTAAACTATTTAATATGCTTAGCACCTCATCTAAGCATCTACCCATTGGAAGAGGCCAACAAACCGAAGAATATGAACGGTGGACCCCAGCCCGGGTCCATTATGACAACAAAGTAGCACAACATTTATTATGATACGGTATCTACCTATGTTACTCTAACCCTCTCTCTCTTCTTTAATTCTCTGCCACATCAGCGTGTTTGCTATTCTCGAGTGCATGATACTGGCTAAGATACCACCACTATGGCCAGTTTAACGCGGCAATTTCAGGTGTAGCTAAGTGAGCACGTGGAATGCGGGAGCGGTAGTACCGTCGGAGCGGTACTACCGTCCACCTGTCAGCGGTACTACCGCTTAGGGTCACCTAGTACAGAGAAACAGCGGTACTGACAGGCGCCAGAGCGGCAGTACCGCACGAAGTTATACTACCGGATAACTACCGCTCTAGTACCGTGAAAGCTACGAAGGGAAACAGAAGCCTCAAAATACGCGGTAGTGGCAGCGGTAGTAGAATGCGGAAGTACCGCAATAAGCGGTACTACCGCTCTCTACTACCGTGCTACTTCCGTTAATTGTGGGAGGGCCAACAGAAGGCCCAAAACAAGCGGTAGTGGGTACGGTACTGGTCTGCGGCAGTACCGCCAAGCGGTACTACTGTGGACCAGAGCGGTACTACCGCTTGAGTGCTTCAAACTTGCCGAAGCAAAAACAGTGGACTCCTCCATGTTGCCGGAATGGTTAGAGGGTGCATATGCGTATGTTTATGTGTTGATTCCACCCTAACCTTTTCAAAGCAGACCTCCTCTTAATAGTACGGTTTTCCTACGGCTCAAATCCACTAAAAAAGAAACGTCAGAAAAAACGTCTTCACTCTCTATCACCGAGGGGAATAAAACCATCTTGTGCCATATATGAGAATATCTGAAATGCTCAATGCACACGGTTAGTCCGAAAATAGCATTGTCACCAGTCACCAAAACTATTAGAGAGAAATATGCCCTAACAGAAACCATCAAAGAGCTGCTTCCCCTGATGTTTTTAGGGAAGCATTCCAATTTCCCTGGTTCACTTTGACGGCTTCTCATTTCAACTGCCCGTTGCCGAGGTATACAATTCTCATCATTTTAATTTCGTCAATCTCCACAATTTGAGCTGACTTATAATTGTTTTTCTCTTCCAGAAGTGGTGTCTGCGGGCAACTAACATCCATTCACCACCGCCGCAACCTGAAGATGCATCAACCCCAGAGATCACCTTTCTTTGGGCTGTTGACAATACCCGAGCTTCAACTCGCACAACGCGCATTAAGGAGCCTGTGGTGGATGATGAAGAAGATTTCTTCGTGAAAGATGTGTCGTCCGGTTTCAGGACGGAATCTGACAAGGAAGGATTTGATACGTCTCCAACGTATCTATAATTTATGAAATATTCATGCTATATTTACATCAATTATATTAAGTTTTGGTGTACTTTTATATTATTTTTATGAACTAACCTATTAATCTAGTGCAAGTGCTAGTTCTTGTTTTTTTGCATGTTTTTGGTTTTACAGAAAATCGATACGTATGAAGGTCCAAACATGACGAACCTTTTTGACGATTTTTTTTGGACTAAGAGGGACCCTAGAAGCTTCGTAAGTCAACCAAAAGAGGCCCGAGGGGCCCACAAGCCCTAGGGGGCATGGCCAGCTCCTAGAATGCGCCACCTGAGCCTATGGGCCACCCGACACCTTTTTGACGTGATTCCAACGCTACAATTTCCTATAAATACCGAAACCCTTCGCCGTATCCTTAGAACATTTTTTTTCACTGCCGCAAGTTCCTGTTTCACGACGATCCCATTTGGAGGCCTTTTCCGGCACTCTGCCGGAGGGGGAAGCCATTGGAGGAAGCCTCTTCATCAACCTTTCTATTCTCATGGTGATGTGTGAGTAGCTCATCCTCGGGGCCGAGGGTATGTACTAGTAGCTATGTGTTTGATCTCTCTCTCTCCCATGTTTTTGATGGATTCCGATCATGATGTATCATGAGATTTATTAATAAAGTTGGATCTTATGATGTTCATCTCCCTCTAGTCTTTTTGTGGTGAATTGAGTCTTGCTCTTGAAAGTTTCTTTATGATGGGTTGAATACTTTGGATTTGACATCACTTGATGCATGTCTAGTAATTAACTTGCGGATAACCATAGTGACATTGGGGTACCCTTAGCATAAATGTTGAACGATACGTATCATATGGTGTTGTCGTAGTACGGTCTCTAGGGCTATCCGTGACACTTTGGGGGTGGTTGCTACTTGTAGTCTGCGTTGGTATTTCCCCGAAGAGGAGAGGATAATGCAGTACAGTAGAGATAAGTATTTCCCTCAGTTAAGAACCAAGGTTATCAATCCAGTAGGAGAACCAAGCAAAATTCCATTAAGCGCACCTGCACACATAAGAGCAAACACTTGCACCCAACGCAAATAAGAGGGTTGTCAATCCTCTTAGCGGTTATTTGCAAGGATTAAATCTTATCGAGGTAAATAGATAAACTAAACTACTAATTAAAATAAAAGTAAATAAATTGCAGCAAGGTATTTTTAGGTTTTTTATATAATAAAGATAGACCTGGGGACCATAGTTTTCACTAGAGGCTTCTCTCTTGAGCACATAAGCATACGGTGGGTAAACAAATTACTGTTGGGCAATTGATAGAAAAGCAAATAATTATGACGGATTCATGGCAATGATCATGTATATAGGCATCACGTCCGAGACAAGTAGAACGACTCCTGCCTGCGTCTACTACTATTACTCCACCCATCGACAGCTATCCAGCATGCATCTAGGGTATTAAGTATCACTACTGGAATTAGGAGATTTGCCGTCTGCCATGGCAGACGGCAAAGTATAGGTTCACGGACGGCAAAGGCCTTTGCCGTCTGCTGGCAGACGGCCCCACGCCCAGCACAGAAAACCACGGTAAAGGGCTGCTTTGCCGTCTGCATAACCGAAGCGGACGACAAAGAGATTTGCCGTCTGCCATTCAGGCGAAGCGGACGGCATAGTAATTAGGTTAGCCCCGTTAGGTGGCTAACGGCAGACTGTGCCGTCTGCCTGCGGACGGCAAAGGCTCAACCACCTTTGCCGTCAGCCCGATGACGTCAGCCGGGCTTAGGTGGCTACTGGAAGGCTTTGCCGTCTGCCACCGACGGCAAAGCCCCACCAGCCTTTGCCGTCTGCCACCGACGGCAAAGTGACCAAATTGGTCAGACCCCGTGCTCCCAGGTTGCACAGGTTGCTGCCACGTGTCACGTTTGCCGTCAGTGGCAGACGGCAAAGTGCCCTTTGCCGTCGGTGGCAGACGGCAAAGTGCCTGAATTGCCCCTTTTTATTCTGTTTTTTGTTATATCCAATCATTTTCACAGCAAATATATGATATATATATATATATATTTCACAATAATTTCATCCAACATACATATCCCTGCCATATGGATATGATCATCCAACAGATATATACCAAATCAAAACAAAAAGTAAAGAGTCATCCATAGGTAGCAAGTTTCATCCAACTCTTCCATTACAATAGTTTCATCCATATTACAAAGTGTCATCCATAGGTAGCAAGTTTCACATTGTTCATCGTACAAAATCAAAACAAAAGGTAAAGACAAGCACTCCATCAACGCAAGCTTCCATGAAGTGAATCAAATCTGCAAAATGAGAAAAAAGAAAGTTAGAAGAAGAAGAAGAAGAAGAAGAAGAAGAAGAGTTTTTCTTCTCTTTCTTTTTCTCCTCTTGTTTTTCTTCTTCTTATTGCTTAATTGTGTCATTTATGAGCTTACCAAGGTTATTATGCCATTTATGAGCTTACCAAGGTTATTATGCCATTTTTGACCTAAGTAAGCTAATTATGTCATAAATGAACTAAATAAGCTAAGTATAGGTCATTATTGAGCTAACCTAGGTAATTATGCAATTTTTGAGCTAACTAAGCTTATTATGTCATTTTGGAGGAAACAAAGCTAAGTATAGGTCATTTTAGAGCTAACCTAGGTAAATTATGCCATTTTGGAGCTAACTAAGCTTATTGTGTCATTTTGGAGGAAAATAAGCTAAGTATATGACATTTATGAGCTTACCAAGGTTATTATGCCATTTTTGACCTAAGTAAGCTAATTATGTCATAAATGAACTAAATAAGCTAAGTATAGGTCATTATTGAGCTAACCTAGGTAATTATGCAATTTTTGAGCTAACTAAGCTTATTATGTCATTTTGGAGGAAACAAAGCTAAGTATAGGTCATTTTAGAGCTAACCTAGGTAAAATAGGTCATTTTGGAGCTAAGTAAGCCTATTGTGTCATTTTGGAGGAAAATAAGCTAAGTATATGACATTTATGAGCTTACCAAGGTTATTATGCCATTTTTGACCTAAGTAAGCTAATTATGTCATAAATGAACTAAATAAGCTAAGTATAGGTCATTATTGAGCTAACCTAGGTAATTATGCAATTTTTGAGCTAACTAAGCTTATTATGTCATTTTGGAGGAAACGAAGCTAAGTATAGGTCATTTTAGAGCTAACCTAGGTAAATTATGCCATTTTGGAGCTAACTAAGCTTATTGTGTCATTTTGGAGGAAAATAAGCTAAGTATATGACATTTATGAGCTTACCAAGGTTATTATGCCATTTTTGACCTAAGTAAGCTAATTATGTCATAAATGAACTAAATAAGCTAAGTATAGGTCATTATTGAGCTAACCTAGGTAATTATGCAATTTTTGAGCTAACTAAGCTTATTATGTCATTTTGGAGGAAACAAAGCTAAGTATAGGTCATTTTAGAGCTAACCTAGGTAAAATAGGTCATTTTGGAGCTAAGTAAGCCTATTGTGTCATTTTGGAGGAAAATAAGCTAAGTATATGACATTTATGAGCTTACCAAGGTTATTATGCCATTTTTGACCTAAGTAAGCTAATTATGTCATAAATGAACTAAATAAGCTAAGTATAGGTCATTATTGAGCTAACCTAGGTAATTATGCAATTTTTGAGCTAACTAAGCTTATTATGTCATTTTGGAGGAAACAAAGCTAAGTATAGGTCATTTTAGAGCTAACCTAGGTAAATTAGGTCATTTTGGAGCTAAGTAAGGTTATTATGTCATTTTGGAGGAAAATAAGCTAAGTATATGACATTTTGGAGCTAAATAGGTCATTTTGGAGGAAACGAAGCTAAGTATGCATTTGTTAAGCAAAACACTAGAGAAAACTTACCGTCTTAGCACCGGGGTTCCTCGAGCCGGTATCACCTGGAGAAGGGTTGTGCGATGCGGCTCCGGAGTTATGCTGCACCAAAGATCATTTGCAAAGTCTCGTTAGCATGATGACACTCAAATGTTAGGACTAGTAAATAATGACCATTCAAATGAAACTCACCGTTCCCGCTCTAGTAATGACCGGCATCGGCGGAGGGGCCTGACCGGTCTTCTCGCACATAGACTGCACATTTGGTTTTGACGAGTCAGTCATATTAGTTAGTAATGAAACGAACATTACGTGCATGATTTGGCTAATATGCAGAAGAAACTTACCACGAGGAGCTCGTACATGGCCCGGTGAGCCGCGTCATTGCATGCCCTCTCCTCCTCCAACAACCTAGCCGTCTTCTCCTCCAAAAGCAGTTCCTTCTCCGCCGCCACCCGGTCCCTCTCCTCCAGAAGAGCCTGGGTTGTCGCTCTCTCTTTCTGAAGAGCAGCCTGCAACACCACTCCTCGTTAGCATTGTAATCATCGATGGCCACACACACAATGTAATGGAGGAAAGGTATCTGAGTCCGTATAACTAACCTCGATGGCGAGCTCCATTGGCCGTGGACGAGGCCTTATCTCAGGACAGGAGCTCGTTTGGCGCGACTTAATCTCCGGGAGAGTGCGAGGACAACATATCAGTCCATCTCCAATGGCTATCGAGCCATGGGGACTCCCGCCACCAGATATCATCACCAGCTCTGGATCAATAGGCTGCTGGCTCGGGTTAAAGTCCTCCCCTTTCCTTGCCTTCCCCTCCTCTCTGTACCTCACGAGCTTGTGGTTGGATGAGATGTTGGTGAAGTTCTCCAGATTATCGAGGTCAGACTCAGAGAATGCCTGGGCCTTCTTGTACTTTGCAGTATGGGCCATGGCATAGAGGTCGTACACCTGTGGCACCTCCGTGTTATTGTGTCGCGCCTAAAAGAGAGGAACAAAGTATTAGTAAATGACGCGGGCTCAGATACCTGAAGCTAGCATGAAGAATGAATTGCATGAATCATGAAGCAAAACACATACCCAGTTCCGCCTGAACTGATATAAGTTGGCGCTGCCTTGATGGTGTGGCACACCAACCATTTTGGCACGCCGGTCCTTGGCATTGTTGTGGACGGCTAGCCATTCGTCTGAGCACCACTCATTCACCAACACCTCCCAACAATCCATCTTATCCGCACACCATCTCGGGGGCACCTAAGTCAGTAAAGAGAAATTTGAGCGCTACGCCTACGAATCAAATCAAGAAAACTAAGTACAAGGCCTTAAGAATAGGTAATTACC